>CM044431.1:148287702-148315722 GCA_024363595.1 Xenopus borealis
CTTTATAAATATAACCAGGCTCAGGGCAAATATATTCACTCTGCGAACCAATCTGCCCTGTGCGAAGTTTTTAAATAATCCCCTGTGTTTCTGGGACTAAAGAACCTTATTTCTTTAGTTAGAGAGATAGTTTGCACTGGCCCTAGTTAGTTAGCGAGACCCCATTGCCACTTGTCAGGAGTGTTGTATGTATTCATTTCCCCTTTCATTTCTTTTATTTTAGATAAAAGGTTATTTAGTTTACGAAAGTCTGTGTGCATTATTGCTGTGTCCTAGTGGGCCCACCTGTAGGTGCAGTCCCGTATCCCACTAAGTGGAGGCACTGCACTAATAAGTCCTGTGCCATCAAGCAAGCACAAACCATACACTGTAGCACCAACAGGAGTGTCCATAGGGTTACAATTGTTATTATGAAGCTTTTTTATTATTATTTTTCTGTAAGCTACTCTGTATGTCAGACTAAGAAAGGGAGAGACTTGTGAAAACGTTTCGTGCGCGCTGATTTCTTTTGATTGTGCTTGTAGGCACCAAGAAGAAGAATGGGACTTTCAGATTCTATGTGGCTTAATGCAAGCAACAACAAAATAATAATAGCAAAAAAATGCAAATTTCTAAAGTAAAACAACCGGCAGAGATATTGGGGGTTATTTTCTAAAACTCAAATTTATCTAATAATTTTTATTAAACTAAGCTCAACCAAACCCCCATCCACAATTTTATCTTATTTATCAATAAAAGATGGGTTGGGAAAAACTTGATAAAATCAAGTAAAAACCCAAATTGTATAAATTATATGGATTTGATGCTGAAATTGGTAGATTTTTTTCTGGTTATTTCCTGGATCAGACAAAACCCAGCTCTGATAACGAGTTATACATGACCTCGACAGATTTGAGATGGCAGCTTTTCAGATTTGGACTTTTTGCAGCTTCAGGTTATAATAAATCTCGAGAAAATGTGAGTTTTTTTTTCCCTCTAATAAGTTAAGCTTTTACATAAACTTTGACCAGAAAAAACTGAGGTTTAATAAATTATGCCCTATACTGTATCTTGCACATGCCCTATTTAATGAACTAATGTTAAAAAAGGGTGCATTTTAGCCTAACTAGAGTAAATCAACATTAACCAGAGTACCCAGAAGAAACCCACACAGACATGTCGAAGCTATACAACCTCCTTGTAGCTAGTGCCCAGGTCAGATACTAAAATATTAACAGTGGGCTAGGGAATGTGAATTAATCAAACCCTATTTTCTGCTTTTTTTACTCTTTTATACTTGTACTAAAATTGGCTAGATCAGTCACACTTCCAGTCACAGGTATGGGAACTGTTAGCCAGAATGCTCAGATCTGGGCTTTTCTGGAAAATGAATCTGTGATTTAGATCTTCATACCTTAAGTCTACTAAAAAATCCTTTAAACATTAAATAAATCCAACAGATGGTGTCTGCTTCCAATAAGGATTAATTATATCTTATAAGTACAGTATAAGGTACTTTATTTTATTATTACAGAGAAAAAGGAAATCAATTTGGGTTATTTCTATAAAATGGAATTAGATAAAATGGAAGATGGACTTTCCGTTTTTTGAATCTTTCTGGAAAATGGGTTTCCAGATAATCAATCCCATACCTGAACTTTATTTTACAAATCTTGAAATGCTTCCACTTTGTGTATTTCTGTACTTTGGCCAAGTTATTCTGCTGGAAAAAATACCAGACTTCCAATCCATGCTGAATTGTTTAGCACAGCAATGCTAGGAATATTAATTGAGTTACCATGAAACATATCATGCATCTCAGATTTTACTTTGAATTGTAAAGTGTTATAATATTTAAAAAAACTTTTTTATGCAAATATAATACAAACTGTGAAATGTAATTTAAACAAAGCAACAAAATCATAGAGAGTTAATTCACCAATGTTTGTCTGTAAGTCATGGCACATATGGTTTGATGGCATTAGCATGTGTTAATTGTTATCCCACTTAAAATGGATTTTCATCTCTATTAGATATGCACTGTCAGAAAAAGTAGACAATGGGAAGGAATATAAACTTTAAATGGAAAATTCTGCACAAAAAGAATTTGCATTTCAGCATTAGACAGGCATTACATTGTGCATTTTTAAGGCCTCTTTAAGGTTCACTTTTTGTACAAAAATAACATTTTAAGTAATAATAAATAGGTTGCTAAATTGTTTCTGGATTCACAAAAGCTATATTACGTATATGCACAAAGGAATAATTGTTCGCACAAAGAAAAACATTTTTGTATTGCGAATATTTTGCTGTTAACAACTTCTTCCTCCCTGATGTCCTATACAGCAGTGAACATATTGTAGAAATGTTTCCATTTATATGGAGCTATGCACTTTAACTCCTTGAACCAGATGTACCTTGAAAAGTCATAGTAAAATATGATCATTGTTGCCACTGTTTAGACCAGCATCCAGGAATCTGGCTACCAACAAAAAAAGTTAATGCCAAGGAGACTCAAGGGGGCAAATTCAATAACTTCCGAAAATTCGCTAGGGTTGGCCTCGCTAGCCTTCACCACACTTCACCAGGCGAATTTTCGCCAGCACTATGCAAATTCACTAAAGTACGAATTTACGCTCAGGTCGGCAAACAGTAGCATAGTTGCGCTAGTATTACTTCGCTAGGCAGAGCGCAGTTACGCTAGCGAAGCCTCATTTGCATAACTTATAATAGAAACATATGTTACAGCCATTACATTCCACTACACAAGCCCAGGAAACCTTTAATAAATTAAATAAAGTTGTCCTATTGCCCTACATGTGCCCCCTGTATAGTTGTGTTGCCATATGTTAGGAAATGTAGGGGGGAAGGAGGGTAACTCCCCAAAAAAAATAGCGTTCTTTTTCAGACTATCACCCTCCAATGGTAAAACACGCCAGCGTTTTTTTGGGACTTAGAAAAATTTTTTAAAAAATTTTCAACCTCCTATCTATTGTATTGAACTTCGCCTGGTCTGACCAGGCAAAGTAACGTCTAATGTAAGTGCTAACGTTCAGGAAAATGTTCATCTTAGTGAATTTGCGAATTCACGATCCTTAGTCAGTGCTCAACTTCGCCTGCCGTAAGGGTGCGAAGTTGCGCAAGTCTATCTACTTCGCTAGCGTAAATCCGCCAGAGTCGGTGTTAGTGAATTTCTGAAGTTACGAATTGACATCACGCTGGCGAATTAGCGCTAGCGTTAGACGCTTCGCGTGTTAGTGAATTTGCCCCAAGGTATGCTTGTAAGCCCAAGAGCTAGGCTGAAACAAAGATGTTTGGAAGAGTAGCTTGAGGGCTGTGAGGGAGAACATTTATGGTCTTATGGTAGATGAGAACTTGGCTGAAAGCTGTTATTAAAAGGATTATGTTATAATTTTATGGTGTAGTTTTTATTACTAAATTACATTGTGTATATTGCAAGTAATTAATTCTACCATTTAAATACTTTTTTTAGTTGTTATATTTGTGTGTGGGGCTGTCCTTATATATGCCATTAGGTTTAGCAAGCAGTATTTTTTGCATTGTTCTGGTGATGGGCAGACTTGCTGACTTGCATGCTGCAGTAAAGATTGATTAAAGGCACCATTACTGAGGGCACCTGGGAAACTAAAAACATGTCTAGCCCCATGTCAGATTTCAAAATTAAATATAAAAAATCTGTTTGCTCTTTTGAAAAACATATTTCAATGCAGGATTCTGTTGGAAGAGTGCTATTAACTGATGCATTTTATTAGGAGTATTTACCCTGACTACTTTCTTTTTAGGGAAGCTCCTAGCCAACAGTATGTAGAGGCTCTACAATAAAGATGAACATGTTTTCGTTTTGCCAGCAGGGGAATGCACTCATTCAGTGGTTAATAGTTCAGCAGTATCTTACATGTGTATACGGAAGGGAATAATAGATCACCTCATGAACTAGTTTCACAAGGGAATGTGTAATGGGTGAAGGGATACATTTACAGCCAGAGAGTATAGCTGGGCATGTACAACAGACCCACTCAGTGTCGGACTGGGACACCAGGGGCCCACCCCAAAACCTTAGACCAGGGGCCCACCATAAAACCTTAGACCAGGGGGCCACTCTCAGTACTAATATTCTTCACCTCCTCAATCAACCTCTATTCTCCTAGTTTGTTTTCTTTACATACTATAATCAATTATTCCATCTATTTAGCCTCTTTGTTCTCATAGAAATAGGGAATGGCCATTAAATAGGCCAAAAGTTTAGCAGCATGAGGGTCCACTGACACATTGGCCCACCGGGAGTTTTCCTGGTATTCCAGTGGGCCAGTCCAACACTGGACCCACTTCAAAGCAGAGAGTTGAGAATATTGGTTATTTAGACTCAAAATGTAATTATGAAACTGAGAACTATGGGTGCAGGCAGGCAGTCTAATGACACGATTGATTACATGTATCTGAAAAATATATTTACAGTTTTGCTACCTAGAGATACCTAAGGTTTATTGAACTAAATAGTTTGCAAAGCTAAGAAGCTTAACTGAGGTTAAATAAGCAAGACTTCTGCAATACAAAAATTTATTAAATTCAAATATTTTTCAGACACCTTCCTTGTACTGTATGTTCCAAGACATGGTTGACTACTGCCAAAGACTACATAGCCAACATACTGGATAGGGGTACAGCCTTCACATACCCGTGGATCAAATATCAATTATTTAATTGTTACAGATGTAAGTGTTGCATTGGTTAGGAAGTAAATTTAAAATTTTTCAGAATATACAATACATTGAGAAATTACACACAAATTCCTTAAGGCAAAATATTGCATAGAACTCTGTTTACTATAGTGCAAAAAGGGTGTGTCATGTTGCTTTCTTTTTTCTTTGTTTTTTTCTTCAATAATGATTTTCTATCCTTACTTGCTGCACATACTGGACAGTGGTTTCCAGCAAGGTTTTTTTTTATATTCCAGATTGAGGTTTGGCAATTAGTAACCGCTAATTGCCTGTTACATTGTATTATTGGTAAACCTATTCTCAGCCACTTAATTTCCCATCTGTGCATAATCTTTAGCAAACTTACACAAGAGTATAATAATTGTAAATCAAATGGTAAAGAAGTATGGTAGGTCATATGCCATTTTAGTAAAACTTCAGTTTGATGCTTTGAGGAAAACGAATGCAGTGAATATCTAGTATTTAATTTTAAACAAAACAAAAAATACTTGATTTGTGCAAAAAAGATGATGATCAGTGGTCAGTGGAATATGCATCTTTAAGGGCCTATTTAGTAAACCTCGATTTTCTCTGATCGAGGTCTTTAGGGGGGAAACTAGAATTTTTTTGTGGAAAGAAAAAAACTCGAGTTTTTAGAGATTTATCATACTCGAAAGCTGCTAAAAATCTGAATCTGAAATGACACCATCTCAAACCTGTTAAGAGCTTGTAAAAGTCAATGGCAGGTGTCCATTAGTGATGGGCGAATATACCCAGTTTCGCCGAAAAATCCAGAGAATTCGCGAATTGGTGAAAAAATTAGCGAAACGAGTCACGGCACGTTTTTGATGCGTTGCGTCGATTTCGACGCATGTCGCGTCAAATTCGCCCATCACTAGTGTCCATGCAGTTGTTTCTTGACATAGTGATCTGCCCTGGATAATCCAAAACATTTGGGGCTTTTCGCTAATAATCCTTCAGTGGCTCAACCCCATATTATTCAGACACAATCAGGACTTTTAAAATCGATGCTCATTAGATCTAATTACCTTGACAGCACAACAGCTGAATACAGGGGTGAGAGAGCTGAAACAGCAAATACATACAATGGAGGAGAGTTATCGTTCATCCCCCGATGCCGATGAAACCAAGCTGCAAGAGCTGGAACACAAGATTATGCAACTGCAGCAAGAGATACTTCATATAAAGTTGTGCAAATTCAAGCACGATACCCGCGATTACGAGCGTGGCGAGGATTATACGTGGAAGGAATCCAGACGGGCATTTCGCAGTACAGGGCACGGAACAAAGAGAACTATACACAGTAATTTTAATAAAGCAGAGAGAAAAGCATTGGAATCTTTGCAGGCCAATTCTTCCATTACCATCACTAAGGCTGATAAAGTAGGGGGAAATTGTACTGTTAAATACCATTGACTGTGAGGTAGAGGCCCAGCGACATCTGAATAATCAGTCACATTATAAAAAACTGATGGGTGATCCGACTTGGAAATTTAAAGAAAAAATACACATTTTGTTGATTGAAGCGACACTTGAGGTTATTATTTCAGATGAACTTGCGAATATGTTAGTTCAGTACCCTAAGACACCATATATATATTTTTTGCCTAAAATTCATAAGGATCTCAAGAACCCTCCAGGTCGACCAATAGTGTCTAATATAGGTTCCCTTTGGCAACCACTCGCCATTTTTGTCGATGCATATTTACAGGACACTTTGTAATTTATGAATACGTGTGTAACAGATACTGGGGATTTCTTAAATAAGTTACAAAGCACACCAATACCAGAAGAAGAGTTTTTACTCTGTTCACTTGATGTCAAGGATCTATATACATCCATTCCCCATGAAAAAGGTATTGAATGTGTTCGAGCTTATTTATCCCAGGGATCGTTGCCAACATTCATGATAAATTTTTTGTGTACACTGCTTGATTGTATATTGACAAATAATTACTTTCAATTCAACAATGAGTATTATTTACAGTTACAGGGCTGCGCAATGGGGGCCATGGCTCCTGCATATGCTAATTTATTTATTGATCAATTTGAATTTTTTTTTTATATTTTCAAATAGTGAATATTCTGACCACATACACTCGAGATATGTGGATGACATGTTTTTTTTTTACAAGTAGTGTAGACAAATTAACTGAATTTGTTGAATATCTAAACAGTAACAACAACTAACAACACTGGTCCAATTAGAAAATGTTCCATTTACCACCACTCTTTGAAGTCTATCTTTTAGCCAGTTCTCTATCCAGTTACAAATACTATGTTCCAGGCCAACATTCCGTAATTTAACAATTAACCTTCTGTGTGGCACTGTATCGAATGCTTTAGCAAAGTCTAAGTAAATCACATCCACAGCCATCCCAGAATCAAGGTCCCTGCTTACCTTCTCATAAAAAGAAATTAAGTTAGTTTGGCAAGATCTATTACGCATAAAACTATGCTGGCACAAGCTCATAGTATTGTTATTTGCTATGAAGTCCAGTATCCTATCCTTTATTAATCCTTCAAAAAGCTTTCCTACCACCGACGTCAGACTAACTGGCCTATAGTTTTGAGGCTGAGAATGGGATCACTTTTTGAATAGTGGCACCACATTCTCTCGGCGCCATGCCAGACCTCAATGAATCCTGAAAAATTAAGTATAGAGGTTTGGCAATCACAGAGCTAAGATTGCTAAGTACGCTGGGGTGAATACCATCTGGCCCTGGACCTTTGTTTATCTTAACATGTTCTAGTCTCTTTTGAATTTCCTCATGTGTGAACCATGCATAATTGGATGTATTATTAGAATTGGGACTATTAACAAGGAAACCTTCATTAGCTGGTTCCTCATTTGTGTAGACAGATGAAAAGTATTCATTCATAATCTGTGCTTTTTGCTTGTTCTCATAAACCAGCTGACCCTCCTCTGATAATAAAGGTCCTACCCCTTCCTCTTTCATTTTATTACTATTAATATATTTAAAAAATAATTTTGGATTCTTTTTTACTGCTTACTGCTATATCCTTTTCCATATCGATTTTGGCTTGCGTGATCACTTTTTTTTGCATGACTTATGGGCCTCCTTGTACCTTATAAATGATTCGGCTGTCCCAGCTAACTTGAAAGCCTTAAAAGCATGTCTTTTCTTACCCACCTCAACACCAACACTCCTATTGAACCAAAAAGGTTTTGTTTTGCAACAATGTTCCTTGCTTACAAGCGGAATATACTGGCATGTAGATTTATCAAGCAGCATTTCAAAGACTTCCCATTTTAGTTCAGTGTTTAACCCTGTGAAAAGCATTACCCACTTAATATGTTTCCGAGATGCCCTTATACTGTCAAAGTTTGCATGCCTGAAATTCAATGTTTTAGTTACTCCCTTATAGAGTTGCCTCTGTTACAAAATCTCAAAGGTGACCATGTTATGATCACTATTCCCTAAATTCTCACCCACACAAATGCTTGAGATGAACTCAGAATTATTAATTATTACAAGAGAGTTATTCCTAGTAGGTCATATAAAAAAAGTTGTCATTTAGCATATTTACAAACCTACTAGCTTTCTCTGTCTTGGCAACCCCATTACCACAGTCAATGATACACAAAACATTACCTAACAAAGGTTTTTCCTTTTCAGTATTAAATAGAATAAATAGTATCAAAAACCAAGTAAATTATTCACAATTTAAATTTAACAATAGTTCCAGTCACCAACTCTCCCAATTACGCTGGAAGATTTTAGAAAAAGTCACTCCCAAAATTGGTATGACTAAAAGGAATCTATTACTCCAGAGGGAATGTTACTGGATATGGGCTTTGCAATCATGTCACCCTAAAGGGCTAAATGAGGAATTTAATATGAGTTGTTTTTTGTAACCATTTTTTAAATAACCCATGTTATTTAATTTTTAGATAATCATCCTCTCGATATGCCTCAGGGAAAGGTTTACTCGTCCGTTTTGGTAGGGTAAGATAGAAGTATAATTGAATGTTTTGATCACATTGTACTGTTAGCTGATTGCACTGGACACTTTATGATTCGATACATTTGTAATTCTTAATAGAGCCTTGGTTTTGGTATTATGTATTGTTTGATTCATTTGTTACTTTTTTGGATACTATTGTTACATTTAAATTGTGAATAATTTACTTGGTTTTTGATACTATTTATATTATTTAATACTGAAAAGGAAAAACCTTTTGTTAGGTAAGGTAATGTTTTGTGTATCACTGGGCACTTTTATGGCCACAGGCTAAGAGAACCAACAAGAAAAAGAGAGATCAAGATCAAATTGGACTTTTTATCTTCTTTTTCTTTTTTTATTTAGATCATATTTCATTTTGTCCAATGGAACTATTGATTTTATAAGTATGGCCTTCCCATTTTGTAATGAATTTATCACTAATTACACATTGATGTTGATTGATGATAATTATGTTTTTTCCCTGCTAGAAATATCCTGTTGTGCCGTTGCACTTCTATTCTCTCACGTTGGTTTGGAGGCCGCCATTACCTCCCTCGTCGAGCACCAGGACTCGCTAAGATTGGACGGCCAGGGTGTGCGAGTATAGCTCTTCACGTTGTAGTAAGGTCATAGCGAACCTTACTTCATTCTCACCAGTAGGAAAGTTGTGAGGGAAAAAACTCAGGTATAGCTTACATGCCTCTTGGAAAACAAAAAAAAATGTACACCTATCCCCACTAAACTTATCAGGAAAGGGGATTTGTGGTCATGGGAAAAACCTCTATTAGCTGAGTAGAAGACGGGGCAGACCCCTCAGGAATCACAATAGAGGATTGCTGAACTGCATCCAGCCTTTCAGAGAGAGATCACAAAACTTGAATTATATAGTCCTGTTTTCCCTCTTGTTCATCTAGCCGCTGGAGGAGGGTCGTGGAGGAGGGTCGAGTAAAGCAGCTCAGTGGTTTGCGGAATAGCAGCAGCTTGACCTATTTTCTTCTTTTTCATGGGCCCATTGTACTGTCACTAATGGCACCCTAAATCCAGAACCTAAGCTAAGCTCCCTGGTCCAGGCTCTTGCTTTCACCCATAACAGCCTCCTTTCACCTCAGGAGGAGCCCTCAGCTAATTGGATGCTGCCAGGTCTTATTAAGAGATGAGAAAATCTAAAGGTTCTGGATGAGCAAAGGGGTATGATTGTCTCACCAAGGATACTACCAGTTTCTAAACACTGAATCCCCCTTTTAAACCGTTTAAATTTCACACCATTGCGAGATGACATCATGACGCCGGCGCAACTGAACCTATGAAACGGGGAGGAGACAGGACACATGCTGCGGGCATCCTCACTGGCTATGCCGCGGGCACCCCCACCAGACACTAGACCACCAGAGATTTATCATTAGTTACTACAGTTTTCAAGTGTGTCACATCTATGGTGGCAGTGACTATTGTACTAATATTAGTCTTCCTGGATTGTCTCTTAATAAGCCAGGTTGTGATAAGGCTCCAAATAATTCATCATTGTTTGTAATTACAGTTCATAATCAATTCATTATCAGTTGAGAAACTGGTGATATGACTACAGACAACTAGCTAAAGATGGACACTGCTAGATGCAATTTATTGTGAAATGTTTAACTAGTTCAAAAGCACATAAATGTGAAAAAGGGTTCTTTCAGGTCTAGACAACAAGGTCAGATTAAAAGCAATAACATAGAATAAACAATCACAAAATTCATACCAAAACTATTCAATAAAAAGAATAGCAGACATTTTCTGAACAGATTCTGAAGGATCAGGATACTTTTCTACTTGCAGACATCACGCTATTGCAGTGTTTGTATTTATGTACTTTTATTTGTCATGTACTCTCCTATTCTATCAATTTATTTTAATAAACTTTATTCCTTTTCTTCAAAAGAAGAATAGTTTCTACAACTTTTTACTTTTTTTTACAATTTTTTTCTTACTTATATAATGTGAAAAGAAAGCATTGGACGACGATCTTCATTCAACATAGGACACTGGACAGGGCACGCGCAGTCCCAAGGCCCACACAGTACTTGAAAGAAGCACTGGGAAGGGAAACAATATCAATCAAAATATATAGCGTTATAAACAGTATGCAACAGATAAACAGCAAAGTAACCATATTATATTCTGATAAATTCCATTTAATCAGAGCTAAGATTGCCACATTTAAGGACAATACTGGTAAGAAGAGACAGTGAAAATCTTAAAAGAGGCTAAGAAATTTAAATTTGTTAATGTTAGATATAAAATGGTATCTTAAAGTTCAATGACCTATATATATATATACTATATACAGCAAGGAGCTGGTCACTGCTCCTGCATGAACTATATATAGGAGCAGTGACCAGCTCCTTGTTGTACAGTAGCTCCCACCCCTCCCAGCTATAGTCAGAAGATCCCACTGGTGTTTAATAAAAGGGCATCCAAGTTTGGGAGTTTTACTTTGAAAGTAGCAAGTAAGTTGTAGGTAATACCTAGTCACTTTGTAAAATGTATAATGAAGAAATAGAAATCTTAATGAATCAGATGCAATTTGAGAGTAGGACTGGCCAAATATGGGATGACTTTGACGTAGTTGGCCAGCTTAAATATATTGCAATATATGGACAAACAATCTCTGTTTTGTGTTTAAAGGGTAAGGCTTTTTTTAGTAGCTGTATGCACAAGATGTCTTAAATACTGTATATTGATAATGAGTTGAGTGTAGAGGACCTCTTGTATTTGTCTATATATATATATATATATAGTCTTGAAGCTCCTCTTTGACTTCTAATATCTTTATGATGTACAAAATGGCTACATCTTCCACTATATATTTGCCAATGCCAAAAAAAAGCATAGGTGTTCACTTCTGATGTCTAAACAATAATTGATGTGGGATAACATAACAGTAGCCCACATGAATCAATCAGTAACACAGGTGAAATTCATAATTGCACAATCATTTTGATTGGTTTAGTTATGTGGGTGTCCATCAAATATGCACTGTTGGGACTTCAGGACAGTTTTAAGAGCATGGGGAATACTCCAAGAATATCTGAAAAATACAGTACTCTTTTGTCTGATATGTATATAGATTTTACATGTGTTTCTTTACATACTGAACATTGTCCTTTTGTTGTAGAGTAATAGGGTGATTTTCACTGTTCACAATTAGGAATGTGTTTAAGCCTGGGAACATTGTTTTTGGAAAAGGAGAGAAAGCAAGGTGTGATGTTTGGGGGATCACAGCAGAGTTTTTTCACCAAACACGCAGGCCAGTCCAAGTTAAAGGAAACAGTCAGTTTATTTTTCTTAAACTCAAATTGATATTCCAGCAGCAAGCAATGTTATAAAACAAAAACATCTTCAATTCAGCAACAAAAGAAGTCCCAGAAAACTTGCAGTGTCAAATCTGCCAGGAGTGAACTTCCTGGACTTTTAGAAAATCTCTTTTCCCCCAAACTCTCCAGTCAGTCACCACATGAAAAAAAACAAAAACTTTTTCTCTCCCTTCACCTGCTGCTCACCTCTATTAATCACCCCCTGGATGTCCAGCCCACCTCTGGATGGTTAACCGCATGATGTCTCTTAAAGGAGTAGCTTCTTTAAAACCTTAAGAATGGGGATATATACCAGCCATCTACCAGACATCCCTTTCAGCTTGCACATAGGACATAACTTGGTAAAACTGTTTTCAGGAACAAGTGAGAAAGAGACAGCAATGGGGGAATGTAATTTTGGTCGCTAACACAAACATTTTTGAATTTGTTCACAGTGTGAATAAATGTTAGCAAAGCGTACAATTTTGCCATTGTGAACAGTTTGCTCCTCACAACCAGATAGCTATTGCAGATTTTATAGTTTGCAATATTCACAATTAGTGCAAGTGCATGTAATAAAACTTCTTAATGAAAAAGTTGTTATGTTTGCTCCACCTTCAGGTCTTAAGATTCACAATGCAATAAAAGCCTAATGATGGATATTACATTGCAGCATGCACATTTTTATTCACAAATTTATTCTCTTTGCCAATTTTATTACATTTCCCCCTAAGAGAGATGAAATATGGTTTATCCATTTAGCTTATTAAAAATCAGATATTTATTTATTTTATTTATGTTCATGAGTAAAGTGGCTACACAGTTCTTTATTACTTCTTGGTTGCAATAAAAATAATAGAAAATGTATTCTATGTTAAAGCACCTACATTTGAAATGTCTCAGCTAGGCTTAGCAGCTTAAGAAGTGAAGAAATGAACTTGTAGTCTTGAGACATAAACATGTTATCAGGGTCTGAGATCTGAAATAGCAATTACTCTCAATAAGCTGCAAAAGGTAAGGCTGCGTGAAAGCGGAAATCCTAAAATCAATTTCAATTTATGGTGCACAAATTACATGAAACTTCACCATTTGCATTGAGGGCAGATGTTCACAAATGATTCCTTAATTTAGAGAAATCAGCTTATTGTTATTAAAAGAAGACAACAAAGATAGCTGTTAAAATTGGAATGACTGGAGAAGTTTCTCTAAATTAAATCTTCTGTTCAATCAACATTATCAGAACTTTAATCTCTTAAATACACATAAGCATGTCTCATTTGTTTTCTCTCCCAGATTGCATTGTTGATGAAAACTGCATTTTTAAACATTCACTTTGTTCAGTTTTGTTTTTGTTGATGCTTGTTTCATACAGTAATTTTAGTCATGACCCATATGCAATGTTTATTGACTCACTGTTTTACTATTTACTCTGTATAGATTCACGAGTGACCTTATATAAATCTTATGGCAGGTACTGTACATCTCACTGCAACTCTCACTAATGCTAGATCATGGCTGGTTCACTAGGCTTCCAGCCAAACCCTCTTCAAGATTTACTGTTATAACTGGTGTCTACCATTGATCTTTAACACTTATTCTACCATTGTCTGGTAATAAAACTACTTATAAATAGATTAATAGCTGGTGACATGGAACCAAAGGAGTGCTAATGCAGTTGGCTAGCCATTTAAACAATACATGGAGAAAGAAGCATGCTTATTGCAGCATTTAATGAATTGCTAGACCTCCTTTGTGTTGTTCTGCATTGCCTATGGCCATACTGAACATTATGTTTCAAGCATATTTTTTGACTTTGGTTTGATGAATCAAACTTAGGGCTTTTAAAATATGTTTATGTAAGCAAATGTATGTATTGCAATGATATTGTAAGGTTTTCTCATCAATTAATATTCTCATAAAAATTCTCATACATGAATAGTATCCATTGGTTCCATATACAATAGAAATATTTGATATATAGTTGTAATATTTTCAGTCTTTAAATATGCTTATAAAACTTGGACGTCTAACAAAGTTTTGCCATTTCATACTTTTGTGCAGATGCATTTGTCACCTTTTAATTTTGTTATTATAACTTTTTAATGCCAAAGGCTTTTAGGCCATTTAAAAAAGTCTTAACCTACCAAACCACAATAAATCACCTTTAAAATATTACTATATATGACATTGACTACATTTGCTTTATATGGTTCTGAACAATATAAAAAAGTTGTATAATAAAAGAGATTTGAACATGCTTAAAATTTAGAGGGGATGAAGTATTAAGGTTACAGGTAAACTCCCAAAATATTTAGAAATCCCACACTACGTGACCTATGAAATGTTTTGAAACATACTTGGTAAAACCATAGAAGGATAATATGTTTCCTCGCAAGTTTTTTTGCATTTAGTATTATTGTTTTTATACAATTAGGAGGGGCATTTACTAAAACTTTTTTATTAAAAAAAAGTCAATCTAACTCCCATCCACAAATGTAACTCATCAAAAATAGCTCGAAAAAGTTGGTGCGGAAAAATATAGTAACAACATTGTGCGTTAATTTGGATCATAAGACTTTGAAAACTTGACTATTATATTGTAGCCATGGCTCATATTTATGGGATTGTCGGACGAAAACCAAAGTGGAACGTGGTCAAGAAACATCTTTCGAGACATCTGCCATTGACTTCTACATTACCTCGACAGATTTGAGATGGTGGATTTTCGGATTCAAATGTTTAGCAGCTTTGGGGTATAATAGAAACTCAACCAGAAAAATTTGAGGTTTAATTAATATTTTTTTTGTAAAAAATGTAATACAGGAGTTGACAAGCATGTAAATTTGACTAACCTCAGACTGCAATGTCTACTCTTCTTCTTGAGGCTGCATTAGAATTATTTCCTAATTAAACATTGTAAAATGGTCATCAGTGACAAATGAGATATATAGCTGCATTAAAGAAACAAATATAAAAATTTGGAAGTATTGATACTTTCAGTGGCTAAGTTCTTAGCAGACAGGCATGGTGATCTCAGGAAATGGAGAGCAAATTGTGAAGTTTCTTAGCCAATAAGAAGGCAAGTCCCTGAACAAAATTGCGATGAATGCATGTCTGGGAATTAGTTAGAGCCTGCATAACAATGAGGGTGGAGATGATGAACAAATACTGTATATAGGATTATGATTAAAACTGTGGAGCTTTTATAGAAGATTAAACTATGGAAGTATGTACACCTTCACTGGCTAAATCTTTTAGCAGACAGGCATGGTGATCTCAGGAAATGGAGAACAAATCACATAGTTTCTTGGCTAATAAGAAGGCAAGCATGTATGGAAATTAGATAGAGATAACTTATTTTGTATTTATCCATGATTTTACTTTGTACTGTCAGCTTGTGTTTTAGCAACGAGGGTGAGATGATGACAAATACTACATATGTTATGTATAAACCACTGCATGCAGGTGTAATTGGTTGTTCATGCACAGAAAACAGCAACAAAATATAAACATGCATTCAGCTGAGCTTTATCTTTATGCCTTTTTGATAATATCTGAATCTGGAATCAATTCAATACATTTAGCAATAAAATGTGCTCAAAATCACTACTGTTTTTTTCAATGTCAAATAGCACCACTGTGGTTCATAAAAAAGCAAAAAAGTTTTGTAACATAAGCCATTTATAATAATTGTTTGCTTACTAAGCAGCTAAATGAATCACCCCTACAATGTAAAGGCCAGTATCTTAACAAAAAATAGTATTCCTTTTTTTCAGTCCTACATTCATCTTTATAGCCTTTACTGAAGATAAAATGTTTCGGACTTTGGTGCAGTAATACATAAAGTGTAATTTACGACTGCAAGTGCACATGTGGTTGTTCTAAAATGTATGTAAATGTTGAACATATTTATTACATTCATTATGGTACACATCTGCATAGTCCTGCAGAGCACGATTGCGTTTGTCCTGTCTTTTCTTATTAAGTGTTTGCAAGTGCCTTATGATGTTGGGTAAATCTGAAAATACAGCCAACCTGAACATGGGGGTAGTTTGAGAGTTTGTTTGACAGTTGTGCACCACACAGCAAAAGAATCACACACTAACAGAATTTTAACAATGTGATGTATCTGTAGTACATCATTTTGGTATTTTATATCCTATTAATCAACTGAACATATCTGTTATCTTCTTATACTGTTTGGACAAGGTTTATGTAATCCGGATAAGAAATGCTGGGGAATCTTTTAAAGCCAAAATGCCCTCAGAACTGTGAGTGTAAATTTTGTAACTTTATAATCCATTGTTTTTAATGCTACACTATTTGATTCTTAAAGATATTCTTTACAATGCCTAACCTCACATTATACAGAGATGCAAAATCTTTAGAGATTTATAGGCAAAACATGGTAATTTTACTTGCAAATGTTTATGTAAGGCTTAGCACTTGTCAAAGCTTTCAGATAAAAGGCAAAAATTTTTTAATTTTCTCAATACCATTTTAGTAGAGGTCCATTCTGCTGTAATGCTGATTCTCCAGGTGCAGTCAGTGATGCCAACTCTTTACTTGGAAAATCATATAAAGACAATATTGATTCCTTCTCAAAACATTATGTTGATGTCAGTAACTGTCAAGAGGAGAAGGGAATCTGTCAATATATCAATACCTGTACTTTGCTCTTAGAATCTTGTGCCTGTACATAATAAGTAAATGGGTATAACTAATATCAATCCTCTCCAAACTGATTAACTTCATATATAGAATTCCAAACACTACTTAATCAAGGCATCAGTTCTCTTAGTCTGCAAAAAAACCCTCTAGTAGTTGGATGCAAGCAAAGATAATTAAGGTATAGTGGAACTCAGAAATTACAACCCCGGTTTTTTTGTTTCCCAGAATTTAGGGGCAGATTTACTATTGGTCAAATTTTTAATTAAAAAAAATTTGAAATTCGACCATGTGAAGTAAAATCCTTCGAATTTGAATTCTAAGGATTTTACCGCAATTTGATTGATCGATCGAATGATCAAGTATAAAAAATTGAACAATCAATAGTTTGATTTATTCGAACGATTTCATCCGTCGATCAAATTTTTTATATTTGATCAAAAGTAATGAAACCCAATTCGGTAACCTGATTCTGGCAATGTAGGTGGTTGAATAAAATTTTAAAGGGGAAGTTATTTGGCCATCGAATATTCAAATATTCGAATAAATTTGTTTTTCAAATTTAATTTGAATTTTCAAATTATTCGAATTTGAATATTCGATGGTCGAATTTGCCTACTTTGCATATTCGAAGATTCGAATTAGAATTTAATGCAAATTCGATCGAACTTCGAATTCTTCACGTGAATTTAGTAAATCTGCCCCTTAATCTTTTTTTCACATTTCCATACAGGCAATTCGTATCTTTTTTCTCCTGAATTTGTGTTTTGGAATTTATGACATTTTGACGCCATCTCAAACCAATGGGATAATCAAGAGTACTGAGATGTTCAGTTGGTGCAAGATGAACCATAGTGATCTACAGAAAATACAGATCCCACTATAATTTGAATTGTTTGGTAGATTATCTCAGCAGCAAAGTGAGTGAAATTAAATTCTGGGATATGCAATATAACAGATTGTGGTCACCATGGTAATTGCCAAGAAGTGTAACTGAACTATTTGTATCTCACTTTCAGCTATCAACTAGGTCAAGAAATAAATTGAAAGCACTGGTAATTTATGAAGAAAATAATTTATAAATAATTTTGATACTTCAGTAAATGTACAACCAACAGTAATCATCTACCACACACTAAGGGGCAGATTTACAAAATTCACGTGAATGGATCGTAGTTCGATCGAATATGATCGAATTACGATCATACGATTTTTTCGGATATTCGAATATACAAATTTGGCCTCTTCGATCATCGAATACCGAACTATCGAATAGATCGAATGATCGGATATTCGATCATTCGATGATCGAAGGAATTAAAATTTAAAAATCCTTCGAATGCCTACTTTGCCAGATTGAACCTACCGAATACCATAAGAAGCCTATGGGAACCCCCCATAGGCTTCTGTTGCTAAGTCCTGCTTGAATACCATTCATACGATCGAATGCTTCGATGGTTCGAATCGTACTAATTTTTCGGAGGCTCGAAGGAAATTTCACGATTTTTCGGTATCCGATCGTACAAATTCATTGAGAAATTGAATATTGAGCAAAATTATATCCTAAAACTATTCTATAAGCAATTGATTTCACTTCACCCATTATAAATATGCCTTGCAAAATCCCATAGAAATTAATGGAGAGCGGAGGAATTTTACTCTAGTGGTGGAACTTCACTCTTTGATACATTTACCCCTATATTTCTTCCTATTTAATTGTGGTTGTAACATAATGCAATCTATTTTCCCCAGCCAGTGTTTTTGTTATCAGCAACAGTTAATAGTTTCAAAGAAATGTAATTCTTTCTTTCGTTCCTGCTGCTATCAAAGGCAAGTCTTGTAAAAATGCATAATACATGGCAGTTGCTATTTAATAGTTCAAAAGCACCAAATGCTACAAAATGCAATTACTAGCAGTACTTGTTGAGGGAATTCAATATTGTTTTCCTGAAAAAATATGTGACTTGGTGCTACTATCTCTGCAAGAATGACATGTGACATGACTGGTTACAACTCTCTGCTCTACCGAGGGTGTTTTTCAGTATTTTCATTTATTTAAAAATAAATATTATATTTAATATAGTTTTGCCTGTAAAAAAAATAATGATCTATTTACATAAATAGCTGTTAAATTAAAATTATTTACTTACTTTTAATCAGTACTTATTTTCAAAACAAACTTAACCTGGTGTACTGAACATATTGAAAGTTAAGATAATACACATTCATAATTAAGATCAGAAAACCCACAAAAATGTGTGTATGGTGTTTTTTTACAAACATTATTTAGAATTGGCATATTCATTTTGTGGTATTAAAGGTTCAGTATGAACCTTTATTTACATGTGGCAAATAAATAGGTTTTGTAAATGAAACCTAAACCTTGTAAATTAAGTAAAAGAGGTAGAGAGAGATGGTACACAACAGGACTGGACTGAGAATTAAAATAGGCCCTGGCATTTCTGGTACACAAGAGGCCCATCAGCCCACATAGAGGCCCAAACAGCCCCCACCAGCCCACTAAACACTGACTTTCTATGGGACCTTATAGCAGCCCCTCTGGCATTTGCCCTAACCCACAAATGACCAGTCCGGGCCTGGTACACAATATAATCTGTGTTGTGGTCCTCCTATAACCTGTGTTATGAATTTACTTGTTTTTCTTATAAAGGCCTAGTCATTATGTTTCCTACTTTCCTGTACTGCCTTCACATGCTTCCTTATGGAATGAGGAGGTGTTAGTTTAAAGATATATTGTGAGCTCTGCATGAAGCCCTCTCTTTATTTAATTTCTGTCTTTTTTCTCAGGTTTACAGATAAGGGGGCACGCATAATAAAAGTAGTTTAACTATGATGAAAATCTGATAATCCAATTTCCCATCACAATTGCTCTGAAGAACTTAGCAGGTGGGAAACTGTAGGTTTGCTTCGATTACACAGCTATGTATTGTTAGCTACAACATATAATTTGCAACGTGATAGCTAAATTACACATTTTTAGATGTACAATAACTTCACGAGCAACACTGAAATTAAAGCAAAAAAGCACATGCCAAAATTTAAATACAAATATATCCATTGCACCTATGCTTGTATATTCAACGTATAATCTGTCTGTTGTGGCATTTAAATGAAAATAGGTTATTTAAAAAAATAAAAATCATACATACATTAGCTTTAGAATTATACAAAAAAGATATACTGAGCAATATATTTTTGAATATATTTTGCAAAAATTACAAATACCTGGATGTTGAAACATAGCTATAAAGAAGTGTTGAGACTTGTATACAATTTTTTATACTGCTGATGTTCATTGTTCATGTCAGCTTATTCATGGTCTACTCTGCCTCTGGCAGGATTTTAAATAATGGTATCGATTACACATTTTATAATGTTCGTATCTATTGAGACGGACATTTGCAACCAAGATAAATTTTAAAGCATGAGATATAATAAGGGATGACGACTTTCAACAGTTGAAGAATTTGGGTCAGTTCTTGTAACCTATTGCAACCAAGCAAATGTTTGCCTCCATTAAACTGCATCAGACCAGTAAATGCTAACCACCACTGGTTGCCAATTAACAGACCTTGCATATGTTACTAAATTCTACTTGCATGCTCATATTTTTCAAGTAGTTAAACTAATGCTACAGTGCTAACTTCATGTAAGCACAATAGAGATTATATTTTAGTGCTACCTCAATGCATTTCTACATACAGTACATTTATATGAAAGGGATAAAATGGATAAAGGTTTGGTATAAAGACAAATCAGTAACAGTCTGGAACTGCCTAGTGTTCAGACAGTTTTAGATACACTGCAGTATGGAGGAGGATAAAATGAAGGCTGCTCAAAGTGCTGCAAACATTTTGGCACATACATATTATCTCATACATATATAGTAGTAATTATACATTTAAAATGTGCACAACAATAGTTATAACATATTAAAAATGTACCAGTATCACAGCTAATATACCAAATATGGCCGTTACTAGAGACTCTTAATAATTTTAAAGATAGATATTTTATGAAATTAGTAAAAGACCTACAGAAAGAATGTAAAGTGGGTGGGTTGGTGATCAGGGGGACAACACAGGGCTTTTAAATGACCTACAGTTATGACCTTTAAGCGCAAAGATACATTTGGAAAAATACTATTTTCCTAAAGAAATAGAGGGGAATTGATATATCATTTTTAATGTCTCTAAAGAAATGTGGAAAATGAATAGACTTCAGTTTATATAAAAGGGAATGGGTCTGGCCAAGGTTTTGAGGGGAAAACTTTAATGTTTTTAGGAAAAAAGCTCACTTTTTTTAGATTTATAATACCCCAGAGCTGTAAAAAATCCGAAAATATGCCATTCCAAACCTGTCGAGGTCATGTAGAAATCAGTGGCAGATGTCCCTAAAGTTGTTTCTTTGTGTTTCACATATATTATAAGATGTTTCATAATAAACAGTAAGATGATAACATGACTGCTGCTTTCCTGCAGATTTTAAATCATATAACAAGTAACACACAACTGGTGCTAGTTCGAAATGAACTCCAATATGAGATAAAAATGTATTAAAAAAAATAAGTTTCCAGTAGTTATCAGAGTAGTAATAATGAGAATAAATGAGAATTAAAAAAAATACAATAGAAAAATAAATAATACAACAATATAACAATAAATAATCCGGTGGAGGAAAAAGAAAAGTTGAAGTTGTTTCTTGACATTGTTAAGGGGCAGATTTGTAAAAAAAAAATTGAAATTCGACTATCACATTTTTCAACGGTTTTTTCAATCGAAAATGGATTGAAAAGTTCTGTTTTTGATTGAATAAAAATAGTTTAAATCGTTTTGCCAAAAATCCTTTGAATTTAAAAAAATTCAAAAACACTCCTTCAAGGTTCCAGGAGGTCCCCCATAGGCTAAAATAGCAATTTGGCAGGTTTCAGGTGGCAAAATTAAAATATTCAAATTACTTCAATTTAAATTCAATTCTGGGCTATTCGATAGTCAAAGTAGCCAAAAATTACTTTGAAATTCAAATTTTTTTAATTAAAATTTTCACATCGACCCTTAGTAAATGTGTCCCTAATTATATAATGCGAAATAGCCACAAATTTCATCCAATAATCTGAAAAAGTCAAGATTTTGGAGCGCCAATCGTACAACATGCATTGCTCTTAATTTTGCTGTGGTGTTTTGTCTCTCTGATTTTTCCAAGAAGTTTTTTTGTTAAGAAGTTAAGTTTGTGGAAGGGAGTAAGGTTGGCTTTATTTTCTGAAAAAAATCACTGTGTGCATTACTGTGTGTGTATCTGTCTGTGTGTGTGTTACTGTGTGTGTGTGTGTCTGTATGTATGTATGTATGTGTGCATGTGTTCCTTTATATGTGTGTGTGCATGTGTTCCTGTATATGTGTGTGTGTATGCATGTGTGTCTCTATGCGTCTGTGTCTGCATGTGTGTGCCACCCACTTACAATTTGCAAAATGAACCAAAAATGTTGCTGCGCCACGCGGGCCAATCAAAATGGAGAGGACCTGCATGGTGCACCCACGCACCCCACCCCGAGTGAGTGGCCCAGCTGTCCGCGTACTCCACAGCACATGGTCCTTGGTGAAAAAAGTTTGCAGAAAATACAATGCCCTCTAGCTGTGTATTAGCATCAAAAGACTCACAGGGGCATATTTACGAATTGAAGCAGATTTCAAAGTGAATAGCTGAATAAAATTCAAAGAATTAGAATTTTGTAGTAATTTTGGGCTACTTCGACTATCAAATAGCCCAAAATTCGATTTAAATTGAAAAAAATTCTACAAGTCGAATTTTCGAAGTACTGGCCCTTTAAAATTCTTCGAATCCTTATCCTTCGAATTCTTGGAATTTTTCAGAACAGGTTCTATGAGGTTAAAATTGCAAATCAGCGCTTTAAGCTGGCGAATAGACGAAGCTGAAGCATTTTTCAAGGGCAAGTACTTCAAAATTTTAATATTCAAATTTTTACAATTCAAATCGAATTTTGGGCCCAAAATTACTTAAAAATTATAATTTTATTCGAATTTAGAAATTGAGTATCCCAGGCAGAAAAAGGAAACAGGTTTTTAAATAAACCTATAATTGAAGTGGCGTAACTACCAGGGGTGTAGGGGGTGCAATTGCACCAGGGACCCCACCCCCTTGGGGCCCATCGGAGCCACGAAAATAGGTATGGCAGGTGGTTATCTAGGGGGAGATTTTACACACATGCCATCAACATTTCAGAATGAGATCTATAGAGGTAAGGGAGTAGGTACGCCACTGTATAATTGGTAACTTCTTGCCTCGTGTACTGTAATTTAGAAACCTATAAATTAGGATCTTACAATTACTAGTAATAGTGAATTGATTTGTTTTCTAGTATGGATGATTATTTGCGGTTATAGCATGGTCTTCGAGATTATAAAGGTCATTTATGTAAAAGAACAGAGTGCAAATTGCAAAAAGGTTATTTTCTTATACATTGTACATTGTGTTCTCTTACATAAATTACCTTTATTACCTCAAAGAAGACTTACAAATTGCTGCAAGAGTCCAAAGTACTGTAGCACACCAATTGAAGTATTTTTCAATCGGTGATTTATTGGCTCAAAACATATTTGCAGACAAGTGCCAATGTTTCGGGCAACACAGTGCCCTTTATCAAGCCTGTGTAAAATAGTGTTCCGTGTTAAATAGTGTGTATGGGTGGAGACCAATAGAAAGGGGAGGGGGATTGTGAGGTAGGGTGGAAACAGTAACACCCTTTCATTACACATGAATATGTCCTATGTGTCCCCATTACATTTAGTCCATTTAATGTAATTGTTACAAATTCTTATGTGAGTGACACTCGTAAAAATGTTACCCAGCAAATATACCTGTGAGTATAATCCCCTTCAATGCACCGAAAGATGTAGCAAAGCAAACCCATTATGGTTTGATAGAAAAGTTAATATTGTGATTGGTAAGAACAAATGTGTTTTAATGCACCTTGCAATTTTATTATGTTTACACAGCTGAGAAACTATTTTATGAATTAATGTTTTTAATAGATCCAATTATTATAATTTAAATACTGATAGATGATTGGTTTTGGTTGTACACATAAACATTTAGAATTGAGGAACAGAATTTACAATGCAAATGATTTATGTTATAGAGAGCAGTGAGGTCGTGGAATACCCTTTTGGACAATGCTACAATGAGATGAGATAGAGGAGGATCTTTTCACATAGAAAAGAACAAAGGACAAAAGGCCTCCTATGAAAACTTCAAGAACAGAACTGTGGAATACCTTACCAGGTAATGCTGTTCCATTTATTTAATGATTTGGATGTCTTCTTCAACAAGCATAATATCCAGGGTTACAGTGATCTCAAGGTCAGTTTGTTTTGTATGAATGTGTGTGTGAGATGGGGCTTATTTCGTTGATCTTGATGAATTGTTGTCTTTTTTCATCTTATTTGTTTTCTCTATATGTAAAGGTTAGGGCAGAATGGCAGAAGTTCTGATTGCAGTTTCATTGAACAGTTGGGAAAAGGCAAGTAAATGACTTGTTGAACAACTGTGGTACCCAAACAAAGATAAAAAGACCCTGCTTTTTTATTTATTTTTTTTCCACAGGGAAAGGGATTTAGAAACAAAGAAAGTTCCTGTCCTAAAAATACGCCAACTAGGTTAAACATTACTGTAGTTTTGTTCACAGTTTTTGAGAAGCAATATTAATCATTGATCATAAAATGTAAAATTCAATAATCAACAGAAGTAATAGAAGAAATATGAATCTACACAATACCTTAATGTCTCAGATGAGTGGTAAATAATTGAATTTCTAGATTTGGCACTTAAAAATAATCTGATAGAGACATAAAAAGAAAATCATTTCACCTCACAAAGCTGTTAAAATAGAATCTTCAGTATATCTGATGGCACATAAAGGTTACTCTTTTAGCTTTTACTGGTTGTTGATATGGAGTCATTTAAAATAAAGGTCATGACAATTGTCCTGACAGTACTCATTTTAAATGTGAAAAATGGGAAGATAGAAAAAAAATACATATATATTTCTACTATCATTTTCAGTCCATCAAGTTCAACCCTAATTATCTCCAGCATATATATATATATATATATATGTGGCTAGTACCGGCACTCATGAAAAAATCCGCACACGATGCCTGGGTGCTGTACCTCGAACAATAATGGATAGCAGCGTAGAAATCTGGTCGCGTCACAGGTCTTATGAAGATATAAACAAGTTTTGGTCACTTTGAAAAAGGCTGTTTTACCAGCCGAAACGTTAGTCTTGCCTTAATAAAACTTGTTTATATCTTCATAAGACCTGTGAGTGCGACCTGATTTCCATGCTGCTACAGTATATATATATATATATATATATATATATATATATATAAAAACACAAAAATAGGCAGCACTCACTTGTATCAAAATGGTGTATTAAAGATAAAACATCATGCTAAGTTTTGGACATGCATCGTGCCCTTTGTCAAGCCAACAAAAGTATACAGGTAAGCATGGTCATGTGGTTTAAAAAGCAACATACAGGAAATGACATCAGTATTACACACATAGTTTGAACCACTGTTTACATTATATTCCAATATATGCTAGCATAATTATTGCCTCCTATATCAACTACTCAATCTTCCCTTATCGGGCATTCATAGAAAAAGATATAGATCATAATCTCTATTTAAACCTTCAGGCTGTAGAAAACAAAGTTTGTGGATCCACCACACTTCCCTTTGTTTCAAACAGAGTTCTCTAGCTCCTCCGTTTTTAAGAGGGGGAACCATTTCCAACACCATAAATTTAAGTTGGTCAGCACTGTGTCCTTTTTCTATGAAATGTTTGGACACAGGTTGACTCATATTACCCAGATTAATAGAAGATCTATGTTGGGAGATCTGTGATTTAACCATCTGTGTGGTCTCTCCTGCATAAATGAGACAACATGGACAAATCAACACGTATACAACATATTTAGAAACACAGGTGTAATGGCCCCTTAAATGTGCAACATATCCTGTTTTGGGGTGTACTGGGGTTGACTGACTTTAATAGACTTCTTGATATGTTTGGGGTGATAGCTTCTATAGTGGAGGAGTTGGTTGCGATCTGTCGGTTTTCCATATAACGTTGTGTCTACCCCTCCTTTTTTTTTTTACATAACTTCACATCTAGGAATTGTATTTGTTGCATATCATATGAAAGAGTAAAGTAAATGGAGGAATGACAACTATTCAGCCTTGCTTGGAACCTCGAGAGGGACTCAACATCTCCCCGCCATACAATGAAGATATCGTCGATGTACCTAAGCCAAACCACACAGTGGCTGGCATAATCAGTATCACGATAGATGTATGTTTCTTCCAATCAAGCCATAAAGGCATTTGCGTATGATGGGGCAACGTTGGACCCCAATGTGGTCCCACGCAACTGTAAAAAGAAGTCATTATTAAAAGTGAAATAATTACAACTTGGAATAATGTCAAGCATCTTCAAAAAAAATCAATCTGTTGCATTGAGTAATTGGTATCTTTCTGTTTCAGTCACTTACATGCTTCTATGCCCTCTCTATGACGTATCGAAGTGTACAAACTGGCAACATCTAATGTTGCCAGGATGACATCACTCCCAATGTAATTTGAAATGCCTTGTAACAATTCCAAAAAATGACCTGTATCCCTTACATATGAGGCAAAGGCAGGTACTTCATCTCCAAGAGCCCAGGAGGGAGCCAGCGTGGGTTGCAAGCAACGCAGGTCGGAGCTTAAGAACACCACAGGACATACACGGCACCCGGGACTTTGCAGACTTTGACGGAGATAATAATTATATGCCTGATTTTAACTACTGAAAATGTGAGTTCAACTGATTGGTTTTAATTTTTAAATATTAAAGAGGTTTTATGCTATTCTGCGCAATTACACTTCTTACAGCTTCAACTGCTACCTCAAGTATCCATGTCTACAAAACTATTAAAGTTTAATTGAAATGTTTGTAAGTACCCACCTGGTTACTCACTCAGCGGTGATTTAATTGAAGGCTAAATACACCAGATTTTATAGTGGGAACCTAGAGTGTGGAACTACAACAATCAATCAAAAAATACTACACTATATATATCTCATTTTTTCCCATTTTTCCCTGGCTACATATTCTTTTCTGAGCTTTCATTAGCGCTGACCCTGTGGATTTGGATTTTTGTTGTAATTTTTTTCTCGAGGAGAAACGAGAATTGCTGGGCCGGATCCTTGGAAGGAAAAGAAAAAGGGACTTAGGTCAAAATTACCTGTTTATATTTAAACCTCCCTATCAGCCAGTTGCAACTCAAACTCAGCAATGTAATAATCCATATCCATTATCACTATAGCACCCCCCTTATCGGATGGCTTTATAGTGATAAATCATTCAAAGCCTCTCTTTTCTCTCTAGTTATATTTGAAAAGGCAGGGTTGTTCCTATCCTCCTTCCATCCCATATGTCGAATTTCATCCTGTATAGTTTTGATATAGGTTTCAACAGAGGGATAGGTGGTGGGTAGTGATGGGCGAATTTATTCGCCAGGGGCGAACTCGCGGCGAATTCCCGCGATTCCCCGCTGGCGAATAAATTCGCGAAACTACCAAAAAAATTCGCCGCGCGCCGAAAATGACGCGACGCGACGCGTCAAAAACGACGCGACGCGTCGGTAAACGACGCGACGCGTCAAAAACGACGCGACGCGCGTCAAAAACAACGCGACTCGTTTCGTGAATCGTTTCTCTGGAAATTCGCGAATTTTTCGGCGAAACGCCGCCGTTTCGCCCATCACTAGTGGTGGGCGGAACAAACCTGCTCTTGTTGTACAAATTCCATGTAGAAATATCTAAACAATCACTTTTCTGTACAGCATTAGTCTTTTTAGAGGGATTAACTGCAAATGTATGCCCGATAAGGGAAGATTGAGTAGTTGATATAGGAGGCAATAATTATGCTAGCATATATTGGAATATAATGTAAACAGTGGTTCAAACTATGTGTGTAATACTGATGTCATTTCCTGTATGTTGCTTTTTAAACCACATGACCATGCTTACCTGTATAATTTTGTTGGCTTGACAAAGGGCACGATGCATGTCCGAAATGTAGCATGATGTTTTATCTTTAATACAACATTTTGATACAAGTGAGTGCTGCCTATTTTTGTGTTTTTCTTTATGACGAGGAGGAGAGACTCGGCAATCCTTCCTAACGGCTGTGCACCACAAATTTCTACTTGAAGGAAAGGAGAGTGCTGATACTGTGAG
>CM044431.1:148318711-148328901 GCA_024363595.1 Xenopus borealis
AACGATTCAAAGGATTTTGGGCAAAATCCTTTGAATTCTTGGAACTTCGCCAGCTTTAAGGCGGCAAGTTGAAGGATTTTAATGAGCAAGTACTTCCAAAATTGGACTTGTAGAATTTTTTCAATTCAAATCAAAGTTTGGACTGTTCGATAGTCAAAGTAGCCCAAAATTACTTCAGAATTCAATTTTTGGAATACTAATTTTATGCAAATATTCACTTCCACTCTTAGTAAATGTGCCCCTACTTATATACAGTATATTACCACAAATTTTTAAACCACTAAATGAGGGGTGGGAGGCTGTTGCCACAACATTTATACAAATACGAAATGGCCTCTCTATATTAAAGACATTGAGATATTTTGTGCATTAAGCTACTAAAAATGCCCTCCCCTTAAAAAAACCAAAAAACAAAACAAAACAGGGATTTACGTAATCACACAAATGGATCAGCGCCTAAGGCAGACAGAGAGACCAGGGGCCATAGATGGTGTAGTAATTTACAATAATATAATGATCATACATGCACATGTGCATTGAAATTGTTATGCCAAGGAAAGTGTGTTCTTTCTCCAGTAGTAGGGAGATTTTGTTTAGACTACAGAGTTCCTTCACCAATCTGGTAAGAATGCCTACTTACAGGACTCACTCCCTGGGTTGCATATAATAATCGTTTTCCACTGTATGCGTTCCCTTCTCCTTCGTGTTCAGCTCAGGGAAAAGAACACAAAGGATTCATAGTGTATCTCTATTTGTTAAAACATTTATTGATAATAAAATTTCACTCACATTTGTAAAAAGAGTTTCAGTCACATCAAGGTCTTTCAACACAGCTTTACACGTTGAGCACAGAGGGTCGTGGTTATGCCGGCAGATCTAATTCCCAACTTCCCTCCCAGTGTCCACTGTGTTCCTTATGGATGTAGCTGTCGCTCCTTGCCTTACGCGTTTCGCCTATTCGGCTTCCTCAGAGGCATAAAGTGCTAGCTCCTATCGCCCTTCTTATGGGGCCCAGAACCGCTAGGTTGCCATGGTAACTCCCCGCGTGATGCGTTCCAGCTTGGAACGAAATACCCTTTCCGGCGCACTTCCCTGCGTGTGTCCGGGGCATGTTCCTTGAATCGCGTCTGGGGTTGCCATGGTAACCGAATGCGTCAGTGGTTTCTCTGCAGAGAGATCTCCCTGTGTCATTTTTTATTCGCTTATCTTGCCTGATTTCTTCGCTAGACTCTATATGGTTACTCCTTATAATACTAATACAATAAAGTGGGTAGTATTCAGAGCTAATAAAAACTTTCTTAAATTACACATATTGCTATACATTTAAATAGGGAACGTATGAGTATATAAGGGAGTTTTATGCCCTTCTTTTATATCCTTTACATCAGTTCCCCCTAAAAATACATTCTAAAATCATAAAAACAACATAATACATATTATGAATTTACATCTCATCATACTTCATCTTTAATTCTTTCTTTTCTTATATTTTCTGCCTAATGCACTTCTTGTACTTGTATATCCATGATTATTGTTTTTAGTCTCACCATCTTCATACATAACAATATCT
This sequence comes from Xenopus borealis, assembly GCA_024363595.1. Classification (NCBI taxonomy): domain Eukaryota; kingdom Metazoa; phylum Chordata; class Amphibia; order Anura; family Pipidae; genus Xenopus; species Xenopus borealis. Next base: position 148,320,282 of record CM044431.1, read on the forward strand.
TTCAGGTTAATGTTTATATCCATTTCATTTATGTAGTTGGCCAACTTGAATCTTTTGCAATAGATGGACAAATAATCCCTGTTTTTTTTTAAAGTGGGGCATTTTTTTGGTAGCTTAATGCCCAAATTGTCTCAGTGTTCTTAATATATTGATAATGGGTTGAGTGCAGAGTACCTATTGTCCTTGTCTGTATGAATTTTGTGGCCACAGCTTAATTTCACCTCCACTTAATGGTTTAAAATTAGTGGTGAGCACAACTTCTCTTGTTTGTTATAGTTGATACAGGAGCAGCGGCCAGCACCTCCCACTGTTTTTAGCTGTAGTCAAGTGATCCCAGTGGTAACTAATAAAAGGGCAACAATTAAAGGCAGGGCTACACAGACAATTTACCTCAATTTTCAGCGGAATTTCGGAGCGAAATTGTATGCAATGAGTCTGATGCAACAGGAACAAGGTAATTAATAGAAAAGTCGTATAGTGTCGCATCAACCCTGTGACACCATCTGACTTTTCTATTACTTACCCAGTTCCAACTCGTTGCATCCGTTTTCGAGCAGACCATTGCATCGGCAGAAAACGGAGGTAAATCAGCCATGTAGACCTGCCCTTAGGAGTTTTAAATCTTGCAAGTAAGCAAGTTACAGGTAAGAATTAGTCCCTGAGTAAAATGTATAATGAAGCAATAGCATTATTAAAGAATCAGGTGAAAGTGAGTGTAGCAATGGCCAGACCAAGGATGATTTTGACGTAGTTGGCCAGCTTAAATATATTGCATCGTATGAGCAAACAATTCCTTGTTTTGTGTAAAGTCTTAATGTCCTTAATATATTTATAATGGGGAGTGCAGAGGATCTCTTGTATTTTTCTCTCTCTATATCTATATATATATATATGTATATATATATTATATCCCACCATTTCTTTGAGGATATATATATATATATATATATATATATAAATAATGTTATTGATGGGTGGCACTCCGCTCCTCAGTTTCACCCAGTTTCATAGTTAAAGTATCACATATATCTTCCAGAAGAACCAGCAAACATAATGTTTCGGTCCTTTCTCAAGGCACATATATATATATATATCCTTGATTGAAGCGCACACTCACACTTATAAATAAAAATAAAGTTTTTTATTGCTCAAAAAAATACTAACATTTTGGCTACAACACTAGCTTTTATCAAAGTGACCTTACTACATACTGTATAATATGCACTTATATTATAAGTAAGTCTATGGATTGATACTAACAGTATTATGCTGTATGACACACACTGATGACATCAGCTGTTGCACATTGGCACTAATTACACATTTTTTAAATTTGCTTCACTGTTGTGTGGAATTCACTCTCCTGAAGATGGCCCCAGTTAAGGAGCCAAAACGTTGAGAATAAAACTTCACCTTTATTTTTCAAAATGAAGTCCTTGGAGTGTGGCTTGATTTTCCACTGCATACTAATGTGTTGACCAGCACCCAGGCAGCTGTGGATTGTTAAGAGTGCACCAGCTAAGCAGATTGAATGAGTATATATATGCCAAGAAAATATCTTTTGGTAGTATAGAAATAGCTGAACCTGTATCAAGAATCAGGTTAATGGAGTGCCCCTTATCAACAGAAGCAGTATTGACATTGACAGTGCATATACATTTGTCTGGAATAAATGTATCAGCTTTATCCACACTTAATATCATAATATTTGGAGCAGTGACTTCATGAACATCTTTAGCAGAACTAAGGAAGACCTAAGCAAAATATCCTACTTTTTTGCATTTGTGGCACTGTACAGCTTTTGCAGGACATGTAGCATAAGTTGCAGTGTGTTGTGTTGAACCACAATGGAAGCAATATTTATATTTGTATTTGCTGCACGGTTTTTCAGTGTAGTTGAATCTCTTTCCTTAGCACTGTATTTTGCCTGAGACTGTGCATTATTAGGCCACAGTACTGGATTCAGTCTGTACATTCCCAGCAGTTCCCTGATTGAGAGTTTTAGCCTCTGCCACTGCTGTTTCAATTTAGCAAGCAACTGTAATAGCCTTTGCAAGGGTTAAATCCTGCTCTAGGGGCAGTCTCTCTCTCTAAATTAGTCTTTTCCACTATTTGGTCTCTTGGCACTTCATCTGTTAGAGTCTCAAACTCACAGGTAACAACCAGTAATAACCAGGTAACCAGTAACAACCCACTCTCTTAAAGCTGCTACAAATTGTTTGTGGATTCGCCATTACGCTGTCCACGTTAGTGGAATTTATATCTTTCAGCAACCATATTTACTCTTGGCACAAAGAAGTTCTTTATAGCAGTGAGAGCAGTTTCATAAGTCTCATCAGGTAATTTATATAATTATGCTCCCAAGGGAATAAGTAAAGCACTCTTTCTAGAAGCAGAAATCTTCCTTGGTCAGCAGCATTAATGTAGTTTTCAAACATACGCATCAAAGCAGTAAAAGGTAGGGTAGACTCATCAGGGTTTGGGATAAAAGCTGCAGGCTGCTGCAGAGATAGACAAGACATCTCATCACCAATCTATGTTTTGGTAGCCGAGGATGAGTATAGTATAACTCTTGTGCACAGTGAAACCTTCAGAAAATTTGTATAAACACCACACCTTTCAGCAATGTGTATGTTTTTGTGAGAGAGCTATACATTTGTATAAAGGGGTATACCTAAACCCTGATTTAGAAGGAGATCTGACTTTTCAGTCAAAAACTCCAAAGAATGAGTCATACAGGGAGGAGACTACCAATTGTATATTGCTTTTGTGTAACAGTCTACATTTTAAAAAAAAACACAGAGTCTTATCCAGGAATCAGTGATTTCATTGCAGCATGCCACCGCAATAAAACATTACATAATATTTTGGTATTTTCTATGGGACCTTAAAGCAACCCCTCTAGCATTTGCCAGAGCCCACAGTTTGGGTCTGTCCATAAGTACAAGTTAAAGAACACTATGGGGTGTAAGAGTGCTTATTTATGGAGCACCTGCCTGTGCAAGGCGCTATCAGAATGGCTGGGTGCTGCCTGAGGGAGTCTGTGACCAAGTGACTCAAGAGTCTGTCTGAGTGAGAAACTGAGAAAGTCAAGAGTTTGAGCAATCCCCCCCCCCAAAAGGAAAGATTTATTTCCATGATTTATGTTTTATATATGGAAGGTCACCTCTGTGTGTAAATAAGCTGCCTAAAAGTGAAACCCAGAAGCTTACTATATATTTATTGTGGTGAGGTCACTATAAGGATGCCTGGAAAAATCCATGACGGAGCTTAAATATCTCCTAGGTTCCTAACAGACTGCTAGTCTTGCCCAGGATTTAGGTTCATCTGTGGCATTTCAGGTAGATAATTAAAAAGGCAGCTAAAGCCAGAAGCGAGAGCTCCAGTCTGGGGAAAGATACAGGAAGGCTGCATGTGTAAGCTAACTGAGAAGTATGGATTTACAGTAAGTTTGGAACCTTGTGTTTTTTCATATTTTTCTGTTTGGGAGATAGGCAGCAGGGATACTCCTGTTCCTGACCTATATTTGTTAGAAGCCCATTAAGTGGCAATGATTTTATTTTAAATTGTTTATTTTATATGTTTCAAACAAACTGCCTGAAAATACTACACTGTCCTGAGTTTTGACTGCACTGTGGGCTGCTTTACCCCTAGAAAGCTGGTCCCATTGGTTCTATGTAATATTTTAATTATGTTTAGCTTTACCCCTAGAAAGCTGGTCAAATTGGTTCTATGTAATTATGTTTTCATTATTTTTAGCAGGCTTGACATATTTACAAGATCAATTTACAGATATATTATTCTATAAAAGATGAAGCAAAATGCCCAAGAGTAATAGTATATAGTCACTGAGTGGATATATAGGGCTCCATGTGAAAATGGGAGGATATACTCACAGTTCACCCCAGTCCATGGGTGCAAAAATTGGCAAAAAACTGAAAATTGTTAATACTTCCTCCAAGGTTAGTAATAATATCCTAAACTGCAACTCATCAGCCTATGAGTAAATGCCCCAATAGGCACGAAACGCGTCTGGCCATCCGCTTGCATGTCTTAGTAAATGTTTTGAATTTTTAATCTACTTTTTGGATATTATTATTTACCTTGTAGGAAGTATTCACAATTTTCAGTTTTGTATCAATTTACAGATCCCTTATGCAGAAAACAGGTAAATGCTACCTGCTGGATGCTCAGATAAGGTACATAGTATGAACACATTAGTGATACTCTATTGCTCGATGACACGAGAAAATGTAAATTATCTATTAATACTATTATTAGTTTAATTCTAACCCCTTATATAACTGGTTCATTGTTTATTAGCATATGTTCATAATTATTACAACATATTTGGATGTAAAGTACAAATCACACCATAATATGGAAAATTATCAATTTTACCCAAATAAAAACTTTTGTTGATAAAAAATATATATCTTGAATATAATTAAAATCACATTCTAAATATGTTCCTAAGAGCCTCCCAGAAATGAATCTGTTAAAAATGCTACTGAAAATGAATATTAAGCAGCAAAATTGTACCAATCCTCACCATGAACTGAGCAGTTCTATAACAATGTGTCAGTGACTCACAAAGAAAAACTATATTCTGCAGCACCTAGTGTCGTACAATATGCCAGCTATATGTAAAAAAGAAAAAAATGCAGGCTATTAGCGTTTGAATACTGAGAAGAGAAATAAAGTTTGACAAACTATTTTTGCAATAATGAGTTGAACACTTTGGAATTGACTGACATGTGGCTATAATATGCCAAATAGAAATGTGTTTCTGATGTTTAGATGGTGGCTCTTGTCTCTGATGTGTGACAGCTGCTCATCAATGTCTGGTATCAGATATATGTAGAAAAAAGGTATTTTATATGCCAGCTTCGATCTGGAAGTCACTTTTTGCACTGTAATAGCAATATCAAGCAAAACCTTTTTGAGTCCAAAATCTTGAAAAATATAAAGGCTACTCAACAAAGGTGGAAGCAATGCTAAGATATTTGGTATGATATAATCTTCTTTTACTGTATGAATGTAAAGGAAAGGTGTCCTTAAATCAACCATTTATATTTGGTAAACAATGTTAAAATGGGAAATGGAATGCACCTATCCTAAGCAATTTTTCAGTTGGTAATTTTTTTATGGTTTTACTAGCATTCTTAGCCAACCATACTACTAAAGGTAATTAATTCTTAGCAATGATATGTTCATAGGGATCTAATACTTTAAAGGGATTCTGTCATGGGAAAACATGTTTTTTTCAAAACTCATCAGTTAACAGTTCTCAAAAGAGCAAACAGATTTCTTTATATTCAGTTTTGAAATCTGACATGGGGCTAGCCATTTTGTCAATGTCCCAGCTGCCCCGGTCATGTGCCAGCACTTTAGGAGGGAACAGCCTTCTGGCAGGCTGTTATTTTTCCTTCACAATGTAACTGAATAGTACGCACTGGGTCATGGGTTTTTACTATTGAGTGTTGTTCTTAGATCTACCAGGCAGCTGTTATCTTGTGTTAGGGAGCTGTTATCTGTTAACCTTCTCATTGTTCTTTTGTTAGGCTGCTAGGTGGGGAAAAGGGAGGGGGTGATATCACTCCAACTTGCAATACAGAGTGATTGAAGTTTATCAAAGCACAAGTCACATGACTTGGGGCAGCTGAGAAATTTACACTATGTCTAGCCCCATGTCAGATTTCAAAACGAAATATAAAAAAATCTATTTGCTCTTTTGAGAAATAGATTGCAATGCAAAATTCTTCTGGAACAGCACTATTAACTGATCCGTTTTGAAAAAACAAATTCTTCCCATGACAGTATCCCTTTAAACCTGTACAGTATGTTTCAGGTCCAATGACCTTTCTTTCATTTCTTTTCATTTCATCATTTATATTTGATAATTATTTTATATATTAAATTTATTATATATATTATACATCAAATACAACAAGTAGTGCTGGTACCTGATTGCTTTATTTTAGTCTCTTGGGTCCATGTAAATTCTGATTTCCTTCAAATTGCCAGGCTATAACTCCCATTTCTTTCATTCTGTGTAACTCTTCAATCACTTTACCTTAAGACCCCAAGACCATTGCATAGATCAATGTAATACTTTAGAATGTCTTCTTCTTTTATAACATCATACAGTATTTTAGTTAAATTTAATTTGTGGCAGTACCAAGTACTGCTGAAGCATGTTGCTGTATGATTTCAATGCTGATATTATGTTTTTGCTTTTTGTATTCATATGCTGCTTGTTGGTGATCTGTGGTGGCCAAAGTAAGAAACAATCTTAAACTTTGAAGGTTTAATTTTATGTTGAGTGTTTTAAATGTTATTTCTGACATCACATTGCATTCTTCTCCTGAGTTTAAACAATATTGGCTTGTTATTAATATTTACATTTTCAGACCACTTTCCTTCAACACTCTGAGGCTCTGCCCTTTCAATAGTATGACACATTTTTTACTTTCAGTTTCAATTGTCCCATTAAACATATCCGTGTCTTTTTCAGTTTCTATTGCATGCATTCTTTTAACAGGATTGTGTTGCTTTTATTACCTGCACATCTTTACAAAGTGATTTGGGTTATGACACAATCTGCATGTTTGTCCAACTGCTGGACATTTGGTATTTTCATGTTTCTGCCCACACCTGCTACAGATCCTTTCTGTCTGCTCAGTATCTTTACAATTAATTTTCACTCTGTGATTTATTTTTTTCTTAGTAATCTGCTTCTGACTTAATCATGTTTTATACCACACTATACTGTCACCACTTAAAAAATCATGCAGCAGCCCAAATTCAGTCTTTTGCTTTGTGCTTTAACACTGTAGCATAGGCATATATATAGTTCCTGCTTGTCCTTGAGCTCTTGTGCAGAATAAGGGACAGTTTTATTAAGGTTTGAATGGTACATTCAAATTAAATTTTTTTTGTGGGGTTTGTTTTTGGTCAAAACTCACAAATTTGAATCTTAATTTACCAACTTGAATTTGAATGTGAGATTTATAACACCATGATCATGGAAATAGTTCTGATTCAAATATTCACCACCTAAAACCTGCAGAGTTCATGTTCAAGTCAATGGCAGAGGTCTATTAAACTATTTGTTCTGATTTTTAACTCCTGGTAGTAGTGATGAGTGAATCGGACGCCGCTGTGTCTTGTTTTGGACACGCAGGTCCATTTTTGGATGCGGTGCCCATTGCCGGCAAAACGAGATGCCAGCAAATTTTTGCCAGCGCAAAATTTTGCCGCCGTTTCGCGAATCGTGGGAATTTGCTGTGAATTTACAACAGGTGAATAAATTCGCCCATCACTATCTGGTAGCAGCTATGGTAATGCAGTAAAGGAGAAAGGTATACTTTTTGTGTATTTTTTTAATTTATTAATATCATTCTAAGAATATTTGAAGTTGATTTTTAGAGGCAGATTTACTAAGGGTCGAAGTGAATTTTCGAAGTTCAAAAATTTCGAATTTCAAAGTATTTTTTGGATACTTCGACCATCGAATAGGCCAAAATTCGATTCCAATTGAAATAACTTCAAAATTTTAATTTTTGAAGTACTGTCTTTTTAAGAGAACTTAGACTTTGATACTTCTCCATATTAAACCTGCCGAATTGCTATGTTAGCCTATGGGGACCTTTTGCAAATTTTTTCTAAGTCTTTTCATTTCGAAGTCAAAATTGTATGATCGAATGAAAAAGTTGTACAAATCGTACGATTAGAAGTATGATTGTACTACGATCATACAATCCCATATGATGCCTCCGACTTCCACTTATATCGAAGGATTGTATTTGAGGGTAAAATTTCAAAGTTTTTTGCACTTCCAAATTCGACCTTTAGTAAATCTGCACCCCAGTGTTAATTTATTTGTAATTTAAACTGCTAGTTATTAGGGTCACTGATCCTAATAACCATTCAATAATTTAAATCACATAAAGATTCTGAGCTGAGCAATTAATACATTAGAAAACAATGAATAAAAGTATAAATTATAATTATATTTAAATTTGTCTTCAGTATCCAGGTATTTGGGGTTTTTAAAATTTAGGGGGTTATTTATTAAAGTCCAAATGCCAAAAACTGGATTTTTTTAAATTATAAAATCTGAATTTTTTATGAAAAAAAAAAACTCCAGTATCTCAGACCTGCCAAGGTTGTATATAAGTCAGTGCTCCCTATCTTAGTTGGACGTTTCTGTTATCTGATCTGGAATAAGCTGAAAATATGACTTTTTGAGCAAACATCTGGGAAAAAGCCAGAAAGAATCATACAATTTGAGAAAGAACTCTGAAAATGTACTATTTAGGTTTTCACTCAATTTTATTGAGTTTGTCTCGGATCCGATTAAATCGTGCTAATAAATAAGGTCACAACATGGATTCTAGTTTGGTTGAACTTTTTTTATTTAAAAAAAAAAGCCCTAAGTCATCTGGAGGAAGCCACCTTATTTTTTTTTTACATCTTATTGTTCTTTGGAATAGCACTTTTGTCTTTAAGAGTGAATAAGGACTTATTTAAACAAAGGCTGATTAAAATAAGAATATAGGGGGCGTGGCTTACGCGCAAATGTGAGCGGACGGCTTTTGCAGAGGCTCCAGCTCGT
>CM044431.1:148333932-148394917 GCA_024363595.1 Xenopus borealis
AACAAATATCAAGGCATGGGAACAGGACTTACAAAGAGAAATAACCCAAGAGCATTGGAATTATTTATTCAAACAAACAACCAAATACTCTCAAGCACAAAATCATCAAGAAATGTCAATAAAACTGATGTATAGGTGGTATCTCACGCCAACAAGAATCAATAAGGCATACCCAAATACCTCGGATAAATGCTGGCGATGCCAAAAAGACAAAGGAACACTACTTCATATCTGGTGGTCATGCCCAATAGTAAAAGCATTTTGGAATAAAACTCAAGCTCTAATTCAAGAGCTAACGGATACTACATACCTGCTACAAGCAGACCTCGCGCTTCTGGGTATCTTCCCACAGCAAGTAAGGAAAATTCATAAACGATTAATTTTCCATGCGATTCTCGCCAGCAGATCAATAATCGCCAGGAATTGGAAACAACCTAGCTTTCCAGGACCTGACAGTTTACAAACGGAAATAAAACGGATTACAATATATGAACAAACCTTTGCAACAGAGACGGCAAAATGAACAACTCCCCACAGATTACAATACTTACCCCAACGGGTCCTTGGCATCCCAAAAGGAGAGCTGGAGGTGGAAACTGAATCACCCCAGTGTAACAGAAGCAACATTGACTCAGGTCTACCTTTAACAGAAGGAGAAAACATAACCTATAACATGCAATAAAAAATTAAATGAATGTAATAGCATAACAGTTTTAACTTACCTTGAGGAGATTTGAAGAAAAGGTTGTAGAATGTATATAACTGGATGCAAATGAATGTATATTATGCAGTATAAGAGCTACAACAGTAGAGGACTTCTATAGAACATATGTAATTAAAGTGTAACACCAACTGAAATCTAACAAGAACAAAACAGAAATCCCATAAAGGGAATACTACACAAAATTTGTCTACAATAGCCTCATAAATAAGACTTCTTAGAAACACAAAAGAAGTCATACTCTACTGTTTGGCTATAATCCTGTTAGCTGGAATAACCTGAATAAGAAATCTAGAACTCTTTACAAGCCAGAGCTCCCTACCCTTCACCCCCTATCCTTCCTTCTTCTTTTGTTTTCTATTTTTGAATTCTTTTGTATCAAAATATTGTAAAATTGCAAAAATTGTTAATAAAAAAAAAAATAAGAATATAGAAGGCTAGTGATGGGCTAATTTATTTGCCTCGCTTGAATACGCGGCAAACTCCCGCTGAATAAATTCGCAAAACACCCGTGAAAATTTGCCGGAGAAAATTCACTGGCATCAATTTCCGGTTTTCATAAATCTTGTGTGAAATCATTTGAAATTCACGGATTTATAGTGAAATCGTTCAAAATTCATTAATTTATAATGAAATATTTTGAAATTCACAAATTTATAGTGAAATTGATTGAAATTCACAAATTTATAGTGAAAACCTTTGAATTTCATGAATTCAGCAGCTTTAAGGTGGCGAATAGGCAAATTCAAATGATTTTAAAGAGACAGTACTTCGAAAATTCTAATTTTCTAATTTTTTCAATTCGATTCAAATTTTAGGCTATTCAAAAGTCGAAGTAGCCCAAAATTACTTTGAAATTCAAATTTTTTAAATTCAATGTTTGTTTGAATTTTCACTTCGACTCTTAAATGTTGCACACAACCTATTGATATAGCGTCCCCTGGAGCTACTGCAAACCCTAAATGTGCCACCAATTCCAGGGGTCTAACTGCAGGCTATGCCAATAGGTGCAGCAGACTTGCACCTAAGGAATCAGGTGCAGAAATTTGAACTGCTGCAAATGCAACTGCCAGTACTGCAACTGAAAATTGGTGCATTTCAATTCACCAGATGTAATTTTGCCAAGTGAAAATTTGCATGCACCTGAAAATATTTAAATAGTTATGGGCAGGACCTGCATTATAGGTGAATCTATGAAAGCTGCATTAGTAAATAAGTCCTTAAGTATTTGCCATCCTTTCTGGCTGTAAGCTTTACTACACCAGAGGCATTACAGCTAAAAAAATATAAAAGTTTTCATAGCAGGGATATCTTTGACAAGGCATCTTTATTTTTAAATGACATAATATTATAAGATAAAATACACTCCAAGGTGCTTACATTTTTTTATAACTATTGATGCACTTATCAAGGACAAACTATGTTGATAGGTAGATAGAATAGAAATGTTCAGTTATAGTATAAATATTTTCTGAAATAATTCTGTATGCAAAATGCAATATAACAATACTGAATGAAGTGGAGTAGTAAATATAAGATATTGATCATATTTATGGCAAAAACTTCCCGAAGGTCCAATCTTTTCTATTATTTTACTGCACCCCAGTGAAACATTACTCTTTGCTTTGCTTAGAAAATCTCAAAGGAGACAGCATTTCCACAACAAATATACCTCTAAAATAAACTGTTATCATATTTCAACCTTGTTTGTTGATTTATACCCCATAATCCTATCATACGAGACAAATGAAGTCTATAAATAAATATGCAGTTATGTGGCAGTACACATTTGCTTAAAAAAAGGTGAAAAAGAAACAGATCTGTGAAAAGTTACAATTATGCTTAGACTCAATAGAAATAGTTTTAAAGACATACTGGGAATAGTTAACTAAGGTCACCTCAAGACTAGTGATGAGCAAATCTGTCCCGAGAACTGTACAAAATGGAGAAATTCTGAAACACGCATTGAAGTCTATGGACATTTTTACACCCATTATAGTCAATTGGCATTTTCTTATGGCGACTTTTTGTTCTAATGCAATAAAGTCAATGGGTGTTTTTTCTTATGGCGGATTTTTTTCTCCAGATGCATTAAAGTCCATGGGTATTTTTTCTTATGGTGACTTTTTTCAACAGATGAATTAAAGGAAATGGACATTTTTGCTTATGGTGACTTTTTTCTCCAGCTGAATTAAAGTCAATGGTCGTTTTTTAATTTGCTCATCACTATTCATGACTACTTTCTAGGATTCCTGGTATTTCATGGGGAATAGGGGACAATGCTGTTATCGTATCAATACTGCCAGTAAGTGCTTTGGAATAAAGTACAAATAAAGGATCTATTTTTCACTATAAAATGCAGCATTTTCCCATGGTGCCCTATTTAAATAAGCAATTTTTTTTTATTTGTGGCATTAATGTACTTTCAAATGCAGATTAGACTTTTAGTAGCAGTCCATATTTGCAGACAAGGATTTTATATGGAAAAATACTGACTCTTTATAGTAGCCCAATAAATGCTAATTGATTATATGAAATGCAGAATCAATCCAAATGTTTGGGGCAAAGGGGAATTTGTTCATCTGTTGAAAATAAGGATTATGAATATTGTGATCTTTTTCTGTTTACAAGGCTCATGACTTTTCAATTTGGAGTTCCATAAAATGTTTCTTGTGAGCTCTGGTGGAAACCAAATGGAGCAAATAGCCATTTTCTACTTACAGTAATTGGCTATAATAAAATAAATTCCTAGAATAGGGGTTTCACAAGTTTTCAATTGCTGATATCTATATTGTTTTACAAATAAATTCAGTTTCAGTACATATGCAGTGGAATACATTCATTGGTTTTAATTGACTACAATTTTTATGGTGCTTAATATTTCAAGGGAAATTAACCCAAATTCATTTACCTCACAATTGTAACCTTTTACATAAAAAATATACATAAAATTATTTTTTTACTACCTAATGTTAGGTACTACTGTTTTAACATTTTGGGAGGGCATTAATTTCTCATCGTCAAAGGCAGTTCGCAAGAGTTAGGTTACATCAATGCTTTTTTTTTAATTTTGAAAGGAAAAATATATACATGTTATTATGCAAAATGAATGCTATTGTTGTCATGATAACAAAGCACATATTCTGTCTCTTTAATGATGGTCTTATGGCTTTAAGATGGGTGTTGATCTGGGCTATCTCATTCTTATAAAAGCTACAAGTTAGAGGACTAAGTTTGTAAAACCAATGCTTTGGTCTTGTCAATTTAATTCCTATAAAAGCTAATGGTGGGTCAGGACCTACCTTTGTCTGCTGCATATCAGTTTGGGGTTTTTGTATGCCATATAGTTTGTGAAATTTATGCCTACTGGGCAACAAACTGTTCAGTTGACTCCTGGCATGATTATTTAAGATGTCATAGGCTGATATGTTACAAAATGTGGAGCATAAATGAGGTACAATGCAAACTTTGTGACGATTTTTAGATATTTCATAAAATCTGCTACATGTAGCATGGCTTTGCAGTTTTATAGTTTGCAGTAGATATATGTACAGTATTTATCAATTTTGGATTAATAAGAATGTGTGCTTTCAAAAATATATGGTTTTCTAGGGTCTCCATATTGTTAGGGGGTGTTATGGCTTATAATACATATATGGGGTGCTGATATTGCAGCATCCAGAATGTCAGCTGTGAAAATTCTTCTGCATTATTTTCATTAGGGGGTCTCTGTATGAGACATAGTTTGGTATATCTATATACAGTATATTGGTCATCAAACTGCTCAGTGTATGATGTTTTCTCTTGGTACCAAATGCTATGTGGGAGTTAAGATGCTAGAAATGAAAGCTGAGGCCATGTTTGCCATCAAAAAACAATTTTATATTTGAATTTTTAAAATTCGATTTCAAAGTAATTTTGGGCTTCTTCGACTTTCAAATAGCCCAACATTCGAATTGAATTGAATAATTTTGAATTTAAAATTACTGGCTCTTTAAAAAACTTAAAATTCGACTATTTACCATCTTAAAGCTGCTGAATTGCCATTGTAGCCTATGGGGGATCTCCTGGAAGCTTTCCTGGAAAATCGAATTTTTAAAAAAAAATCTTTGATTTGAATGATGCAATAGTTGAAATAATTTCAATTCGATGGATAACGTCCATTTTTGATAGAAAATGACCCGCCACAAAATTCTATGTTTGAATTTCTAATTCTAATTCCACCAATAGTAAAACTGCCCCTTACTGTTCCAGGATTTTTTGGCTTTAGAATGTATAGCATGCCATATTATGGGTAGAGCTTTGAAAATCTGGTAATTTACTGCTGGAACTGTCTGATTTATAGAAGTCAGAAATCTAAAAATATACATGTCTGGTATTGGCACTTTTGAGACACTTGAGGCTTTCCAAATAAGTAAAATGTTTGTGCATAAAATAAAAATTTTTTGGTATGAATCCCTACTGTATATCATGAAAATAAAAAAAAAAATATTTTTTTTGGTATCCAGAAGTGAAAATACAGATTTAGAAGCTTGGGTTGGCTGTAATTTTTTTAATAGGCAATTTTCTATTGATTCTATTGATTACCCAATGGCACATGCTACTAAAAAAGTATATTATTATGAAAATGGTTTATTTACATGAAGCAGGGTTTTACATTAGTGATGGGCGAATCTACCCCATTTAGCTTCGCTGAAAAATTTGTGAATTTCCAGCAAAATTCGAGAATTGGCGAAAAATTTCATGAAACGAGTCGCGGCACGTTTTCGTCGCGTCATTTTCGTCACGTCGCATAGTTTTTGACGCGACGAACACGACGCACGTTGAAAATGACGTGACGCGCGGCTCGTTTTTTTAAGCGAATTTTCGCCAGGTGAATTTTCGCTGGCGCCAGCGGCGAATCGCGGGTATTCGCCCCTGGCGAATAAATTCGCCCATCACTATTTTACATGAGTTATTTTATCTTTATATAAATGTTCTGATGAAAGTGCTTGTGATGGAATCTGTGGTGATTAGGGTGATAGATAATTTAAAAAACTTATGATCTTTTTTGGCTTAGGATGTAAAGAAAAAAATGTAATTCAAATTTGTTTAGAAATACCATAGTTTATCACTGGCTGCACATTCCAGCATCTGCTCGTCATAAGCTCAAATTATATTGATATTTGATTTACCCATATCATATTCAGAGAACAGCATAAACCGTCAAAGTCAATTATTTGCTTTAGGGAAAAAACTGGAGTGGTTAACATCTAAAAGAAATGTGCAATTGTTCCAAAATTTGAAACAATAAATGATTGTGAGTATGCACCATGCAAAATGTATAACACCTAAATGTAACACTGTCTAATGTGCTTATTAACATCAGCATAAACATGTACCAAAATATTGCCTAGACATAACATTAATAAGGCTTTGTTTTCTACTAATTAACAATGCAGCCTATGTACTGTACCAGGAATAAAGTAGCCAGATCTGATTTTCTTCTTTCATCAAATTATGGCCAGTATGTTTATCTTTGTGCAAAGCTCATAGTCATATGCTGTGTACCTTCAGACTGCATTTGAAAATGTATTTATTTTCCTTGAATACTCAACATTTACATCATAGACGAAACCCATTAGCATTATAAAGACATTGCTTTGGGAATGTTATTTAGAAATAGGAGCAGAAACTGAAATATATGGGCATTGCTTTTCATAGCAGATTTCCTGCCAAAACCTGATTAGATAGTCCGTAATTATGAATAGCAATGATCCTATCAGCCTGAAAAAGTATAACTATTACTGTGAAATTAGAACTTTATGTAAAGTGAGAATCAAACATACAATGGTATATAACGTGAAATGATTCATGAGACTTGACAGCAATGAATTCCTTATGCTAATTAAAAACTGAATTATTTTGTTTGTTACAACAATGCTTGTACATATGACCTAATTTTCACAATTTGAAAATTGATGAGGTAGAGAAGCATAAATCTCATGCATGGAGAAATTAATTGTTTGGGATACAATAGGGGGCAAATTCACTAAAGCGCGAAGCATCTAAAACTAGTGCTAATTCGCCAGCGTGACGTAATAACTTTGGAAATTTACTAACACCGACCGAATTTTTGCTAGCGAAGTAGATAGACTTGCGCAACTTCGTACCCTTACGCCAGGCGAAGTTGTGCACTGACGAAGGATCGTAATTACACAAATTCACTAAGATAGGAGTTTGAAAAAAAAAATGGTAATTTTTTTTTAAGTCCCAAAAAAACCCTGGCGTAGGGTGATAGTCTGAAAAAGATCGATTTTTTTGGGGGGGGTTACCCTCCTTCCCCCTACATTTCCTAACATATGGCAACACAACTATATAGGGGGCACATGTAGGGCAATAGGACAACTTTATTTAATTTATTAAAGGTTTCCTGGGCTTGTGTAGTGGAATGTAGTAGCTGTAACATATACTTCTATTATAAGTTAAAGTTCCTGCCGTATGCAAATTAGGCTTTGCTAGCGTAACTGCGCTTTGTCTAGTGAAGTAACACTAGTGCAACTACGCTACCATTCGGCGAAAATTTGCCTGGCGAAGTGCGGCGAACACTAGTGAAGCTAACACTAGCGAATTTGCGCATCTTTGTGAATTTGCCCCTAGGTGTTTATCTGAAATCTGGCAAAGAATGAATGAAAAAAAAATTGTGTTTTCTTACACTATAGTGCTTTCTTCCAATTTGTCTCTCATGAGCTCAATATCCTTCATCTTATTTACTTAACATACTGTGAATGACTTGTAAGTGTAAGGACCAATCCCACCAAGATGTTTGCTTTTTAATGTGACCAGTTCTACCAACTACCTGCAGATTGCTGGTTGCTATAGGTGATTATGGCAAGGCTTGTAAATATTGTAGCATTAATTACATAACCCACAAGCATGCTATGCAAGTCGAAGTAAAAATAGGAAAAACACAGAGTTATGGGGAAGTATATTAAGGTTACATCATTCAATTGTTAGACTTTTGTATGTCCAGGACATACTGTACATCCAATGCTTTCAAAACTGCAGAGCAAAGACACAGGCAGGCCCACCATCGGGGGGGACAGGGGGGACAAGTGTCCCGGGCCCGGGGCTGAAGGAGGGCCCGGCAGTGCTGCAATTTTCAAAGAGCTGGGCCCCCTTATGAGTGCAGAAGCGTGCGCTCCATACGAAATCCTGAGGCAGAATGCGGAAGTGCCGAACATTTACGAAGTCCTGAAGAGGCGGAAAGACCCGAAGTCCTGAAAGGAGCCGACACTGAAGTCCTGAAGTGGCGTAAATACAGCCCTGGACACAGGTATTGATACCAGATCACTCAAGAGATAATAGCTCCACAAAAAGGAAACTGAACTCTCTGAATAACTCCAGTGGCGTAACAAGATATTACTGGGCCCCACAGCAAATTCATTTTTAGGCCCCCAAAATGTCTAGAGGTTGACCTGTTTTACCAATATTTATTGAAATTGTATATGAATTAAAGTCTCACAGTGCCCCTATACCTCTAGGGCCCCCCTGCAGCTGCAGGGTCTGCTTCCTCTGTAGTTACACCCCTGAATAACTCCCCATCAATCCGAACATCAGTCAACTAGACTTGAGGGTGCACCAATGTGTCAGGCAATTGTGTTTCCAAGTGACAACTGCTTGCATGTGCTCCCACATTTTAGTCAAGAGCTTGAGGAGTCATTAAACATTTGAGGCAACAAAACACCTTTAAGGGAAAATTATACCCCTGAATGAGAGATATCTATAAAAATGTATCTCATAAAACAGACCATACTGTATGTAAACCACTGTGTCCTATAAATAAAGCTTTTTCATGAAAAATATGCTGTTCTAGTATTAGGTGCCTTTAGATAATCCTGTGTTGATAATTGTTGATGTTAATAAATAGTAATGGGCGAATTTGCACGATAAATTGTCCATTACGGTGCTGCCATCCATTTTTGACGCCAGTGTCAAAATGTATGCCGGCAAAAATTTATCACACGCCCGTTAGCATCAATGAGTGCACCATCATGTGTTAGCGTCAATGGGTGCACATGTCACTGGCCTCCATTTTGACACAGGCGTTTTGTGGGAGATTCACAAATGTATTTGCCTGCCTTTCTTATAGGCGATAACCAGGGAGGAGAACAAGGAGCACAAGCGGAGTTTCTGTAAGTTATTTCTTAATAAAAACTTTGCGATTTTAAAGTGTTTTGTTATTGGTCCTTTAGGAGAACAGGATCTTACATTAGAAAAATCTATAAAAATTTGTCAAGCAGCTGAACTCATAAAACAGCAGCTCAAAGTGCTAACAGGAATAAGAACTGAAGAGAAGGTTTCTCAAATCAGCAGAGTGGCCACATCCTCAGTCACACCAAGGGCTCACACAAGTAAATATGATTTTAAAAAAGTCAAAGGAAAACCTGATGCAAGATTTACTAAATACAAAGCCTGTAATACATGTGGCAATACCTATTCATTTAACAACTGCCCTGCTTTTGGTAAACAATGCAAGGTGTGTGGCAAATATAAACACTTTGCCAACCAGTGTTATAGTAAAAGCAAACTAATTACAGTGATGGACAGCAACAGCAAGGAGAGTCAGGAGGAGATCTGTGTAAGTGCTGTCAGTAAATGGAATGGAAGTGAAAAAAGATGGACTATAGATATTGACACAAATGGTTCCCTGATTAAGTATAAAATGGGCAAGGGCAGAAACAAACATTATTACAAACAAAATCTGGAAAAAGCTACAAATGAAAAGCAAAATAAAAAAGTATAACATGCATAAGGCATACAATGAATCTGAAATCCCATCAGTAGGAAATTGCACACTCACTCTTACTTACAAGGGCAAGGCAAGTAAAAAGTAATTTGCAGTTGTCTCTGGCAATTATTATATGCACCTATTAGGTGCACAAACATGTGAGAAGTTGGGGCTGGTAAATAATTTGTTATGGAAGAATCATTCACCACAAAACAACATAGATATACTGCTGTGAATATAAGGATGTGTTTACAGGTCTTGGGAAACTGCCATTTTCATATGACATTTCATTAAAAGCTGATGCAAAACCAGTTGTACAAGCCAAAAGGCACGCATCCGTGCCACTGAAAGACTTAAAGGGATATTGTCATGGGAATTTTTTTTTTCAAAATGCATTAGTTGATGCTGCTCCAGCAAACAGATTTTTTCCTTTTGAAATCTGACATGGGGCTAGACATATTGTCAATTTCCCAGCTCTGCTCTGATAAACTCCTGGCGAGGCAATTTTGAGCACACCAGTGCTGGCAAAAGTCACATGACTGGAGCTGCTGGGAAACTGACAAAATGTCTAGCCCCATGTCAGATTTCAAAACTGAATATAAAAAGATTTGTTTGCTCTTTTGAGAAATGGATATCAGTGCAGAAGTCTACTGGAGCAGCACTATGAACTGATGTGTTTTGAAAAAAAAAACATGTTTTCCCATGATAGTATCGATTTAAATGTGAATTGCCTGACTGAGTTAGATGTAATTGAGCCTATTAGTGAACCTTCAGGTTGCGTACATTCCTTAGTCACTGTAGAGAAAAAAGACAGATCCCTAAGATTGTGTTTGTATCCCAAAGAGTTAAATGAAAACATAAGGAGAGAACATTTTCATATACCCACTCGGAATGAAATCATGGGTGACATGACAATTACCAAATTATTTACAATCCTAGATGACTCAAATGTGTTTGGCAGATTCCTCTCACTAAGAGAAGCAGAAAACTGTGTACCTTTACTATACCTTTTGGAAGGTAACAGTTCAATCATCTACTTTTTGGATTAAGTTCAGCATCAGAGATTTTTTACAGAACAATGGAGCAACTCTTGGAAGGGGTTGGAGGAGTTAAAGTCTCTGCATAAATGGCATTTTAATTTGGGGCACAGAAGCAGAGCATGTCAAAAATATTAACATGAGTTTTAGAGATGGCAAAATAAAATGAACTTAAACTGAATCATGCTAAATGTCAGTTTAAGAAACCAGAAATGTTGTATATTATGTTGTATATATCCTGTAATTTCTAGCAATTAAAAGAATAGGCAGTCCCAGTAATAAAAAAGTACCGCAGAGATTCCTGGGTATGCTAAACTACCTTGGCAAGTACTTTCCTAATCTAGCAGACAAGATGCCCCATATGGGGAGCTTCTTGCTAACTGGAACTGGACAGAGAAGCAGGAAAATTAGTTCCTGTGCACAGACTCTGCAATATTTTGGCATACATCGGCTTTCAAAGATATCAACAGATGCATCAAAAGATGGAATAGTTGCATGTGCATCACACCCATTCACACACACACACAGTGCAAATATGCACAAATAGAAAAAGAGACTCTTGTTATTGTTTTTGTTTCTGAAGCATTCCACATTCTTTGTGTATGTGACAAAATTTATAGTTGAAACAGATCACAAGCCACTACTTACCAACACACAGAAAGAACTATGGAAAGCTCCTCCACAGATTCAATGGCTATTATTGAAATTGCAGAAATATGACTACAAAATAAAATATACACCAGGAAGGTTCCTTCTAGTTGCAGATGCATTATCAAGTACATGGAATGAGGACACTGTTGTATCCGATAGTGAAAAGGAATCAAGTATGAAAATACATATTAATAGTGTTATGGCTAGTGTTGGGCGAATCTACCCAGTTTCGCTTCGCCAAAAAATTCGCAAATTTCCATCGAAATTCACGAATTGGCAAAAAAAATTTGTGAAACGAGTTTTCGACACGCGCCGCGTCGTTTTCGGCGCGTCGCGTCAAAAACTACGCGCGACTCATTTTTAAAAGTGAATTTTCGCTGGCATTTCGCAAATCTATTCGCCAGCAGTGAATCGCGGGAATTCGCCCCTGGCGAATAAATTCGCCCATCACTAGTTATGGCTAGAAAAGCAGTATCAGAAGAAATGTGGAAGAAATTTAAAACAAGCACTACCTCTGAGGATCATCTACAAGAAGTGATATGTAACTACATTACATTCAAACTATCCCAAAAACGATCTTCCAAAGTCATATAATCAATATTGTGATGAACTTTCTACACAGGATTGAGCAAAGGATCTCAAATTGTTGTGCCTTCATCAATGCAAAAAGACATGCTAACCATAATACATGAAGGGCATCTTGGAATTCAAGAATGCAAAAGACCGACAAAAATATCCTTACTTTGGCCCTCTGTAAAATAGGATATTGCTCAAGTTATAACAAGCTGCACAACTTGCTAAACCTTTGCTCCAGCACTTCCAAGGGAGCCCCTAAAACAGAGAGAAATGCCACGTGGTCCATGGGATACAGCTGGAGTTGATATATTTATGTTGAATGGAAAGGAGCATTGGCAATATTAGATGCATACTCCAATTATCCAGAAGTTCAAAATTTAAAAAATAGCACATGATTTGAGGTTTGCAAAATACTTAAAACACACTTCTTCAGATAGGAAATACAAAGAGAAGTAAGAACAGATAATGGTTCTCAGTCTGTAAGAAAACACTTTGTAAGATTCACAGAAGTGTTTGGATTCAAGCATGTCACTTCAAGCCCAAGATTCCCACAGAGTAATGGACTTACAGAGTGTGGTGTAAAGATTATAAAACAGTTGTTGAAAAAAGCTGTTCATTCAGGTGAGGATCCAGAAGTGGCACTCAAATTACAGAGCAACAGCTCTGGAAGGAGGCAAATCTCCAGCAGAGTTATACCTTGCAAGACAAATATAGACAAAATTACCTGCATTGGAGCTTGTTAACACAATGATAAGACCCTACATAAACAGTACAGACAACATAAACAAAACATGCATGAGAGACAAAAGAAATATTATGAAAAGTTCAAAAACACTTGAACATTTACACAATGGAGATGAAGTCAGAATTTGTAATGGATGTACCTGGTACATCACTTAGTCTCACCTCATTCTTATGAGGTTAAAACAAGTGATGGAAATGTTTTAAGCCGCTATAGAAGGCATTTACATAAAATCCTGAAAATACCAAGTATTCTGATGGCAAACTTTGTAATCAGCCAGAGGAGCCACAGGACCAGGATTTGATTCACATGAATCAGCATCTACCAGTGGACGCTTACCAGTGGACGCTTACTGATGCCTCTGGAAATAGGCAGTTGTAAGTAGATAACAGTGAGGACACCCAGATGGACACTTCAAAATCTTTTCTGAAAGATACTGCACCCATCCAAGGAACAAGAAACTCAGATCATGCCTCAGTTAATACACAAAATACAACTGACAATAAACAGCCGCAAACACTTACTTGTGGTGTGCAAACACGTTATGGCCTTGTTATCAAAAAACCATCAAGACTAGTAAAACATTGTTAAAGTGACGCAGTCAATTGTTTACAGTAATATAATTATAGCAAATCACCTGTACTAAGTTACAACTGTTTATGGCTTTTTTGTTATTAGCACCATTGATGTTAAAATATTAAAAAGGGAAGGATGTTTTGATAATTGTTGATGTTAATAAAGTTTGTCATAGAAAAAGAAGCATATAATGCACTATATTTTAATAAATAAGTTGCTGTTGCAAAACCCAGAATCTCATTATTAACAACACAAATCCCATGCAGAGAAACTTCCATTTAAGTACTAAACATAGGAGTGTAGAGTTTTTGCTAAACTTTGTCCCCTGGGCATAATTTAGACACCTAGAGTGGGTCCTCAGTTACACAAGAGAAGCTGTTTCCTTTTTCCTATGTGAAAATATCTTGCTGGCAGTTCAGTGACTGGTCAGTAGATGCCCCTATTTAAAAGGGTAAAGATTTTCCTATGCCCCAGTGAATCTGTTAGTCAGCTAGTGTGGGTCCTTTTTCCCATAAGGGAGAGGGCGTAGTTCCACAGATGTTATAAAAAGGTATGTGTCCATGTGTTTTGTCTCTGCCCAGTACACCCATTGGAAGTGGAGTGTGCTGCTAGGGCCTGAGTATAGGAGTGTCAGGTCAGAAACTGTAATAGGTCACTATAGGAGTGACAGATGAGTTCAGGAAAGTAAGTGAGCAGCTAAGGCTCCAATGAGGAGTTTAGTGAAGGGTTAGCACCCTGCGGTGTGACAAGACCACCATGTTAGGGACTCAAGTGGTTAAGCTCAGGGATAGAGAGGTCATTGGAGTGTCCAACCAGTTGTGAGGTCACCTTCAATGGGGAGTTTAGTCATTTCAAAAACCTCTAAAACCAATAAAATTCCACCTTCAATAAATATGCCTCCACAATGTAAAGTGTATCATTGTCTTTTCTGACAATTCATGTCTAAGACAAAGCCAATCACTTTTATTTATTTATTTTGGCAGTATGGCAGTACACATGATGAAATAAGAGAAACATGTACAACTGGACAAAGTGGTTTTAAATAAATTGCAATTTATTCAGAATTACCAAATATTTCTCAAGCTGTTTTTATGAGTTCTGAAAAACTCAATTTAGTAGTATAATTCATTCTATATTCAGTTATCAGTATCCAGCTCACAAATTTTAAAAGCTAAATGCATTTTAGACAAGTGATGGATAGGAAAGGTAATGTGTTTCAGCTAATGTAGGTGCTTCAATATTATCAGCAGACACATAAGTTCAAATTTTAAGGCTCCATTATTTTAAGCTGCAAAAAACAGTGAATATGTCATTATTATTAAAACAGTATATTCATGCAGTTTGGAGGTAATTGAAAGAAGGCCCCGAGGCCTACAAATCATGGAAAAGGGAAAAATAGATGTGGCAATCAGTAGAGATGTAGAACGTATAGGCAAATCATTTTCTGCAAAATATTCATAGACTTTTATTTTTCTTCTTTTTACAGGAAACAGCAATTCCCTTGAAAACAAATATTTACATCAGCAAACAGAGAATATAAAAGATATTTATGCTGAAAGTGCCATATGATACTCTGAGGTACAATGACACTTAAGGTAATTTCCCATAAAGTAAGTATTAAAAATTACTCAAATATATATTTTAGTCTATAAGATCAATGATTATGCATTATTGTCAAATAAATTTTCTAGCGAGATAAATATACTTTGAAAGAGCAATTTAAAGCCATGGGAGCAAAGCACAATAAGTGAAATTTATAGTTCTACTCAGCAAGAGACAATATGAAAAATGTATGTACACACTGCTTATTTGTCAGGGACCAAGGAGGAAGCTCAAGGGGCCAAAGTTCAAGTTTGTGTAACAGATAGGGATCGGGAGAAATCAGAGTCAGTATCCAGGCTGGTGTTCAAAGGCAGGCAGAAAATAGCGAGGTCAAAGTTCAGGGAAGGTCAGGAATCTAGGAATCAATAACAGATGAATTAACACACACCCAAGAATGCAGCAATAGGGGCAATACTGGAGGAACATCATTTAGTAAATTGGCAGTAATAATTTGCAAACCCCACAAACCTCTGCATGGCTTTGGTGCTCAAGGGAACAGGCCAACTCTGTACTGACAAAAACTTGCTTGAATCCCTAGGGAAAATACATAACCAAGAAAAATACTTTAGAGGTATTCATAGTGCCTATCACGGGTGTTGAATGCTGTCTTCCATTTGTCCCCCTCACATATGCGGATGAGGTTGTACGCCCCGCATTGATCCAACTTGATAAAAATCATCTTAGCCCCTTTCAGTAGGTCAAATAGTTCAGTGATTCAGATTCACATTGAGGTCTGGCATGGTGCAGAGAGACTGTCGAATAGCTAATGTGGTGCCGCTATTCAAAAAGGGATCCCATTCTCTGCCTCAAAACTATAGGCCAGTTAGTCTGATGTCGGTGGTAGGAAAGCTTTTCGAAGGAGCTTGTGCCAGCATGGTTTTATGCATAATAGATCTTGCCAGACTAACAATTTCATTTTATGAGAAGGTAAGCAGGGACCTCAATTCTGGGATGGCTGTGGATGTGATTTACTTAGACTTCGCTAAAGCATTTGATACAGTGCCACACAGAAGGTTACTGGTTAAATTAAGGAATGTTGGCCTGGAACATAGTATTTGTAACTGGATAGAGAACTGGCTAAAAGATAGACTACAAAGAGTGGTGGTAAAAAGAACATTTTCTAATTGGACCAGTGTTGTAAGTGGGTTACCGCAGGGCTCTGTACTGGGTCCCTTGCTTTTCAAATTTTTTATTAATGACCTGGATGTGGGCATTGAAAGTATGGTTAATATTTTTGCAGATGATACTAAATTGTGCAGAGCTAAAGGTTCCATGCAGGATGCTGCCACTTTGCAGAGTGATTTATCTAAGTTGGGAAACTGGGCAGCAAACTGGAAAATAAGGTTCAATGTTGATAAATGCAAGGTTATGCACTTTGGCAAAAATAATACAAATGCAAGTTATACACTTAATGGCAGTGTGTTGGGAGTTTCCTTAAAGAACAAGTAAACGTTTTTTGTTCTATCTCTAAATTTGCTCTAAACAGCCCCTCAAATTAATGTACCTTAGTCCCTGCTGCAAGTCTGCTCTGGTTTCTGTGTTATCAGCAGCTTCTTTCCCTTCTTCCTGGTGCAGAGTGAAGCCCAGCCCCTTAGCTTTCTGAGCTGACCTTATCTCTCAGACTAGTCTTGGAGATCATTTGCATAATGTGACATAGCAGAGAGCAGTGTGTGTAGCAGCTTTTGCTTGGGGAAACTAGCTTACTAATGAAACACTGGCTCCCTCTTCCTCTCTATTGTGGAACAGCAGCAAATGGACTGCTCAGTAAACTAAGGGGCTGGGCTTCACTCTGCACCAGGAAGAAGGGAAAGAAGCTGCTGATAACACAGAAACCAGAGCAGACTTGCAGCAGGGACTAAGGTACATTAATCTGGGGGGCTGTTTAGAGCAAATTTACAGAAAGAAAAAGAAAAACATTTACTTTTCCTTTAAGTGAGAAGGATCTTGGGGTTTTTATAGATAACAAGTTGTCTAATTCTGGGCAGCGTCATTCTGTAGCTACTTAAGCAAACAGGGTTCTAGTCTGCATAAAAAAGGACATAAACTCAAGGGATGAAAACATAATTAGTGATGGGCGAATTTATTCGCCAGGCGTCAATTGGCTGTGAATTCCCGCGATTCGCCACGAAATGCCAAAGAAAATTCGGTTGCTCAAAATTCGCTGGCGTAAAAAAAATCGAGACGTGCGTAAAAAAAACGTGGCTCACTAAAAATCACATGACATGCGTTGAACATCACGCGACGTGCGTCAAAAAACGTGATGCATCTCATTTCGCGAATTTTTTGCCAATTCGCGAGTTTCGCTAATTTTTCCGCAAAGGCAAACAGGATAGATTCGCCCATCATTAATAATTATGCCTCTTTATAGATCACTAGTAAGACCTCATCTGGAATATGCGGTGCAGTTTTGGACTCCAGTCCTTAGGAGGGATGTAAATGAACTAGAGAAAGTTCAGAGACGTGCAACTAAACTGGTTAGAGGAATGGAATACTTAAATTATGAGTGTCCAGGTTGGGGTTGTTTTCTCTGGAAAAATGGAACTTGTGTGGGGACATGATTTCACTTTACAAATACATTGGAGGACATTATAGACAAATATCAGGGGACCTTTTTACCCATATAGAGGATCACCGCACCAGAGGCGAGGAGTGGTCAGGACTAAGGAGGAAGCTTAAGGGGTCAAAGTCCAAGTTTGCGGTACAGATAGGGATCAGGAGAAATCAGAGTCAATATCCAGGTTGGTGTTCAAAGGAAGGCAGAAACAAGTGAGGTCAAAGTTCAGGCAAGGTCAGGAATCCAGGAATCAATGACAGAAGAATTAACACACACCCAGGAATGCGGCAAACGATTCATATACTCGGGCATTGAACCAGCATCCTGGGTGTCTTTTTATTTTGAATTTGGCGCTGACGCCTCTGCTAACTATGTGGCAGCAAAGGGTAACACCATCTTGGATTCGTCACTGGGAGCTCTTGATATTATCAAAACATCATAGGCCATGACCTGAACTCTTTCCTAAGAATATGGCCAGTGAAAGGGCGGGTACACCAAACAATTACCATATGGAGGACTATTTATCAAGTAGTGGTTATAGAAGTTTTAGGAGAAATGACAGCACGACTAAGATCACAGACTCTAAGACTGAATGTCGTATTTTTGTAATTTTTTTTTTACTCTACTAAATTTCAGTGTACTCACAACTCGATTTGGAGGTTATTTATGAAAAAATATGAAAGTCTAAAATGTTATCGAATGGGAACGACCCAAAAATTTTATTCATATTCGAATCAAATATGAACACAATTCAAATTGAATTTATTTAAAGGGGTTATATAAAAAAATGTATGTTACAGGTTTTAACAAATAATCCAGAAGCATTTGCTATGTTTTAAAGAAAGCATCTTGCTATGGGCTACTACACCTGGGCCAACTTAGGGGCAGATTTATCAAGGGTTGAAGTGAAAATTCAAATAAAAAAAATTTATTTTTAAGTAATTTTTGGGTAATTCGATTATAGAATAGGCCAAAATTTGATTCAAATTGAAAAATTTTGATTTGAATTTAAAAATTCAACCATTCGAAAATTGAAGTACTGTCTCTTTAAAAAATTCCATTTTGACCCTTCGCCACCTTTAACCTGCAGAATGGTTGTTTTAGCCTATGGGGAACCTACTAACCTTTAAGAAGTGTTTTTGAAAAACAAATTTTTGGGGGGAAATCATTCGATTAGATCGAAAACGGTTGATCGAAAAAAAACACTTTAAAAAATTTGATGGTCGAATTTCGAAGTTTTTTTGCCCATAGGGGCAGATTTACTAAGGTTTGAAGTGAAAATTTGAATAAAATTCTAAGTTTTAAAATTCAAATTCTGAAGTAATTTTGGGCTACTTTGACTATCGACTAGCCCAAAATTGGATTCAAATTGAAAAAATTCAAAAATTTTAAGTACTAGCCCTTTAAAAATCCTTCCACTATTCACCAGCTTAAAGCTGCCGAAATGCAATTTTAGCCTATGGGGGACTAGAATTGTCCTGAAAAATTTTCTAAGTTCTGAAAAATCAAAGGATTTTGGGGGGCATAGTTCGAAACGATCAATTTGAATTATTCGATTGTTAGATTCAAATTATTTTAATTCGATCGAATATGACCCCCAAAAAAAATTTGATGGTCGCATTTCGAAGTTTTCCGAAATTCGACCTTAAGTAAATATACCCCTTAGTGTATTTAATTAAATGTAGGACAGATAATTGTTCAGCTGAGCCACACAGGCCTATGTACAAGTTTGCATGGGAAATAAAGTAGTTTGAGATCATTTCCATTGACTTCTATTGCAACTTGGAAGCTTTTAATTTGTTTTTGTCTATGATATTTCACAACTATTTTAGGTTCCGGTATATACTTGTGTTTTTTCACTGCATTTTCTTCCTTGAATAGAGTAAAAATTCTATCTTGAATTCTGAAAAAATGATCCCAAGGAAGCATGTGACCTTTCAACTTTGGATAATGAACACTACATTTTTTTGGCCCTAGATTTAATAATTTTCTTAATTTTTCCCAAATTAGGGTTCAGATTTGGTTCAGTATATAACAGAAAAGCCAAATCCACAAGAATGCTACAAAAATGCAAAAAAAACCCCTATTTTAAATTAAAAAAAATGGAGTGAAAGTATAAAGTATAATGGCAGTGTTTCTTGTTGTAACTAAAAAAAATTTTTTTTTAATGAATGCACTTGTTATGGCCAGTTAGTTATGGTCAGCATATGGGGTTTTCCATTAACATACGACTAAAAAAAGAATGATGTATGCATTAGCAAAGAATAAATAACTAGCAAAATATGAGTTTGGGTAATGTACAATAATCTAATACTGCTTTTATTTGTTTTTTACTGTCCCTAACATCATTCTGACCTTCTCCATGTTCTAGTTCTGTATATACAGCAACTACATTGGAGTCAGTGAATGTTTATAATGCACATTCTTTCTTGCCAAAATGGTTTGGCAGGAAAGCCATTTCTGGCCATCGTAAAATGCAGAATTGCTCTATGAATCCATTCCTTGCAAAAAAAAATCATTAATAATAAAGAGCATTATTGAAATAATATAGTAATGCCTGTTAGGCAGTATATCATTTTTGTTAACCACTGCAAACATGTTGGAAGCAATGAGTGGGTAAATCTGTCTGTATATACACAGCATTTATCTTAAAGAAAGAATAACAAAAAAGTGATGGTATTTTTAAAAAATATTTAAAAATGTAAAATAAATTCCCATTTATTAAGATATATATATACAGATAAAAAAATGAGTACATTATGTAGATTTGCAATTTCATTTACATTGCAATAAAATACGATTAACAGTAAACTGTAGCATACTGTGCATTACACACTTTTGCTATTATAAAGGCTTAATTTCTATTTAGTAAATGTCCTCTTAAATGCATTTGATGTTTGCTTTCTTTCAGTATATTGCTATTTTCCCTTACTGGAATAAAACAAGCAAGCAGGCGTGATCCAAATTTAAATTAGGGCTTGTTTGTCCACTGCACATCTAAGGGCTTAGTAAACTAATAGTCTACAAATGAATGTTCACAGTCTCAATTAAGTCTAAATCAATGGGTAAATGATTACAATCTATGAAAGAGCACTGTGGGGTTAATGCTATCAAGAAATTTCAGGTCTGCCTATTATAAAAGTTCCAAGCTATTTTCATAAAGAACTTATTATTCAACTGCTTATATTCAATGGGTCATTTAAATGATGGTAGGATTACAACATTTATACTTATTCATACAGAAGCAGCCACTTGGATTTGTGAGTTAAATGCGTCATGACTCAGGGCTAATTGAAGAAACTGTGTTATCTAAAGTTATCTTAACTCATTTAATGCATTTAACTTTTTCATTAGCATACCAAAGCACCATTGTTTTCAATGGTGAACTCTTTAATTGGATGGGATGCTGTGACACAATATTCTGTGCTAAGTGGGATAAATGGGATAGATGAGTTAAGATATTCTGTGTCAAATGCACAATCCAAAGTGGCTTCATCTGTACTTATAACAGAACAATGCTTTTAAAATATTTATATATATTCAAATCATACAATGTGAAATAAATAACTAATTAAATTGCACTCAGAGATCAAAAACAAACCATGGATGATCTAAGATTGTATTTGTTCCAGGGGAATCACTTAGAATAATGGCTTTGTGGACAGGAAATTGGTGGTTTGGGGCATCTTTTTAATTGATACAGCCCAACACATGCTCGTTTATAAAGTACAAAAAAGGAAGGTTGTGGGTGCACACCTAAGGCTAAATTAAAGGAGTGGTTCACCTTCAAGTTAACTTTTGGTATATTGTAGAATGGCCAGTTCTAAGAAACTTTTCAGTTGGTCTTCATTATTTATTTTTCATAGTTTTTTAATGATTTGCAGTTTTCTTCTGTTTCTTTGCAGCTTTCAAATGGGGGTCACTGACACCATCTAAAAACAAATGCTCTGTAAGGCTACAAATATAAAGTTATTACCACTTTTTGTTACTTATTCTATTCAGTCCCTCTCCTATTCATATTCCAGTCTCTTATTCAGATCAATGCAGGGTTGCTAGGGTTATTTGTACCCTAGAAACCAAATTGCTGACACTGCAAACTAGAGAGCTGCTGAATAAAAAGCTAAATAACTATAAAACCACAAACAATAAAAAATTAAAACCAATTGCAAATTGTCTCAGAATATCACTCTCTACATTATACTAAAAGTTAACTCAAAGGTGAACAACCCCTTTAAATATATTTAAGTACAATGGAAGTGCTAATTAATCAATGCACATTCCCTAGTCCCCTGTCTAAATAATTCAATGAATATGCAAGTGCATGTATTTTAAAAGCTGCATAAGCAGTTGGTGGGGGGAGGATCTAGCCCACAGATTGAAACCAAACTTCAGGAGACATTTACTCCAAGTAATGCTAATTAGCAGAGAGGTATATGACCTTTTATATTTTGACCTGAGGTAAAAAAGTTAGGGACCACCGTGTGGGTTTTACCTTGATGTTGTATGGTGGCTTTTAACTTTGTAACAAAAAACCCTGTTTTTCTTTTCTTTCTTAAATACACACACTTGCATAGCCATTAATTATTTAGACAGGGTCTAAGGAATGTGCATTGATTAATTAGCACTTCCATTGTACTTAAAGGGATACTGTCATGGGATGACATGTTTTTTTCGAAACGCATCCGTTAATAGTGCTGCTCCAGTAGACTTCTGCACTGAAATCCATTTCTCAAAAGAGCAAACAGATTTTTTTATATTCAGTTTTGAAATATGACATGGGGCTAGAATTTTGTAAATATCCCAACTGCCCTGGTCATGTTACTTGTGCCTGCACTTTAGGAGGGAACTGTAGTCTCCTACAGGAACCAACAGGTAGTATTTACTGGTAAAGCAGCTTATTGATTGCTATGTGTTGCTGCACCTTAGTAAACTTTCTGCCTGTCATTACATTACCCCCTTGAAGGGATACTGTCATGGGAAAACGTGTTTTTTTTTTTCAAAACACATCAGTTAATAGTGCTACTCCAATAGACTTCTGCACTGATTTTGAAACCTGACATAGGGCTAGACATTTTGTCAATTTCCCAGCTGCCACTGGTCATGTGACTTTTGCCAGCACTATAGGAGGAAACTGCTTTCTGGCAGGCTGTTGTTTTTCCTTCTCAATGTAACTGAAGGAGTCACAGTGGGACATGGATTTTACTATTGAGTGCTATTCTTAGATCTACCAGGCAGCTGTTATCTTGTGTTACAGAACTGTTATCTGGTTACCTTCCCACTGTTCTGTTGTTAGGCTGCTGGTGGGGGAGGGAGGGGTGATATCACTCCAACTTGCAGTACAGCAGTAGAGCATGACTTGGGGCAGCTGGGAAATTGACAATATGTCTAGCCCCATGTCAGATTCCAAATGAAATATAAAAAAAAATCTGTTTGCTCTTTTGAGAAATGGATTCCAATGCAGAATTCAGCACTATTAACTTATGCATTTTGAGAAAAAAAACATGTTTTCCCATGACAGTATCCCTTTAAATATATTTGAAGTTAGCCTTGGGAGTGCACCCACAACCTTCCTTTTTTGTACTTGGAATGTTGCCAGAAGCTGTGGCTGAGCTTCAAGTGGTTTGTGCACCTTCATACCTACCCCTTTAAGGGCTATTCCAGACAAGAATATTCAGGGAGATTCGTCGCCTGGCGACTAATCGCCTCACGACTATCTTCCCGAGCCAATTTCCCCTGTCTTCCAGCAGCAATTTTGGAAAACGCAGCTCTGCGTGTGAATAAGCGGAGGCTGGAAGGCAGGGGGAAGTGGTTCGGGGAGATAGTTGATTAGTCGCCAGGGAGGAATCTCCCAAAATCTTCTCGTCTGGACTAGACCTAAATTAACGATGCCCCTCTGTCTTAGTTTTTTTTAATTAAAACTTGTTTACCTTGATGAGGTATGGTGGTTTATCAACTTTATGATCATAATTTTGTAACAAAAAAAAAAAAGTGTTTTTCTTTCCTTTTTTAAATACACGCACTTGCATATTCATTAATTATTTAGACAGGGGACTAGGGAATGTGCATTTATTAATTAGGACTTCCAACCAATATAAGCCATACCGTGTCAAGAAAATTATAATTGGATATCAATTGGAACAGAACCCTTGATTTAGGGTCAGAAATGTTAAAGTTAATCACCAAGATGTTTTTTTCTTTGTTACAGCCAAATTATTTTTTCTCCCGCAATATATTGATTTTCAAATATTGTACTGTAAAATGTTAGAACAAATGTATTTATGCTCTGGTTTTCATTCATAAACATCCTCTCAAAAATAATTTATCTTCTGATAAGTTGATGAGTCTAACAAGTGAATGCACTGAGATGCTAATTACAAGCTTGGAAATATGAGGAGTAAATTAAAGTTAATGAATCTTGGTGAAATTTCTAAAAAGAAAAAAATCTAGTGGATTTTGAGAGGCTTAGTTAACATTGCTGTTGCTTCCTGTTAAACTGAAATGAAATGTTGTCGAAGCCCTCAGGATACACATTTTTCAATATAATGAATGCCTAGAAAATTATTTTCATAATGAGAAATTAGGTAATTTTTGAAGCTGATTTTCATGACATATAAATTAGGTTGAAACACAGTTTTTTACTAGCATTATGGATAGTTAAAAAATGCACTGCAGAACAATTTCAATTGTACCAGCACTGAAATGCAATTTTCAAATCAAGCAGTTGTGAAAAAAGGCATTTAGTGTTAGAGGTCTATCATTTGTGGGATTGCTCTTTACAAATCTACTGGACTGCACACAGGTACAAGGATACAGAGATTAGAATAAATAAACTGTTGGCAAATTGGAACAGAAGTACATTTTGACATGGTAGGTAACCTAACTGTGTAGGTCTGACACAGCTATTATCCCCATGGAGTTCTAGGTAATGTCTGCTTCTGTGTGTCTGCATATACCATAAGAAACCATAGAGCAGTTTTTGGTACAAATGGCAGAAGAGTTGCTTGTATTTGCAGATGAGTTCCTTAAATTTTTAGGCCTCTTGTTCTTTTCAATGTGAGAAAAGATCACCTGCTATCTTTAATGTCCTCTAATGTACTTGCAAATGTAATCAGTCTTTTGCATTTGCCTTTTCTTCAGAGAAATCAAGCCTTACTGCTTCTTTCCTCACAGTTTAATTGTTTTATTCCTTTTAACTGGTCTAGTTGAATGTATCCGCACTCTTTCTAGTTCAATGATTTCCTTCTTAAGGACTGGGGAACAAAACTACACTGCAAGAGATCTATAGAGGCAATACTATTTTTGTAAGCCTCAATTTAAGGCCCTTTTTATGCAAGACAGTATTTTATTCATTTAGCAGTCACTGTCTGACACTGTCTAGAGCTACACAGTTTATTATCTCCAAATTCTTTTCAATTAAGGACACCCTTTAACCATTTAAAATATTTTGGTTCAAGCCAATATTCTTTAATTTAATCAGTAATCTTATATGTGGTACTGTATCAAATGCTTTAGAAAAATTGTTTCCCTCATGTAAAAGACTATGTTAACTCTTCCATAGCAACTAAATTTGTCAGTATCTATTGCTGTAAAACTATACTGGAACAAACAATATTATGATTTTAAATGCATTGCAATATAATATTCCTTATTACCCCCTCCAATAGTTTTCAAATTACTAGAACTATAGTTCTATGGGTTCTCTTTTTGACGAGTGGCACCACATTAGTGTTAGCCAGACATCAAAGAGATATTACAGTAAGTAAAGAGGTTTAGCAACCGCAGAGCTGTGCTCCTTAAGTACCCTGAATGTATATGAATTGGTCCCGGACCTTTGTTAACTTTCACATGCTTTAGTCTCATGTGAACTTTCACCTTCTAACCAGCCAAAAAAATGTTAAATGTTAAATAAAATCCTCAGATGAAAATAATTCAGCATCCCCCCATTTTTCCTGCTCTTTTGAACCAATTTACCTCCTGATTTAAGAATGCTTGAGCCAGCTAAATTACTAAAAACATGTGAGAGTTCCTAAATTCTCTTGTGGTCTCTTAATTTGAATACCTTGGCTTCATGTCGATAGTATTTGTTTCCTAACAATAAAAAAAAATACAGCAAGAAGCCAAGGTATTTGAATGAAGAAACCACACAATAGTTCAGGAACACTCACCAGTTTTTAATAGCTCAATGCATCGCATTGGTAAATTTATCAGCATTCAAGTTGTTGCTACAATTAAATTTTTTAGGCACAAGTAGGAAGTTCTGTGCTAAATTAATATTTGAGATTAATAAAGTACAAATAAGGCGAAAATATAAATATGAAAAATCAGCATCTTAGAGCTGGCAAATTCAAGTCAATGGCAATTTTTTTCAGAATGCTATTTTTCAGTTAGAAATTTTAAGAAATGTAATTTTACCTTGTTCAAGATTTTTTTTAACTAATTTTGAACAATTGATGTTTCCAGGTTCTTTTACTATTTGAGATCTTTTAATTTTCTAAAATTAAAAAGAAACTCGAAAATTTTAATTTTGATGACGCTGCTTATAAGAGCCCCATCCCATCTTGCTTCATGTTTTTACTATTAAAGTTTTTAAAACATTATTTCAGATTTATTTTAATCCTCGCTGCAATGCAGATTTCGTTTTTTATTTTATCTTTTTCATGCTTTTTTGCATTCTTTATATGCTGGTTTTTTTTACCTAATAAAAGTTTCAGCTGGTCCAGCTAATTTGAATACCTTAAAAGCATGGTTTTTACATTACTTCTTTCCTTTCTATCAAGTCATAATGGTTTTGCTTTTCTATGTCTTTCCTTGCATGACAGGTATATTTATTAAGTAGCATTTTAAAAACATTACATAAAAGTTTGTCTCTCTGCTCTATAATCTCAAAGTATTTATTTATATATATATATATATATATATATATATATATACTGTATATATATATATATCTATATATATATATATATATATATATATATATATAAAAGCATATATATGTACAGTACAACATATTCTAGTATGGTGGATATCAATAACGTTACTATTTTGAATAATTTACACTGTGCTTCTTTTGTATTGATTTTAGATATTTCCTTAACACACTTCACTGTACAGGTTGTGGTCAGAGTTGAAAGCAGTTACTGTAAATTAGGAAACAAGTTTTGCCAATAAGTAGTCTGAATTAATGAATGTATTTGGTGTTAGGCCAGATTTTACAGATTAGTATTTGATTCATTAATCATCACATAAAAAGATAACTGGGTGAATTAAATTACTAACTAAAAATAAAGTTTGATACAGTTTATTATAAAATAAATACAGTGTAACAATAAATTCTCACACCGTGGGGGTCATTTATCAACACTGGGCAAATTTGCCCATGGGCAGTAATCAATGGCAACCAATCAAATTGCCGCATTCATCAGTCTACTTGCAGCTGGTTTTAGAAAGCTAATTACTGATTGGTTGATATAGGTAACTGCCCATGGGCAAATTTGCCCAGTGCTGATAAATGAACCCGCTTGTGTCTTATTCCCTTTAGATTGTACTTTCTATTGCACAGGGCCTTCTTCACCTTTTGTGCCGGTATTGGTCGTGATGTATGTAACTCCATTTGTTCTGTGTATGTAATTCATGTGATGTAGTGGTATAAACACATTTAGGGGCAGATTTATCAAGGGTCATTTTTTAAACTCCCATAAACTCCTATGAACTCAAAATTGAACAAATTGAAATGTATTAATACATTTTAATTTCTCAAACTTGGGTGAACAGGATTGACCCAAAAATTCTAATACAATTTGAATTAAATTCAATTCGAGTTTTAAAACTCAAATGTCAGGAAGGCTGCAAACAACTCCAAATTGATCCCAGGATGTCTTCCATAGACTAAACAAAAACAGCAGGTGGTGAATAGATGCATTTGAATTCTTAAACGGCCAGTGATAAATTTAAAAAATCAAACTCAAATTTTTCAAAAACTTTAATTGAATTTTAACAATATCCTATTAGAAATTGACAAAAAAACTAAAAAAAGTAATTCTAAAATTCGAATTTTGAATTTTCACTTCCACCCTTGCTAAATCTTCCCCTTACTTTACAATACTGCGCAATATGTTGGCACTCTATAAATACATGATTCAATAATATGACCTCTTATTCACCAATTTACCCACTTAACAGAAAAGGGTCTGATCAATTCAGTAAAATTACAGTACACAATAAAAAGAAAAAAGAAGAAGAAGAACCCCTTGTTCTGTCCAATATCTTAATTAAGATATTGGACAGAACAAGGGGTTCTTCTTCTTTTTTCTTTTTATTGTGTGCTTTATAAATACATGTTATTCATGTGAAAAAACAGTTTTCTGTGCTGCTTAAAGTGCACCAAACACAACAAAAAATTTTTCCCTGCTGTCTAACAGAGCCCAATGGAAGCTTCTAATTTGAGTGGCTGTGTTGTGGCACATGCATGTACTGTATGCATAATAAGTTAGTGATCCCCCTTCACTTGTAAGGGGGTTTTGTTGAAGAGATACTATTGTTTTCTTGAACCAGAACATGAACTCTGTTAACCCACACCTCTTTTATGGGTAACAATTTCTATGTGATCAGTGTTATTTAAAGGAAATATGTCATTATTGTTATGGTGTAGTTTTTATTTCTAAATGACATATTTTACAATGCAAACAATTCACTCTACTATGGAAAATGTAATTCCTAATCCAACAAGTGTATTTTTTTGTTGTTGTTATATTGATGTGTATACAGCCATCTCATGTCATTTTGCCTTGTCATGTGCTTTCAGAAAGAGCCAGCACTTCAGGCAGGCTGTTGTTTCTTCTACTCTATGTAACTGAAGGAGTCACAGTTGGACATGGATTTTTACTATTGAGTACTGTTCTTAAATCTACCAGGTTACTGTTATCTGGTTACCTTCCCATTGTTCTGCTGGTGGGCTGCTGGGGAGGAGTAAGGAAGGTGATATCACTCCAACTTGCAGTGTAGCAGTAGAGTGACTGAAGTTTATCAGAGCGTGTTACATGACTGGGGGCACCTGGGAAAGTGACACTATAGGGGTAGATTTACAAAATTCATGTGAATGATTAGAAATTCGATCGAATGTTCAAAAAGATTCAAATTCGAATTTTCGAATAATTTTTTGGCCACATCGACCATCGAATTAAAAAAATTCACAAGGCCAATCCAGCAAAAGCAAAATGCAATGCAAATTTTCCAACTAGAATGAAGCCTTAACTTATTTTGTACAGCATGCCTAGAACATAGGCTTTATAGAGTATGCAGGGCAATACCTTTGGCAGAAAAAAAAGTTTACAACACCACAACTAGTGATTAATGTATTGATTTCCCTCAGACTTGATCTGCTAATTTACTTTTGTTGATTCCCATGTATTTTCACCTTAATTATACTTGAACCAATCTGAACATTTAGAACGCAATACATGCAGATTGAAGTTTTATGAAGACTGAGTTGCTTATCCCTATTCACAATTTTAAGTTTATATAATATTTATAGGTAATATGGCATATATGTAAAATCAGTTCAGATCTAGTTAAATTTAAAACTAGACAAACCTCATTCTGAACCATACAGAGATTATTAAGCAGGCAAACAGCCATATATTGTTTGGACAGTCCTCATGATATTATTCATTAACATCATTTCACTGTTTACAACAACAAATTCCAGATTTGTTTTCTTTGTGTGCTGTGAAGCAAATATGCTCACTTTGCTCATGAAGTTGTCTGAATCAGTAGATTGTTAAGTTACATTGTTCTGTCACAACCTTGATATTGTATCTTGTAGAACAAACTATTGATTTTGTTTTCTATTATCTAGGGGTATTTTTGAGGGGGTTCATTATTCTTGTGCTGTTGGCATGTGCTATTGTTAATGATGTCAATCAGTGCTTCTTTCCTTGTTCTTTATTTGTGTTAGACCAGAGAGCATTGGCTCATATTGATTACTGTGCAAATATTTATGTAACCTGCTTCATTATTGCATAGTTACAAAATTCTACACTAGCTTTGTGAAAACCAGTCATGGTCTACATTTGAATGTAATAAAATGTAGAATAAATATTAGCAAACAAGAAAACGCTGATATAAACAACATTTTTTTTAACTTCAATATGATTGATTTCTAATAAAGAATAACGTTGCTGAATAAAAAATGTAAATGGTTGCTGCATAAACTGGATAACCTTTCACATCTAGGCCAAGGAAACAGGGCCCTATAACAGTATAAAGAAGGATCATCTTCACTTAATAGCAAGACCATCATTGAACCTTTCTTTTCCCACCGGAGCCCTGTACAAGGGAAACATTCATTCTTTATATTTTATTCTTGTCAGTCCAGAGATAAGAGTACGTGCTTTATTGATTTGAGTGCAAATATTTATGTAGCCTGATTTAGAAGTATTTATAGTCACAGTGAGTCCAGAAAAATATACACTAGAGTTGAAATATAATAAAAGGTAAATATTAACACATCAGAAAATAGGGCCATATAATAATATACATAAAGAACAGCTTTACATAAAATCAAGGCTACCATTAAACCCCTCCTTTTTCTCTGAAGTTATGGAACAAATGTGACAAATTTTGACCCTCATAGCAGCGATCAGTGACTGCCCCATACAAACTCTAGCAAAATGTAACAGTCTAATCCAACTAATAAAACTCTAAGAGTGCACCAGAACTGTATTTACAGAACAGCTATAGTATGTCATTAAAAAGGACAGCATTTTAGGGGGAAACTGACTGGTCCAACTATATGGAAAGAATATTAAAAAAATGATATTAACAAATTGTGGTAGGTTTGGCTTGGTCTTGGTTTGATAATCTACCAAATCTGAACGAACTTAATTGTTTTTAGTGATTTGCTATAATTGTCAATTATAATATAAGGAATTGATACTATCTATAGTAACTTTTGAATTTCCATAATCTATATTTCACCTGTGGTTTTACTATAAATCTCCAGTTAAAGGGATTTTTCACCTTGGAAGTAACTTTTAGGGGCAGATTTATGAAAGGTCAAATAAAAAAATCGAATTTTGAGTTTATTTTAGTGTAATTCGACTAGGGAATAGTCCAAATATTTTTTTAGTTTTTAAAAAAAATCAAATTTGAATTTCAAAATTTATCATATACTATCCCTTTAAGAATTCAAATTTGACTATTCTCCATCTAAAACAGGGGTGTCCAACCTGCGACTCGAGGGCCGCATGCAACAAGGATGGATATGAATGCGGCCAAGCTTGAAATGCTTGGTTCCCGAGGAAACGTTATGTTGCAAAGTATATAGGAGAAGGCAGGAGGGGTGGACTCTGCCAATTTCCCATTTAGTAGTAGTAATAATAAAGGACAGATTTATCAAGGGTTGAATTCCGAGGGTTAAAAACCCTCAAATTCGAC
Organism: Xenopus borealis; assembly: GCA_024363595.1. Classification (NCBI taxonomy): domain Eukaryota; kingdom Metazoa; phylum Chordata; class Amphibia; order Anura; family Pipidae; genus Xenopus; species Xenopus borealis. The sequence continues at coordinate 148,364,599 of CM044431.1, forward strand.
CCTCAAAATTTTCACGAAGTAAAATCCGATGAAATCAAATTCATAGGATTTTACTGCTATTCGATCTATCGAACGATTGAATAACGATCATCAGATTTCTTGAAAAAAATCGTACAAGTTCATTGGATTTAATGAAAAAATCGGATGATTTCTATTCGATCAAAAAAAACTTAGAAAAAGCCTATGGGAGCTTCCCACAGGCAAATATAGCAACTTGGTAGGTTTAATCTGGTGAAGTAGGCAATCGAATACATTTTTAAAGGGAAAGTACTTCTACCATTGAATGGTCGAATGGTTGAAGAATTTTCTTATTCGAATCGTATGGTTTATTCAGATCATTCGATTCTATTGAGTGATTCATTTGAATCATTCGATTCCATCGCATTTAGCAAATTCGATGGTTGAAATAGCCCCCCAAAAATCGAATTTTTTGCATTCGAATCCTTCACCCAAGCTTAGTAAATCTGCCCCTAAGTCTCTTTAATATCCAGGTGTCCCATATTTCAGTGTATAGCTCTATCTGGTTATCCAACTGGTATTGTAGTTAGTGTATTTCATGTGCTGCCCCAGACAATTTTTCTTTTTCCAGTGTGGTCCAGGGAAGCCAAACGGTTGGACATCCCTGATCTAAAACCTGCCCGAATTGCTGTTTTAGCCTATTGGGGAGGTCTGACAACCAATTTGGAGTATTTCATTTGATCAAATTCGTTTCAAATATATATATAATATAAAAAATATAATATATACTTAATCTGTCAACATTATGAGGGTCATTCATCCAACTCTGGGGAAAATGTTATAAATAAGCCTAAAAAACCTAACCGTATTTGCTTGGAGTTTGAAGCAGCAAATGCTGAGATAGCTATTTTTACTTAAATTTATTTAAATTTATTAAAAATTGTTCCAGTTGTTGTTTCAAGTTTTTAAAGAGGTTGTTTACCTTCCAACACTTTTGTTCAGTTCAGTTGGTTTCAGATTGTTCACCAATTCCAGTTACTGTACTTAAACTTTTCTATACAGTATGTGACCATTTTTCTAATATTGAGAAAGAGTGAAGTGTCTCTCTAAAAGTGCTCTGTGGGGTTGCTGATCTTCTTAAACTGTTCTAAATTGATACATTAGTTGATACATTTCTTATATTTGTCCCTGCTGAGCAGAATTCTTGGGTTTCAGTTGTTAGAATTAATACAATAGATGCTCCTGAGATACTGCTGAGAAATGTATCAACCAAATACTGCAAAATTGTAACAGTCCAGAATCTGCACTTGAATTATTGAGCTGCTAGACTCAAACACCAGAGAACAGAACTGTAAACTTTAAATTTAGCTTTTGGAAAACCAGTAAAAAATAAAAAATGTAAAGCAATTGAAAAAAGTCTTTATTTCTGGAAAATAATCTAAAAACAACTCAACTGAAAAAGTGTTTGGAAGGTGAACAACCCGTTCAAGTGATTGAGTACTTGAGTTTTCAAGTATCTCAAGGACATTTTTTGCTTAGTGCCCCTAGACAACCAAATTTAAATGAGAGTGGAGCTATATATATAGCTTTTAATTACATAGTTTGTTACATGGCGGGGTGCATCAACTTATGCATACTTTGTACAAACCATGTAACTAAAAGTGTCTCTTTTTACTAAAAACAGACATTTTCATTTTCTGTTTTATATAATGGGAGTGCTGGGGTAATTTGTATAGTTTGGTATGTGATATAAGCCACATCTCCATGAACCCAACTAGCTTTAATTGCAACATGGGGATGAGCTGCATTCTTTGATTTTTTATATTTCATATGGGAAGGTGGCTTTCCCCTTAATGCTTGCTCTCCCAACCCCCACCCCACTAAATACAGTCCTGCAGTTAAGAAGGTGTTCAAAAAGCCCATAAAGCTAAATGGTTTCTTATGAAGAGGTCATGCCAAATAAAGAGAGAAGCAGGTATGGTCTTTCTCTTTCCAAAGAAAATACTATTTTTCCCTCAGGTCCCAACGTAGCACACCAAGAGAGAGAGCCCCTCCTCCAAGGACAGGAAAAAAAATAAAAGATATCCCCCTACTATTGCCCCAGTGTTTTGTTTCCTGTCCTTCCAAGGAGAGATAAGTAACTACCCAGCGTTGCTGGGTGTCTGTTCTGCCTAGCGAGGTAGAAGGTGGGCTTGTGGTTATTGGCCATTCCATTTGACCTTAGCTGAGGAACTTGGTTGCTCTCCTATCCAGAGAGAGTGCAGGGCAGTCCCATCTGGTGCAGCAGCAGGGTGGGGTGTTTGGCAGTGCTCCATTGGTGGAGAGCTGTGGCTTAGCACTCTAGGACCCAGGAGTCGGGGAAGTCAGTGAGGCTCTAGTCCGGGACTTCCGGTTTGCGCTCCGTGTCAGAAGGTCACGTGACCTCTGACAGTAAATTTTACTGGGAGTTTTACCTGTGTGGTATGGCGGCCTCCCTTACAGCGCAGCTGCTGCTAGTTGGTTGTCTGTTCTGTTAAGTATCATCCTCTTCGGATCATAAATCTGTCTATCTTGCCTCGAAATAATTAACCTTTTATTTTTGTAGCCATCTCTGCCCACTCTGAAGATGGAGATGCCAGAGAAACATCCAGAATTGCCTTATGTAAATCCAGGCTACCTCAGGATTATACCAAGTGGATTTGTTGTAATTGCTTTGCAGAGAATTTTCAGCCTGGAATTCCTGAATCTCTGTCAGGTTTCATGAACTGATTTAAGTCAAATATGCAGCAAACTTTTGATGCAGTTAAGGCATCCTCTCTCAGCCTCAAGGCAGTTCTTCCTCAGCTGTCCAGCAGGAGGCGTCAGATCACCATGAAGTGTTGCTTTATTCCTCAGATGAGGAAGTGAGAGAGCATACATACATATTCTCTGTAGATAATATGGATCACCTGATTAAAGCTGTCAATGGATCTTTCGATATTAAGATAAGCCTCGCACCAAACAGGATTTGATGTTTTTGTGTAGGAAGAAATGCTTTTTCCAATGCATGAGGTGATATCAAGTATTATTAATAAGGAGTGGTCAAAGCCAGAGAGGAGACTCACACTGCCTAGGAAGCTGAAGGCTTTGTTTCCGTTTGATGATAAAATATCGGCTGCCTGGGATTAGCCTCCTAAGGTAGATGTAGAGGTGGCTCACCAGGCCAAAATGACAACCATTCCGGTAGAAGATGGGGCGAGATTTAGGGATCCGAGGGATTGTAAAGTGGAAACAGCCTTGGAAAGATTCCTTGAATCAACAACAGCAGCTTTCAGGCCAGGTGTTTCAACAAAGAGTTGGAGTTTCTTGTTTCGAAACTTGGGGAAACCAAGAAGCTGCTTCCTCAGGACAAGTGGTTTGTCTCCCAGAATAATTTTTTACATCAGTCAGGGCAGGCTAAGAATGCAAGAGAAGGAAGAAATCCTTTTTCATTCAGTCAGAGGCAAGCCAGGTAGACCCCAAAAAAGGGAAAACAGCCTGGTTCCCGTAAGACAGAACAATTTTGATGTCAACTTGTCTGGTCCGGTGGGAGGAAGACGTTTTTATTTTCAAAAGTGGACAAGGATCACATCTGATCCTTGGGTTTTCAGGATAATCATAGAGGGTTACAGGCTCTAGTTTGCCTCTTACCCAAATCCAAGTTTTCTGCACACTATGGTTCCCAAAGGATTTGTGAAAAGAACAAGTCTTCTCAAAAGTATTCAGGAATTGGTGCACCCTCATGTTTTGATCCCAGTCCCTCGAGGAGAAGAGGGGAATGGAGTGTATTCTTCGGTTTTTCTAGTTTCCTTATGGTCAGGCTAGATTTGATTGGTGATAAATTTAGTCTATCTCAACACATACAAATCAGCAACTGATATTCTAGAAGAAGGGGATTTTATGGCCACAATAGATATTCAGAATGCTTACCTTCATATTCCCATCTGGGAAGGACATCAGCAGTTCCTGAGGATCACCATCAAAAATCGTCACAAGACCAGTGATTACCAGTTTGCTGGCCTGTCATCATCTCCTCATGTATTCACCAAAGTTTTGGTAGTGGCTTTCTTGAGGACTCAGAACATTCCAATCGTCCAGTATCCCAACGATTTGCTGGTAAAGGCATCTTCCAGCTCTCTCCTCCACAATCATATTCAGAAGATGGTTTCCTGCTTGGAGACTCTAGGCTGGAGAGTCAATTATCAGAGGTCAGATCTGATTCCATCACAGAGGAAACAATTTATGGGTGTTCTGCTGGACTCAGTGCAGTATCATACATTTCTTCCCCCAGAGAAGAAGAGCGCCTTGTGCAGATCCATTCTGAGTCTCTCTCTCAGCAGAGGGAAGTCTCAATCAGGAGATCCATGTCAGTCATGGGAAACATGACAGCTTCAATAGAGGCAGTACCTTGGGCCAGGCTACATATGAGGCCAATTCAGACAATGATTCTGAAAGTCTGGGATGGCACAGAAAGCACTCTGGACAATCCCATGATAGTTCCTCCTCATATGAAGCTCTGGTGGAGAGATCCGAGTTTTTCCAGGGGTATTCCATGGGTCATAAGGCACCATTTAAACAGGCAGGAAGGAGCTAGCAGCCACAACCTGCTGGAGCTGTCAATAAAGATTTTATCCTGGGCAGAGGTACATCTTCAGGCTCTGCAAGCAGTACACATAAAAGGTTCAAACAATCTCCGTGCAGACTTCTTGAGCTGCAGGTCTATTCTTCCTGGAGAGTGGTCGCTCAATCAGATGGTTTTTCATCGCCTTGTCCGCTTGTAGGGATATCCAATGATAGACCTGATGGCCACAAGGGAGAATGTCAAGGTGGGTACCTTCTTTTCTCTGTTTTCTGCGGACAGACCGACAGTAGTGGATGCCATGCTGCAGAGCTGGAGCGACAGTCTGGATTATGTGTTTCCCCCTCTTCCGATGATGACCAGGGTGCTGCAGAAAATCAGGCTGGACAAAGCCAGGGTCATTATGGTGGTCCCTTATTGGCCCAGGAGGGTTTGCTTCTCCCTGCTGTTGGAGATGACCAGGGGAAGCCCCGATTCTGTTGGCATTCAGCAGGACTCTGCTTCATCAGGGGCCTTTATTCCACCCGAACCCCAGCAGATTAGCCCTGTCTGCTTGGATCCTGAATGGCAATTGTTGATAGAGCAAGGCCTTTCTTCTGAAGTAGCAGCTGTTATGGTGCGAAGTAGGAAGGAGAGCATGACTAGGATATATTCTAGAATCTGGAGAAGATTTAAATTTTGGTGTACAGACCATTCAGCAGAGCCGTTGGCAGCTTCTATTCCTCAAATCCTGCAGTTCTTATTGGAAGTATTTCAGATGGGATTAAGACCAGCCACCCTTAAAGTACAAGAGTCTGCCTTTATGGGAAAATGATTTCGTTAAGCAGTTCATTAAAGCAACAACTACGCTCACGCCTACAATCAGGGAAATATGTCTGCCCTGGGATTTCAATGTGTTTCTCTCAGTTTTTTCAGAAGTTCCATTTGAGCTACTATCTTCGGTCCCAACCAACTCCTGACTCTTGAAACAGTGATGCTGGTTGCTATGACCTCCCCCAGGAGGGTCAGTTAAATTCAAAATCTGTTAGTTGAAGACCCTTATCTACAAATCTTTCCATATAGAGTGGTTTTGAGGCTGCCTTCTTCTTTTGTTCCCAAGGTAGCTTCTGCCTTCCATACCTCCCAAGAGATTGTGTTGCCATCATTTTATCCTCAGCCAGAGAGAGTGCAGATTGCATAACTTGGATGTCAGAAGAGGATCTACTATCTGTCAAAGACAGAAAAGTTCAGAAAGTCTAGGTTGTTCATTCATTTTTTTGGTCCATCTAGGGGAGCAGCCGCCTCCAGATGGCTGAAGCAGACCATTGTTGTTGATTTGGCTTATGAGACTAGGGGATTCTTTCCTCCTTCCAGAATCCATGCACACTCAACTAGGGCGATGGCTATGACATGGGCACAGAGAGCGGAGGCTGTAAAACCAATTTGTAGAAGCGGTCTGTTACTGAGCTCACCCGAATGCGCGTGTCTGCTCCTGTGCTGCCGATACGTAATACCGGATGCTACACTCCGGTTCCTCGTAGTACACATAAAGTTCCCGTATCCCCGGCGCTATCAAGGAGATTCAGCACGCTCATGTATCCAATAACTTCATGGCTTTATTGAAGGCACACACAGTGTCAAACAGTGGGTATCCTTGCACAAATGACTAACGCGTTTCCTGCCGACCTAGCGGCGCTTCCTCAGAGTCAACTCAACTAGGGCGATGGCTATGACATGGGCACAGAGAGCGGAGGCATCGGCAGAAAAAATATGTAAAGCTGCATCATGGTCTTCACTACATACTTTTTCAAAGCATTATAAGTTAGATGTTATGTCTTCAGGGGAGGCTGCGTTAGGCCAGAAAGTATTACAGGCAGCTTTATGAACCCTCCCCAGTATCATTTCAATATCTTTCCAATACTCTTGGTGTGCTGCCTGGGTACCTGAGGGAGAACTAGAATTTTTACCTGTAAATTACCTTTTCTTCAGGCCCCCTTAGGCAGCACATATATCCCTCCCAAATAAAGTTCTAGGCAAAGAAGCCTAGTTATGATTTGGTCTTTTTTTACTAACACTGGGGCAAAAGTGGGGGGGGGGATGTCTTTTATTTTGTTTCCTGTCCTTGGAGGAAGGGCTCTCTCTCTTGGTGTGCTGCCTAAGGGAACCTGAAGAAAAGGTAATTTACATCAGCTTATGCATACTTTGTACAAACCATGTAACTAAAAGTGTCTTTTTTTACTAAATACATACATTTTCTTTCCTATCTGTTTTTTTTTCCTTAAAGGGATCCTGTCATGGGAAAACATGTTTCTTTCAAAACGCATTAGTTAATAGTGCTGCTCCAATAGATGTCTGCACTGAAATCCATTTCTCAAAAGAGCAAACAGATTTTTTAATATTCAGTTTTGAAATCTGACACGGGGCTAGCCTTTTTTTTTAATTTCCCAGCTGCCCCAGTCATGTGACTTGTGCCAGCACTTTAGGAGGGAACTGCTTTCTGGCAGGCTGTTGTTTTTCCTTCTCAATGTAACTGAATAGTACGCAGTGGGACATTGTTTTTTACTATTCAGTGCTGTTCTTAACTCTACCAGGCAGCTGTTATCTTGTGTTAGGGAGCTGTTATCTGGTTACCCTCTCATTGTTCTTTTGTTAGGCTGCTGGGTGGGGTAAAGGGAGGGAGTGATATCACTCCAACTTGCAGTACAGCAGTAAAGAGTGATTGAAGTTTATCAGAGCACAAGTCACATGACAAAAATACTGTCCGATCGATTATTATCCAATTGTTGGGCCCTAGGGCCGACAATTGGATCAGCCCGATATCGCTCACCTCAATGTGGGCATATTGGGAAGAGATCCCATCATTTGGCGACATCGCCAAACAAGGGGATCAATGTCTATGGCCACCTTAAGGCTATATAATGGGCGTGCTGGTGTAATTTGTTTAGTTCAGTACTAAGTCACACCCCCAAACCCAACTGGTTTTACTTGCAACAAGGGGATGAGCTGCATTGATTTATATATATATATATATATATATATATATACAGTTCACTCCAATCCTGCAGAGTTTAACTGCCTAGGTGCTGTTATCATATAAAATATTCATAAATATTCATATTCCAAGGAATGACGCACTCCAGGACTTCATAGTGAGATGAAAAAGTGAAGTTTATTTGTCAATGTTTCGGTCCAGTATTTAAGGTCAAGGTTATGTCTTGAAACGTTGACAAATAAACTTCACTTTTTCATCTCACTATGAAATCCTGCAGTGTGTCATTCCTTGGAATATGAATATGAAAATATATATATATATATATATATATATATATATACATATATATACGATTTAATCCTAATGTATTGCTTTTAACAGGGCAGGGACCTATAAATTGAACCAGCTGTAAACTCTCATTCTCAAACTTCATTGACCATTTTTATGAAGCTTTATCCTGAACATGTCTACAGTCACTTGGCAATGGCATGTATATTTCAGTTAGCAGTACTTATACAAATTCTGCTTAAAAAAAAAAGTTGTTTACCCAACAGAATTGCACTTTAGCCCTTAATAGATTCTCCCAGAGTGTTAATGGATGCTTACAAGGTTTATGCGCTTAGCAGAGCCATAAAAAAGCACTGCATGCATAAATGTAATGAAATAATTATTGTACTAAATAACCTTCTTTGAAATGTGCTGATTTTTTTTTATAGTGATATGCAATAGTTTTACAGCAGCAGGAAACATTTACACAAGAGTCTATATTGTAAATTATCTAGCTGACACTGGCAGGAATGATGCATATCTTTGGGTGCTGCTAGAGGCCTTGGTGAAAACAGCACTTTGCCTGCTACATCCCCAACCAGTGAAAAGACTTTTCTTCACTGGATACCCCTGTGGAGGTGTCTGAACCAATAATAGTTAATTTAGATTCTAAAGCTGGGATTCTTAACCTATCAATACTGCTTAATATACCATTTAAATACTGTGGCATTGCCTCTTGCAATGTTAACAGAAAAGTTAATCCCTGGTTCTAAACTTACTCTGTAACAAAGTAGATGAAGTTGAAGAAAGACACACATCCATCAAATTAATGGATTAAAGGACCAGTAACATCAAAAAATAAAATTGTTTTAAAGTAATAAAAATATAAAGCAGTGTTGCCCTGCACTGGTAAAACTGCAGTGTTTACTTCAGAAGCACTACTATTGTTTATATAAATTAGCTGTTGTGTAGCCATGGGGGCATCCATTCAAAGGAGAAAAGGCTCAAGTTACACAGCAGATAGCAGCTAAGCTCTGTAGAACAAAATGTCATCCATTACTTATCCTGTGCCATGTAGCCGTTTTTCAATTTCCTCCATTGCTACTTAGCAGCTTGTTTATATGAATTATAGTAGTGTTTCTGAAGCAAACAGATCAGTTTTAACAGTGCAGGGCAACACTACATGATATTTTCTTTACTTTAAAACACTTTCATTTTCTGGTGTTACTGTTCCTTTAAGTGAAAATGCTGCCTATAACACATACTATATAATAAAGTCTATGTTATTACATATGGATTTGTAAAACATTAACATAGTAAATTACAGAAGATTGAAAAAAAGACACACAACCATAAAATTCAACCTTTTAAGTATTTAAAAATAATCTATCTAACTGCTATTTGATTCAGAGGAAAGCAAAAAAAACAAATTTGAAGTCTCTCCAATTTGTCTCAGAGGGGTAAACAAATCCTTCCTGATTTCAAAATGGCAATTGGACCAATCCCTGTATCAACTTGTACTATGAGCTGTATTCCCTCGCTTGCTAAAAAACCATCCAACCCCTTCTTAAAGCCATCTAATTTATAGCCAGCATGACCAATTCAGGAACATTTTTTAAAGCCTCTCTTTGGTGTTTGGTTATGTTTAAATTTATTGAACAATTATATGTGCCTATTTTCTGATCTGTTATATATAGTTATATAGTTTAACATGTATGACATGTATCACTAGTGTGACCTGGTGGTCTAGCGGGGCAGTGGGGACACCCACCTGGCTGCTCGCGGGGACATCCATAACATTAGTCTCCTGCATGCGATGCATGCTATTCTTCTAGTATACTAATGTGCGTCCCGGTCCCTTCTGGGTTTACGTGTGCCTGCACCATGAGGTCATTACGCATTGGTGTGAAATTCTAATATTTAACAGTGCCCAACATAAAGGTCTATTCATAGTTCCTGGGTGAGTTTTCCAAGCCTATTACACTGATCCTTGATTCTGCCTGTCCCTGACCTAGTCCTGTAAGCCGCCTGTCCTGATCTTTGAATGTTATTTGACTATTCTTTTGTAATCTGTGTATGTGAATGACCTGGCTTGTAACTTTAACTACTCTCCTGCGGCTCCTGAATTTTTACTGCATTGTCTGACCATTACCGGCCCAGCCTGACTTTTGACTATACTTCTTGTTTCCCATTCTGCTAATTCCCACTTGGTTCCCTTGCTCGCTCAGAACTGAGTAGTGGAGGGCTTGTCCCAAAGCCAAAGGCAGCTGTCATAGGTGGATGGGTAAGCTGTGACCAGGTCCTTCGTGCTTGTTCTGAGTATTGGGATACCCTGCATTACAACTCGTAGAGCCTGGGGACACAAAAGGTTGTGACCACCATTGAGCCATAGGAGTCATAACTCTACTACCTGATCCCATTTGAGTCTGAAACTGCAGTTCAATATCTAAGTTCAGGCTCATCCACTGTATTGCCTTGTATGTGTCACCAAATATAAAGTATCTATGCTTAGTAGCTGATTAACTACAGTAAATGTAGAATATATTACAGAAAATAAAGAAACTGTCCTTGTGAAGATAATAATACTGATCTATTATACTACCAATAGTATATTATAATACTGATATAACTTTAGAGCAGTGATCCCCAACCAGTAGCTCGTGTTGCTCTCCAACTCCTTGGATGTTGCTCCCAGTGGCCACACACCAAGTACTTATTTTTTAATTACTGATCTTGAGGCAAGTTTTTGTTTTGCATAAAAACCATGTGTACTGCCATACAGAGCCTCCTGTAGCTTGACAGTTCACATAGGGGCTACCAAACGGCCAATCACAGTCCTTGTTTGGCAGCCCAAGAACATTTTTCATGCTAGCATTGCTCTCCAACTCCTTTTACATCTGAATGTTGCTCACGGGTTCAAAAGGTTGGGGATCCCTGCTTTAGAGCAACATATGTTTATGTGTTTAAGTCTTAAATGAAAACTTTATTTTCTTGCTGTTGACTTGTAAACTTAATTGTACATTTCTTCCAGGCATACATTTCACAATGGCTTATTCATCACTCATTAGCATAACTGCCACTACTGTTAGGAACATTTTAGCAGTTACTATTGAGCTTGGTGTGCCCCTCACTTCTGTACTACTGGATCAGAAATATGCATTACAGAAACTGTACTCTAGATTTGCCAAAACAATAGGAAAGCACAGTCTTCTTCCCCTCAATTCTATTGTAGTTTGGTGCACTTGGAGGGCACTATAAAAAATACTGCCAATAAAATAAAAAACATTTCTTATGTTAAGAGCATATATTCCATTTCCATTGCTTGTGTGCTGTGAAATGTTATATTATATTTGGCAACATATTTACCAATGCTATTCTATTCAATGTCATTTTTACATTCTGGATATTTCAAGCAAAACTAATTTTAGTGTATTTTATAATGATCCTGTCAGTAAACAATGTTTAACTGACTTTTAAAATGAAAGCAGAAGAGTGAGTTCCTAGTAAATCAATGCAATTGATTTAAATGTATGCAGATGCACCTGTCTCTGCTTTTTTGAAGCCTTAGCTTCATTGATAAAATTAAAGCTGAAATTTAATCTAAACAATCCTTTCTACTCTAGATACAATCATTATGATATGGCAGCCTTGCCTTGCTTTTAATCCATTTACTTTTTCCACAAAGAGGTGGTATGCAATGTTGTATATACAAATATAAACATACATACTCTCACAAACATAAAAATATTTTGAAGTTCTTTCTATAATAAATGTAAATTATTTAAAAATACAGATAGATCAGCAGTAAATGTGGTGTTTAAATATAACAACCACAGCAGCCAATTTTCAACAAAGCAAGAGAGAGATGACAAAGAAAGGCTTTTAATTATAGAAAAAAGTCTTGTTCTGCAGATCTCACTGACTTAATTATCCCAGCTTGGAATGAAATTTCTTACTAGCCCCAGTTGCACCTAATTACACAGAAATCAAGCCATACCCAGTGACCTAAAGGCATAAAAGTTTAATGTTGGGACCACCTACTTTGTACATTATCTACTGAACATGTTGCCTGATTTTCTAGAAAGAAAATCCTTCAACAACAGATCAAGGAGATAAGTTTGACTGTCCCTGTAAGTGTCACAAGCATTTACAGCAGGTATATGGCAGAATTAAAGAGGTGCTATACACAAATTATTGAACCTTATGAACACCAAGGGACAGATTCACTAAATGAGAAGTGTCTGATGCTAGTGTCAGTTTGCTAGAAATCACATTTGCAGGGACATTGCTAATTCACTAACAGGTGCAGACAAACACAGTACACTAGCACAAGAGACAGGTGAATTTTCGATGTGTCAAATGGTTGTTGCTCCACAAATTCACTAAAGTGCGGATTTTACTGAACATTACCTCTTTTGCCAGAGTTTCCTTAGCCACCTTAGACCAGATGAACTGCTGAAATGAAGCTACATCTTCCTCAATCTGAGGTAAGTGACATCATATCCTGTACACTGCAAAGTCATAAAAATTGTAAAAAAAAAACACTGGTAACTTTTCTTTTTTTAAAGCAGGATTGCCTTCAAAAGTCTGAACTATTAAACATTTTTTTAACACATTTGAGGGGCATGCCACATATTTTATGGTGGGCTCATGTCTAGGACAGTGGAGGAGCTTTTATGTTTTTATTAAGCTCCCATTCGTAATTTCACTAGGTACAAACAAATGCTAGTGAATCTTCCACCCGAGTCCGTGTGTGTGATTGACGCCGCTGCAGCCGATTCCTGCCGGCTGCAGTGGCGCAAGACTGCCGGGGGGCCCTGTGGGGGTGCGGGCCCTGGCCCAGTTGCACCCCCTGCTCCCCCGGTAGTTACACCCCTGCTTTGTATCCTGTTAGGCTTATTGTTACGAATGCCACTAGGAGCATTACCTGGAGCTCCAGGCGGCGCGTCTACTCCTTCCAATGTCGCTCCCAAAATGGAGGCACCCATGGCCACCACGTGGGTAGCAAGATGACTTCATCCCCTTGTGGAAACTACCCTCTGCAGTAGAAATGTCTCAGCTCTTCATCCAGTATATTTTACGGCTGCATGGCTTTCCAGCGGAAATAGTCTCTGACAGAGGATCCCAGTTTGTATCCAGGTTCTGGTGCTCCTTATGCAAATATTTGTGTATCACTCTCCAATCCTCCTCTGCCTATCACCCTCAAACTAATGGGGCAGCAGAGCGAGTGAACCAAGCTCTAGAGCAATTCCTAAGGAATTGGTCCAATCTCCTCCTGTGGGCAGAATTCCCTCATAATAATGCAAGTCACACTTCCACTGGAAGATCTCCTTTCTTGTGGGTGTATGGACATCATCCACAGGCATTTCCATAAGACTTCCTACTGTCAGATGTCCCAGCAGCTGATGATCACACGGCCCATATGTCTGCTATTTGGGCTGCAACCAAATCCAACCTAGAAAAAAGCGCTCTGGTGCATGAGACTTTTGTGGAGTGCAGGAGGAAATCCTCTCCACCATATAAAGTTGGTGATAAAGTGTGGCTCTCTTCTAGGAACATTAGTCTGAAGATCCTTCTCCCAAGTTGGGCCCAAAGTTCATTGGTCCTTATCCCATCTCTGCGATCATCAACCCTGTGGCTGTTCGACTACAACTTCCCCCTGAGATGCGAATTCCCAATGTGTTTCATGTCTCCCTGGTGAAACTAGCAATTTCCAATCACTTCACTCCGGTCCAATCTCCTTCTTTTCCTGTCTCTGTGGATGGTCAACAGGAGTATGAGGTAGAAAAAATCCTGGATTCCAGGCTCTCTAGAGAGTCTTTACAATTCCTCATCAAATGGAAGGGATTTGGTCCTGAAGAATGCTCTTGGGTGAAATACTCCTAACTTCCTGCTCCTCGCCTAGTGAGGGAATTCTACTCTAAGTTTCCTGAAAAACCCAGACTTGGTGGTCCATTGGCCCCCTGTGGGGAGGGGGGTACTGTCACGAATGCCACCTGGAGCGTTACCCGGAGCTCTGGGTGGCACGTCTACTCAATCTGACATCGCTTCCAAAATTGCGGCGCCTTTGAACTTTTGCCTGGACTTTGATCACAAATTAGCCTGAACCCTTTTGTACTGCGATTTTGGACTTTGACCCTGAAAGCTTCCTCCTTGGTCCTGACTACACCCCGCTGGGAGCCGATAGGCACCCTGAAACCTATAAAGCAAGACAGAGAGAGATAAATAGACTGCATTCTGTATTGCAGAATTAAGAAACAAGTCTGCAGCTACAGACTTGTTTCTTAAGTTATAAAACAAAAAAGAAAATGAGATGATCACATGAAAACTACTTTCCTGACAGTATATAGAATACAAAGTCATTTATCTTATGGTCTCATAATTTGTATATATTGCCAGTGCTACATTTAGGTTTTGCTGAGAATATATATATTTTAGTGGATGCTTCCCCTGGTGTCTTCCTGTAACTTCTCAAATGAGTTGGGCACACAGCCATCACAGATCACAACTCTCACTGGAAGTACATACTTTCAGTCTGGCTGCCTTCTGTTAATGAAATGTGAGCCTAGGATTGCCTCGGGAGTCTAGAAACTCTTCTTAAATGACAGCACAACTCTACACTAATTACATCACAATAATAACTGTACACATTTGTTGAAAGATTGAATTAATATGAAATCCTGAAATGCAATACAATTTTGGCAAGAGATGGAAATCAGTGTAGGGGCATAACATATATTGATTGCAAAAATAGGTATGAAATTGCAACACAATTTTGCTTTTGAACACCATTTTCCTTGTCAACAGAATTTTTTTAGAATCGGAATGAGATCCCTTTTATGGAAACCCTTATCCAGAAAGCTCCAAATTAAAGCAATTTCCCCTTACAGTCCATTATAAGCAAATATAATAAAACAAAACATTTTACTAGATTGTACTTAAAGGAAAACTATACCCCAAAAACAAGCACTTGATCAACAGATTTACAGTATTTTCAGTTTATATCAAATGAAGTGACATATGAAAGAATCTTACCAAACTGGTATATATATATAAATATATATATACACAAGTAAATATTTACCTTTTACATCTCTTGCCTTGAACCACCATTTCATGATGGTCTGTGTGCTGCCCCAGAGATCACCTGACCAGAAATATTTTAACACTTAGGGGCAAATTTACTATTATTCCCCAAAATTAGCTCGACCAAATTTGAAATTCAATAAGCATTCGACCATCGAATGCTTATCGAATTGTTTTAGGCCATAATTTTGCTCGCTATACGATTTCTCGATGAATTGGTACGATCGGATACCGATCATTCGATTTCACAAAAAAATCGTGAAATTTCCTTCGAGCATCCAAAAAATTCATACGATTCGTACGATTCGAACGATCGAACAATCCAATCGTATGAATGGTATTCGAGCAGGACTTTCCCATAGGCTTCTATTGCAATTCGGTAGGTTCAATCTGGCGAAGTAGGCATTCGAAGGATTTTAAAATTTTGATTTTAAAAATGATCGAATGATCGAATTATCGAATATCCGTTCATTCGATCTATTTGATAATTCGGTATTCGATGATCGAAGAGTAGTGATGGGCGAATTTATTCGCATGGGGCGAATTTGCGGCAAATTCCCGCAATGACTCTGTGATAAAGTAGTTTATTTTGTAACTAGACTTAGTTCTCCTTAAAAGGGTGTAGCTGAGTTGTTAGGAATGTCAAGTGGTGATCACCACTTGCCACTGTACCTATTACTTGTATTCAGGCGGATTCTCCTCCTCTTCAAAAAATACTCAAGTCTGGTGTACTAACATACATAGTACCCCATGCTAATGCATTCTTCTTCTTTAACTCTTCTGCAGAAATTCTGCAGGGCACAGCACATACTGTAAATGTCATTAAAAAAAATGTGTACCTCATGTTCACCCACCCAAACAAAAGGGCATGCCCAGAGGAGTAAAAGAAGATGGCAGTATAGATGACTATAAAAGTTGAGGGAGAGGCCTTTTCTTTTAACTAGTTATACTCAGTTTCATGATTTCTGAAGGGTGCTAGAGCAGTGGCAAGTGGGGCTCAGCCTGAAGGTCAGTTGTAGTGAAAATTGGGTAGAGTGGTCATTTGCCTTCCAAGACAGACCTGAAAGCCCTGCATGGAGGTCAGTTAGGGTGAGATTTTGGATGAATATGGTATCTTCTAGGGGACTCTGACCAAAATTAAGACCTTTAAATAGAAATTGAATAAAAGTGATTGACAACTACTGTTCTAACTCTATAAAAGTCTTTGTTTACAACAGTGGTGTAAATATACAATAGGGAAATTGTGTCCCACGGACACAGGGACTGGACACAGAGACGCTTGAACTTTATTTTATAGGATACAGGGCCGTCAAAGGGGGGCCCAGCTGTTCTGCAGTTTTCGAATTAACTGGTCCATCCTTACCAGCGAGGAAGCGATGTGCCACTGAAAGAGCCGAATGTCTGGAAGAGCCGAAGTTCCCTGAAGAGACGGAATCCCGAAGAGAAGAAAAGTCTCGAAGAGCTGAAGTCCCGAAGAGATCAAGCTGAATATACACCAAAAGCTTTGTAAAAGACCCAAAGCCACGAAAAGACCTGAAGTTGAATTTCTGAAGCTGCAAAAAGTCCCTAGTCCCAGTGGGGGGCTATCAGCTACCATTGGGAGTTGTGTCAGGACCAAGGAGGAAGCAAGAGGCTTATAGTCCAATGCAAAGTACAGTTACAGGTTCAGACAATTTCCAGCAAAATTTCAATTTCAAGCAAAAGGTCAATAGGCAGGCGGCAGGTAGAATGGGTTAGGTTCAGGCAAGGTCAAAAGTCCAGAAAACAGTAAAGGAATAATAATAATTAGCTAAATGCTATACCTGGGCATTGAACCCGGGTCTCCGGCATCTTTTTATATTTGAATTTGGAGCCACAGCCGCGGAACGCTGGTCAACTTCATCACGCCGGCGCCGCAACCCATGTGGCGGCCATGAGGGGCCGCAATTGTGGGAGTAACGCCAGCGAAGAACCAGCCACCCGGAACTCCTGGAAGGGCTCCAGGCAGCAATTGTGACAGTACCCCCTCCACGGGGGGCCACAGGACCACCAAGTCTGGGCTTCTGAGGAAATTTCAAAAGGAAGCTGTGCAGACAGAAGATATACGTACTGTCTGAAGAGGTGAGAAAGTTCTATAGCAGAGGGGAGTTTCCTCAAGGGAACAAAGTGTGCCATCTTGCTGAATCGGTCTATCACTACCCAGATGACTGTGTTTCCACTAGAGGGTGGCAACTCGACGATGAAATCCATACCCAAATGAGTTCAAGGATGAGAGGGTAGAGTCAGTGGTTGCAGAAGACTGCATGGGTCGAGAGTGACTGGACTGGTAGCACACACTGGTAGCACTGGTAGCACTGGTAGTGACTGGTAGCACACACAGTACATGCTGAAACAAAGTCTTTGACATCCTTGCGGATGGTTGGCCAGCAGACAAGGTGACTAAGGAGCTCAAGAGTCTTTTCTGGACCAGGGTGGCCAGCTTGTTTGGAGCTATGAGTCTGCTATAGGATGGGGAGACGCAACTCAGGAGGTATAAAGGCCATTCCAATAGTCAGTAGGAGCGGTCGACTGAGTAGATAGGATTTCTTTACCAAATTGGGGAAGTAAAGAAGCAATGATTCTTGAGGAAGGAATTATTGGAACTTGCTCCTCAGTATGACGATCCACAGGAATAAAGCTTTGAGATAAGGCATCTGCCTTCTGATTCTTGGTCCCAGGTCAGTAAGTTAGAAGAAAATTGAAACGGGAAAAGAACAGAGCCCATCTAGCTTGCCAGGGATTTAACTACTTAAGAGAATGGAAAAATTCTAAGTTCTTATGGTCAGTATAGATCGTGATTGGATGGGGAGCACCCTCCAGGAGGTGACACCACTCTTCAAGGGCAAGCTTGACTGCAAGGAGTTCACGATTCCCAATGTCATGATTCTGTTCTGCAGGGGAAAACTTCTTAGAGAAGTAAGCACAGGGATGTAGTTTCCCATCCAAGTAGTATCTTTGGGAAAGGATAGCACCAGCTCCAACATCGGAGGCGTCAACTTCAATGAAAAAGGGTAGAAGTGGATCAGGATGATGGAGTACAGAAGCAGATAAAAAGGCATCCTTTAGTGACTGGAAGGCCTCAAGGGCCGCAGGAGGCCAAGAATTGGGTCTTCCTCCTTTGCGAATGAGGGCAAGGATTCGGAGCAAAGCGTGAGGAGAAACCTTTAATAAACTGGCGGTAGTAATATGCAAAGCCAACTAATCTTTGGATCACCTTGGTGCTTAAAGGGAGTGGCCACTTCTGGATGGCAGAGACCTTGGCAGGATCCATCTCAAACCCCTAAGGGGAAATGATGTAGCCGACGAAAGGACTCTTTGAAAACTCAAAGAGACATTTCTCCAACTTGGCGAAGAGGGAATATTCCCTTAGGTGAGAGTGAACTTCCCGCACTTGAGAATGACGACTTGGGAGAATATTAAGATATCATCCAGATATACAACTACCGACTCCCCCAGAAGGTCTCAGTCGTTCACAAATTCTTGAAAAACGGCGGTGGCATTGCAGAGACCAAAGGTATGCATAATGCCCATCTCGAGTATTGAATGCCGTCTTCCATTCATCGCCTTCCCGAATTCTGATAAGGTTATACTCCCCACGGAGATACAATTTGGTGAAGACGTTAGCCCCTTTTAATTGGTCGAAGAGTTCAGAGATTAGGGGCAAGGGATATCTGTTTTTAACAGTAATTTTATTAAGCCCTCTATAGTCTATGCAGGGACGTAAGCCGACCATCTTTCTTTTCCAAAAAGAAAAAGACGGCTCCTGCTGGAGAGGTAGAAGGACAGATGAAACCTCGCTGGAGATTTTATTGAATATACTCTTTCATAGCTGAGGTTTCAGCAGGAGAAAAGGGATTCGACCAAGGGGTGGCATAGTACCAGGAATGAGGTCGATAGGACAATCATACTGTTGATGAGGGGGAAGGAATTCTGCCGATTTCTTGCAGAAAACATTGGAGAATTCTCGATAAATAGGTGGTAATGATTGAAGCTCCATAGAGGGAAGGGATTATGGAGTCGTAATAAGGGTAATCCCAACACAACAGGAGAGGAGGGACAGTAGATAATCAGAAAAGACAGTTTTTCAGAATGTAAAGTCCCAATCTTCACAGGTAATAATTCCCTCGTAGTTTGTGCATCTGAAACAGAGGAACACTATTCTTTCGAGCAAAGGCAATGTCCATGAAATTACCAGCAGCCCCATAGTCAAGGAAAGCAGACAATTGAATGGTTTTATTTGGCAGCCAGATCTGTAGAGGGAGAAGAAACTAGTGAGAGTTTGATAATTTTTTAGGGGTAACAGCGACCACAAGAGATTTGCCAAGTGTAACTTGGGAACTGGGACCTCTAGGTTTCACCAAACAAAAGTTGGCAGAATGGTTCTTTTCCCCACAGTAAAGGCAAAGTCCCGCTGATCGTCTTATCAATTCCTCTTGCTCGGACAGCCGAGTAAGTTGAACACAAATGTGTGTTTATTTTTTTAATTTTATAAAATCTCTGGCACCAATTTTAGGGGGGCCTTGACAACCAATGTTTTTTTAAATCTTTTACGGGGGCTCTGGCACCAAATTTTTTTATTTATAGGGGGTCCTGACCATCAATAATTTTTTTTACTTGTAGGGGGGCCTTGTCACCAAATGGAGGGCCCTGGCTGACATTTTGTTTTACTTATAAGGCTCTAACTTAAGTGTTGGGGGGGGTTACCTTCTTAGTGCTGCTGTCTGTGTGGACTTTTTACTGTGGTGTGGGGTTTGGGCAGGATCTGAGGTGGGGCTTGGGGTCCTGGCTGGGAGGGTGAGGGCCAGGGGACTCAGAAAATTTTGATGTACAGGGCCCCATGATTTCTGATTGCTGCCCGGCAAATATAGTTCAGTATTGTAGTAGTGATTATATAGGTATATAGGTAACTTATACACGTTAGTAACGTTATAGGA
Source organism: Xenopus borealis (assembly GCA_024363595.1). NCBI lineage: Eukaryota > Metazoa > Chordata > Amphibia > Anura > Pipidae > Xenopus > Xenopus borealis. The sequence goes on from CM044431.1 coordinate 148,384,409, forward strand.
ACTGTACTATTAAATATAAAACATATCTTAAATATAATGGAAACATGGTTGCTCCAGAGAACATCTTTGTATTTTTAAATAGAAGATTTATTTCTTATAGTATATACATTTTAATAAGTAATCACAAGTGATCAATACATACAATTCTAATTGGTAATATCACTAAGCATTGCTTAAAAGGATTTATTACAGGTTGTTTTTGTATTGTGATGACATATGAGTATTTTGTTACATTATACATTAATGTGAAAAAAAGAAATTAAGGAAAATAAACCAACAAATAACTCCAAAAATAGAGAAACAGATATTTGAATGACTTTTCTCTCAAGCTGAAATAAAAAGAATGTAAGCTGAAATAAATAGAAAATGTCTAATGTTAGTGGAAAGAAGACTGTGGGGAGGCAGTCGCTTGTGTGAAACATGCCTTCTCCTTGCGGCCAATAAAATGAAAAACCCCCAGACTCGGTTTTTCTTTTCTTAATGGCTGAAGGTTGGCCACAGCTTTATTAAAACATGTTTAATAAAACAGATAACCCTTCCATATTATGCCAAAACATAGATTACCCCAGATGCAAGGCACTGAAGCGGCGGTGGTGAGCTATGGGGTGTCGTTTGTCCCAAATACAGTCTGCATACAAAACTATCCCTACTACACAGAACAAATGTCTCTCATGGTATATTACTATTTCTGACCATATATACAAATAAAAAATATACAAAAGACTTATTTCTATTAAAGAATGAGAACCAAATATTGTTAGTGCACAAAAGGATGTCATTATATTACAGAATCATTTACAAACTCCAAGGTAAGCTCGGCCAATGGCCAGTCACTTTTTGTATTTGGCTTGGTGGAGTGCCCAAATATAGCTATAACTCGAAAACCAAAACGAAATTAGGCTAAACCTCCACCAGTCATAGGCTTAACAGTGTTACTTAATCAAGAATGACAATAATATGTAAAAAGCGATTTTTATTCACCACCACGCCTGATTGTTAAAACATATTTAAAACCAAGGCAGTAACATGGGAGACGGGATCCCGTTCCTATTAGTAATTCAGCCACAATACCCGGTCAACAGATCGGGAAAGTGATCAATTAGTTGTATCAAATATATATACTAAACAGTCCAGCAATTAGAACGTATGTTAAACAACAAATTACATATTATATACTGGAGGCACCCCATATATATGTACACATGTTCCAGCAACGAACTAATGTGATTCATGTATCATAACTTGTATACAGTATGTATCACTAGAAGACATCCACAGTCTGGTTGTATGTTCAAAAAGTATTTCGCACGGAGTATGGTTCCAAAAAGAAAAAGTGATAAGTCATTTGTACCCAAACGCCACAGTGATGAATAGTGTCAGGATATAACTTTGTCTCCTTGTGTACTCAGAAGAAAGAAAGGCTTTTAGACACTCAGTATTATGCAGCTACCGCCTTAAAGTCACTCCTCGTGTTGCAATGTGGCGGTTATCTATGGAAGTCCATATGGTATTTATGGTGTTCTTCCAATTCTGTGGGGGCGACTTTCCATGCTCAAAAATTGTGTGCAAAATGTAAGACAGTCAGCTTGAGAAATGTCTCATACTCACGAACTCTTCTCCGTATTAGCGGTTATAGATATACAGACCAGGTTTGGGATGTACGTCCCTTTTGGATGTTAAGTGATTTAGTGTGTAATCATCGTTGGTTGCTTGTATGTAGCATGGGGTGCATCCGTCTGCGGAGTAGTACAGTAGTACAGGATTCATTCTTTCGACAAAATTAAAGTTTTGTTTCACAAAACAGATAAAATAACCATTCTGTGAAGCAATACGGTCAGTCACTTTACTGAACCAGTAAGAACAAAGCTTACTGGCCTGCTTGTGCGGACATTTTGGTTAAGGGCATTCCTGCTGTTTTGCCATATGTCTTATGATTCCTCTTCCTGTTTGTGTTTCCCTCTTCCTGTCTAAGCTGAGTGGAATTATGGGGCAGACTACACCCAGCTGCCATGTTGTAATAAATGTAGCATGCTTGTGTGAGCCCTTTACCTGAACTAACACAGTACAATCATTGAATCCACTAGCAGCCAGTTTGTCACACTTATTATCTTGCAGCCTAACTGTAACATCATTATAATAGGCCTAATATCCCTTCAATGAGTCACTTATACATTGTTTATATGATGTTAGGCTCTAGTGTCTCCTCCTCCTCCTCCTTTTTAGAGGGACAGTCCCTTTTTCAACAGCTGAAATCCCAGTCCCGCATTTGTACTGTACTGACTTTTTCTGCACTTAACAGCCAGAAAAAGAAACAAAGTTTGTAACTTAATTGGCTTTTGGCAGAGAGCCCAGAACAGCCACCAGGTGCAACTATTTTTTTACTTTTTATAATTTTGAAATCTCTCTTGGTAGAAGTTACACTTAAAGCTTAAAGGGCAATTCACCTTCATTAGCAAAATAAATAATAGTTTTAGCCACAGATGTGGGACTGATCATGAGCAGCCACTCCTGAGTACTGTGTGCAAACAATATGGGTCATTTAGGCAGGGGAAATTTTAGGGGACCATAATTTATTTACACTATGGAAAATACAGTTTTTTAAATTAAATTACTGTATGAGATGCACCTGGATTGTCACTGGGGAAGGAGCTGCACAGTTCAGATTTGGCAGTTTGGCTTTATTAATTATACAATGTTTTATTTTGGTACTATTGACTGTGTGGAGAGGGGGTCCGGACAGTCTGACCCTGCCTGCCTCTGACATCATGGCTTCAACCCCATTGCAACAAGACCCACCCCCATTGCATAACAGCTCACCCCCTGCCTTGAGTTACACAAGTGAAAAAGTGGCAACCCTGACACAATTGCATGAATGCACAATTACATTTGTACTTTGACACAAATCAGACCCAGTTGTTTTTTTCTAATTCTGGGTGTTGTCATTTCTGACATGTGACATGTGTGTGACGTGTGTGTGACGTGTGTGTGACATGTGTGTGACATGTGTGCAGTTGTGCTCTCTGCTCTCTCTGATGTGAAAGTGGTAAGTGCTGGGTAGGTAAGGTGACAGCATCATTAGACCCTTTGTTATAAATGAATGTAAAGCACTATGCAGCTTGTTATGTTATATAAATAAATGATCATCCCCTAAAATTGCCCCTGTATAAAGGACCCCTTTAGTTTGCACACAGTACTCAGGAGAGGCTGCTCATAAGTCCTACACATCATACTGTACATAATGTGTGTGCACATGATCACTCCCACACTGTGGCTAAACCTATTATGTAGTTGAACTATAGCTAAGAGAGAGCTAAAAGCTAAGTGGTGCAGGATTAGAGCTAGGAGGACACACTAGAGCCTAACATCATATACACAATGTATAAGTATTGAAGGGATATTAGGCCTAGTATAATGATGTTACAGTTAGGCTGCAAGATAATAAACTGTGAGACAAACTGGTTGCTAGTGGATTCAATGATTGTGCTGTGTTAGTTCAGGTAAAGCACTCACACAAGCACACTACATTTATTACAACATGGCAGCTGGCTGTGGCCTGCCCTATAATTCCACTCAGCTTAGACAGGAAGAGGGAAACAGGAAGAGGGATCATACAACAATGGCAAAACAGCAGGAATGCTCTTAACCAAAATTGCCACAGAAGCAGGCCAGTAAGCTTTGTTCTTACTGGTTCAGTAAAGTGACTGACCGTATTGCTTCACAGAATTTTATCTGTTTTGTGAAACAAAACTTTAATTTTGTCGAAAGAATGAATCCTGTACTATAAAATCTTGCTTTCTGTCACAAATATCTATTTTGTCATTCAAATCTAGATTGGCATGCACTAGTTACTTGCACTATTATGTATTCTGTCCAAGTTTTTTTTACATAATTCATTCTGTAAGTAACTTTGCATATACTGTAAGTGTGTCTGTTACATGGAGGTTATACTGTATATTTGTGAGACAGATTGATTGTTAAAATGTACAGAATGGAGTCTGTATTATAATGACATCCTTTTGTGCACTAACAATATTTTGTTCTCATTCTTTAATAGAAATAAGTCTTTTGTATATTTTTTTATTTGTGTATATGGTCACAAATAGTTATATATCATGAGAGACATTTGTTCTGTGTATCAGGGATAGTTTTGTATACAGAATGTGTTTGTGACAAACGGCACCCCATAGTGAGCATGTAAAGAGAAAAATCTTTATCAACCAGACACAAAAATCAATGTCTCGTCAACAGCTGTGACATAACACATCAAACACATCAACTAACACCATATTGATAAATGTAAGCAAATTCAAAAATAAAAAAAGTTACCTAGTAACATATTCCAAAATATAACAATGAAATAGGGCAGGTGGTGGGATGATTGAATGCCATTATGGGAGACCAGACACGCTGCCAATCCTGCACAGCGCTCCAGGTGCCTGTGATGTTGAAAGAGGAGGTAAGTGATCTCCATTTTTTATATCAGCCCTCCTATCAGTGTCCACCTCCATGTAGTTATGCCCAGAGTTTCAACAGGACAAACAGGACATTCAGTCCTGTGAAATCTCAGATCTTTCAGCAGCTTATTTCTCCTTCTGTCACCTACACTGTCCCTCAGCTGTTACCCCTGTCTTTCCACTACCTTCTCCTGAAACACAACTTTATTAATCTCATGGACCAGCAGCCAAAAGAGAATTAAATAATAAATAGTGCTTTGCAATGTCTGAAGGGGCTCCAGGGGAAAAAGTGAATAATAGGAAAGGGACAACTACGTACTTTTTCAAAGCACTAGACAAATAGGTATGTATGTTGCATTGTTACATATATTATACTGTTGGTCCTGTTAATTTCTGTAGAGACTGGAAAATATGACCAGATATGAAAATACCAGGATCTAAGAATTATGGTATTAGCGCTTCCTCTGTGTCTGAGGTTTACAGATTTTTATGTATCATATTACATAATCAGAGTGCCACAAGTGTACAGGTGAAGCCACTTTGGATTGTGTGTTTGACACAGAATAACTAAACACAGATTTCTCACTTGTCCCACTTAACACAGAATATTGCGTCACAGCATCCCATCCAATTAAAGAGTTCACCATTGAAAACAATGGTGCTTTGGTATGTTAATGAAAAGGTTAAAATAACTTTAGATAACACAGTTTCTTCAATTAAGCATGAGTCATGACACATTTAACACACAAATCCAAGTGGCTGCATCTGTATATAGCATATTTACCATAATGTGCTTGTTAGAGCAATTAACATCCATCTATTTATTTACAGTGATCACTTTCAATAGCCAATAAGGTCAGGAACATAGGAACAAAAACAATGATTATTTCCAGGTTTCTTTTTAAGAATACTAATGATTCAGTATTGATGAGAAGAGAATGATTTCTGCAAAAAAATTGGATGTCAGCACTGAATATGCATTGAGTGTAAATATTACATGCTTGAAAATCCTGTTGCCGTTTGCTGACTTAATTAGGTTAGGACCTTGATTCCTTGTTCACTATCAATAAGGTATAAAGTACGCTGCACCATGACTTGCATGGAATGAAATTGGTGGCATCATTAAACGAACTGACAAAAGCAATCATTGCAAGCTAACATAATATAAAGTAGGCATATTAAGAGCAAGAATGACCTGGAAATTGAGAACTAAAATGGCTCAGTTTTTTAGAAGCCTTTAAAAATGCTGGTAATATATATATTTTTTTTACCTGCAACTTGTTTTTAAAAGTTTAAAACCAAATGGTTGCCCTTTTGACAGTTTTATCTTGCTAAACATGGTATATATCTAGACTTATTTTGTTAATCTCATGATATGAAAGGGCTGTAAATTTGTTAATCTTACCCTTTAAATACTCTTTTCAGCATTTAAAGAAAATAATTATCTCAAAAAAATGTTTGAGATCTCACATTAATAAAGCCTTACATAACGGCATGTGTCTAGTAGTGGCGAGTGGTGTTTGGAAATTTAGTTTTGAGCTTCTCTTGCTTTCATAACAGCTAAACATATCTAAATAGCAAGATTATTTTTAATTAACATAAATGTATAAAGCTTCAACATATTCTGCATCGCTGTTCATACATTACATACTAATAGAGATCATGAACTAATAGCACATTTATATAAGCACTGCACAGGAAAAGCTAAATGAAAAAAATTACAGTATTTAACTTACTTGATATTTCCATTTAACAAATATAAGAAATTGTCCTTTGGGCGTAGATGTGTTTGCCATACAATGCTATTTTCTTTTTCAAACTACTGTATTTTAAATGTATTAAATGTTGAGATCAGATGTAGGTAGATCTTAACCAAAAAAATCACTTGTGTGATTAGAAAATGTGGAAACTCAAACCTGTCAACATCCATATAAACCAAAATTTTACTACAACACACACAAGAGAAAAAACACAAATGATTTTACAATTTTGATAAATGTGTTGTGTGAAGACAAGATTTTCAAAAGCTAGTGCACGTGCATCAGAGCTCAGATGGATGCAAGAATGTGCCCATGTCAACGATATTCATTAAAGGCACTTGTTTATATACACACTCCTCACAGTTCTGCACTGTTGCTTTAAGTGCCCATTAATCCATTATGAAAATTGTGTACAAGTGTGACTTTTGGCCAAAGGAACATGGAGCAATGGGTGATTTCAAGGTTCCCAAAACAGGCTACACATTTTAACACAAAGAACCACATGGTAATGCTGTTTAACATTGATAGTGAGGCCTTAATCACTACAAAAACTTTAGCCTCAATGTGTGCCAAAATAATGAACAAATGCTGACATCTTTGCAATTATTATTATCATTATTGATCTATCAAGAACAACTGCTAACAATGCAATACTGAAATTGTGGGAAATTGTGCTGCAATTGTGGGTAAAAACATAACAATTTGTTCCTGATATTGCAAATTTTGCAGAAAGCTGCACCTCTGTAAGTAAATGATTAGTGATGGGCGAATTTATTCGCCAGGGAAACGGGCAAAAAAATTTGCCACCAAAAATTCGCCGCGCAAAATCGAGTCGCGTGTGTTTTTTTGACGCGACGCGCCGAAAACGATGCGGTGCGTCGGAAACGACGCGACGTGCATCGAAAATGACGCGTCAAAAACGCGCGACTCGTTTCGCAAACCGGCGAATTTGTCGGCGAAGCGAAACGCGGCCGTTTCGCCCATCACTATAAATGATCCTTAAAATGAAGGACAGTGCTCTAGCCTTCAGAAACCCATAAACACCCCCCTCCAAATAGGATATCGATCACCCTGACTAAATATTGCTTTTTGGCTTTAGATTTTTTACAGTGGTAATCCATGCAACTTCATTACATTCATTATGTGCATATCATTATAATGTTTAAGAATGACCTTCAGTATCCTACATGTGCAGAATTTTATATAGTATTAATATATATTGTTAGTTTCTAGTAAATGGCACATTTTTAAAGAATTTTTTCCATGCTACGATTAAAATAAATACTTGTCCAAAATGACAAGGAAGGGAACAAAGGTATTTCTCTGCATCATGGATTATCTCAAAAGCATCAAAGGCAGCCATCAAAGGCAGCAGAAATCACTTAAGAATCTACATCATACTTAAAAAAAATCTCCTTTAAAGAATATAACAGTCTTTAGGGATTTCGATTAATGTCTTTGTAATGTAGAAACCTAGAAACATAATCTCTTTAGTGCAAATGATGGCATTACTAATCTGAAATGAGAAATCTAATACAGTGTTTCAACTGATCATTTATTTAATCTATCTTGCCATAAAAAAATATATTATAAGGATGGAACTGCAGATAGTTCCCTGTGTATTTCATAAATCTAAATACACACAGTGCAGCATTTTTCTCCAGAATTCCAGCATCAATGTAGGTGCCAGGTGCACAAGCTTCCAGTTCCTTAAAATTATTGTGGCCATCCTGCATATGAGCTAACCCTATTCACAGGTTCCCTGTACCCTGACTTCTCTAAAGGGGTTGTCCCTTTAGAGCCTAACACTTCTGGGTAGTGATGGGCGAATTTATTCGCCAGGGGCGAATTCCCGCAATTCGCTGCTGGCGAATAAATTCGCGAAACGCCAGCAAAAATTAGGCGAAAAAATTTCGCTGAAAAAAACGAGTCACACAACTCGTTTCGCAAATTTTTTAGCCAATTCACGAATTTCGCTGGAAATTCACGAATTTTTCGGCGAAGCGAGACAGGGTAGATTCGCCGATCACTACTTCTGGGGCCTTCTTGACTCCAGGCTCAATGGACATCCACTCAACTGCTGGAATGACTTCCCCCTGCAAAGTACTATGGTACAGAGATGCAGGATATGGTCATCAACCTATGGGCCAATGAATTAGTTATGTAAATAAGTACAAATGGTTACATGGGTTTTAACCCTTTAATCCCCACAACGATGCTAGGGGGCTGTTAAGTTTGATATGCGACTCGATTGTCGCAAGGAGCGTCTGCTTCTTAACTTACCGCTTCCTTCCCCTGCACAGCCGCTTCCTGCTGCGCAGAAACTCTGCTGATCAATTATCCATGTGTCTTCTGTGATCTCCTGCATCTAAAAAGGTAAGTGCACATTTTTTATACACTTAGGGGCAGATTTGATATTGGTCGAATTTCGAATGCTAAAAAAATTCGAAGTTCGACCATGGGAATAGTGGGGAATAGTGGGGAAGTAAAATCCTTCGAATTTGACTATCGAATTTCGAAGGATTTTTCCGCAATTCGATCGAAAATATAAAATATAAAAAATTCGATCGAATATTTGAATCGAATATTCAAACAATTTTAAGCGATCGATCTAATTTTTTTATATTCGATCAAAGATAATGATACCCAATTCGGTAGCTTTGATCTGGCGAAGTAAGTGGTCGAATAAAAATTTAAAGGGGAAGTTATTCGACCATCGAATATTCGAATAAAATTTTATTCAAATATTCGAATCATTCGAATTCAATGGTCGAATTTGCCTAATTTGCATATTAGAAGATTCGAATTCGAATTTAATACAAATTCGATCGAACTTCGAATTCTTCATGTGAATTTCATGTGAATTTAGTAAATCTGCCCCTAACTGTACCTACACTTACAGTCACTTACAGCACATTTATACACTTAAACACATTTTAGTAAAAATTGGTATGTTTTTATTTTTTATTTTAGCACACTTGGTCCCTTTTGTACACTTATTTACACTTACGTATTTGCACTTATTTGCACACTCAGACAACTTTTATCAGTGCACAAACATGTATTCACAAAAACTCACAAGCAGCCTTTTTTTGTTTTTTTTTACTGATTCATTGTACTGTTTTATTTGCCTAAAAACTTGTTATTTCAACAGCGTGACTATTGGATAATTGATTTGGGCCACTACTTACGCTGTCGGTCAGTTATTTTGTTATTTCATTGATTTATGCTATTTTTGTGGTTTTATTGCAATTTTATCCCTTCATTATTTCCTTATTTATATTTAATATAGTTTTGCGGTTTAGTGCTTTGGTATAGAAATGTATATTTTACTTAGTTTGATCCATCAGAATATATACTTTCCAAAAATGTATGGTTATCTGGGGGTCTTTTTACAATTTGGGGGTACTGTTTTTCAGCATCTGTGTTGGTTAGCATGAAAATTCATATGTATGTTTTTCATTTGGGGTCTGTACCGCATACTTTGATAATTCTATACATATTGGGCATCAAACTATTCAGTAGACCTCCGACGTCCATATTTTTTGTTCTTTGTACGTAAAATGTTGTGTGAGATAAATGCGGGAAACTGCAACATTTTTAGCCGATTTTCAGAAATGTTGTAAAAACCTCTATATTTAGAAAAACTTTGCAGTTTGGTCTAGAATGACACCTTTCCCTGTATTGGATTCACCAGAGTGTGTACTTTCCAAAAATATATTGCTCTGGGGGGGTCTTTGTGCTGTTAGGAGGGTATTTTGGCAGACAATGCTCAGTCTCACAAAAAAGGCGAATTGGCAGCAGAGAAAATTCATATGCACTATTTTTATTTTGGGTCAGCACATGCCAGCTGCTTTGGTGTATCTTTGCATACTGGATATCAAACTGTTCCGTAGACCATTGGCGTCAATATTTATGGTGTTTTATAATTGTATGTAAGAAATTGGGTGAGATAAATATGGCCAATTGCAATATTTTGAGGCGATTTTCAGAAATGTCATAAAAAATGCTGCCTTCAGCGTAGCTTTGCAGTATAGTGGTTTGGAGTAGAAAGACATAATTACCTATTTTTGATTCTTCAGAGTGTGTACTTTCCAAAGATATCTGGCACTGGGGGGTCTTTGTGCTGTTAGGGGGGGTCTTTTGGCAGACTATGCTCTGTGACAGGTCTTTGTTCACAGAAGGCATATTGGCAGCAGAGAAAAGTCATTTGCACTATTTTTTTATCGGCTCCACACGTGCCAGCTGCTTTCGTATATCTGTGCATACTGGACATAGACCCTTGGCATCAATAT
>CM044431.1:148396253-148417914 GCA_024363595.1 Xenopus borealis
TTCAGCTCAGATTCAAAAGCAACAGTTAAGACCCATGTGGCCCTCCCTCAAGTCACTGATAACTGGTAACCAGGGAAACCAGTCAGTGTAAACCAAGAGAGCTGAAAAGCAAGAAGTAGTATTCTGTTCTGTTAGGTTAGATTTATAGTCACTCCAGCCTTTATACATTAAATTTTTGCCTAACTAACTATATTGAAAAAAATTTTTATTTTGCACAGCCTATCTATTTATCCAGTTTTTACTTTTATACTGAACAATTCCTTTAAAAGCATTTAGGCGATTTTCAGATAGTAAAAACAGCTACCTTTATCGCCAAATTTATTAAAGGTTTGCGGCTCGGTGCTTTGGAGTAGAAAGACATGCATACCCAATTTTGATTCGGGGGAATTTGTACTTTCTGAAAATGTATGGTTTTTGGGGGTGAACTTACTTTTTTCTAGCTTTGCCCCCTCAAAATGGTGTAAATCTGTTGATTTTGCAGTACCTGAAATGATAGACCATACGGGGGTCTTCATTTTGGGGCTTCTATAGGTCCCGTGCTTGGGTACACCTATATATATTGGGCATCAAACTGTTCAGAGGACCCTAGGCTTTCATATTTGGGTGATTTATCTTGATACCTAAAAGTATGTGAGGAAATACGATGCCACAGGGTTGAAATTTTGAGGTGATTTTTGGAAATGTCACCAAATTGCCAAATTTAGGAAATGTTTGTGGCTTGGTACTTTTGAGTAGAAAGACATGCATACCCATTTTGAAATTGGGGGAATGTGTACTTTCCGAAAATGTATGGTTTTTGGGGGTGAACTTACTTTTTTCTAACTTTGCTCCCCTAAAAATGAGGAAAGTGTGTTGATTATGCAGTACCTGGAAATACATAACCGATAGCTCACATGGGGTTTCTACATTTTGTGGCCTCAATATGCCACATACACCAATGCATATTGAGCATCAAAATGTTCAGTGGACACCTGGAAATCATATTTAGGGTGTTATACATTGGTAACTAATGATGTGTGAGAGATACAATGCTGTAGATTGGAAGCTCTGAGGTAATTTTTCAAATAATTTACCAATTTCTATAAAAAATTATAACTTTAGGATAGAATTGCAACTTGGTAGTGTGGCATACAGAGATATATTTACCCATTTTTGATTCTGCAGGATCTGTTCTTTCTAATAATGGGTAGTTTCCTAGGGTAAACCCACTGTTCGTGGAATGTTTGACCTTGAAATCAGAAGTATGCCGTTTTGTGGAGAGGTGCTTTGGAAATTTGGAAGTGTGCTGCTTAGAGATTTTGAAATATAAAAGTGAGAAATCTCCATAAAACTATATATATTTGGTATTGGAGTGTTTGGGACACATTGAACTTTCTAAATCTGCTGTGTTCTCGTTCATAAAATAAATTTTCTTTCTGATAGATGCGTTTGTATCATGCAAAACTGTTTTTTTTTGTATTTTTTTATAAACTTAGAAGCCCATATCTTTTTACAGGAGGGGAATTACCCCAAATTTCTAGCATATTTTGAGAGCTCAGGTTATCCCGAAAAAAACAATATATTGTTTTCCTGGGTAAACTGAAAGACCCCCCCAGGAAAGGCCCTTAAAGCGAAAGAGTACAAAATATCTAAAAACTGCTTGGCAGTAGATGTTCGCATTTAGGACAAAATGGCTGACGGCGAAAGGGTTAACCCAGCAACAAGAAAATGAGGCACAGGTAGGGGAATGAAGCCATATGGACCATGAACCTATAGGTCCCTACAATAGATATTTTTGTTTTTGCATTAGTAAAAACAAGGTCTGTACCTTGAAACTGTCATAAAGTTGATGCAGTAACAATATTTAAAAGGAAGCAACATATAGTGGTAATTCAGTTATGGTTAAGATACTTGCAGTAGCTATCGTTATGGCTAGATGACAACCATATGACCCAGTTAAAGGGTCACTTTTGATAATGTTTTGTATGTTATAAACTGTCTTATTCTGTTTCCTGTGGTAGCCATAAACTTATTTAAAGGGGAGCTATTGAGAAAAATTTATACAAGCTTCAGCATACTGAAATAAGACTTTCTAAATACAATCAATTAAATATTCTGCATTGTTTCTAAAATAATTTAGAATATAAGTTTATCTTCACAATTCCTCTCTCAGCATCTGTTCCTCTTCATTCTGTCTTCATGCAGCAGTTGGGTGTCAGATATTCAGTGACAGTTATATCCAATATATCTTATAGGGGTGCTTCTATTCTTAGCAGATGAATTAGAGCTCACAGAAATAACTGGTTCCAGTACAAACAAAATGTAAGAAATCTAATGTAGAGAGATGTCTGGTGATTTTAATAACGTGAGCTCTAATACATCATCTAGGCAAAAGGAGCCCCCCACTAAAAAGATTTTTTGGTAAAAAAAAACTTAATTTTCTTTTTGCATTCATATTTATTAAATAACCCCCTTAATATGCATTAATATTTTCAAACATATTGTTTAGTAACAAACTGATCCCTATGGTAGTTGTTTACTATTTTTCACAATGTAATAGTCCCAATTCAGATATTTCCAGTTTTAATGGTCATCGTGGAAGACACAATCACAGGATCATGAAAAATACATATATCTCTCCCAAAAAGCATGTTTCATTAATAATAGACAAAGCATATATTTATCAGTCCATAGTTACATTATTTACTTTGGTGCTTGAATTGCTATACTATATATCATTACATTTCTGGGAAAATGTGATCCTTACTTTTCTCTTATGTCTTGCATTATCACTAGCTATCTTAAAAACAATGTCATCTGAAACATTGTTGATGATTTCCAGACAAAGAACAGTCAAATTTAAAATGTAGCAAGATGAAAGTTACTCTAGTTTGAAACACTGTCCTAGAGTTTTTGTTCTAGTAAACATCATCAGAATGTAATGACTATGTACTTTTGTAAAAAGTGCTTGACTTGGACTTATTTGGATACCTCTATTAAAAGTTATACCCATGGTAAATTCATGAAATAATTCAACTTCAGTACATAATGTTTAATCAAACATTTAAGCCCATTTATTGCAGTCCAATGCGAATGCAGGAGTTGTATGCACTATCATGCTTTCTAATGCAATTGTCTGTGCTATTTATTGTTGTTTAATACTGTGATATGAAGGAACAGCCTTGGGCAAATTATTAATGGTAGGTAGAAGGGAAAAAGTCAAAGAGAAGTGTTAGGTTACTCTTCTTTTATTTTCCACACAACAGCAGGCACTGGCGTCATCATCAGAAAGCGTCTGTTATATACACTGAAAAAAAAGTCTCTCTTTTGACCTTGCTGTTAAGAATTGTGAATTGTTAATTGTTAATTGTTAATATTAGTTTTTAACCTAAAATCAATTTTTTTGATTCCTTTGAGTCTAGCAGTGATTATGAACTTATCTAGCCAGGTTTACTTTTTGAAACTTTTTGTTATTCTAACAAGAAATATTTCTTTAGAACAGGCACCAGGCAGTTACAGTAGTTCAAGTGAAGAATGTATTGTGTTCTCAGCCTTACATGTTTTGTAATACAAGATCCTTAATCATAGGCTATCTTAACTGGGCCATGTCTCAGATATTTAAATAAAAATGCACCAATTAAAAACACACATAATTAAAGGAGAAGGAAAGGGATTTTACACTTGGGGGTAAATGTTAGGCACCCCAAAGTGACTACTTTTACCTACTTGATACCCCGGGCCAGTGCTCCTATCAGCCGAAAACCGCACCGTTCTGGGGTTCTTCTACCGAACACCATGCTGAGATCAGCTTCCTGCTTTCTCGCCTTCTCAGGGCTGCTCATGTGCAGTAGAGTGGATAGCCGAACTTTAACAAAAAAGTCGTCTATTTTGCTCTTCTGCGCATGCGAATTTCCCTGGGAAATTTGAAATCTGTCAGGAGTGCCCGTTGGCGCATCCTACCTGCACAGCATTCATGGCCGAAGATCCAATATGGCGGCACCCATATGCTACACATGGGTAGAGGTGCTGGTGCAGGAATGCCGGCATCAGATTGCCAGCACGGTGATGTCACGAACTGCGCCAAATTCAAATAAGAGGACGCTCTGAACGTTGGTTCAATGCCCAAGTATAACGTTTGCTTTGGACATTCCTGGGCGCTCTGTTATTCTTGTTGGATTGATTTGTGGACTTTGACCTTGCCTGTTCATCGACTTTGTTGTTTATCTGCCTGCCTTTTGAACTCTTGCCTAGACGTTGATCACAATATTGCCTGAACCCTTACCTGTACCTTGAATCTGGACTTTAACCCTAAAGCTTCAGCCTTGGTCCCTACAACTCCCACTGGGAGCCGATAGACCCCCTTACATTATACTTGGGCCATGGACCCTTAGGAAGCTACGCTGGATGTCAGAAGAGCCCTCCGGGGGCTGGCATCCCGCATGGAAGTGCATGAGACTCAGCAAGTTCGCAAGTATTCGATACACTTGTTTTTTCGTTTGCCTCTCACTCCTAGTGATGGGCGAATTTATTCGCCAGGGGCGAATTCGCGGCGAATTCCCGCTATTCGCCGCTGGCGGCGCGACGCGGGACGAAAATGACGTGATGCGTCGGAAATGACGCGACGCGCGTCAAAAACGATGCATCGCGTCGCGTTTGACGCGACGCGCGTCAAAAACGGCGCGCGACTCGTTTCGCGAATCGGCGAAAAATTCGCGAATTTCTCTGGAAATTCACGAATTTTTCGGCGAAGCGAAACGCGGACGTTTCGCCCATCACTACTCACTCCTACTGCTGCGGGGAATCACCCTGCTGATGTTGCTCCTCTGCTAGTGGTTTCACCGTCTCATGAGCCATGCATCTCTCCTCCTCCATGTTACAATGGGGATCTGCAAGCCTGCAGAGGGTTCATTACCCAGTGTCTTATTCAATTTGAATTTAAACCCTTACAATACACTTCTGAGTGGGTGAAAGTGTCTCGTTTGGAGGGTAAACCTGCTTAAGTGGACAATACCTCTTTGTTGCTCCTAGTCGAGTCGCTAGTGCCTCATCTCAACTTCTGCAAATCCGTCATGGAAGTCTCAGTGCCAGTGAGTACGCTATTGACTTTAGAACTTTAATGGCAGAGACCTTTTTGAATGACAAGGCATATAAGGTGGTGTTCTACCAAGGCCGGTTGACTCGACTCAAAGATGATCTAGTCTCCAGGAAACTTCCTGAATCATTGGAGGGTTAGTTTGCTCTCACCATTAAAGTGGACACTCGCCTTAGAGAGCATCAAGCCATCAAGGAGCATAGTGCCAATGCTGGGACCTTGCTTCCAAAGACCTCTGGTGCCTTCACCTGCCCAGCAGCCATCAATTATTCCTTTGGAGTAACCCATGCAAGTTGGGAAGGCTTGTCTCTCTGAGCAAGAGAAATTTCAAAGGTGTGTGGCAGGTCTGTGTCTGTACTGTGGCAGACAATCCCACTTTGCCAATTCCTGTCCTGTGAAGCTGAGAAGTTCTCCTCCCCATTGTAAGAATGGTGTGTCATTCGTAGGTGGCATCACTTCTAAGCTTCAAGAGAACTCTCACCAGTTTCGCCTTCCTTTGCAGATTTGTCTGGCCATCAAGACTATTCAAGTCTCTGCATTCCTTGATTCCGGAGCTGCAGGGAATTTTATGGACTTGACTTTTGCCAAACCAGTGGGTATGCCCCTGTGTCCCATGCCTACTCCCTTGTGGGTCTTTTCCATTGATGACAGACCCTTATCGTCAAACATTATCTCCTTGGCAACAGAAGAATTACCCTTGCAGATTGGGACTTTGTACTCTGAGAAACATTACATCTCTAATTATTTTTTGTCCCTCCTCTGTTGTGGTGTTGGGATTACCATGGCTTTGTCTACATAATCCCTCTAATGATTGGTCTTCTGGGAAGATTTCTCATTGGTGTCTTTATTGTCAAGAACACTGTCTTCCTGCTACTCCACTCCACCAGGTGACTTTTTTCTTCAACTGACCTGTCAGCTTTGCCGTCCTTCTACAAGGAATTCTCTGATGTCTTCTGTAAAAGTCTGCAGAATTCCTCCCTCCTCATTGTCATTATGATTATGGAACCATGCCCCCTAGAGGTCGCACCTATCCCCTCTCTCCTGCAGAGACTTCCGCCATGAAAGAATATATCCAAGAAAATCTCCAGCAGGGATTTATCCGTCCCTCTACCTCTCCATTGGGGGCTGGCTTCTTCTTCATGGACGGTGGTCTGCTGTGGTTGATAAACTGATATCCTTTGCCCCTGATCACTGAACTATTTGACCAATTGAAAGGGGCTAAGATCTTAACTAAGTTGGATCTACACGGGGCAACAGACCCAAGCAGGTTGGACATCCTGGTCCTGAACTCTTGAAATCCTTCAACGGATAGTCTGGTGGTCGACCATCCGAAAAGATGTCAAAGAGTTTGTTGCTGCTTGTACTATCAGTGCCATCTCCAAGGCTAGCCATACTCGACCTAGCAGTCTTTTGCAGCCTCTACCCATTGCCTCTTGTCCATGGACTCACCTTGCAATGGACTTTATTGTGGAGCTTCCACCCTCTAGGGGAAGTGCTGTCATTTGGGTAGTGATTGATCGCTTTAGCAAGATGGCACACTTCATTCTGCTGAGGAAACTTCACACAGCTGTGGAACTATCCCAGCTCTTTATCTAATTAATTTTTTGGTTGCATGGCTTCCCGGCTGAGAGAGTCTCTGATAGGGGATCTCAGTTCACAGCTAAGTTCTGGCGTGCCTTATCTCCTCCCATGGGCGGAATTAGCTCATAAAAAAGCATTTACTGGAAGATCTCCCTTTATGACAGTATACGGGCAGCATCTCCAAGCCTTTCCAAAAGATTTTATTTTGTCAGACGTCCCTGCCGCAGATGATCACACTGCTCATATGTCTGCTATTTGGGCCACAACTAAAGGGAATCTGGAGAAGAGCGCTCGCTGATTGCAGACGAAGAGCCTCCCCTCCATACAAGGTCGTAGACAAGGTGTGGTTGTCCACTAGAAATATTCATTTAAAGATTCCTTCTCCCAAGTTGAGTCCTGGGTTTGTTGGTCCAGTGGCAGTTAGATTTTCACTCCCCCTGAGATGCAAATTCCTAACATATTTCATGTCTCCCTGGCAAAACCAACAATTTTCAATCACTTCTATTCTATTCACTATTCACTAAATATAAAGAAAATAAATATTATAATGTCCATCTATAAATGTAGGGGTTTAAAATAACAGTTTACAATTTGAAGTTATTTAGAAATTATCTAGGGAGAGTATATACTGAAACCAGAAACTATATGAGTAACTATATGTGTAAGATCAGAAATAACAGGATAGATCATACTCTCTATTTAAACCCATGGGAGACCTAGTGGCCAAGACAAAAACCCATTTAGTTTCCCAGTATAACAGTTTTTTAATGTGGTTGCCTCCTCTCTGATCTGGTATTATTCTTTGAATACCCTGAATAGAGAAGAAATCTAGGTTGCCAGTGGCACATCCCAAGAAGTGTGTAGCTACCCTAGTATCAATGTTATTCTTAATGTTGTTAATGTGTTCTCTTGCTCTCTCTTTTAGGGTCCTGCTAGTTTGACCAACATATTGTATGCCACATTTTTGACATGTGATAAGGTAAACAACATGGTGGGTATTACAATTAATATATTGGTTCACTTTGTAAGTTTTGCCAGTGGTGTGGAACATAAAAGAACTGTTTATAGTGATATACAGTAGTTACTAGTGATGGGCGAATTTATTCGCCAGGGGCGAACTCCCGCGATTCGCCGCCGGCGAATAAATTTGGAAATTCGCAAAAAAAAAAACTAGTTGCGTGTCATTTTTGACATGACGCGTCGAAAACCACGCAACGAAAATGATGCAATGCACGTCAATTCGCGAAATTCGCAAATTTTTCGGCGAAGCGAATCTGGGTAGATTCGCCCATCACTAGTAGTTACATGTGATACATCTGTTTGCTCTACATTTAAAGGAACCCTTATATTCCAACCATGTATGTTTCTGTACATGACCAATTCTACAAAATGGCAACCTCTTTGTACAGTACTGTATCATCAAAGACAGGGCCTGTTTTTAAGATTGTTAGGTTTCTTTTAATGATGTTGATGATGTCCTAATATTTTAGCTATACTGTAGGTAAGTATGCACATGGTTATATCGGGATCTTTTGTTTTGTTCTTAGTACTTGTAAAGAGAACTCTTTGCATGCTTTTAATAAAATTGGTATCTCATACCCCCGAGAGACGATCTCTCAGATCACATGACTTATTAACAAAGTCATCTTGGTCTGAGCACAGTTGTCTAATGGTGGCCATACACAGAGAGATCCGTTCGTTTGGCGATGTCGACAAACGAGCGGATCTCTCTCTGATGTGCCCACCTTGAGGTGGGTAATATCGGGCTGATCCAATCGTGGGCCCTAGGGCCCAATGATCAGATCAGAATGACTGGGATACGGGCGGTCGGATTGCTGGACAGCATCAACAAACAGATGCGGTCATGATCCGACAGGATTTTTAATCCTTCCTGATCAACATCTGGCTGACTTTCGGCCAGATATTGATCGGGGAAGCCCATCGGAGGGCCCCACTCACGGGCCGATAAACTGCCGACTCTTTTTATCGGCACTTGTATGGCCACCTTTAGTCTAAAAAATTGTCCCGTTGGTATATTACGAATAAGATGGGGTGGATGAGCCAAAGTAGCTCTTAATATTGTATTTCCAGTGCATTCTAATATGAGGATGTTGATATAGTGTGTTCATCTGATGTTAGAACTATATAAAGGTAAGCAATTGAAGTAACATTTTTGGTAAACGTGAAATTAAGTTTAAGATCATTGTTATGCAGATAGATAAAAAAGTTATTTAAGATACTCTCCCTTCCAGTCTAAATAAGTATAATATGAAAATATCATGCATAGAAATAAATATAGCTTTTAAACACAAATTGCTGCTCCCACTATCCCATGTACTGTATAGGTTGGCGAAGGAAGGAGCAAATAAGGCCACAATGTGCCACATTTTTGGGCAAAGAATTGATTATCAAAAACATTTGTGTTAGTAGATATTGTATATCAGCTAGTAGAAATTCTTTCAGTGATATTTATTAATTAATAAATTTAACCAGGTGATAAGCTATAGCTTAAAAAAACATACTTTGTTTTGTTCTCAGCTTCTAATATAGTTACATAGTTATGTTGAGCTGGAAAAGACCAAAGTCCATCAAGTTCAATCCCTCCAAATAGTGATGAGCGAATTTATTCACCAGGCATGGATTCGCTTGGAATTTCTGGATTTCACTGATGGCAAATATTTTCGTGAAACTGCTGAGAATTTGCAAAAATATCGTCGCTCATCAGAATTGTTGCACATCAAAATTATTTGGCTGGCCATTGCCTTTAATGAATTTGGACAGAAGAGTTGTGCATATAAAAATTGTCGGTCATAATTTTGATGCCCATTGACTTCAATGTCTTTCGATAAATTTGTGGCCATTTCTCTAATTTCTCAGTGAAACAGATTTGCCCATCACTACTTCCAAATAAACCCCAGTGCACAAATATACTCATATTGAATATTATGCTTGTCCAAGAAATCATCCAAGCCCCTCTTAAAAGCATTAACGGAATCAGTCATCACACCACCCAGCAGTGTATTCCACAACCTCACTGTCCTCACTGTGAAGAACTATCTACACTGCTTTAAATGAAAGTTATGTTCCTCTAGTCTAAAGGGATTTATATTTAGTACCTGGTATACTAACAGGTAACCAACTCAGGTAAGAGCTGTGTGCTGAACTGCATGGCAACCATTGCTTTATTTGGGTGTAAACAGCTGTTCCTACCAGGAGATGTGCTGGAGCTGAGGCCTGCTTGACTCATTTGAAAAGGTCAAGGTTAGTGTGACATTACTTGAATGAGACTGCAGAAATAGAAAGTGTCTGTTGCTGTATTAATTTTAAAGCTGTAACTTCTATATAACTTGTATTTATCAAAAGTAACTGAAAGCAACTGGACTTGCTGAAATATTTTAATGAAAACTAGTGATGGGCAAATCTACCACGTTTCGCTGAAAAATTCTCGAATTTCCTGCAAAATTCGCGAATTGGCATAAAAATTTGCGAAACAAGTCGTGCATCGTTTTTGTCGCGTCATTTTCGTCATGTTTTTGTCGCGTCAAAACGCGCGACTCATTTTTTTGTTGACGCTGGCGTTTCGCGAATTTATTCCTGGCTCCCAGTAATTCAATCAAATTCAAGGCAAAGAGAAGAAGTGCTTTGTATGGACTCTTGGGACTGATGTTGCAGTGCCACTACATTATGGTTATCTGAGTATTCTATTCTTGAAATTGGGCTAATGTGTTTGAATGTTGGGGTTCTGATATAGGAATAAAACTGACTACTGTAACAGGTGATTAGTGATGGGCGAATTTATTCGGCAGGGGCGAATTCGCGGCGAATTCCCGCAATTCGTGAAACGCCAGCAAAAATTCACCAGCGAAAATTCGCCCAAAAAAAAAGTCGCGCGTCGTTTTTGATGCAACGTGTCGAAAACGACGCGACGCGCGCCGAAAATGACACAACGGAAATGACGCGACACACCGCGATTGACGCGACACGCGTCAAAAACAACGCGCGAGTCGTTTCGTGAATTTATTCGCCAATTCGCGAATTTCGCTGGAAATTCGCAAATTTTTCGGTGAAACGGGTGAGATTCGCCCGTCAGTACAGTATTTTTGTAACTTAGGATCAAATGCTAAAATCACAAATAAATGACTTTGTGTGCTGGAGTATATTTTCATTATTTGTTCAAAGTACTTATTTCCAAAGACATTTACGCAATATAAGGGAGCAATATAAATAAAGCCTAATTTTAGAAAGTCAATTACCCTTGCAGGAGGGCCACAACATGTTTCCAGTTTTAAGTAAATCATTGGCACCTTTGTAGAATGAGGTAAAAAATTAAAAGATACAAATGTGGAGTTTTTTTTATACAGTATTGTTCACAAAAAGGAATATGTACAATGGAATGAGAGTTAAGCAATTTAGGCAAATGTCTTTATCAGCACATTTTCAGCAAGCATAGTGTGCATTCAAATGATGAAAGAGAACGAAAAAACCTAGATACAAAAATTTCAAGCTGTTTATCTTAGTGGTCTGCTTTCTATGCAAACTCCAATACAGACTTTGCCTTTTGCATTAATAGATGGGAAAAAATATATTTTCTACAGTGAAAATACCACCGCAACAGAGTTAAATTGCCTATAATAACTCAAATGTTCCATTTTGTAATGTAACAGCCTGTAGCAGTCAACATGTATGGTGTTTTTCTTGTTTACACACAAAGACTTTCCATTACTGTTCACTAAAAATAAAGTAGAGCATGATGAACATAGCTAGACCACTTAGAACTATTTTGTGAAACATTGCATATTTAAGGGCAACTTAAGCTCACATACCAAACTTTTGTGCTTAGTATTTTGCCACAGCGCTACGGTATAAGCCTAGTGATAGAGCAGCTTTAAGACAAGGATGCAGACACCTTCTGAATCTATTCATACATCTCTGATGTGACATCATTTCCTATTCTTTCAAAGGCACCCTCTTTTATATAATTTGGCAATCAAAAGCTATGTTCAAGCATGAATGCCAAGTAAAGCTGGCATTCATGCACAGGATTTAAAAAATAAAGTGAAAGGCAGTGCAAAGAACAGTTTAAGGTAAAAGCTGAAGGCTGTCATATGCCTGCTGTGCCTCTGGGCCCATACAGCAACTGTATGACAAGTGTCAAAGCAAAGGACATTTTAATTCATAAACTTTGTGATGCAAAATTGAGTTTATGGGAAAGAATAATATTGAGATATTTAGAAAATGAAAATAAAGACTGCAAGAATACATCTTAGCTGGAGCTACACCAATACACAAAATTGTTTCGGTTAGTTATTGTATTTTTATTTTCCTAATAAAGTAAAAAAAAATATGCAGACAGCTGTCTGGTCAAACTTTTCCCCATAAAATTGCCAGAACTATTGTGTTTATAAACCATAAAGTAGGACAGAATATGTCCTAACCTCTCAACACACATTAAAATTGGTGATTGACTTGTAATATAAGATCTGACCATATACCTATTTTTAGAATTAAAAGAGAGGGACACAAACATTTCAAACCTTCATGCAATGATTCACCTTTTAGAACATAATAAAACAGTAACTTGTACTTAATGCAAACTAAGATATAATTAATCCTTATTGGAAGCAAAACCAGCCTATTGTTTTTATTTAATGTTTACAGGATTTTCTCGTAGACTTAAAGGGATACTGTCATGGGAAAACATGTTTTTTTCAAAATATTAATAGCCCTGCTCCAGCAGACTTCTGCACTGACATCCATTTTTCAAAAGAGCGAACTGATATTTTAATATTTAATTTTGAAATCTGACATGGGGCTAGACATATTATCAGTTTCCCAGAAGCCCCCAGTCATGTGACTTGTGCTCTGATAAATTGATAATCCGGAAAACCCCAGGTCCGCAGCATTCTGGATAGCAGGTCCTATTCTTGCATAAGAACTTAATGAAGATCAAGTAAATATTGATGTAGAGTATTCTCTTTTGCTCTACATTGAAGAAACTGGCCTTCCAACACTAACTGAAAATAATCCCTGGAACTGCCAACTACTGACCAAAAAGCATATTACACCTCTTTTTTGCACCAGGTAACTTGCTTTACAGTTTGAAAATTAGCCCCACAGATCTGATCTACATCTAAGATCCAAACCTAGCTATGCAATTAGCTTGGACAAGGAGGCAGGAAGAACTATTCTGGAAGTTGACTGGCAACAAAGTGAAAGAACACATACTTTAAAATCAAGGTGATACCTCTACCCAAACCTATCAAACTATATCTATCTTTATCAGCCACATTCTGGAGATGTGGCAAAGAATGAAATACCCACACCTATATTAGGTGTCTATAACTGTTGATAGAACTGAATAGTTTTGGCCTTGTTAAAAATTTCTTATTACTTCTGTTAATCTATGTTTCCCCATGCTTTTCTGTCTTCTTTCTTCCAACTATGTAACTATATATCTTTGAAAAAGATTTTATTTAAAATAACAGAACAACCCCCAAATATGCTGCAGAAGACTGGGTCTGTTTGTAGCATTTTGCAAAGTTTTTTTTCATATGTGCTGACTGATAAATTACCCCTCCATCTTTTATGAAGCACATTTAATACAACATGATTTTGAAATAAATGTCAGTTGCAGGTTTCAGGAAATATCCATAATAGGGCTCATCTGTCAAGCAGCTGTAGAGTTCTGGTTGCCTCATTTTGACAACCAATGATGTATTTTCTTTGAAATATGCATTTTTCTCTTGCACATACAGTCATAAAATCCAGTAAATAGTACAGTCTAACTATTCATACAAGTCAACAATAGCAGAAGGATAAATAAGTTTAGGTCCACATTTTGTACATTATGGGGCAGATTTACTATTGGTCGAATTTCGAATTAAAATAAATTCAAAATTTGACCATGTGAAGTAAAATCGAATATCGAATTCAAAGGATTTTAATTATTCGAATTTGAATATTCCATGGTCGAATTTGCCTAATTTGCATATTCGAAGATTTGAATTAGAATTTTATGCAAATTCAATCCAACTTCGAATTCTTCACACAAATTTTGTAAATCTGCTCCTATGGGTTAGGAGTACTGTAGTTCCAGAGCAGAAGAAATTGGGATACTGTATCAAGGGCTACTGTAATTACCAAATGATATTATGAAGGGTAACAATAGATAGGATTTTTTTCACATAAAAAAAAATTTGGGAGGTAAAAGTTAGTGAGTTTTTTTTTTTGAAGTTAGTGGAAATTCATTTTTCAGTCCTTATTACATGCAAGATTTTTAGCCTCATTAAAAATTAATGTAACAATAGGTAGGATTACTTTTATGTGCAGGTAGGCCAAATGGAGGTTGTATACAAAAGATTAACAGATTCTAGCTTGTAAACTACTTACATTCATGAATTTCTGATCCAGTGTTTCAGGAGGAGGGGGTCACTCTGCTTTCTTCTTTACTTCTTCCCTTGTTCTTGTAATTTATGATTTGCCATATGTTACAATTTACAGCAGATTTTACAAAAAAACAAGTTTGCGGGTTTTGATTTGGGATAAAAATGCAGTGAAAAACTTGTATGTAAATTTGTAAAAAAAAAAATGCACAAAATCACATGAAAAAACTTGGGAGGTAAAAGTTAGTGAATTTTTTTTATAGAAGTTAGTGGAAATTATTTCAGGCAACGTAATTTTTCAGTCCTTATTACATGCAAGATTTTTAGCCTCATTAAAAATGAATGTAACAATGCGATTTTTTTGTGTGTGAGTTTTTTTCCACAGAAAAATGCAACCATGGTACCATAAGTAGTGATGGGTGAATTAATTCGCCAGGTGCAAATTCATGGCGAATTCCTGTGTTTCGCCAGCGGTGAATACATTTCCGAATCACGCATGAAAATTTGCCGGCATCAAAAAAATCTGTTCCGTGTTTTGGACACTGGCGCATTTTCACCAACAAATTTGTGCTGGCATCAAAAAACCAATGCTGGAGTCCAAAGAACAGCGCTGGCATCCACAAACGAACGCCGGCATCAAAAACAAGACGCTGGCGCCGTTTTGCAAATTGTTCGCAGTTTTGCGAATTTCACAGGAAATGAGCAAATTCTTCAGCCAAACAGGACAAATTCACCCATCACTAACCATAAGGTACTTTTCAGGAAATTAGTTAGTCTATTACAATTTGACTCTTTGGAGGTAATGTAATAAAAGGCGCTAAGTTTGCCCAGGAGCAGTGATCAATCAGCAGGTAGAATTTACTGGTCACCTGTTAAAAAGCCAACACCTTATTGGTTGCTATGGGTTACTGCTCATGGGCAAACTCTGTGCCTTGTATTACATATGGGGGTTTACTTATGGTCTAGCAACCCATAACAACCAACCTGTTTGCAGCAGAGTGAGGTGCTACAGGCTGACTAGCTGGGTTTGATTAGCCTCAGGTGGCTAATCAGTAGTCCTTAAAACCCAGGCTGGTGAGTTGCTCAGTAGCACTAACAGGGAGAGGCATTGAGAGAGAGTTTGGGATCTTGACGCTGAGGATCCAATGTTTTATTGAATGATTAAAAGCATACTTGCAATGGAAGCAGGCAGGGGAGAGCAGGGCTTAATGCGTTTTGTGACTATACTTCTGATGAAGTGACTAGTGTAGTCACTTAACGTGTTAAGCCGTGCTCTCATCTGCCCAGTTCCATTGCAAGTATGCTATTAATCGTTCATTCAAAGTTTTTGTTTAATTAAGATGATTTCTTATGTATGTGGAACTTCAGTGTGTTAATGCATCTACCGACAGCAGTTGATGGTTTGTTTTTCTCTTCCTCTCTTATGTCCCATCCCATGTCTCTTCTTATTCCTCTGAGGATCCCATGTGCCTGTACACACAAAGTCAAGTATTTTTTACCTGTTGCTGCCAGCTGAAATAAAAGCCACTTTTTCTTTAAGAGACGTTTGCTGTCCTGACGCTTACTCTATCTTGTACTGCTGTATTAAAATAAAAAAGTAAACAGATATACAGTACTAAGTAACTGAGTAACTTGGCTGTAATAGTTATCTGGGGCATAACAACAACTATGCAAAATCTAATGTCAGACATTACAATGCTGATGAATATAATTTATTCTCAACTTATGATTCATTACTATAAGACAGATCATTAAACTTAAGATGAATCGGCCTTAACTTCTGTAACCTATTATGATCATTCTAATATGTCAAAGATCTAAAACACTTCATTAGCAGCTTATTACATTAATTTATTACAAGGATATATATCTTAAAATAAAGTGACAGATATTTTAACTGAAATAAAAGGAACATTTTTGTAGAAATACTTTTTCTCTTACAGGAGATCAACAGCAAATTGTAAAAATAATTGCCAGTTGCTAATTAATGCAGCAATGTAAAATAGTATAGAATAGTGTGTTTTTATTTCCTGTGTGAAATCTGCAAAATACTATTACTAAGTCTAATAATATAAATGCAAATACTGGATATTCCAAATACAGATACTATGCAGTTACAATCACCTTCTTACACAGAATTTCTTATTTATACTCTTCAGCTTATTTTGTATCTTTACAATGTCATTTAACATTACAATCACATAGGTTTTATACTGTTTCACACCGAAAACATGTAGGTGATTACCTGACAGAATCAACTTAATGTGTCAGAGTTGAAGAAATTTTGGTTACATGAAATAGTACCTGTAACTTTTGTAACACACTGCAAAATGTAAACAAAAAACTGTCAGTTGCTAATTCATTATAAAGAATTAATAGCAGTAAGATATTTTCTATGATTATTAAAACTTTCCTGTGTCTGAAACATTTTCAGAAAAAAGTTTGAATCAACTGACACATGGAGCTGATATATGAAATTGGGGAATCCTGAAGGAATCCCAGCAGTGAGAAATTTCCCCTGGTATCAAAACTTTACAGGGAAAGTGTGTAATTTTTTTTCGGCAGGATAACAAATTTGTCAGAGAAGATACTTGTGTGGATTTATTAAAGAGATTTTGACACATTCCTATAAAAATCATAGGAACATGTCAGCATGAAGAAAATGATGCAGGGAATATTTCCTCCACAAAAAAAACCCACGCAAGGCCCCCCTCAAAGCCGCTCCCAGCCCTGCATAAGTGAAGCATACCAGAAGATGTAGGAAACAGTTGAAGATATCATTTAGGAGGGTCGGCTAAGTGTGGGTTTGCCGGGCTGGGGGTGGGTTTGCAAGGGACTTTGAGGGGAAATATTTCTTGTGCATCATTTACTTCATACCGACGCGTTCCTATGATTTTTATCGGAACGTGTCAGTATCACTTTAAACTATGTTTTAACTGTTTTAATCAGTGAAACGGAATTCTGATCTTTTGAGTGTTGAGGGCCCATTTATCAACAGTCTCAGTTTTGTGGTTTAGTGGTTTTTGAAACCACGACTAACGATGAGTGAATCTGTTTCATTTTGGTTTGACGAAAAATTAGCAAAACTCCAAAAAGACTCTGAAAAAGTTTGCTAAATTACAAAAAAATCTGAGAAACACATTGAAGACAATGGGAATCAACATTTTTGGAGACTGCTTCAAATGAGTCATCTTTGACCTCTGCTTGGGAGTTGATGAGAAAAATTGTCACACGTGGAGAAATATCCCTGTACCTTTAAAGGATAGTGTGGGATCTATTTTTTAATCCATTTTAAGAGACATTGCACAAAAACTTGACTGACGCAAAAGAATATTTCTATTCATAACCTTCCAAATAACATAGTATCCAACTTTATGTTTGATAGGATGACAGGACTTCTATAATTTGGTATGTGATGCTGATGACAATCCATATGAAACACCAGCGTTTGGTATCACTGTATTTAAAAAGCCAAATAAAAACATGTAACACCTTTGTCACACCTCCAACTTTTTACCTACTCTAATTGACTGTTGGCTACTGCAACTGCTCCTAATGCTAATTACCTGCTTGAAATGGAAGAGACCTCCTACCTAATTCATCTATATTTTAATCCTTCATAACGTTTCGGGGTCACGCCCCTTTCTTAAGCATACATAACACGGTGTAAAGGGTGTATAAATAGGCATATGCTTATTAGATCAATTAAGATCAAAGGCAACTGGTCCATAAAAAATGTCCAATATGTGTAAATCCTCAATGTGCCTGTGCAATAGTGCAAAATCCAGTAGAAATAGTCTTCTGTGCAGAAGTAACTTTCTTTTCAAGTATTTCTTTTCGTGGAATTTTTCTTACTCCCTCCTTTTCGATCAAAATATTATTTACATCATATGCCTTTTCATAGAGCTTCTGTACAATCTTATTAGCTTCGGAATCAGTGTTTAATTTGAAGTGATACGCTTGGCCCTAAGGAATTGACTTCTAGGTAGCCCCTTGAGCAATGCTGGTGGATGGAAACTGGTTGCTCACACCAAATTATTTTTATTAGTGGGTTTAGTATACACTGTAGTAATAAACTTAAAATCCTCATATCGTATATTGACATTCAAGAAGTGCAATTCCTTAGGGTCATATTCCAGGGTAAATTTATTAGTACTGTGGACATTATTTAAGTGAAAAGTGATATGATGTAAATAATCTTTTGATCGAAAAGGAGGAAGTTCGAAAAATTCCACGAAAAGATATACTTACAAACAAAGTTACTTCTGCACAGAAACGAACACGTATACCATTGATTACATCTTATGATTCTAATTCCAACTTGTGTAAAAAGATCATTTTGAAGTACTGGGGCATACTTAAAACTGACTCTAAAATTGGCCATTTTTTCAGTTACCACCGTTGTTTTCTTACAAGCGGGGTAGAAATATAGCCAACCTCATTAAACCTATACAAGAGCAACGTAAGGATTTACACCTTTGTACTAACATTAAGGGCACATTTCCATGCAGGAGATGTGGCCATTGTAGTGCTATAATACCAGGTGACTGTGTCATGCATCCTACATTGGGCTCTAAACACAAAATTAAATGCTTTGCCACGTGTGACAGTTTTAATGTTATTTATTGCCTTAAATGTCCTTGTGGAATGGCCTATGTGGGACAGACCAAAAGACCAATTAAAATACAGTTGAATGAACATAAATCTGTTATACGTAACTTTAAACCTGATTCCATGGATAGTAGGCAGGAGAGGGAAAAAGAAGCTAAAACAAAAAAGGAGAGAAAAGAAACTATATTAGCTAAACATTTTTTTATGTTTGGCCACCAAGTGTCTCAATCCTTGAAATAGTGGAGATAAAGCAAGGGCAAATTTTAAAAGAATATTACTCCAACGTGAGTTATTTTTGGATATGGTTACTACAGCTGAGGTTTCCTAAGGGATTAAATGAGGAATATAACATGGCCTGTTTTTTATGAGTACTTAACATATGTAAAAACATTTTTTCCAGATGAATATTATACTGTTCCCATTTTAGTTCAGGGAAGCATTTCCTCTGATTGGGGTAAGATGTCTTTTTTGTAATTTTAAATGATGTGTTGTTTTAATTTTTGTATAGTTTTTTATGTAACACAGGTTTGATTCACTTGGTTATAAATTATTGGTAATCCATAGAATTTTAGATTAGATTTTATTGTATATATTATGTACACATATTTTTAGGAAGGAAGACTATTTCTACTGGATTTTGCACTATTGCACGGACACATAGAGGATTTGCACACATTGGACATTCTTTTGCACTTTATGGACCAGTTGTCTTTGTTCGTAATTGATCTAATTAGCATATGCCTATTTATACACCCTTTACACTGTGGTATGTATGCTTGAGAAAGGGGCGTGACCCTGAAATGTTGCATCTGCAATAAACACGCAAAGCACTTGTTTGCATTCATCCTGTGTGCCGTTGGTGTTTTTGCTTTTGGAGACTGTTTATGAAGTGGCCGAGCCTCTACCTTCGAGCACCAGGTAACATTTTCCATTGATCTATAATCATCATAATCCCACTCCCCAAACTCATTGGTCCCATTTAAGATATTATGTCCTATAATTACATAGGTCCTGGCTCATTACTGGTGTTTCTCATTTAAATATGTATGTGAAAAGCACTTACCAAGAACTGTGATAATACAAATACCCTCACACAAAGGTATTTGGTAATCCTTTCTTCATTAAAGTAGCATCTAATTAAAGCAACATTTGTGCAGTATTTATTATGATAATTAAATTCACCACAAATGAACACAAGTAGCATAATTTTGATGGAGGCCTTTGATAAAGAACATTTAAAAATTCTGTGAATCGTGTGCATAAAACAATGACTGCAGAAGAACATAATATAAACAGAAATAACATATTTAGACCAATGCATATGTGTTTATTGATTTGCACCCTGATGTGATTATTTGCATTTTACCAAAAACATGCCAAAGACAATTCATTTTTGTAAATTCATTTTTGTTATATTCTCTGTGAAAATTTTAAATGCTGCAACAAATCCTATCTGCATGATAAAACAAAAGCTTTTACATATTTCTATCAAGGCAGTAAATAGTAATTTTATCAATAATGACTATTGGGGAAAATCTCAAAAAGAGATCTGTGCTTAAAATGCACATCTGAAGTATTTTATGTTTTTGCTAATCCAGGGGTTCACACTGATACACAAAATGGTATATTTTTTTTAAAATGGGATTTTTAACTGTGGGGAACAAACAATTTTGGTGGTACAGTTTCACAACAAGTTTAGTTTTGTGTGCTATGAGAGTTGTTAATACCTGTGCTAGAAATTCTCTGTGCAGTATCTTTTTACGTCATTCTGTACACCTTCTGCATCATTCCCCAGATCTTACCAGTCAATCTGGGTTGTCTGGGTGCATGTTGAAGATTTTGACAACATGGCATTTTGTTTTTATAAAGAACAGCTGTATGATTGTAGAAATGAGCTTTTCTAATAAGGTAGGGTAATGTATACTCTGCTGCAGAGCTAAAAACCACAAGATCACTTAATGTTCTCAATGACTCCAATACATTTTGGAGGAATTTCACAGTTCACATATTTTTCCATTTGTTTGCTTTATTTTTGGTGAAGCAAAACAAATGCAGGTTCATTAATCCTTATTTAACTGTCATCTTGTAATAGTATACCACTTACCATAGCAATTAGTATAGGAAAGTGTCAGGTCAAGGACAGAAACATAACTAATAAATAATATTGGAGCTACCCAAACGTTTCAGTTCAAGCTAGTTTATTGATCACTGTGATAATAAGACTGTGACCTTTTCACACCCATCTGGGACTCATTTGGGTTAATTTTTTTTAGAGTTATCCAAGTGGGAAAAATGACGGTGGTCTATTTGAGCTGGTCATTTAAAAGACTGGCTGCCTTGACACTGGCCTGGTCAAAAGTAAAAAAATATAGAATAACAAAAATAAAATAAAACCTAGAAGTGCATTTGCATTTGTTTCTGTGTAATGCTCAAACAGGCAAATGGCTACATAGTTACATAGTTAAATTGGGTTGAAAAAGACAAAGTCCATCAAGTTCAACCCCTCCAAATGAAAACCCAGCATCCATACACACACCCCACCATACTTTCCCATAAATTATATATGCCCATATCTATACTAACTGTAGAGTTTAGTATCACAATGGCCTTTGATGCTACAGATGCAGCCACTTGGAGTTGTGTGTTAAATGTGTCGTGGCTCAGGGTTAATTGAAGAAACTGTGTTATCTAAAGTTATCTTAACTCATTTAATGCATTTAACCTTTTCATTAGCATACCAAAGCACCCTTGTTTTCAATGGTGAACTCTTTAATTGGATGGGATGCTGTGACACAATATTCTGTGATAAGTGAGTTAAATGGGATGTCTGAGTTAAGTTATTCTGTGTCAAACGCACAATCCAAAGTGGCTTCATCTGTATGTCTGTCCAAGAAATCATCCAAGCACCTCTTAAAAACATTAACAGAATCAGCCATCACAAGGCAGTGCATTCCACAGTCTCACTGTCCTCACTGTGAAGAACCACCTACGCTGCTTCAAATGAAAGTCCTTTTCT
>CM044431.1:148450105-148464285 GCA_024363595.1 Xenopus borealis
AATACCATTTGGTAGCTTTAACTGATTATTGTCACACCAGTTTACTATAGCGCTACACATCCAAAGAGGATTTGTGAGTATCCTGTAGGGACAGTACCCTAAAGAAGCGCTTGAAGATAAAGAGACTGTTTTATTAAAGGACTTTGCCTTCTTTAGTTAGTTAGACAGCTTGGTGCTAGCAAGTTAGTTAGTGAGGCCCTATTGCCACTGGTTAGGATTGTTGCATATACTAGTTGGCCAGTTATTTTATATAAACCATTATTCAGTTTAACCAATACTGTGTGTGTGTGTTATTACTGTATTCCTAGTGAGTCCACCCATAGGTGCATTCTTAGATCCCACTAGGTGGAGGCACTGTGCTAGTAAGTACCCAGTCTTTCCCAATAGCACTGCGGAATGGCTCAGGTTTGTCCAGTGTCATCAGGTAAGTGTCAAATGTGGAATGTAACACCGACAAAGGGGTGCAGAAAGGGTTACATAATGAGTAGAGTTTGTGCTGAACAAACTTTTTGCCTATTGTTTAAATCATGAAAAATCTATAGTTTTGTTATTTCAAAGCAGGGTAACTGAAGCTCCTCCATATTTTGTATTTGAGAGATAGATAATTAGATTCCTAGCTAGTGCACACATAAATGTCTATTATGTGTATTGGTAACCTAATTTACCTTGCAAGGACCAAACATGGAGGAGCTTCAATTTTCCTATTCACTGTATGAAGTTCATAATGTGAACTATATTATATTGTTGTATTTTAAGGTATATATATCATAGATTCGAATAGAATTTACACTGTTGTTGAGACTAAAGACATACATTTTGTAAGTTCAGCAAATTTATCTATGAAAAAAGCTCCATGCATAGTAATTAAATAGCAATTAAAAGCAGAGCCTAAGGAAATAAAATGTTATCCTGACCGTATCAGAAAACTGCTCAGATGAATAATCACCATCTGATTACTTTAATCCAATATAAACAAGCATGAAAACTTTAACATGCTAAGCACTTGTCTATTGTATCAATAATGCTATGTTTTGTAGGCAAGGCATACTACAGCTGAAATTCCTTTATTAAACTATAGTGTGACCTTCATCCCCTAGTCACAAGGGAAACTTTTATGTAGATATCAGGATTCTGGTATTCTGCAGATAGTTCTCTATTCTAACTTTGAAATATAATAGATGTATTATTTGTGGTTTTGATCACTTGAATGTATTCTTCTCAAACTCCAGATCTTTTTGGTAAGTCTTTCTGTTAAGCATCCTGTAAAGTATAAAGGTGTGTGCAATTATCTAAATTCTATAATATCACTTTCATACACAGGTGAAAAATTCTCCAATAAACATAGCTATCCCATGTTTTGTATTTTAAATAAACCCTCCATATTAAATTTCTGTTGCTGTCATTGCTATCCTTTAGTTAAATGGAAATTGCAAAAATATATCCATTGCTTCTATTTTGAAGATTTTAGATCTGAAGTTGTGGAGTGACAGCCTTTCTTGCCTGGCAAGAAAATGTGCTAGCAAATTGACTCCTGCGACTGTTAGCGAATAGGCGATGTCCCTGCAAATGGTAATACTAGTGAATTGTCGATAGCGTTAACCACTTCGTGTTTTAGTGAATATGCCCCAATGTATATCAATGTACTACTAGTGATGGGCGAAACGGGCGCGTTTCGCTTCGCCGAAAAATTTGTGAATTTCCAGAGAAATTCTCGAAACGAGTCGCGCGTCATCTCCGACGCGTCGCGTCATTTTCGGCGCGCGTCGCGTCGTTTTCGGCGCGTCGCGTCAAAAACGACGCGCGACTCGTTTTTGCGCGGCAAATTTTTTTTGCCGAATTTTTTTTCCAGTTTCGCGAATCGCGGGAATTCGCCCCTGGCGAATAAATTCGCCCATCACTATGTACTACGCAGCATTAAGCTGTAAAAGCAGTGCTTACCATTTAACTTAATAATAAAGCAGGGGTACAATCACATAATTTGTACATCTCCTCTCATTGATATCAGTGTATTTTGTGAAGAATTTAAATCAATCATGCATTGCATACTATATATATATATATATATATATATATATATATATATAATCCTCCATGGAGCCGGCACTCACGTTAAAGTTATCAGATATGCCTGGGTGCAGTATCAAAATCTCCACAATAATATCAACAAAAGGGATCCCCACTCTCAGGTCGGAGGGGGCCGAAACGTCAGCATTTTTAAATAAAAATTTTTTTCTTCTAAGACCTGAGAGTGCGGATCCCTTTTGTTGATATTATTGTTGATATATATATATATATATATATATATATATATATATATATATATATATATAATCCTCCATGGAGCCGGCACTCACGTTAAAGTTATCAGATATGCCTGGGTGCAGTATCAAAATCTCCACAATAATATCAACAAAAGGGATCCCCACTCTCAGGTCGGAGGGGGCCGAAACGTCAGCATTTTTAAATAAAATTTTTTTTCTTCTAAGACCTGAGAGTGCGGATCCCTTTTGTTGATATTATTGTTGATATATATATATATATATATATAAATATACTGTATATATATATATTTGTCCACTCAAAATTTGGGCGTTTTAACCTTGCAAAAGAAAGTTGTCATGAAACAATATCTACAGTATTTAGGGAATACTGTTTGTAAGGAATAAAATGAAGGTGGGACATTTACATAGTTGGCCAGCTGTGATATATTGCAATAAAACAATCCCTGTTTTGATTGAAGGGGAATAGTAGCTTTTTGCTCTAAATGTGTATGTCCTTTGATATATTAAATCATGAATGGATGCCAAATATCTCCTTTGTTGTTTTCCACACAAGTGATTAAACTTTATATTTATTTCAGTTACATGCCAGTTAGAGACATACTGTTGATGTTATACAATGAGAGTGAAACAACATACTGCACACACACAACCAAAACCTGTATACAGTTTACAACCATATTATTTTCAATAACTTAGTATTTTCCTTTAAATTTTTTTATTAATTTTCTTTTAAAATTAACAAGCAATATAGAAAAGCTTTTGCTTAAAAAAATAGGAGGTCAAAGCAATCTCTCTGTTGGTTGTGCAGTTTTTATAGAAATGATTTTATATTGTAGACGAAGACTGGACGTTTTAGCTGCAATCAAAACATACAATTCTTACTGTAAATTTTGCATGCAAGTATAACATTTTCTGTGCTCTATCGCTCTTGATAAATTAAGTATAACATGGAAATAAAAACCAATGTCAAGTTAATTAAGATGTATAACACAGCCTATTTATGAACAAACCCGATCTGCCCTCAGGTGCAGTTTCCACCTCACTATTAGACTTTGCTCCTTATCCCATATTTTGATGCAGAAATTAAATTCTCATATCAATATTGTATGAGCATTATTAGAAAAATACTTTTTAAGAAGTCATAGAAAAACATCAATATTACCTATATAATCACTAAAAGATATACAGTACTGCAGGACATTTCTGTAAAATGTAAAGTTGAATGTCACCAATCAATCCAAAACCCAGGGGGTGCTCAAAGATGTTACAGTCCAGATGCAGACATTCAAATGAAACCCAAATTTAAATCTTTACTTGACTCCCTAGTTCACCAGATTAAACCTACCGAATTGCTGTATAACCCTATGGGAAGTTTGAAAATTTGATTGAATGGTTAAAATTGTTCGAATCGTTTGATTCGAACAATTTAATCCTTTGTTCAAATTTTTTTTATTTGAATTTCGCTAAAAACCTTGAAATTTGATATATCGAATTTGAAAGGTTAAAATTTGACCAAAATTAAATATACTTTTGACCGGGGGGACGTGGTCTGGAGCCAAATGTGAGTGGTCACAAGTAAGGGTAGCTCCGTGACCTGGCCTGTTAAAACCCTGTTTTGTACTGAAATCCTGGGGAAAAAAAATGGAGAGAGAAATGGCACACCTTGAGAACAGCTCCCACCAAGAGCACTAATGGGCCAAAACAAAGCGCAGAAAATGGCATCAGAGGCTGCAGCAGGATTAGAGAGGTACACCTGAGAACCACAAGAAAAACAAGATGGCCACGAGCAACAACATGTAAACCTCTTCTAAAAAAGATCCGGGTCTCGAACAAATACTTTACCTCGTTAATATGCTTCAAAACTGAGGAAATCAAAATCGAGCTCTCCATTATCAAACTCAACATACAGATAGTCTGCGAGAGGATGGCAGATCTTGAGAGGAGAGTCAGCTCGATGGAGGATGTCTGCCAACATTTGCCAAACCGATTGCAACAACAGGATCAGATAATCTCCACCTACACCTCCAAAACAGAAGACCTAGAAAATAGGCTCTGCCATAACAACCTACAGTTCATAGGATTCCCCGAAAGAGTGGAAGGGGATTCCCTAGAACGCTTCATCGAGGTTTGGCTGGTGGAACAATTTGGTCGGGTGGCCTTCTCACAAGCCTTCACAGTAGAGCGTGCCCATCGGATCCCAACAAAGGCCCCAATACCGGGAGCACCACCCCGCCTTCTCATAGTGTGGCTTCTCAACGCCAGGGACAGGGATGCAGTGCTGCTACAAGCAAGAAAGAAGGGCAACTATCAAGCAGCTAAATGCTCAAACTATGCAGTTTTTTCCTCTGAGGTAAAGTAACAAAGAGCCAAATTTCAAGATGGCAAGAAAAGACTACACGAGATGGGGCTCCAATAGGCCATGATGTACCCGGCTAGACTTCGGGTGGTATCGGAAGGCCAGACCCGCTTCTTTACATTGCTTCAAGTACTGTCCGACTGGCTAGACACCCTAAGAGTGAGGCCTAATAACAATCCGTAATCAACCCGATGGACTCACATACTTCTCCCATCACATCTAACGGACCGGGACTATTCCTCACCAGTGAGGGTAAGCTACCTTATTTAAGAATGTACTAGGTCCCTTATAAGCAGGTGAATCATGGGCCACAAAATTGACGAACAGTATGTAGAACAACACCTCTGTTCACAGAAGAACGGCTAACACTGTGACATTCTACTATCCCCTTCCCCTTCCATCCCACAATGGCCCACACAATATGCATAGCATGATTTAACTCCTTTGACTTTCAAACCAGAGGGACAAACTCTCACTGCTTACACCTTTTAGAGGTCAGGCCACCTCTAGACAACTGAATGACACACTACAGCTTTGGTCTAAACTGCAACTGGGACTAGCCATAAGATTACTGAGGGCTACCAACACTGACACTATTTTCGGACACTGCCTCTCGTGTCAATGTCATTGAGAATGGCAAAAAATAGCCATGCTGTTTATTTGTTGTCCCCCTATCCCGAAA
This sequence comes from Xenopus borealis, assembly GCA_024363595.1. NCBI lineage: Eukaryota > Metazoa > Chordata > Amphibia > Anura > Pipidae > Xenopus > Xenopus borealis. Next base: position 148,455,426 of record CM044431.1, read on the forward strand.
AGGTCCGGGATTAGGAGAGCCTATACCTCATATCAAGGTTACACTGTTTTGATTTCATATGCACTGTATTCCTCTGTGATTTCTTACTAAAGTCCTGCATGGTTCTCTTGATACCTCCACTAAGGTATAAAGATGTAATTAAACGGGCCATTATGCCTCCAGGCCAGGAGCGGTGAGCTTCACCCCTCAACTTAAATATGGCGGTAGGCACTCTCCAAAATGCCAACTGGAAGGGCCTGGCAACAGCAGGCGCCCCTAGAGAACATGTTGAGTTTGGGAATAAATTCTGCCTATTGTTGTGGACTGGAGCAGAAAGTGTGGGAATAAGGGGAAGTTTTTAAAGTTGAAAATGTTTAGTTTATGAATGTTCACAACACAGTTCAGAAATAGAAATAGCAGAATTTATATGGTGAACTGTACATACAGGCAAAAGCAAAGGGAGCAAAAATGTGCCAAATCTCCAACCCACATGAATATGGCACTTAAAGTCATAAACTGGAATATACGGGGTATAAATGATGTCATGAAATGAAAATTGTTTCTGGATTACATTCAAAAATCTGGGGCCAATATAATAATGCTCCAAGAGACACATCTTACTGGTTCCAAAGCATTTACCCTGAGACGCCCATGGGTAGGGTGGTACTACCACGCTGAATGTTCAACACATTCATCAGGTGTGGCAATCCTAATCTCTAGAAATACTCCCTTTAGACTAAATTCTGTCAAGTCCGACAAGAAGGGCAGATTCTTATTCATCCATGGATATATACAGGCACAAGAGGTAGTGTTGGCCTCCATATATATCCCACTCCTAACAATGGGAAGACTACAGCATTGAACATTAGGCACTTGATTTTAAACTTTACACTAGATGCAGCTAACATCGGTTCAAGAGCAGTGGCGGCATTAGATGTCACCAAGGCTTTTGACACAGTAGAATGGCCCTACCTTAATGTGGAGAACATTAAGTAAAATGGGATTTGGGAGCAACTTCATGGTGCAGCTTCTCTACCACAAACCCACTGCTACTCTCAGACTAGGAAACACCAACACTCCTTTCTTTGCCCTAACCAGTAGGGATGGCGCGAACTGTTCGCCGGCGAACATCGGCTGTTCGCGCTCGCCGGAAGTTCGAGAACGTCGCGCGACGTTCGCCAATTTGGGTTCGCCTTAGTTGGCGCTTTTTTTTTTGCCATTTCTCCCCCAGACCAGCAGATACATGGCAGCCAATCAGTAAGCTCTCCCTCCTGGACCACCCCCACACCCCCTGGACCACTCCCCTTCCCTATAAAAACCGAAGCCCTGCAGCGTTTTTTCATTCTGCCTGTGTGTGCTTGGAAGAGAGTGTAGGGAGAGAGCTGTTAGTGATTTCAGGGACAGTGGATAGTAAGTTTGCTGGCTAGTAATCTACTGTACTTCAAACAACTGCCATCTAGCTGTGTGAGCTTGTTCACATTCTGTCTAAATATCCATAATATTACCCTCTCCAGAAAAAGCACCTGAATGACTTTTTTCAAGCAGCCATAATGTATTTTACGTAATCCGTATCCACCGCTGTAGTAGTGTATACGTTGACCTTGTAGCCATTATTTGCCCTGTAGGCATTTTTTGCCCAGTGTGTTCTTCAAACAACTGCCATCTAGCTGTGTGAGCTTGTTCACAGTCTGTCTAAATATCAATAATATTACAGTGTCCGCAACCACCACCTGAGTGACTTTTTTCCATTTACAGCACAAAACGCAGCGCTGTGTCAACAATGGATTTTTCAGATACATTTTTGCCCTTGATCCCCCTCTGGCATGCCACTGTCCAGGTCGTTGCACCCTTTAAACAACTTTAAAATCATTTTTCTGGCCAGAAATGTCTTTTTTAGCTTTTAAAGTTCGCCTTCCCATTGAAGTCTATGGGGTTCGCGACGTTCGCGAACCATTCGCATATTTTGACGCAAGTTCGCGAACATGTTCGCGAACTTTTTTTCCGCGGTTCGCGCCATCCCTACTAACCAGGGGCACAAGGCATGGATGTCCCCTATCACCCCTACTATTCGCCATTGTGATAGAGCCATTTGCTGACTCACTCAGACAAAATTCCCACATAGTGGGCTGGATACAACTCTATGCAGACACCACCCTGATATACCTGGGGGTTAGAGAAAACTCACTGGGAGAACTGGTAGCACTTACCACTGAATTTGGTTAAATATCTGGCCTTAAGGTCAATCCATCCAAGTCTACATTATTCCTGGTTGGCCCACTGGCTGTGGGGGAGGACTTAAGCCAATGTCCCTTACAGGTCTCAACCCAATTTGTGTATCTAGGGGTAATAATAAAGCTCCGCGTTTCAAGTTACTATGATTAAACGTTGGCACTAATCTTAGTAAAACTTGCAAGACAACTTATGTAGCATGAATGCGATAATAGGCATTAATATATTTGTTTACCAGAAAAATTACAGTGACAGAAGTGCTTGCTAATATCGCTGCTTAATGCCCCTTAGAAAATTGACATCAATATCCTTCATCTACTTATCCAGTACATGAGCAGGGCACATATTCCTTTATGTGTTATACAACGCTCAGCATCTATGTATGATATCATTTATTCAGTCCTTCATTTATCATTTTTGGTGTCTGAAATTCCATTAGTTAGTTCTTTGGGTTATAATCATATCTTACCAGCAAAACACAAACAATACATTGATTTTTAAATGCATTTACCACTCAACAATTGTGGATTATTGATTTGTTTATCCTGTCAATGATAGTGTCAAAGACAAATAGACCATTATTATCTTGACTTAAAGAAATCTGCTGTATTATAATTTTCAGTTTGTTGTTTTTAATAAACATAAATTTGTTCAAAACATATAAAAGGCCACTTAATTATATATTCTTCCATGTTTACCTGCATTTGTCTAAATGTATAAAAAGAATATTCTGTACAGTAATTTCTCTAATTCAGTAAATACTTTACTGCAAGTGGTACTACTTCTGTATATACCTACCTATATACCTACCTACTGGTATAAAATATTTATAGATGAGCAGATATTACAAAAGCACAGATGTATATAAAATAGCATATTCAAATATGACAGAGTGTAGAACCGGGCATTACTACTTCTCTTTCTGGACCCTTCACTAAATTCCATGGTGAGGAGTATAGCCTCAGGCAATAAACATTTTTTAATGCACAGAAAAATGCTCAGATGAACATAGCAATGATACACTGATAGTGTTCAGAGATTAAAGGGGTAGTTCACCTTTAGTTAAACTTTTATCATGATGTAGACATGTAGCATTGTAGTTGGAAATTTCAGAAGCTATTTCAGTCCAGTTTACCCTAACAATGGCAGTGGTTTGAATGATAGACTCAAAGATGGCTAGAAGATGTTTTATCTTCACGATTTTCGGTTGTTTTGGGGTGTTTGAAACTGACTTTCATTTGAAAACTAGTGATGGGCGAATTTATTGGGGGCACAAATTCACGCGATTCCCGCAGGCGAATACATTTGCAACGAAAATGCACCTGGCGTAAAAAAAAGAGTTACGCGCCAAAAATGACGTGACACGCGTAGAAAACTACGCAATGTGCGTCAAAAACGTGCCATGACTCGTTTAGCAAATTTTTCGCCAATTTGCGAATTTCGCTGGAAATTTGCTAATTTTTCGACAAAGCAAAACGGGATAGATTCGCCCCTCACTATTGAGAACTCCAAAAATGTGAAGTTTTCATATAGTTTGAATTGAATTATTGGTAAATTTGCCATATTTGTGGATGGGAGTTAGGTTGAGCTTGTTTCTGATAAAATATGAGGAAAAAAAATTGTTTTAGTACATAATCTAACGCCTGTCATTGCTGTAGCAATCATTGCTTTGCAAGAAAGGCAGCAACAGCCTAAGGAGGAGCAGCAACGGGAGCAACATGCCCCTTTTATTCTTGCTAGGATCAGGCAACCTCCTCACTTCAGGAGTAGTGATAGGCGAATTTATTCGCCAGGGGCGAATTCGTGGCAAATTCGCGCGATTGGCCTCCGGTTAATACATTCGCTAATTTTTTCTGCCAATTCGCAAATTTTTTGGCGAAGCGAAACGGGGTAGATTCTCCCATCACTATTCAGGAGGCCCATACTTTCCCTTGACAAGCTACCTGATCATGAGTTTATTAAGAATCTTCACTGAAGATGTACCACCTGAGCCATGCGCTATCCTCCAGGACCTTGAACCTGTAATGACACAGTCTTAGACACTGCCTGTGATCTGCAAGCTGCTTGCAGTTTTATATTTTCTGGGAACTGATAGTTTCCAGCAGATATCTTAACACAGCACCTCATTGGTATGAGCCAGGCCACCTTCAGCAGAATACTAATGCAAGTGCTGAGGGCAATACTGTCACACTCGCAAAGTCTCATTTCCTTCCCCTCAACACAGGCAGAGTGGATAAGAATCCAGCAGGATTTTTTTCAGAATTCTCCAATATGCAAATTGCATAGAAGTAATTGATTGCATGTTTTGCTCACACCACCTTGCCATCAACAGGAGTGCTTCTGTAATAATTCAGTGTCCAGGTGGTATGTGATTCCCATCAGTGTGATATCTGGCTTTCCTGGAAGTGTCCATGATGCCACTATCCTGCATCAGTCAGCTCTCCATGACCTTTTCACCTGAGGAGAAATGCCAGAGGGTTGGCTTGTAAGTAAGGTATATGTTGCCTTTTCCATAAATCACTTTACAATTTTCCTTTAAAGGGATATGCATTTATTTATGCAAAATTTGTGTCTAGGTAATATCTTATTAGAGTCTATTTTCAATCATGTGGCTCCTCAATTCTTTGTTTTGCACTGTTGCTCCCATTTTTTACAAGTTGTCCAAATGGACATTATTTAAATAGTGTTTGGAACAGGTATGTAAGTAAATGGAACATTACTCACATCAAAATGTGGACAGAATGTTTGAAACCCTTGTGTTAGGTGAAATTGTAATTTTATTGATTTCAGTAAAAAAATAAACTGCTTAGCTATTAGTTTTTAGTCTTCCGTGTTTGGTACCAATTTTCCTGGCCTTTAAATGAATTCTTATGTTTAACAATTTACATGTAAACAACTAATATATCATCATAGCAGTGTATATATGGAAAGATTCATGCTAGTTATCACAAAGTATTGCCTGAACAATTGAGCTATGCACATTGGCCCTTGTAGTTTCATTTGTTGATTTTTCCATTTCTATGCCACCTGATTTACTTTAGAGGTTTTATGTGTGTTAAGGGGAAAGACCTACAAGTTTTCTCATGCACATGTATCAATTAGCTAATAAGAAAGGGCCCATATCTCCTACTAGACTGTTTTGTGAGTCAAAGTAAAGGGCATTATGGAACATTTGGAGTGCTGTTACAATTACTCAATGGACATAGCAACATCATGCTAATAGGAAATAGCTGTATTGATCATGTAGTCTACCAAAGCATTTTCTCAGTGGCCATTTATGGTCAGGGGAAATAGACAAAGAGGCCACTATGAGTTGGACTATGTGACAATAGTGACACAGACTGAAGCTAATAAAAACTTTAGCTTGTTCCCCCCCGGAAGGACTTTGTCCCCTTCTATGCCCTCTTCCCCTACACTGTTGAGAAGCATCAGGAGGCGGAGGAGGAGCACCAAAAGGCCCAATGACATCACCCTCAGCAGAGCCATGAACCTCTGGCTGCAAGCCTGGCCTGCCAACATTACCACAGCCAGATTTTGGAATCCATGATGCATGGTCAAATTGATGTCACACATATGATCATCCATTTTCAGCCATGCATTGGTAGCACAGTTTGCAAACAAATGGCTGCATAACCATCGCCATAACATCTGCAAGTCATGTATTCCCCACAGGTGACTCACCCTATCTGCATCCTGGATCCTGTGCATCTCACCCAATAGCAGGAGCAGTGGCAGCAGAAGGAGCAGCGGCAGCAGAAGGAGCAGCAGCAGCATAACCTAAAAAAAGATCTATAGTATATAGACATGAATAACCCATAACAAATAAAAAGTTGTGAATGAAGTTGACAAAGATAACATAGATAGAAGACATGTGTGTTTACATGTTTTGTGGGGTGACCAATAACATTACAACATTGAGGTAGAACACTGCCATCAATTTGTATCTTCCAAAATTGTGGTCTATTTTTAAAAGTCAAGGACCATTAAGGGCATAAATTAAATTAAAATAAGTAACAATTCTATCACTTCTTCCCAAGTGCAAAACAGGAGTAAGGTTAAAAAAAGATTGAAATGCATAATGTGAAATTAGAGATTTGGCCAAATGATGGAGATGATTAAAAAAGGGATGAAGACATTTTTACAAAGTGTATTTACTTCTCCAATCTGTGTCCTTGTATTCACTTTCCAAATCTTGACACACCTCTTCTCCCATTGTGTCCAGAATCTAAGGGTTGGATTCTGAGTGGAAGGAGAGGCCCTCCTCTGGACTTCTGGACTTATGTCCTCTTTGCTGAAAACTCTGGACTTTTGTCCTCTTTGCTGCAAACTTGGCCCTAATACAGTGCACTTATATGTAGTTTGCCCTTTAGCGCATGTAGCCCTTACAGCATTGGCTTTGTCTGCTACCTGCTGTCAGAGTTGTGTGTGCCTTGCAGCCTTAATGCAATCAAGCTGATTCCCAAGCAAGATGTCCCATCACACCACCACTTCATCCACCAGTGTTGCCTTTTCATCACTGGTAATTCAGCGACATTGTTTAGAGCTGGGGACCTCGTCAGCATCTTCCATTTCTCTCCTTCGGGTGCCCAGAGAGCCTCTATATTCCTCCTTTCACCTGTGGGCTCCCTGAGAATCTCAATCCTCCTCCCTCCTGCAGGCCCCCCGAGAGCCCTCCTACTCCCACCTGTAGGCTCCCATCCCTGCTCTGCACCCCTCCTTTCTCCTGCAGTCCCCGATACTTGCCCTGCCCTCCTCCTCTCTCCTGCATGCCTGAAGGCCCCCCTACCTGCCCTCCTCTTCCTCTCTTCTGTGGGCCCCCTCCCTGTCCTCCTCCTCCTCCCACCTGCAGGCCTCACTAGCTGTCCTGCCCTCCCCCTCCCATCTGTGGGCCTTCCCTCCCTGACCTGCCCACCTTGTCTCTCCTGCAGGCCCTCTCCCTTCCCTCCTCCCCCTGCCTCTGCCTCCCCAAATTGCCTCCAACTCCCAATCTCTATCTGGCCCCCTCCTGTGGCCACTTAAATTCATTATGCTACATGCTCCACTAAGGGTCAGATGTACTAAATTCACGTGAAGGATTCAAGTTTGATCAAAGTTCAAACGTAGGATTTCTTCTTTTGGTCGAATATGTGAATTTTGGCATATTCGATTATCGAATAGGGTATGATCGAACGATCGAATACATTCGAATAGAATCGAATGGACGAATATTCAATCATTCGATCATTCGATCAGCAAAGGATTTTATTTTTTAAGTTTGATTGCCTACTTCGGCAGATTGGACCTACCGAATTGCAATAGACGCCTATGGGAGCACTCCCATAGGCTTCTGAGACTAAGTCCTGATCGAATAGGATTCGTACGATCGAAGTGTTCGTTCGTTCGAATCGTACGAATCATTAGAATGATCGAATAATTTCTTCGTTCAGACGAATGATTTATTCGACTGAACGAATAGGTTTTTATTCAATCGTCGAGCCTAGAACTATTTGATTAACATTCGAAAATCGAATGATAATCGAATATCGAATAGAAACTAATTATTTTTGGGGAATAATAGTAAATTTGCCCCTAAGTGACTGGGTTGGCAGGACAACGGGAAAAAACCTGGCCCAGACCTGGTCCTTGCACAAAAGCCGGAGGCAGCTTTCAACCCCCCTCCCTGGCCTCCAGCCCAGCTGAAAGACAAGGAAGGTGGGTGCCAGGGGCCAGAAGGGGGGTTGTGGCTCATGGATGGGGGCCAGAAGGGGGGTTGTGGCTCATGGATGGGGGCCAGAAGGTACTTTGCATCTGACGCTGCACTTATCCTCCTCTCTCCTCCACCCCTTTGGGACTGGAGAGGCACTCTCCTTCCTCCTTCCTTCTTCACCTCGCTGTTTTTGTCAAAAAGCCTGATATTTGGACAGCCCCCCCCAAAGATTTCCTCTTCCTAGCCTATCTGAATAGCAAGTGATGAATCAACGTGGAAATTAGGGATGCACCAAATCCAGGATTCAGTTCGAGATTCTGGCAGGTTTCTTCCTTTTTCAGCACAATCTTGTTGAATCCTTGTTCCGAATCCAAATCCTAATATGCATATGTACACTGGATCGGAAAGGGAAGTCATGTCATTTTTTATCACAAAACAATGAAGTAAAAAATGTTTTTCCATTTTTTCCTTTGACACCCCTAATTTGGATATACAAATTAGGATTCAGTTCGGTATTCTGCTGAATCTTTCAAGAAGTATTCAGGTATTTGGCTGAATCCAAAATTAGTGGGTTTGATGCATCCCTAGTGAAAATGCAACTAAAATGGATGCTGGAGAACTTCCTGTGTAAAAAAATGCACAGCATGACAAGAAAAGGAAGTTCATTTGAAAAACTCAATTTGATACGAAGTGGGGAAAGAGAAAACTCAAATAGACTCGCCATGCTCTACGGTTAAAAAACTTTAAAAACTTAAAAATAATCTTTTCCAGGTTTCGAGGGAAAGAGTATTTGTTCACGTTTACCCAGTTTGAGTTTTTTCATAAATATGGTAATAGTTTATTTTCCCAAACCCACTAATCGATTTTTAAGGTGTTACCTAAAACATGAAAATTCACATGATAATAATCCTATATAATAAAGTTCAAGTGTCTCTGCGTCCAGTCCCCGTGTCCGTGGAATTGCGC
>CM044431.1:148464902-148498853 GCA_024363595.1 Xenopus borealis
GACTATATATGTTCTAGCGCCCGTTAATTTAACGGGCTTAATGTCTAGTAATAATAATAAATCTGCCTCTTAATATCTATTATTTAAGCTTCCAGAAGTTTTAAAATGGATGCTGAAGGAAAAATTATTGTAGTAACAGAAATTATGTTCAAATAGTAAAATGCTACTAAAATGCCTTCATTTCAAAATTTTTCACCTCTCTTTTTTTTCTAATACGTTGCTGGACTCTTCACTCCACTGACAACAAATTGCATTAATTCAAAATATGGGCAAAAAAGGTTGGATCACCTTATATTATGGGACCTATTTACTAAAATTTGTATATTTTTCAAAATTTTTATTAAAACAAATCCGACCTAACTCCCAACCACAAATTGCCTTAATTTACTAAAAAATCAGTTTGTAAAAAGTATGTAGAAAAAGTTGTGACAAAATCATGAGACAATTTGAACTGTGAGACTTTTTGGAACTGTCACTCAAAAACCACAAATTTTGCAAAAAAAAATCTTCAAATTGTAAAAGGCACATCTGCCACTGACTTTTACATGAATTCATCAGGTTATAGATTAATTCAGATTTTTCTGACTCACAGAAAAGTTTAGGTTTTTTTCCTTTAAAATGATTCAGAATTTTACCTAAAACTTCAACCAAAAAAATCAAGGTCCAATAAACACATCTTCTAAAAATTATTTAAATATTAAATTGGCCCAATATGATTGTTTTGCCATTAATATGGTTTATTGTAGCTTAGTTACCATCGGGTAGAAGGTACTGTTACATTAATACAGAGAAAAAAAAAATTTGAATTATTTGCCTAAAATGTACTATATGGGAAATGGCCTTCACATAATTCAGAGCTTTCTAGATAACAGGTTTCCAGAATATATATATATATATATATATATATATATATATATATATATATATATATATATATATATATATATATAGTAATAGTAACAGAATGCTGATGCACATCAGGATTTTTCATTTAAAGAGATACTGACACCTGAAATTAAACTCTTTTTTTCATTTATTATTTGCATGGTGCTTTTACATTACGTATACGGGGCAGAATGAATGATTCGAAATTCGATCGAATTTTCAAAAAGATTTCAATTTTCGAAGGCCACTTCTACCATCATATTTTGAAAATTTGATCAAATCGAATGACTCAAATAATTTGAATAAAATTGTATTTGAATATTCGTCAGTCTAATTACTTGCCCTTTAAATTTTTATTTGACTGCCTAGTTCGCCAGAAGGTTTTAAATTCGACCACAATTTGATTGGTCAAATTCGAGGGTAAATTCACCCTCAAATTCGACCAATAGTAAATCTGCCCCATCTGTCTGATCCCCGATGTTCCTGTATGAGGGGGCTGCCATATGATGGGACAGCCAGGCTGGCAAAGTCAGAGTATCAAAGAGTCAGGCTTAGGAACTTCAGCTAACAGTTATATACAAGAACAAAACTCTCAGCAAAAAATGAACAACATGGCCTATAGGTAACATTTAATGTACATTCATATGTTAAAATTAATTTTCAAGATCTGGATAAAGGTCCCAGACGTGGACTGAAACGTCAATCAAATAACGTAAGTTATTTTTATCTATTGATAATATAAAGTCTGGAAATTTCTTAAAATCTTCAATTGCCATCTTCTGCCATTTAGAAAAAGTATATTTCCAATTTCTACACCATGGTGGAATAAAGTCTTGATAATAGTGAAGTTCAGTGCCATATAATGTAAGGGCTATCCCTATGCAAATGTCTGTAAACAATTTTGGGCTTGTAAGTAAGCATAATAAGTCTAGCTAATTATTAGTTCCTCCAAGTGCCCCCCGCAGTGTGTATCTCTCAGATTATGCAGATGTCTACTACGACTCAAGTCTATTTATTGAATTATCGCACATTGTCATTACATTCTGTTATGAGATAGGTAATAATTTATATTATTATTTTGTCTTGCCACAAACAATTTTACTTTGGTAGTCTACAAAACCAGGATATATATCAAAATATATTAGTAAGCTCATTATATGTTATGGTACAGCAAAAGAGTAAATAAAATTATATTTAGGGGCAGATTTGCTACAATTTTGACTTCAAAGTGAAAATTTGCAGAAGGTCCCCATAGGCTAACATATCAATTCGGCAGATTTCTTAAAGAGACAGTATGTTTTTTCAATTTGAATCAATTTGGCCTATTTGATGGTCAAAGTATCAAAAAAATACTTTGAAATTCGAACATTTTGAACTTCGAAAATTCACTTTGACCCTTAGTAAATCTGCCCCTAGATGTTACAAACATTGAACAATTAGTTTACCATCTCATGCTGTAAAACAAATAAGATTGCAGCCTCATTATACTTTTGTAAAATTTGTTATGTCTCATAATGTTATTATAATTAGAAAGCTGCATCTACCTGTATTTGAAAATATTCAGAAAAAAAAATACAATACCAAAAGCCAGTAAAAATCTGGTGAGCAAAAGTTTTAGATGAACTATGGTACGAAAACTGATAGAGTCAACTGAAAAGACTCCACTATCAACAAATTGTGCTTATTGTACCATAAAAAATGTAGCATACGGCAGAGCAATATCATCAGCATAACAGATGGTCGCTTTTCCCCTAAAGGATAATTTTTGAAGTATTATTCAAAAAAAAAAGAGGAAGAATAAAAATCAAAGAAAATAATAGTTAATCTAGATGTTCATAAAAAGAAGAAATATTGATCTAATTTTCAAACCCATTATATGCAAAAACATGACCAGCTACTATGAGTTGACTCAAAGAAGTGAAGATTATCTGGAAAATATATGACAGACAGTAATATGTTTTGCATTGCACTTGACCTATTTCAGATAAACCATCCATTGCATAGAAAAATCAAGTTGCCAAGGACAAACAGTATTCGATTTGTGCCAGGAAACAGAGGCAAATCATTGATGTATTGACTTTAAAGATACACAAATTAAATTCTTGCAACACATGAAAGAGTGGAATTATAAATAAAATGCACAGCAAGACAAGTTAGAAGCTCCTTTATTTAAATGAAAAGCTCAGAAATATATTTGTTTTTTACCTGACAGCCCAGAAAATGTTCCTTGGTTGCCCTAGTTAAACCAACCAGGTGGCAACCTTGCTGTGTAGGGTTGCCACTTTTACTGGAAAAAAATATTGGCTTTTCTATATCTGTGCATTTTAAGGGTTTCAGTTAGTGACATTTATGCTGCTTTGACTTGCTTTGTGTAAAAGCTTGTGACTTGCTTTGTGTAAAAAATGAACACTGAGCAAAAGAAAAATGGTAAGTGAGGGGGAGTTATGAAGTGTTGAACCTGAGAATGATAGCACAGAATAAAAATATGGAATGGAATGGTTGGGAACGTTAGGAAAGGAACAAAATGAACATGTATGGGAATAATTTGCTGCTCTAAATCTATCAGCAATGATCATTCATTGGAAATGTAGGGGCAGGGCCGCTTCTGTTATCAGGCAAGGTGAGAACCTTGACTCAGGCAGGAGCGAGCAGCCAGTTACAAGGGGAGGCAAAAGCTTATAACTTTAAGAGCTGAATTTACTGTATCTCCACTCTGTTGTTCCGCTTGTTCAGTCCAAGAACCAAAAGTAGATTCTGATGCACAAAATGTGTATGTTCTTCCTGACAGCAAGAAGTGAAGGGGAGCTTAATATTTCTTTTCTTGGTGAGTTTTTTTCCTTTGTCCTACAGAATTGGGTAGAAATCACTTTGTTAAACAATTGTAATTCTTCCATCTAATAATTGAATTACTAGCAACTGTGATTCTTAGTTCTTTTCTGTTTTCAGGGAGTATAAATCTTATCTAATGTAATATGCCTATTACTAAATGACCATACAGAATTGGGGCTTTATTTTCTTCTATTGTCAGTAAATTGTAAACCTATGGCAAATACCGTATGTTAAAACAGAAAGTTAGTAATTTGAGTTAATAATAACTGTACTTTCTCGCTCTCTCTCTCTCTCTCACTCTTGCTTCATAGATCTTGACAAAATTTTTCTCAAGCACAGTCTGCTATGATACTGATGAGGAGTCTGTTCATATGTGTTGGTCACTGCTCAGATCAGTAAGCACAAAATCACATTCAAACAATACTGGGCTTTAATTCCAGTTACAACCATAACAGAGGTTATCCTCCTTTAATCTGCCATATTATTAGAAGTATAAATAATGTATTTTATAATGTATCTATTTTGCTTAATTGATTAAGCACCAACACATGTATGCAGTGCTTTACAGACATTATGCATGATTCACATATTGTAATTGCTTGCCTCATTGGTGCATACAATTCCTTTACACATTCACACAAAAGCAAGGGGGTTATTTATTAATGCCAAAAACTAAAAAAAAAAAAAAAAAATGGGATCTATTATACCCCGAGGATGGAAAAAGTCAGGACCCGAAATCCAGTATTTCAGACCTACTGAGGTTGTATATAAGTTAATGGGAGGGGTCCCAAAAATATCCTGATCTGCGCTGGGTTTTGTGCAACCCTTAGTGTCAGTTTCATCAGGAGCCTGTTAACCTTCCTCTAAATTTTTGGAGTTGGAAGAAACCCAAGAACTTGGAGGAAACCCAAGAAACTAGAGGAAACACAAACACACAGCATACAAACTTACGGGTATCTGTGCAATGATCCTATACAGCAGGGATCCCTGTGAGCCTGTGAGCAACATTCAGATGTAAAGAGAGTAGGGGAGCAACACAAACATGAAAAAGTTTCCTAGTTGGTGCCAAATAGAGGTTGTATTTGGTTTTGGTAGCCCCTATGTTGACTGGCAGCCCACAGGAGGCACTGTTTGCCAGTGCATCTGTTTTTTATGCAACCAAAGCTTGCCTTCCAGCCAGGAATTCAAAAATAAGCACCTGCTTTGAGGCAACTGGGAGCAACATCCAAGCGGTTGGAGAGCAACATGTTGCTCACGAGCTACTGGTTGGGGACTACTGCTATACAGTATGCTAACATTTCCTCTCAATTAAGGGAAATTGCTATATAAAATCTATGGGATAATATAAAATATTGTATTTAGTTTGCTACTTGTCCAGCAAGTCACAGCAAACAATAAGCAGTTTTACATTTTATTGTTTTCTATGGGTTACTACAATGTGGGCAAACGTAACAATTTTTATTACATTACCCTGTATGTATAAAATAAATGACAGTAGTGTAAAAAATGCACAATTTAAACAATAGTCCCCTCGTGTTTGATGTAAAATATATCATCATTCTTGGGGAGGCCTATTTAACAAAATTTGGATTTCTGTAGTTTTAGAGGTTTTTATCTACTTTGAATAAAATTTTAAATAAACAGGAATTTTATCTTATTTATTAAAATAAATCTGAATATAGAGAACTCAAATGAATGAAATGAAGCATAGAAAAAAATAGAATACCTCAAATTTGTGGTTTATTCTTTATTTTTAGTGAGTTAACAAGCTCAAAAATGTTTTAAAAAACTTTTTTGCATGCCAAATGTGGAGGGGCCAGTGGCAGTGGCAATATACTGTACCTCAAAAATAGCCAGAAGAAGTAGATATTTAATATTATTAAGTTTTAAAACATATGTGCTAAGAATCTTTTTTATTCATTTGTATTTTATGTTCAACATATTCAGACAAAATTAAAAAAAATGTGCTTGTACACCCAGAAAGGTAGCTTTCTTGTCATTAAAACTTTTCCTTGGCTTCAAGAATTTGAAGTACATTGAGAACAATGAAATAAGGTCTGAAAGCCTTAAAGGGGTTGTTCACCTTTGAGTTAACTTTTAGTATAATGTAGAGAGTGATATTCTGAGACAATTTGCAATTGGTTTTCATTTTTTATTGTTTGTGGTTTTATAGTTATTTAGCTTTTTATTCAGCAGCTCTTTAGTTTGCAGTGTCAGAAATTTGGTTTCTAGGGTACAAATTACCCTAGCAACCCTGCATTGATTTGAATAAGAGACTGGAATATGAATAGGAGAGGGACTCAATAGAATAAGTAATAAAAAGTGGCAATAACAATACATTTGTAGCCTTACAGAGCATTTGTTTTTAAATGGTGTCAGTGACTCCCCATTTGAAAGCTGTAAAGAAACAGAAGAAAATTGCAAATCATTAAAAAAAACTATGAAAAATAAATAGTGAAGACCAACTGAAAAGTTTCTTAGAATTGGCTCTTCTACAACATACTAAAAGCTAATTTGAAGGTGAACCACCCCTTTAACTGTCCCACAGCAGCCTTAGGGGCAGATTTACTAACCAGCAAATTTTCACCATCATCCAACCTGTTACCTAAAAAATGTTTTTAGGAGTTTTTAGGCAATTACGCTGAAAAAAAAAAGTTGCCAGCTTTTTTTGGACATGGAATTTTGGCTCACAGGTTATGATGCAAGTGATTTCACTAAAGTGCATTTTACTGAATTTGCGGATAATGACCATTTGCCAGAGCGAAAAGTCTCCTGGCCATCAAGTGCGAATCACCACTAGCGCCGGTCTCTTTTGCTAGCAAATTGGCACCAACACTTGTTAGTAAATTGTGATGTCCCTGCAGGTGGGAACACTAGTGAATTGTTGATAGTATTAGCCACTTAGTTAATCTGGTGCGAAGTGAAATTATATGAAAACATGCTCCTGAGGAAGTGGCGAGAAGCCATGAAACGTGTTGAGTAGCCGCTATTTTTGTCCTTGCACACTCCTAAATATGGATGTTTTTTATATGGATCCAATAAAGGCTTGATTTTTAACTATTTGCTCCAGTGGTGCTCCGTGTTACATTCGTTTCATTGGACTTCTACTGCTGAATGGGATCGCAGCTGACACGTAGCAGCACGCTGGAAGCGCATGCTTAACTATATATGTTTTAGAATATAGAATGAACATGAGGAAAAAAAAAGTACATGCAAAAAGGAATAGAAAAGAGAAAGAAAAGGACAAGGAGACGTAGCCAAATATGGAAGGTGTTTAAACAAACAGTAACACCAAAAAATTAAAGTGTTTTAAAGTAATGAAAATATCATGTAGTGTTGCCCTGCACTGGTAAAACAGATCTGTTTGCTTCAGAAACACTACTATAGTTCACTACTATAGTTCACATAAACAAACTGCTGTGTAGCAATGGCAGAAATTAAAAAAAAGGCTATATGGCACAGGTTAAATAGTGGATAATGGACAACACCATTATGTTCTACAGAGCATATCTGTTGTGTAACCTAAGCCTTTTCTCCTTTGAATTGCTGCCTCCATTGCTACACAACAGCTTATTTATATAAATAATAGTAGTGTTTCTGAAGCAAACACATCAGTTTTACCAGTGCAGGGCAACACTGGCTTTGTATTACTTTAAAACACTTTTATTTTTTGATGTTGCTGTTCCTTTAAGTCTCTGTTATTGTGTTCTTGTCACAGGCAAAACAATTGCAGTTGCAATCCTTTTCACTTCCAGCAACTGTGGTTTCTCTTCACACCCTCATTTTCTGATGTACCATGCACTGACATACACTGATCATAAATAGATTACATTTTTTAAACATTTCCTATCAGTGTAATCCAATGGGATTGTGTGCATACATATTCAGTAGTGATGGGCGAATCTACCCAGTTTCGATTCGCCGAAAAATTCTCGAATTTCCAGCGAAATTCGCAAATTGGCGGAAAAATATCGCGAAACGAGTCGCGGCATGTTTTCGACGCACGCCGCATCGTTTTCGTTGCTTCGTTTTCGACACGCATCGCGTTGCTTTTGTCGCGAAGCGCAACTCTTTTTTTGGCGAATTTTCACCAGGCGAATTTTCACAGCCGTTTCGCGAATCGCGGTAATTCGCCCCTGGCGAATAAATTCGCCCATCACTAATATTCAGATAATAAAATAATAATAAAAGGTCAAATGTGGTCAAATGTGGCCAAACGTTGCCAAACGTCCCAACAAAATATGGGTATGTATTGTCAACTTCAGCATCAGAGTTGTTTAGATGGTCTTCAATTTATGACAACAGTGTAATTACATGTCTTTTTCTATAGGTATAGTTTTGCTTCCTGTGTACAAAAATATATAAAATGTATATGCTGGGACCCATAGGGTTAAATATGTGGCTATGGCTTTAATTCCCTATACCTGATCTACCTAGTTGCTGGGCAGATGCTAGTGATGGGTGAATCTATCCAGTTCCGGTTCGCCGAAAAATTAGTTTTTTGAAGTGCGTTGCATCATTTTCGTCCCGTTTTATTTATGACAGCGAATTTTCGGCAGGCGAATTTTCGGCAGGCGAATTTATTCGCCAGCTGCGAATTACGGGAATTCACCGCAATAAATTTGCCAGTATTAGTATTAGATGCTCATGTAGCTAGATGTAATTTGTATAGATATGCTATCGGCCACATCCTGTCACACTCTGGTATAGTGAGAGAAAAGGGGTGGATCTTCCTCTTTGGCTGCTGGATGCTAATCCAGCTGGGTGTGCCCAGGGGAGCCTGGGTACAGCAAGGCCCAGAAAAGCCATGTGCCTAGAGGGACCAGGTCTTAATCAGGGAGCAAGGGACCCAGTGAAAGAGGTTAGCAAAACAGGCTTAGTTCTGTCATAGACTCTGTAGGAGAGTAAGGTAGAGAGGTCAGATAGTAAGAGCAGAGGATTGTAGCAGGGAGTAGCTTCCCATGGTTTTTGAATTGCCTAAAAGTGAAGGGGCCACAGTGGATAGGGTGTCATGGTTAGAAAGGCGTTCTCCCTGACCACTCCACTGGATGGGAGCCGGACCACATTGAGGTATATTGCAGAAGAAAATGGATGTACTACTCAACTACCTTGACTGATAGGAGTCACTGTTCTCTGATGTGTAATGTAACCTGTTTCAGCCTGTTGTGTGGCATTGTGTATGCCTTGACCTCTGTAAGTAAACCCTGGGCTCATTTGTTCTTGTACAAATAAACTATTATTTGTTTGGTTCATCACAAGAATCTCCTGGTGCCCATTATTTATATTTGGTATAGCAAAGTAGCGTGACAGTTGTAGTTAAATTACTCCATCTGGGAAATCTTCTAAGTAGCGAAGACCTTAGCCTAAAGTGTCTTGAGTCACATGTAACCCATGCTCCTATCTCTAGTTGGATATTAACCCATTTTGTTTTGCCAAGCCAAATTAGCATTGCATATATCATGTGCTATTTCTTCTGCATTGGATGCATTTGTATGTATCAAGTAGAACCTAAAGTTTATGTAATAAAATATTGATAAATGGATCACACAAATGTGCTGAAGTGAGATAATGATTTTGTAATACTTTACTAAAGGCAAAACAAGAAAGATCAAAGTGTGTTCCCAAAGGCTTTACCAAAGGCTTTCTCACATCAAAAGCAATGTTCAGAAAATCCTTTAATAGCACATATCTAAAATATCAAAAGAAAATGATCATTAAATTTTGGAGGTATTCACTCCTGTATAATGACTTATTTTATTTGTTTAATGTTTACTTTAAAAAAAAAATACAGTTTAGCGAGAGTTGTCTTTAAATAATGAAACACACAGTATACAGTAGTTCTAGAGATGAAACTTTGAATGTCATAAGATTTATTGAAAACTCAGAATTAAAAAAAGAAGAATGAAAAATTACATTGAATTCTACACAAAAAAATCAGAAAAACTCAAAAAGTAAAATTTTTCGGGCAATTCGTAGCGGAAAAAATTACGAAAACATCTAAAAGTCTGAATTGATTACAGTGTTCCAAAAATATCTGTGCAGCTCCCACTAATTTCTAGAGGACGTTGACAACTTTTACCTGGTTAAGTTTTGTCTTGGATTTTGTGGTTCTGTAGAGAAATTTTAATTATTTTTGGCAGTTTAAACTACACAAAAAATAGTTTTGGTTTGGATTATTAAAAGGTTTCCCCTTTCTTTGAGAAGATCCTAGCTTGATTTTGAGTTTAACCCCTTAAAAGCCTATACCATTAAATGTCCCCTTTAATATACATGTTTAAAGACTTTCAGGGCTGGTCTTACGAGTCCATGTGGATAGCTTGTATTTCATGAATTGGACATCCATTATGTACTGTATATCATCCCCCCCCCACACACACATATTCACATAAAAATTGCATTCATAGAGTTTTGAGTCCAATGAACCAATGGCACAATTGATCAATATTCCTCAACATTTCTATTTACTGAGTACAATAGCATTCAGGGAAAGACATTAGGTCAAAATCATCTAGATTAATAGATATCTGTCTAGAATGATAACCTTCACATATCTATTCACACACTGCGCACCCTGAGAATTGAAATGTTGTGTTGTGTTTTTTACTGTTGGGATGGAATCAATACGTTTATGTGAACAGATTAATTAGGAGTTTATGGGCTCCTTCAGATATATAGTGCCACCAATATATAGATGATTCAGTATTTGTTAAACAAAAACCCAAGTAATAAATGCTGGATCATATGTACATGTACCTTCCAATTAAATTTTCTTACCAAGTTGTTTTTGTATCCAATTTATTTACAACTGGGTCCAATAACCTTTGATATTTTTCTCCCTTGCTTCCAAGCCCACCATATTTTGCCTATTATCCTTATTCATCTCATATTCTTGCCTGCCCTCGAGGAAGCACTAAAAAGAAATCCAAGTATGTATTTATGAATGCTTAATTAATTTGTATACTGTTACTCAGATATGCAGCACTAGAGAATTTTACAATATCAAAAAAGACACAAAGAGAGGGCAAAATTTATATTATTCACTTCAAACTCATGTTTGTGTCTCCCGCTTCTGCTTACTCCTCAGCAAGCTGGTCTCCTATACAGCCGAAAAATGATTCCACAAAGCAATTATGATAAAGAGCATGTCCAGAAGTCGGTTCTTTTAAAATCAACAAGCTTTATTCCAATTACATCTAAAAGTAAAGGTACAGGGCTCCATGGCAAAGCATATTTCCTGTTCAATGACATAGTGGTCACCTAGATTTATATTATGATGATGTAACTGTCATTGTTTGCAGTTTCAGTATTGCTTCAATTTAGATTTTTCTAAGAATGAATATCTACAATGGCTATTACCATCTCCCAAAAGTATTCTTTGGTGTTAGAAATCTACTAAAAAAATGCAGCACTGGGAAAGGCCTTCTGATCCATGAGGCATATACATATAAGAATGAATACTTACCTTTTCTAAGCATAATTTAGCAGGACAATTATGAAATAGTGGCCCTCTAAGAAAGTACAGGCATTCAGATTGTTAATTTGTATGTAAAAGAAAGTGGGGAAAATAAGAGGCAACCATTAAAAAGTAAATCAAAGAGGCTGGTTTATAAATAGTGTAATGATAGAAGAGGGGGGTAATAAAGAAAGACAAGAGACCACTACAGCAAAAGCAAAGCATATTGCAGCATTTTTAATATTCATTCTCTGTATCTTTGCATTCTGAGTATCACAGGGCATGTTAATCTGATTGAGCACTGAAAATAGAAAAGAAATGGCCACTTGTGAAAATGAGAATGACCTTTGCTGTTAAAATCATTTTAATTTGGAATAAAATAAGAAAAAATCTATCACGCTAAATTAAAATACTGTTAAAATTACAGCATCATTTAAGTTATGTGAGAGGAACTGAAAGGGAATTCTAATGTTTGCAGACAAAATTGTTTATTACAAATCCACATGTGTATGTTTTTAATTTCAAGGATCATTACATTGTAAAAGAGCATACAGTCTTGGTGGGATTTCTCAGCTGTAGGCTAAACACGCATTTAAATAAGTAATAAATCTCTTGAGATCACAATGAAGTACATAAATGATTTGAAATGGAACATTTGAAAGGTCACCAAGCCTAAAACAATTTGTGTAATGTCTTATCAAAAAATACTCACAATGGGCATTTTAGTGTGTGTGAAAAAGTGACAAGTGACACAAAGATATGAATGGGAAAATGTAAAATAAGGCACAAAATTGGCAAGAGGTCTACTAACACCTCCCACACATTCATCCATCGAGTTGGTCAGAGAATATCTTAACAACCATGTATTCAGTTTGGTATAGGGACATTTGCAGTTGACTTATACATGACCTCGACTGGTTTCAGATGGCAAATTTTAATTTTCTAATCTTGAAAATTTTTTATTTTGTTCCACTAAATGTTTTCCCCCCAAAAAACGACCACAAAAATGTGAGTTTCAGTAAATAACCCCCAAGCGTTAAAGCTGGTAAAACGTTCCAGTGGCAAACCACACAGGATTTTACACTGGATGCAAGAGATTGCATTACTGTTGCTGTATGAAGGAATTGATCTGAAATATTATCAAATGAGAGGCTGCTTATGATGAGACCTCTGAAGATGTGATAGTAAGGTGGTAGTAATGATATCTTAAACAAATATGTTGATCCAGAACTGAATATTTGTAACAGCCACTTGCAAATAAATACTGTTAGATATCAAAGTTTCCTTTGTTCTAAGCAGTCATCAATGGGTCTCACAGTGCAATTTGTGTTCACTGCAATGCAGCTGTTGCCATTCTGCTTAAAGGAACAGTAACATCAAATAATGAAAGTGTTTTAAAGGAAAGAAAATATAATGCCCTGATGCTCTGCACTGGTAAAACTTGTGTGTTTGCTTCTGAACCTCTACTTTGGTTTATATAAACAAGCTGCTGTATAGCCATGGGGGCAGCCATTCAAAACAGAAGGAGGAGAAAAGAGAAAAGGCACTGGATTACAAAGCAGATAACACTCTTTAGTATACAATGGGATTCATCAGAATTTATCTGTTGCTTGTTGCTTAACCTGTACTTGAATGGCTGCCCCATGGCTACATACTGTAGCAGCTTCTTTACATAAACTACAGTTGTGTTTCTGAAGCAATTTTACCAGTGCAGGTCAACAGCACACTATATTACCATTTCTTTAAAACACTTTCATTTTTTTGTGTTACTGTTTTTTTAACAGATGGGATAACCAGTAGCTCAATCTTACGTTAGCCTGCAGCTTTCTTTAGACAGAGGAGAAACTGCACAAAGACACCATGCTTCTCTTGCTTCAAGAAGACAAAACTTTATTAACACTTCTGCATTTGCAGACAAAGATCATGTCACATGACACTGTATCAGATTAGTATGGGATCTGTGTGAGAGCACATCCATTAATACATATCTTAACACCAGCAACCTTGCATTTTGGCAAATATAATACAAATGCAAGTTTTGGGCTCCAGTCCTTAAGAAGGATTAGATGAGCTGGAGTGAGTGCAGAGATGTGCAACTGGTAAGAGGGATGGAAGATTTAAATTATGATGGCAGACTGTCAAGGTTGGGGTTGTTTTTTTCTGGAAAAAAGGTGCTTGCGAGTGGACATGATTACACTTTATAGGTATATTTGAGGACATTATAGATAAATAGCAGGGGCCACCCCTTCAGCCTAGAAGAAAAGGACTTTCATTTGAAGCAGTGTAGGTAATTCTTTACAGTGAGGACAGTGAGGTTGTGCAATGCCCTGCTGGGTGATGTTGTGATGACTGATTCTGTTAATTCTTTTAAGAGTGTCGTGGATGATTTTATGGACAGACATAATATCAAAGGCTATTGTGATACTAAATTCTATAGCAGGGGTCCCCAACCTTTTTTGCTCGTGAGCCACATTTAAATTCAAAAAAGAGTTGGAGAGCAACACAAGCATAAAAAAGTCCATGGGGATGTCAAATAAGAGCTCTGTTTGGCTTTTTGGTAGCCCATATATGGACTGGCAGCCTACAGGAGAGAATGTTTGGCAGGACATCTGTTTTTTATGCAAACAAAACTTGCCTCTAAGCCATTAATTAAAAAATAAGCACCTGCTTTGAGGCCACTGGGAGCAACATCCTAGGGGTTGGGGAGCAACATGTTGCTCGCGAGCTACTGGTTGGGGATCACTGTTCTATAGTATAGATATGGGTATATATAAAATGTGGGGTTATGGAGGCTGGATTTCGTTTGGATGGGTTGAACTTGTTGGACTTCATCCTGATGAATCTGTGTAACCAACATTTATTTGTATTGAGCCTTTTCTTGAGGTGATGTGCTAGCCTTACATTACAGCGGTTTAATGGCAAAATATGCCTAATGTGCTTTCCATGGCTATAATAACAAACTGAAATGTCATATTATTTGATTTAAAATAACAATCATTCATCAAGCCGCAAAGTGTTCTACTCTCAAAACTAGTTATATATATGACTAGTTATAATATAGACTAGTTATAATATTTGTAATAAAAGTAAAAATATCTATCTTGAAACACTGATGAATAAGTATTTGATTTCTTTCACTGAATGTCTGTGAAGTCCTTGAGTGTGTCTATGCTTCTATTTGGAAAAAATATATATATATGTATATATATATTTATATATTTATTTTACTATGTTGGAGCTTTTGAATAGGTCATCTGAAGAAGGCAAAAACCAAAAACCAAAAAAAAATTTGTGTTCCAAACATTTACATGTATTTGTCATTAAAGCATATTTTTCCTACATTTAAATTGATTTGGACAGCTCTGATGAACTTTTATATTCTCCTCCACCACTAAAAATTACACAGTATTTCCACAAAACTTTGTTATATACTGTAGATTCATAATATAACTTAGACTTTGTATTTTGTCTGCAAAATTACATATTCATATGTATTAAGGTCTATCACAAGTTTTTCTTCAGGGAATGAGTTATTATGGGCAATTTTGTATTGTGTTATTTGCTTTTTAAATGAATATAGCTATTAATTTAGAAAACTATATTATGGAGGCAGCAATGACCTTTTGTTGTTATTACTCATCTGGCTGTGAAAATAATTTTTTCTTTCATTACTTTAAAAGTCAACATATTTGCATGAATGGGGAAGTCATAAAGATTGATATAAGGATGGCAATAATAGTTTAGTATTTTCTCAGTACTGTTACCAAATATTTCAGAATGCAGTAAAAAGAGCTGCAATGCAGAAGGGTGTTAGAATAAAAAAAAACAGCACACACACGCTCCAAAAGGAAAATAACATTGACACTCTATAGATATAAATACTAAGGGGCAGATTTATCAAGGGTAAAAAAAAGTGAAGTTCAAGCTATTTTTATTTACTTCGAATATGGAATAGTCCAAATTTGATTCAAATTTGATTCAAATTTGATAATTCAAATATCGAAATTTATCATGTACTTTGACTTTGAATTTTTGCAGTGTATTTATTGACATTTATTTCTATAGTGCCAACATATTTAGTAGCTCTGTGTAAAACCTGCTGAATTGCTGTTTCAGCCTATGGGGGACCTCCTAAAAACTATTTGGAGTCATTTGGTGGACTTTGAAAAGTTTTTTTTAAAATCCTTTGAATCGGATTTGATCAAATACATTAAAAATTTGATTCAAACGATTTAAATACAGCCTACTCACCCGAAGTTAAAAAGTTTAATTTATTTAATAAATTTCGTTTTTTTTTCTTCGAATTTCAAAGTTATGGGAGTTCAAAAAAACTCCCATTACTTCGAAATTCGACCCTCGATAAATGTGCCCCTAAATATATATATATATACTACTACAGACAAGAAATTGTACCTTCTATTTTAATTTAGCAAGCAGTTTGGACAATGTATTTATGCTAATGAGCATCTCCTTTTAAAATACGCGTCGTGTCGTTTTCGTCGTGACGCGCGACTCGTTTTTTTTTCGGTGAATTTTTTTGGCGAATTTTCGCTGACGTTTCGCGAATTTATTCGCCAGTGGCGAATCGCGGGAATTCGCCTATGGCGAATAAATTCGCCCATCACTATCCCCCTGTTCTCTTAACCATTTAATTGTGTAGCCAGGACATGGGGATAGACATTGGGTCCCCCATTCTGGTGCACAAACAAGATTCGGAGATGATGCAAGGCTTGCCTTAATAACAGTGTCCACAAAATGGCTCCTGTCTGCTTGCTATAATTATGAGTTCCCAGACTGAAGGAAACAAGATTAAAATAATATATATAGTGTAAATAAAATACATTTTGCTTGACTGATGTGATAAAATATGAATTTGAATATTTTTTTCTTACACTGAATTTTATGCAATGCCAATGCTTTGTTGAAAACCTTGTGAATTAAGCGGTAGAAGTTTAGCAAAAGGGTACTTACTCAGTTTGAAACAAAAAAAATCCCTTCACAAAATATGAAAAAAACATGAACTGTTTAAAAGGCTCACAGTTATTTGAAAGTTACATAGTTCCTTAGTTAAATTGAGTTCAACCCCTCCAAATTAAAACCCAGCATACAGACACTCCCCTCCACTCTTTCACACAAACCATATATGCCCATAGCTATTCTAACTGTAGAGTTTAGTATCAAAATAGCCTTTGATATTATGTCTGTCCAAAGAAATCACCCAAGCCCCTTTAAAAAGCATTAGCAGAATCAGCCATCACAACATCACCCAGCAGTGCATTCCACAATCTCACTGTCCTCACTGTGAAGAACCACCTAAGCTGCTTCAAATGAAAGTCCTTTTCTTCTAGTCTGAAGGGATGGCCTCTGGTGCGGTGATCCTCTTTATGGGTAAAAAGGTCCCCTAATATTTGTCTATAATGTCCTCTAATGTATTTGTAAAGTGTAATCATGTCCCCTGGAAAGCTCCTTTTTTCCAGAGAAAACAACCCTAACCTGGACAGTCTACCCTCATAATTTACGTCTTCCATCCCACTTACCAGTTTAGTTTCACATCTCTGTACTCTCTTCAGCTCATTTACATCCCTTCTAAGGACTGGAGTCCAAAACTGCACTGCATACTCCAGATGAGGTTTTACTAGGGATCTATAAAGAGGTCTAATTATGTTATCCCTTGAGTTTATGCCTTTTTTATACAGGACAGAACCCTATTTGCTTTAGTAGCTACAGAATGACACTGCCCAGAATTATACAACTTGTTATCTATAAAAACCCCAAGAACCTTCTCACTTAAGGAAACTCCCAACACACTGCCTTTTAGTGTATAACTTGCATTTATATTCATTTATCTCAACATTGAACATCATTTTCCAGTTTGCTGTACAATTTCCCAACTTAGACAAATCACTCTGCAAAGTGGCAGCATACTGCATGGAACCTATAATTCTGCACAATTTAGTATCATCTGCAAAAATAGAAACCGTACTTTCAATGCCCACATCCAGGTCATTAATAAACAAGTTGAAAGCAAGGGACCCAGTACAGAGCCCTGCGGTATCCCACTAACAACACTGGTCCAATTAGAAAATGTTCCATTTACCACCACTCTTTGTAGTCTATCTTTTAGCCAGTTCTCTATCCAGTTACAAATACTATGTTCCAGGCCAACATTCCTTAATTTAACCAGTAACCTTCTATACGGCACTGTATCAAATGCTTTAGCAAAGTCTAAGTAAATCACATCCACAGCCATCTCAGAATCGAGGTCCCTGCTTACCTTCTCATAAAAAGAAATTGTTAATCTGGCAAGAAGTATTATGCACAAAACCATGCTGGCACAAACTCATAGTATTGTTATTTGCTATGAAGTCCAGTATCCTATCCTTTATTAATCCTTCAAAAAGCTTTCCTACCACCAACGTCAGACTGACTGGCCTATAGTTTTGAGGCAGAGAATGGGATCCCTTTTTGATTAGCAGCACCACATTAGCAATTCGCCAGTCTCTTGGCACCATGCCCGACCTCAATGAATCCTGAAAAATTAAGTAGAGAGGTTTAGCAATCACAGAGCTAAGCTCGTTTGTTTATATTAACATGTTCTAGTCTCTTTTGAATTTCATCATCTGTGAACATCATTAGATGTATTATTAGAATTGGGACTATTAATAAGGAAACCTTCATTAGCTGGTTCCTCCTCATATGTGTAGACAGACAAAAAGTATGCGTTCAGAATCTGAGCTTTTTCTCATCAACCAACTGACCCCCCTCTGATAATAACGGTCCTACCCCTTCCTGTTTCATTTTATTATTAATTTATTTTAAAAATTATTTTGGATTATTTTTACTGCTATATCCTTTTCCATATCGATTTTAGCTTGCCTGATAGCTTTTTGGCATGATTTATTGTCCTCCTTGTACATTATAAATGAATTGGCTGTCCTAGTTAACCTGAAAGCCTTAAAAGCACGTCTTTTCTTCCCACCTCAACACCAACACTTCTATTGAACCAAAAAGGTTTTGCTTTACAACGACGTTCCTTGCTTACAAGCAGAATATACTGACATGTATATTTATCAAGCAGCATTTTAAAGACTTCCCATTTTTGTTCAGTGTTTAACCCTGTGAAAAGCATTTCCCACTTAATATGTTGCAGAGATGCCTTATTCAACAGAATCTCAAAGGAGACCATGTTATGATTACTATTCCCAAAATGATCACCCACACAAATGCTAGAGATGAGTTCAGTATTATTAGTTATTGCAAGATCCAAAAGAGAGTTATTCCTAGTAGGTTCTTGAATGAGCTGAGATAAAAAGTTGTAATTTTGCATATTTACATTACATTACCACAGTCAACGTCCGGATAATTGAAGTCACTAATAATAATAACTTGACCTAGTTGTGAAGCCGCTTCTATTTGTAAATGTAGCTGGGCTTCATCCTTGTCACTTATACGAGGTGGTTTATAGCATACACCAAAATTTTCTTTCTAACCTTATGGCTAGTGGAAAGTTCTAACCAGAGGGATTCCACACCCTCACCAGTGCCAGCAATGGTTATTTCTTTAGTGCATGGCTTTAATTCCGGCTTTACATACACACACACTCATGCCCCCTTTTTAATCCCTCTGTCCCTCTTAAAGGGGGTGTTCACCTTTGAGTTAACTTTTAGTATAATGTAGAGAGTGATATTCTGAGACAATTTTCAAATGGTTTTCATTTTTTATTATTTGTGGTTCTATAGTTATTTAGCTTTTTATTCAGCAGCTCTCTAGTTTGCTGTGTCAGCAATTTGGTTTCTAGGGTACAAATTACCCTAGCAACCCTGCATTGATTTGAATAAGAGACTGAAATTTGAATAGGAGATGGACTGAATAGAATGATAAGTAATAAAAAGTGGCAGTAACAATACATTTGTAGCCTTACAGAGCATTTGTTTTTAGATGGTGTCAGTGACCCCCATTTGAAAGCTGCAAAGAAACAGAAGAAAATTGCAAATCATTAAAAAACTATAAAAAATAAATAATGAAGACCAATTGAAAAGTTTCTTAGAATTGGCCCTTCTACAATATACTAAAAGTTAAATTGAAGGTGAACCACCCCTTTAAAAAGGGTGTAACCATTTAAATCCACAGTCCAGTCACATGTTTCATCCCAGCAGGTCTCAGTGATACCAATTATATCATCATTTTTAAAGCATGCAATTAATTCTAGGTCTGCCATTTTACCTGACAAACTTCGTGCATTTGCCAGCATACAGCAGAGGTTACTACTTTTACTTTTTAAACGTACATTACTTTGAGGGAAATTATATGTTAATTTAGTATTAGTCTGTTTTCCTTGTAACAGAGGAACCTCCTTAGCTGGTAAACTGTATTCCCCCCTCACTCCTCCCGCATGACCCTTACTAATCCCACTACCCCATCTAACTTAGCTTCCCCGTAATTCTTTCTCTCACTTTCCTAGTTTAAACACTCCTCCAACCTCTTGGCCATTCTTTCCACAGTGGACAGTGTTTGCTGTGGTATTCAAAAACCTGCTTTGAGGTGTACTCTTAAACTGAGGGGAAACATTAGGCTCTGTTATGTAATATTACTTATAACCCACAGTTTACTTAGCTATTAAATATTATTAAAGGAGAAGTCAACCCTCCGGGTGCAAAACCCCTCCCCTGTAGGCCCCCTCCCCCTGGCCTACCTCCCCCCGGCAAATGCCCTAAGTTGCTACTTATCCCTCTCAGCGCAGGTCCTGTCCATGGAGTTTGCAGGCGCCATCTTCTCTCATGCGGTCTTCTTCCTGGATCCATCTGCGTTTGGCAGCCCATGTGCAGTAGGAGCATTTACTGGTTCAGCTCTACTGTATATGCTCTGAAAGTCACAAAGTTTTCTGATTGAAACTTTGTGACTTTCGGCATATGCGCAGTATTCCAATAGTACTGTAACACAAACAAATCAAATAATGAATGAAAACTGTTGCCTGATTGCACTTAGCACTTTTTAAATGGGAAAGTTTCAGGAAAAAGATGTAAATAGATCAAAAGCCACAGAAATAAAACATGAGGATCAATTAAAATTGTTTTAGAATTCTAAAAGTTATTTCAAAGGAGAATTATTTTTTTAATATGCTATAATCTCCATCTTGTATAACTATTATAGACTTTGTCGTTCACCTTTCTCCACACTGATATGAAGCCATAACCGTGTATACAACCTCTGTTTTATCCCTTATTTTCAGTCTATTGTAAAAACATAAAATTATTTATAAAAAGTTTAAATTCCATAAAAAATACAAACAATTTAACATATTTTTGGATTTAAATGCAATACATTTAGTTTAGAGTAAATTAATGTTTTCAAGTCCAGCTTATGTTTATTTTCTCAATTTTATTAAAAAGAAGGAAAGAAATTAACACAAACATAGCCCTGCCCATAACAAAAAAAAGAAGACAGTGCAGAAAAGTAATTTATGGGTTTAATAAATAAAAATAATCTTTACAAATAAAATAAATGACCATTTTAATAACAACAGTTTCAATTCACTTACTGTAATCTGAATATTTTTAAGAATAGCCTCAACATAAAAAAATGCACCAATCCTCATACTCTCCAAAGTTCACATTGTAATAAACCATATATGTATCAAACAAATTGCATTATTTTAGCAATTTTTTATGGAAGTGCCTCAGTAAATAAGTTCTCTCTCTCATTTTGGATTTTTATTATATATATATTTTTCACAAAATTCTGCTTCAAGCTTTAGGTAGGAATTATATATTGACATTATGGTCATATCATGTTAAAATACTATTTTAACAGAATATTCTATAAATTAAAAAAGTGCTTAAATTCATGATTTTCATGCTAGTTTTCTGAATTAGTGACTCATTTTATGCGATCAGATATTGTGCTAATTTTGCACACTAAGGTACATGGCTTTATTTGTTTTGTGTGGCAGTATTAGTCTGAGTTAAATACTTTTTACCATTAGGCTACAATGTAAAACACAAAATGACCAGTCTTTTGAAACAGGATATTGCAGTCCAGCTTTTTATCTTGAACAAAACTATTCAAACCACAAATATACTGAAAAGCTGAAACTTCTGAACAGTCCAGTAATTAAACGTTATATCAAATATTGTAGTTTTGCATGTTTAAAGAATCACATCAGAACAATTTGAAACTACCTACAATAAAAGTGTGTACAATACAGGATTACTTTCACAGAAAAATGCATTTATGAAACCTAAGAAATGCATGTACAATTTAGAGGCCTCTTCTAGTCATCGCTATGACTGATTATACGTCCAGTTCACACATCTCCAGTCCATTGTTTGCTTGCAGTGCATGAACAGTATTTTTATTGTGTTGATCTGCTAGTGCCCCTTGCTTAGCAAGAAATTCCCTGTGTCTCATTGTTCAGCTAGACAATGGGAGTCTATTAGAAAAAATATTCCTTTTGACTCTCATTGATTGTGTTTTGCATACTGATCTCAGTTTTCAGTGCCGCTGTTGTGTCTGCATTATCCTCATTTTCGGAGGCTTTGGCTTGGTTTTTTTTATATGTGTTCTTTTGCAGGTAAATCCGAATTGCTATTGCAGTAATGCATAGCAGGATAAATGTCACAACTGATATAACACCTGGGGGAAATTGAATTGAAAAGTAGTCAAGAAAAGATTAAGAAAATATAGGATGTCTACAGTTTACAAATATAATTCAGCGTTTAAGCTGCAGAACATGAATTCACCTTTATATAACTTTTTGAAGAAATACAGAATTACAATGCTGAATTTTTTTGCACGTTTGTGTATGTCAAGCACATATTTTGTTGTGGATAACAAATCCCTCACTGCATTAACTCACCAACACCTTTTATACTGCAACAGGTAGCAAATTAAGTGTATTGTGTTAGTAAGTGTAAATAGAATGCATTGCAATGTGTTGTGCTTTGCCCTCTGTTTATAGCTATGCATCATTATTTCAAAATATGGTATTCATTTTGAGATTAGTGTATAGATTCCAATTTCTTAACAGCATAAAACAATGCAGTGTATTCATTATCAGTACAGACACGAAGCATCTAAAAACAGTCTGGTGGGTTCATTATCAACAGCATAATACAATGTTCATTGGCAATGCAGAAGAACACATCTGCTTTGTATAGAACAGCTAATCATGAATTAGTGGTTTATTTTCAAGGTTTTTACTAAGGGAATAGTTCTTAACTCTTACTACTCTATAAACAAACTGTTATATTCAGTCCCTTAAGTTAACTGCATGCTCAAATAAGCATCTGGATATTTGCTTAATGAGTCTCCACCATCAATTCTTTCATTTGCTTCTGTCACGTTTTCATTTCATCCTCTGAGAAAATGTATGTGTATGCCGATCTATATGCACATGTCGATCTTTGCCAGCTCCTATATGAATATTGCCAATCATTATATAGTTCTTTGGAACTTGGATATCATGGGTTTACAAAAGTTCAAGGCATATTAAACTATTCATTTTTTAATATTCAAATATACAGTATATACACTACATATATATATATATATATATATATATATATATATTGTGACAGGATGTCACAATGTTTAGCAGAGAAAGTGCTGGATGGTGTATACATTGCACCAGGAATCCAGCACTTCATGTGTTAAAAGGCTCCAGGAATGTTTTGGTCCTGAAGCCTATTGGGAAAAAGAAAGCCAGTTTTGGGTCCTGGAGCCGGTCAGGGAAGAGCTGGGTGGGTTCCCTGACCACCCGGAGCCAGTCCGGGTTTTACCCGTCTGTGTGCTACTCACACAGGTGCAGTATTTAGGTCAGCAGGCCTGACACAGAGCTAGCTTCCTATATGCAGTCTGGCTGAAAGCTGCAAGGAGAGGAGCTCTGTGACTGATTTCAAATTCCCTGAAAACTACAGTATGAAACTGTAAGTTGCTCTGTTTTTCTCCAGTGACTGTGATCATTATATTTGTGTTACTAGTATAGATAGGGCCACTGAGTGAGATAGGCAGGAGCCAGACGGCTATGTTTTATTTTCATTTTGTTTGTTATTTTGAGCAACTTACAAAATAAAGCCTGATCAACTGAATAACTTTATGACACAAACCTGTCAGCACCCCTGTTTCTGCACGACTGATCCCGGCAAGAGTGTGTAACTGTTCACAATATATATATATATATATTATTTTTTTTGTAAGAAAGAAAATCAAAGCTTTTGTTTTTATTTTACCCCCAATCACTGCAGAGTCACTTCTGATTGCATTAGCTATGGGTTCTCTTTCATCTTTTGGTCCTGAATGATCTGTAAGCATAAAACAAAAAAATGTTGCATCTTTTTAAGGTCTTTAAACTTTTATTAGTAGATAAATATTAACATTATTTTAGGAAGAAGTATAATCTATCAGTGCTTAAATGGATAGAAAGTTATAGGTAAAGTTTCTGAAATTCACTGAACCCTTACATTTTGCTAACTATGGCATTTGTTCTTTTCTGTAGAATTTCTCTAGTATTTGAATTAAAATATACAGCTAAATACCTATAAATACATTTGTTCTGTCTTGGCAACTCAAGGGTTGAAAGACCATTTTGATTTCCTTGAAACCAAGTGCCTCTATTTTAATACTGTATGTTTGTGCTGCTTCTGACTTGCATCCGTATATCCAATACATGTGGTAAAATGCAATACCCTCTCCTTTTTTCCTGGTTATATGTATGTATCATATTGTTGTATGCTTTTACTAATCAACAGACATATTCAGTTCAATATAGTCACGTTTGCATTATATGTTCTCCTAGATTACATTTGACCGGGTTATGCCATATACCCAGCTGCTTTTTGCTGCTTGTAATATTTCCCATCACCTCTATTGATAACTTGATAGAAAATTTGAAGAATCCAACGTTATAATAGCTCTACCATGCCGAAATCGATAAAGGCCAGTCTAAAGGGCCAAGATAAAGTGGAATATAGCCCCCAGTTCACGGGCACAACCAACTAACTTCTTCAATATATTCCAAGATACAACGTTTTAAAGTTAAAAAATCATTATTTATTAATCAAAGATTAAAATGTAGGCATACAGACCAATTGTTATTCCGCCCTACGCGTTTCATACCTCCCAGGTACTTAGTCATAGGCATTAATTTCTCTCCACTTGGTCCGCATATTTAAGCTACAAGAGGTCCCACCCTCCTATACCTAGAACCAATAGTTTACTGCCACATCACTAATTAAGCAATGACCCCTATGTAAACAATTTGGTCCTCAACACTACTGTGCCAATATGCCATCAATCCAAACAATAACATGTATCAAATTCATTACAATTTAGTCAACATAATCCCCAAATAAAGATTATTTTAAACAGCATTATCCAATAGGGGAATGTAAATGTAATATAATAATAAAGCATTAGAAACTGTGTCCCATTTCCTAGACCTTAATATTGTTTAAGTAAAACATGTTAAATCAAATTCATAATTTAAGTCAAGGGGCAAGCATGTATGTAGATAAAAAATCCAAAATAATTCTCTTTTCGCTAAAAGACCTATCAGATTCCCTCCTCTGATGCCTAACCTTACTTTTTCAATCCCTTGTACAGAGAAATATGTAGAATCACTGCCACTACACTGTGCGAAATGTCTCGTTATATTGTTCTTTTCCACAGCTCTTGGGTTTTTTATCTGACTCAGATGTTCACGTATCCGCTCCTTTAATGTTCTATTTGTACATCCCACATACTGTTTTTGATATTTCTGGCATGTCACCAAATAGACAACTTTGAATGTATTACAATTTATATAATCCCTTATCTCAAAACTTTTTTCTGTTACAGTTGATTTAAATACTTTAGATATCCTCATATGCTGACAAGTTAAACATCTTCAGCTACCAAAATTATAGCTCCCTATTACTCTTAGAAGGCCCCTATTACTTACTGTATCACCCTTACCTGTTCCTTTATACATACTAGATGACAAGAGGTGACCATTAGTGATGTGTCCTTTAACGTATGAGAACATCTAGGGATACCAATTACACCTGTTTTTAGTATTTCAAAAAAATCTTCATCAGCAAACGGAATTGGGAGATGTCTCCTAACTATGCCCAGTATTGAATGAAATTGTTTGCTATATCTTGTTACAAATGGAACCTTCTCTGATATATTTCCCTGTTTATTTCCTCTTCCTTTTCTACCTTCTACATTCTTCCTTAATACATCCTCCCTATCTGTCACCTTAGCTCTAAAATAGGCCTTATTCACATCTCTTGATCTATAACCTCTCTTCAGAAACCTTCCTTTCATCTCCACAGCTTGCTCTTGAAACTCTTTATCTGTGGAGCAGTTCCTCCGGAGTCTAAGGAACTGTTCCACAGGTATTCCACCCACTAGATTCCTTGGATGGCAGGAGGAGGCATGCAGCAAGGTATTGCCACTACAGGGCTTTCTATAAATTGTTGTCTGAATCTCCTTATCCACCACCATTAGCCTTATATCCAAAAAATCAATTATCTCTCCCTTATACTCACTTGTAAACTTCAGGTTTAGGTTATTCGAATTTAGTTCTTCAACAAAAGTCACAAAACTCCTTTTATCTCCCTGCCGAACACATAATGAATCATCAATATAGTGCGTATATAAATTTAGGGAGCTTTCTATATCTGCATATCTGGCTTAAATCATGAATTTGATGTAACATGTTTTACTTAAATGATATTAAAGGGCACCTATTGTGAAAAACAGTTACCCCCAACCAAATGTGCGGGCTGATAGAGCTTGCATTCCATTTGGGGATATTTGTGTTTTTTTCTTAAAAAATTGCCCCCGCCGCTTTTCTTAATGCGCATGCACATGACGTCACGCGTGCGCAAATGCACATGTGCAGAGACTGTCATGGTAGCTTGCATCGGGAGCTCCCTCCCAGTGCCAGCACGCTGGTGCTGGTGGGAGGCATTTTTTTTTAAATAAAAACACCAGTACCCCCCAACCGGAATGCGGGCTCTAGCAGCCTGCACATTTGGTTAAGGGTAACTGTTTTTCACTTATATTTATTTCCACATTTATATTCCCCTATTGGATAATGCTGTTTAAAATAATCTTTATTTGGGGATTATGTTGACTAAATTGTAATGAATTTGATACATGCTATTGTTTGGATTGATGGTATATAGGCACAGTAGTGTTGAGGACCAAATTGTTTACATAGGGGTCATTGCTTAATTAGTGATGTGGCAGTAAGAAAATTTGAAGAACCAACTTCCAGGCAGATATACATGCTCATCATTAAGTTCTAACTACAGTAGGTACTGCATCATGCTTTAGGCATTGCTACAATGTACATTGATAAACAACTTGATGGGCAGGATTAAGGAGTCAAATTATTAAGGTTTGAGTTGCGTTTAACACGAAAATTTTAGTTTTACGAATTGTATTTTTGGTCAAAACTCACATTTTCGGGTTAAAAATTTAAATTTATATATATTTTATTATACCCCAACCCTGGAAATAGCTCAAATCTAAACATACTATACATCATTTAAAGTCTGTCATGGTGATGTAGGAGACAATGGCAGAGGTCCCTTGAAACATTTGAAGATATTAACAACCTGCTTAAGATTTTTCAGAGGGCTTTGTCTGAAAACTGGAACAGTTAGAGTGATTAAAGTTTTTCTTCACCCATAATTTGATCAATTTGAGTTTTCTGGTTTCAGTACTAATTGGCCTTTTCCCATTAAAGTTTTTTCTTAAATAAGTTACCCTTCCAGTTGTGAGTTCCTTCGAGTTCATTATTGTTATTGTATTATTGTAAAATGGCCTGGATTTACCTGCAAATGTATGGGTTGATTCACTTGATGTTGAATCTATACCATTTACAGAACCGCAGCTGGATTCTGAAATGTGCCCAGTTGTTATAACTTGTGGTGATTTATCATGATCCAAAACAGTTCTTAATGGAAAAATATGGTTAAAATGCATTGAAGATAGGCATCCGATAAATCCATTTGCATTTGCTTTCATTGTCTCCAGATCAACATCAGCATTTTCTGCTGTAAAATAAAATATTGAATCTTATTTTAGAAACTGAACAAAAGCTTCTTTGCAGATTACATTCTGTATAAGGTAATAGTTAAAGTATTACAAAGTAATTTGGAATGAAATACATGAGTAAAATAATCACTAGACACACTGATATATATTACATTTAATTTTTCCATTGCACCTTGTTTATCTGATTAGACATTACAAAGCTGGATAAATAAAAATATACAATCTCACGTTTAAAACTTGAAAGGATTTGGCATATTATAATAGCAGAAGGGTGACTAATAATGTGATATTAGAGAAGGGATTTTGAATGAGGCAAATTCTTCAAAAAGATGATATACTGTAACCTTAAAAAACAGCTGTAACTTGCCATACCATTTTTTTTAACAAAACAGCCTGTGAAGTAAAGCTAATTAAGTAAGTCCTATAACTACAAGGTTTTTTTTTACAGTGTCAAAGCTGGAGACACTTCTAGGAAGTGTCTCCTGCACACAAGATGACTGTTATATTAAACAGTGAATTCAATTAAATATATTGGAGGTGAACAGCTACTGCATGTTAAATATAAATTTCACTGGTTCCTTTTTTTACATATTTCCTTGAAATTTGATTACTTGTTTTCAATTACATGCTCTACCAATCAAGTCTCACTCAAAGGCATGTTCTCTCTATATTAGTACCCTTATCAGCACCTTTTAGGGGTACAGATGCAGCCACTTGGATTTGTGAGTTCAATTCGTCATGACTGAAGAAACTGTGTTATCTAAAGTTATCTTAACTCATTTAATGCATTTAACCTTTTCATTAGCATACCAAAGCACCATTGTTTTCAATGGTGAACTCGTTAATTGGATGGGATGCTGTGACAATATTCTGTGCTAAGTGGGATAAATGGGATAGATGAGTTAAGTTATTCTGTGTCAAATGCACAATCCAAAGTGGCTTCATCTGTATTTGGTTTCTAGGGTACATGAAAATTATTAAATGGATACTGTCATGATATTTATGGAGTCAAATTGTATATTTATATTTTTAGTAATATTGGCTTGCATGAAGATATCTCTATTTTGTCTGATCCTGTGCTTTCAGAAAGAGCCAGCAGTTCATGATGGAACTGCTAAGTTAAGCTATTGTTTTCTCCAACAAATGTAACTGAAGGAGTTGCAGTGGGACTTTTACTAGTGAGTTCTATTCTTATATCTACCATGGAGTTGTTATCTTGTAGCATTCCCTGTACTGTACCAATGACACACAAAGTTAGAGGAGGTGGTGAAGTCTTCAAGAACAATTTAAAAAAAAACTGGGTATAAAGTTGAGGGCGAGGACTTCCAAGGTAATTTTCTCAGAGATTTTACCTGTGCCGCAAGCAACGCTAAGAAGACAGCGGAAGCTTAGGGAGATTAATGCGTGGCTGAGAGAGTGTAGGGAGAAGGGCTTTGGGTTTTTGGAGAACTGGGATGATTTCTCAATTGGCTGCAGGCTCTTTGCTAGGGATGGACTGCACCTCAATGATGATGGTGCAGCTGTTTTGGGAGAGAAGATTGCTAGACAGT
The DNA here is from genome assembly GCA_024363595.1 of Xenopus borealis. Lineage (NCBI taxonomy): Eukaryota > Metazoa > Chordata > Amphibia > Anura > Pipidae > Xenopus > Xenopus borealis. The sequence continues at coordinate 148,493,667 of CM044431.1, forward strand.
TGGAAGATATTGTAAACTAGGCTTGGGGGGATTCAGTTAATGATTCAGTGGAAGACAGGTTAGATGATGGAAAACAAAATGAAGGGAAAATAGGGAGGACATTTGGCTGGGGTACTGTTAAGGATAGGGAGGACCAATATGGTACCGGTATTAAATGTATGTTTGCAAATGTAAGGAGTCTGACTAGTAAAATGGGAGAGCTGGAGGTGCTGGAGGGAAAGGCACAAGTTGTTGAGGAGTCTACCAGAAAAAATGCTATTCTGGATCGAGTAGTCTCAAATGACCCAGAACTTATAGCAAATGTGCAAGTTATTGAACCCCTGGGTAATAGTGCCCATAATATTATATCATTTAATGTCTGGTGCAAAAAACAAATATATTATGGGGCAACAAAAAAGATGAATTTCAGAAAAGCTAAATTTAATGCCTTGAGGGCTGCCCTTCAGAGCACTGATTGGGGCACTATGTTTTCAGCTAAAAACACAGAAAAGAAATGGTTGTCATTAAAAATTATATTAAATCATTACTGTTCTCAATTTATTCCCTTAAGGAGTTACTGTAGAAGCTCTAAGAATCACCCTATGTGGCTTAAAACAGAAGTAAAGAAGTTAATAGGAAAGAAGAGAGAGGCTACAAATCTGTTGGGACATAAGCTGCATTTAATGAAAATAAACACTATATTAAATGTTGTAAATCCGTAATCCAGAAGGCAAAGAAAGGAAATGAAGAGTTAATTTGCGGCGCAGGCAAAAACCAACCATATAAATTCTTTAAATATATTAATAGTAAAAAGATGCAGTTTGAGAGTGTTGCTCCATTAAATAATGGTACCAGTATTTTTGTAACAGATACAGAAAAGGCAAATGTGCTAAATCAGTTCTTTTCTTCAGTGTATACAAGCTGAGTTCTCAGGCTCACTTCACAGCTGCACTGATGGCTCAGCTCAATCTAGTCAGTGGCTGAATCAGTATATGATTCATAAAGCTTTAATAAAAATTAATTTAAACAGGGCCTGATGGAATACACCCCTGGGTTCTAAGAGAGCTTAGTTCAGTTTTAGACCAACCCCTATTTCTGATTTTCTCAGATTTGCTTTCATCTGGTATGGTGCCTATGCACTGGAAAAAAGCTGATTAGAATATTTAAAAAGAGATTACGATCTCAACCTGGCAATTATAGGCCAGTAAGTTTGACATCTGCGGTGGGCAAATTATTTAAAAGGCTTGTTAAGGGATCACATTCAAAATTTTGTCCTAGAGAATGGTATTATGAGAAGTAATCAGCATGGCTTTATGACAGATAGGTCATGTCAGAAAAATGTGATTGCCTTTTATGATGAGGTAAGTAAGATGATGGACAGTGGGGGCAGTAGATGTGATCTATTTGGATTTTGCCAAAGTGTTTGATATTGTGCCCCACAAATGGCTGCTTTCTAAACTTAGGTCTGTTGGGCTTAATAAAGTCATTTGCACATGGATAGGAAACTGGCTACAGGATTGGGTACAAATGGTTGTTCTTAATGGTACATTCTCTACTTGGAGTACGGTTCTTAATGGGGTCCCTCAGGGCTCAGTATTGGGTCCACTTTTATTTAAATTGTTCATTAATAATTTAGGGGAGGGTATTGTAAGTAATGTATCAGTGTTTGCAGATGACAAAAAACTATTCAGCCCAATTAATTCCATCCAGGATGCAGCATCCTTGCAACAGGATCTTGACAAACTGACAATCTGGGCAGCTAAATGGCAAATGAGATTCAATGTTGATAAATGTAAAGTCATGCACCTGGGATGTAAAAATATCCAAGCCACTTATACCCCTAATGGGACTGCACTAGGCAAATCCATTATGGAAAATAAACTTGGCTATAGCAAGCAATGCCAGTCAGCAGCATCAAGGGCAGGAGAGAGTCATTCTTCCACTTTTTAGAGCACTTGTAAAGCCCCCATCTAGAATTGTACAGTTTTGGTCTCCATCACTCAAATAGGACATTATTGTATTAGAGAGGGTACAGAGAAGGGCAACTAAGCTGGTAAAAGGTATGGGAAATCTTAGCTATGAGGAAAGACTGGGGACCATATAATGATCTCACTAATGCTTTATTTACCAGTAGGTCTTTCCAGTTGACACAAGTTCCAATTAGAAGAAAAGAGGTTCCACCTAAATATTTGGAAGATGCTTTTTACAGAGAGCTGTGAAGATGTGGAATTTTCTCCCTGAATCCATATTACTGCCTTATACATTAGATAGCTTTAAGAAGGGTTTTTAGCAAGTGAGGGAATACAGGGTTATGGGAGATAGCTCATAGTACAAGTTGATCCAGGGACTAGTCTGATTGCCTTATGGAGTCATGAAGGATTTTTTTCCCCCTGGATCTGGATCAACTGGCAGTTAGGCAGGTTAAAAAGTTAAAAGGTTGAACTTGATGGACGTGTGTCTTTTTTCAACCTTACTTACTATGTTATGATGTTACTTCTGTTGATGGGCTACTAGGGGGAAAAGAAGGGGCTGACATCCAGCTTGCAGTTTAGCAGTAAAAAGACACTGAGGTTTATCAGAGCACAAGTCACATGACTAAGGACTCCTCGGAAACTGACACGTGGTTAGACATATTCTCAGATTTCAAAATTAAATATAAAAAATACAGTTTTTTTTTTTAAATAATGGATTTTAATGCAGAATTTTACTGGAAAAGCACTATTAACTGATGCGTTTTGGAAAAACAAGTTTTCCCCTAATAGAATTCCTTTAAATAATAATATTCCACCTCAAAACTCCAGTAGTAATAAGTACTGTTAATCTTAGTCCTCTTTGCAGTTTTTAACAACTATAGCTAAAAACCATATTTACAAAATGTTTTATAGCAGCAGGTCAATTGGTTGACAGGCACCCTGCATTCCTAAACTGGAAGTTACCTTCACAATGGTGGTGCTTCAGTGCTTATTATCAGTGTCTGCAGTTGAAATTTGTGATCACAAACTGTCATAACATATATTGCAAATGCAGACCCAGACACTGATAAAAAGCTTAAATGCTTAAGTGTCTGATTAAAACTGAAGAGAGAATAGTAAAATCATTTAGGAAAAATATATGCTCATCTTCGAGGAAGTGTGTATTTTTTATCCTTGAATTTTGTCAAAAGTACATTTTATCATGAGTTACATCTATTTACTGAAAGTTGTAGTAATAAATAAATCAGAGATAGTGATGGGCGAATTTATTCGCCAGGGGTGAATTCACGGCGAATTCCCGCGATTCGCCGCTGGCGAATAAATTCGCAAAACGCCATCAAAAATTCGGCAACAAAAATTTGCCAAAAAAAAACCGAGTCGCACGTTGATAGCGACGCGTGTCGAAAATGACGCGACGGAAGCGACGCGCATCCGAAACGATGCGCCACGATTGACGCGACGCGCGACTCATTTTGCAAATTTTTTCCAGAATTTTCCCGCGAAGCGAAACGGGTAAGATTCGCCCATCACTAATCAGAGATAAAGGAAAAAACTACTTACCTAATATTTTACCAAGGGTAAGAAACTTAAGTTCTTTGAATTCTGTACTTGATGTTAGGCTGAATTTTACAGCTGTATACTGGTTAACCTGAAATGATATTCAGAATATTAATTAGAAAATAGACAAGTAATAAAATATTTTGGTCACATCTGCTTTTGACTATAATCTTTATATAAGGTTTCATGAAGTCAGGATTTATTACAGGATGCATAAAGAGTAAACATTATCTCATGGCAAGTTAATTTCTTTCCTTTAGTTCCATGATAAGAAATTTTTAAATGTACATGCTCCATTATAATGCTTCTTGCTAATTTGCTCTTGAACCATGTTTAATTCTCAGAAAGGGTTTATTCAGTCATTCACTAAACTTTGCTTAGACAATGAGGCTCATTTATAAACACTGGACAAATTTGCACCTGGGCAGTAACCCATAGCAACCAATCAGTAAGTGGCTTTTCTCAGCCAGCTGCAGGTTCAGCAATGAAAGCAGATCCCGGTTGCCATGGGTTACTGCCCAGGTGCAGATTTGCCCAGTGTTATGAGCCCCATTCACATCAGTAATATATACTGTATGCCTTACTTGAAGTTTAAAGACTACTGAACTCTGTTTTAGAAACAGACCTTCACCTAAAATAAAAACTTTCTAGGTAATTTTATGTCTCAGTTTCTGCAAACCAGTCAAAGTAGTGGAGCATAGAAATCGTTCCTCACTACCATGCTAAGATTCTTTAAACTAAACAAATGGTAGTACATAGCCAGTTTGTACACAACACTGAAGCATCTTTATGGTGGTTGACTGAGTATATGGACCACATATAAAAAGGCACAAAAATTTTGTATGTGTTGTAAACCACAGCAACTAAAAATAACGTTTGTGTTTGAACAGGTTACCAGTAAAGACTTGTAATAAAGTCCAAAAAGGAGGGAGCACACACTCTCACCTGAAAACCTGAGCTGGTGCTGACACGTAACAAGGCCACCGGTCAGGGCTGGTTCATGTGAAGCTTGAAAGTTAAATTATTTACGGAGCACTCAGTAGGTTTTTTGAAGTTTAAAATCCTCTTTTATTCGAACGGATTGAAATCACAAATTATAAGTGTGACAAAACCCCATACTTGACGCGTTTCGTGGCATCTCGCTTCTGAGGAAGTGGCAAGATGCCACGAAACGCGTCAAGTATGGGGTTTGTCACACTTATAATTTGTGATTTCAATACGTTCTAATAAAAGAGGATTTTAAACTTCAAAAAACCTACTGAGTGCTCCGTAAATAATTCAACTTTCAAGCTACCAGTAAAGACTACTTGCTAATTAGTTGTTATTGGTGTAGTAAAATGTGAATCATTTATTGCACATTCAATAATCAACTAGATGAATTAATGGGCAAACCAAAACAACTGTAAACACACCAATATTTACATAATGAAATACAGATTCCTTCTTTAACCCTTTAAGTGCCAGCAGAATTTCACATTTTGGTTATGTGAAATGCCAGCCATTTTTGAAACATTTGTGCTCTCTCACTTTAGGGGCATTTTCTGAGGGTAAACCTATAGTTTACCTAGGAAAAACTATACATTGTTTTTTTCGGGAGGAACAGAGCTTTATAAATCTGAGTTTTCATGTATTTCCACCTCTGCAAAAGCTCTAAATACAAAAAAAAAAAAAAAAAAAA
>CM044431.1:148498975-148518617 GCA_024363595.1 Xenopus borealis
AAAAAAAAAAAAAAAAAAAAAAAAAATCCTATTTTTCACAATATATTTAGTTATACCAGAAAAATGTTTCAGTTCATGCATGAAAATCCAACTGTTTTGGAAAGCCTCATGTCTCTCGAATGTGCCAATACCAGATATATATAGTTTTAGGCAGATTGTACAGCAAAAACTCCCGGCAGGAGATTTCAGAATTTTGAAAGCACCAAGGCAGAAAATTGCATACTTTAGATTCCAAGGCCAAAAAATCCTGAAACATTAGGTATACCCCAGAAAACTATATATTTTTGAAAAGTACACATTCTGCTGATTCCAAAGTGGGTAACTCTACTCCTAACTACCAAACATCAAAGCTTGTCTGAACCTAGCAGTTTTAAAAAAAAAAAAAAAATGTATAAAAATTTTGAAAAATCACTTCAAAGGATTTATTTTGCTGCTCCGCAAATCCCACACTGTATTAGGTACCAAGAAAAAGCACACTGAATATGATTTCCAGGAGTCCAGTGAACAGTTTGATGCCCATTGTGTATAGGCTTACCAAAGTATCTGGCATTTAGAGACCCCAATATGAAGTTAGCGCATCCAAATTGTCCATGACTTTACTTCAGCTACTGAAAAATCAGCACATTGACTGCATTTTTAGTGGGGTAAAAACAAAGAAATATAGGTTTACTCCACAAAACCATATATTTTTGGAAAGTACACATTCTACCGAATCTAAAATGGGTACCCATGCCTTTCTGTTCCAAACTACTAAATCGCAAGGCTTTCCGAAAATTGTCGGTTTGGGTGAAATATCTGAAAATTTCCTCAAAGCTTCAACTTTCTGTGTATCACTATATACCAAGAAAAAACACCCTAAATATGGTTGTCAGGGGTCCTCCAAACAGTTTGGCACCCTTTGTGCACAGATTTACCAAAGTATCTGCCATTTAGTGGCCCCAAAATTAAGTTTACTATACAAATAGTCCTGTGGGCAACTTCTGCTAATGAAAAATCAGCACATTGACTTCATTTTTTGTGGGGTAAAAACACAGAAATATTTGTTTACCCCCCAAAACCATATATTTTTTGAATGAACACATTCTACCCAATCTAAAATGGGTGCCCATGCCTTTCTGCTCCAAACTACTGAGGTGCAAGGCTTTCTCAAAATTGGTGGTTTTGGTGAAATGTCTGAAAATTGGTGAGTAAAATTTAGGGAAGTTTTGAATTGATTTTCTTTACTAAAAATTTATTTTTCTTTTGACCCAGAAGGTGAGTGATTGCTATCCCAGTTCCCTTCACTTACTCTGGACTACAAACTCACTGTTAGATCCCCTGCCCCTCCCCCACACCTGGGTGTCCGTTTCACTTTCGCTTTTTTTTCTTCTGTTTCAGCACAAATTATTTACTTTTTGTACAGTTTCAGTGGGTATTTTGATTTTGCACTCAGTTTTGTAAGGAGAGAAAGCTAAAGGGAGAAGGATTTAAGAATATAAAATCTTTTCCACCAGCAGCAGCATTGCAGCTTCCAGGCACCTGCTCACATAAACCCTCTCCCTGCCTGAGCTTCCCAACTTAAAATTTACTTTTTGTTGATCAATAGTATAATTTTTGTTGACCAATAGTATACAGCTTTCTTTTTGTGGGTTGTTTTGTAAAATAATGGGAGGGAATAAAAAGGAAATTTATAAAAGTTATAAAAAAAAATACCTCAGGGTTCTAAAGCAAAAAGTAAATAGCAATAGAAAGGCTCTACACACCAATTTAATACTACAGACAGAAGTGGTATTTTAAAAAAAAAAAAATTCTTATCATAAAATAGAGTAGGTTACATACAGAAATTTTTTTAAGCACAAATATACAATATAAATGTAGGCAAATCTAGGCAAAACAAAGCTTAAGCCTGATATACATACCACTCAAAGTATTTTCAATATCAATGTGTAGAATAGGAAAGCGGATACCCTTGCCCAAGTGTGAGAATTAGTGATGGGCGAATCTACCCAGTTTCGCTTTGCAGAAAAATTTGTGAATTTCCAGCTAAATTGGCGAAAAAATTCGCGAGACGTTTTTGACGCATCAACTTTGGCGCGTTGCGTCGTTTTCGATGCGTGGCGCGTCGTTTTTGACTCACGTCGCATCGGTTTATAAGCAAATTTTCACCAGGCGAATTTTCGCTGCCGTTTCGATAATTTATTCGCCAGCGGCGAATCGTGGGAATTCGCCCATCACTAGTGAGAATTACCCCGACGTTTCGGCTGAACACCGTGACCTTTCTCAAGGGTAATTCTGGTTTCTGTTTTCAGTTTAAGCACAATAAATACCCTTTTTGTTAAATGCATTGGCCTCCGTTTTCGCGTGCTCAAGCGCTTCCTGGTCTGTGACGTCACTTCCGCCTAGGCTCTTGGCAAGGGTATCCGCTTTCCTATTCTAGATATTGATACTGACAGTACTTTGAGTGGTATGTATATCAGGCTTAAGCTTTGTTTTGCCTAGATTTGCCTGCATTTATATTGTATATATGTGATTAAAAAAAATTCTGTATGTAACCCAAAAGTTTTTTTTTTTAAAATACCACTTTCGTCTGTAATATTAAATTGGTGTGCAGAGTCTTTCTATTGCTATTTAGTTTATAATTCAGACCTATATGGGGTCTATTATTTGGCTTTCTTGCACCCACATTATGTTGTATATATGGTGAATAGTGTACAAAAGAGTGCCCTCCATTTACGAATTTGTTCTAAAGCAAAAAGACCTGAAAAACTCAGCTGCAGCTCTGCAAGGATACACCATTCAGAGCCCTAGACTGTAAGCTCTACAAGACAGGGACCTCCTTCCCCACTATGTGGGACATTCACTAAGATCCGAAAATTCGCCAGTGCAGGCTTCGCTAGCGTTCGCCGCACTTCGGCAGGCGAATTTTCGCCAGCGCTACGCAAATTCACTAAAGTGTGAATTTACGCTCAGGTCGGTGAACGGTAGCGTATTTACTCTAGTGTTACTTTGCTAGACATAGCGCAATTACGCTAGCGAAGCCTAATTTGCATACAGCGCGAATTACAAAATATAATAGAAGTGTATGTTACGGCCACTACACAAGCCCAGGAAACGTTTAATAAAAAAAAAATAAAGTTGTCCTATTGCCCTACATGTGCCCCCTGTATAGTTGAGTTGCCATATGTTAGGAAATGTAGGGGGGAAGAAGGGTAACACCCCAAAAATATTATCGATCTTTTTCAGACTATCACCCTCCTATGCTAAAATACGCCAGCTTTTTTTGGGACTTAGAAAAAATTTTATATTTTTTTTCAACCTCCTATCTATTGTATTGAACTTCGCCTGGTCTGAGCAGGCGAAGTGAAGTCTAGCGTAAGTGCTAACGTTCAGCAAAAAGTTGATCTTAGTGAATTTTCGTAATTACGATCCTTCGCCAGTGCGCTACTTCCCCTGGTGTAAGGGTGCGAAGTTGCGCAAGTCTATCTACTTTGATAGCGTAAATTCACCATAGCGGGTGTTTTTGCGAAGTTATGATTTGATGTCACACTGGCGAATTTGCGCTAGCGTTAGACGCTTTGCGCTTTAGTGAATTTGCCCCTATGTCTCTTACCACATTGCACTTAAGCTCTTTGTCCTAAGATTCTGCATGCATTTATTATGCGATTTGTCTCCACATGTATACTTTTATATATATTGTACTTCTATGCACTGTACAGCACTGTGGCTCATTAACAGCGCTTTACAAATAAAGTTATACAATACAATAAAAGTTATAAAAAAATACCTTAGGGAGGGTTCTAAAGCAAAAAGAACTGAATATCTCAGCTGTAGCTCTGCAAGAAAAACAGTTCAGAGCCCATGTTAAAAGGCCCCACTGCCTCTACTTCTGCTGCTGCAGCTAATGTGACCCCTGCTAAAACATTTCCACAGGCATTAGCTACTGGCAGCTACTCAAGCCAAGTCACTGCTGGGGTAGAGAGGCATGAGGTCAGATGCCTAATGTCAAGCATGCATGGCATAGAGGCTTATATAAAGGCTGTAGCAAGTAAAATGTATGGAAAAGCCATAATCTTTGCCCGTACATTAACAGCAGTTCATGCTCTGGTGCAGAGGGGTGTCACAGTTAGAGGGAGTTATGTCCCTGCAGAATCCCTAGAAGGATTGGGCACAAGGGTGGTCTAATCTAATGTGCCCCCCTTCCTGAAAGAGAATTGTCTTGGCTCTCGCAAACCCTCTCCAACAGGCTAATTGAAGACGCCTGGTGCTCAATGGTGGAGGTCCGGCAACCTCCCGACAATCTAGCAAACAAAAAATCCAGTGGCACACAGGACTTAATCAACACATATGTGTTTATTGCCAATTGCGCACAGCAATTGGCAATAAACACATATGTGTTGAATAAGTCCTGTGTGCCACTGGATTTTTTGTTTGCCCCTTGCAAGACCACCTATTGTACCCCCACCTGCAAGCCCTTGGGGAGTTAAAATCAAATACAGTTTGTCTAAAATTCCCATGGGATATAAGGAGAGCAGACTGAGGCATTGCCTTTCTTTTAAAAGGCAGGTGCAAATACATTTACCTCTGTTGCAAGACATTATTGAGGGGTCTTTTGGGGTTCTGTTTGAAGTGTTGTTGCATAAGATTTTTTTACAGCACAAAGGAAGTGAGGTGCTTCCTTTGCAAGAACCTGGGGCATGCTCGGCCCAAAGGGCATATTAAGACCAAAGCCCCTGATTCTGCCCAGTGCCTCAATTAAAACCTCTTAGCCAAAAATGTGGCTGTGTTTTTTATGAATTTTTCGCCGTTTTGCAAATTTATGAAATTCTTATCTTGCTGGGACTATTTCAGCACGGTCCTCAAAGGGGATATCTCCTTCACTAAAGAACCTCAAGGTGGCTGTTACATAACCCTCCTCTACAAAAACCCAAACCTCTACAGATGCCAAGAAAATGAAGTGGAAATTTAAATCCAACTGGCTGGTACCTGAGGAATGGGCATCAGTGGTAAATGATGGAGCACCCCCATCCAAGGGTAAACGGGGCAATAAAACATCTGCTCCTCATGTGGTGACAGTGTCTATCCCAACTGTTGTTCAGGGTCAACCGGTGTCAGACCATGAACTCTTGCCTCCAGGCCAGGAGGGGAATAATGAGGTTAATGGTCTGCATGGCCTTGAACATGGCAGTGTGTTCAGGGGTGCAGCATCTGCCTCCAAATAATTTGGAAGATCTTTCCCTGGAGTGTAAAGGGACATCTAATGATACTGCTGCAGAGTGGGCAGTCACTGTTCCTGGGGTGCTGAGATTTGGGAACTACAACCAGCCTCAAGTTTTTAGTGCTTCAGGGTATTTTACTCCAGGAGGGGGAGAATATTGGGTTACACCCATAGAGAATCTTGCAGATGAGACTGCTAGGGAGGTTGGTGAGGGTGGAGTTGTGAATACAAAGGAGGGTAGCCAGACAAACTCTACTGTTCATGTTAAGATCTCTACTCCCTTGTCTTCCACTGACCCCAATGTTATTGCCATCCAGGAGGTACAGGAGTCAGTGGAGAAGGCAGAGTCTCCCCCTGTTACTAGGGAGTTAATTATTTCTGTTGCTCTTGTGTCAAACACCTCCAAATGTGTTTCAAGTTAAGTTGAGGGAACACCTGAGCCATTGCAGGGTCTCCAGATGATAAGTTATTCTGATCCTTCTCCTGCAACATCTTGTGGAGAGATTCTAAAAGCTCTAGTGGAGAGGGGAAAGTATCAGTCCCTTAGCCAGGAAGAGCTCATGGATGAGGGAAACATCAAAGAGGAGGTTGATGAAGTAGTGGCAAATCCTTCTACCCAATAATACCTGCTGAGGAACTCAAAAAGTTTTTCTTTCTTCATCAAGGAGGGTACAGGCTACAGAGCTTATCTGCTATCTGCTGTGTAACTTGAGCCTTTTCTCCTTTGAATGGCTGCCCCCATGGCTACACAACAGCTTATGTATATAAACAGTAGCAGTGCTTCTGAAGCAAACACTGCAGTTTTACCAGGGTAGGGTAAAACTGCATTATATTTTTATTACTTTAAAACAATTAAATTTTTTGATGTTACTGGTCCTTTAAGTATAGAGTTCAAAGACAAAGCCACTGAAGTGTAGGCAAGGATTTGTAGAGGAAATAAAAAAGTAATCGAGGACAGCCCGAGGTTGGTAGACAGGCTGAAGTTTGATGTACAGATAAAGCCACTTTGGATTGTGCATTTGACAAAGAAAAACTGAACTCATCTATCCCATTTATCCCACTTAGCACAGAATATTGTGTCACAGCATCCCATCCAATTAAAGAGTTCACCATTGAAAACAATGGTGCTTTGGTATGCTAATGAAAAAGTTAAATGAATTAAATGAGTTAAGATGACTTTAGATAACAGTTTCTTCAATTAGCCCTCAGTCATGACGCATTTAACTCACAAATCCCAGTGGCTGCATCTGTAGTCGAGGACAGGCCAATGTAGGTAGGCAGGCTGAAGTCAGTCGGAGTTAAGGACAGCCCGAGGTCGGTATGCAGGCTGAAGTTAGAGGTAGTCGAGAACTGGAAGAGGTCGGTAGGCAAGCAGAAGATCAGAAGTATCCGTAGGCAAGCCGAGTCAAAACAAGAATAAATTCACCAGTTAGAATCACAAGCTAGGAAATATCCAAGTGCTGTTTACTTCCTTAGACGTCTATAGGGGGTTGTTATTTTCAAGCCAAACTCCAAACGTCAGGGAGCAGTGTGATGACACTGAGCATCAAAAATAGCGTGTCCCTGTCTGGCGCGACGCGCAGGCGTCTGAGTAACAGAGGGTGGTTTTGGAAGGGGGGGGGCCTGAGGCATAAGCCCCGGTGGGCCCTGGGCCCCCCAGTCTGACCCTGGATACCAAACAGGAGGAAGGATGGTTTCATGAGACTGGAACATGAGACACCCCTCATGTTTGGTATCATTTTGATTGCCCACATATGGATAACAGCCTGCCTATAATTTCACTATAATATGGGGTACTGGCAAGTACCAATATTATATTTGGGAATCTGGCCTGAAAATAACAACCCCCTACAGGGTGTTGTAAATGACAAGTTCTTGGGCACTCCTACCTCATGCATAAGGTAATGAGGAGAATGTCCCAGAAGGCAATAAAAAGGTGGCAGACCCAGTACCTCATGTCATGCAAGGAGGCTCTTTTATTAAGGTTTCCTGGGCTTGTGTAATGTAATGTATTTGCTCCATTGAACGTTAATTTCCCACCGTATGCAAATTAGACAACGCTAGCGCAACTTCGCTTTGCTTGCTGAAAAAACGCTAGCGCAACTTCGCCAGCGTTCGTCGCCAGGAACGCAACTTTGCATTTTAGTGAATTAGCATTGTCCTGGTAATCTATGCCTGGTGAAGTGTTGTGATGTGAGCGAAGCAGATGCTGGTGAAGTTGCACTCTTTAGTGAATTTTTGCCCTGTGTCTTCTTTGTAACATATTTTTTATATACATGTACTGTTAACTGTACTGTTAAATATAATATTAATACGCTTTGTCTTTGTACCGTAGCAAACTCATCACCCATGTGAATGCTTGTGCCTTAGTGTTTTAACTATTTTTATGTGTGGAAAGGGAACGTTACCTATTTGTATGTTGAATAACTAGTAGGACTAGCAGGACAGCGTGTTTCGAATGTAAATTCACCCTTTGGGTACTGGAGTGCTTGTTGAACTAGTAGGAACTAACCCTGACTATCTACCATAGGAGAGAGCATTGTTGTAGTGGGAATTATTACCTGTGATAGAGGGCAGGGGAATAGTCACATTAGGTTTCTATTGCATGTTGATAATAGATGGTGGCAGCAAAATAATTTTGTGGGTGTTGGTATGTTTTGAGGTGTCTGATGTTAGTCTAATCTGTGTGTAAGGTGACTGAGAGACTTAGGGGCAAATTTATCAAGGTCTAAGTGGATCATTGAACAAAACCTGACCGTTTTCGATCAAACAGGTCCATTTTCATTCTAATTCGAATTGTTCGAATGATTCAAACGATTTCCCTGAAAAAAACTTTGACTTCTCAAACTTAGCCAAAAGACTGCATATAAGTTATAGGAGGCCCCCCATAGGCTGAAACAGCAATTTGTCAGGTTTAAGGTGGCAAATAGTTGAAGTCTAAGTTTTTAAAGAGACAGTACTTCAATATTTGAATAGTCACATTTTTTCAATTTAAATCGAATTTGGCCTATTTGATAGTTGAAGTACCCAAAAATTACTTTGAAATTAAATTTTTTTTAGTTAAAATTTTCACATCGACCCTTGATAAATCTGTTCCAAAGTGTAACCCCTTATAGCCAAACGCAAGAGTTATTTGTGGTTGAGAGTCGGATTTTCATGACAGATAGTACTGGCAATTTCAGTTAGCATTGTTCAGTTAACAGAGACAATCAATCACTCTGAATTCATTTCAGGAATTTATCTATTACTGTGTAGGTTGTTTTAGCATATGACTCCCTAATCCATCTATGTCATGTTCCTTTATAGACTAAACAATACAGAGGGAATGTTTGGGTTAAGTATATGGAAAATGACCAAGAGACAACAGAATTGCTTAATACATGCTTTATAAACTCTGCAAATATATTCTCTTTTCGCCTAATTTTGAAAATGCCTACTTAGTATTAAATGTTATAGGTGTTATTGTAGGCTTAACAAAGAATTGTATCTATTTTATTTTTAAATCTATCAATGATTATGGGCAATTGTAAATGTTTAACTTGAGAAACCTAAGTTAAAAGGAAAATGTGAGAACAAACCTCAAGGTTTAAATAATGATTGGGCAGTATCTTGTTTTCTGTGATTATTTGCCTACACAAGCAAAAGTATTGCTGGTTAAAGGACAAGGAAAGTTAAACTAAAGAAGGGTAGAAATATTTTACATGTACATATGTTTTGGGCTTCTGTACCAGCCCCAGGCAACCACACCATTTTAGCAGGGAAGATATGTGTCTCCAAAGATGCCCCAGTAGCTCCCCATCTTCTTTTCTGCTGATTTATTGCACATGCTCTGTGCTGCTGTCAGTTACTGAGCTAAGAGACTGACTCAAAATATACAGTACACATAGAATATAAATGTCACAGTATAAGGCTGATTGGTAATTAATACAGATAACTACTACATGGCAGCACAGAAACCAGTTCAACTAGCATCAGAATTTAATAATCAACCCTGTAGCATCAGCTTATATTACAGACAAACTTAATTTTCTGGTTAATTGTTTGTGACAACCCCTAAACTGAGCTTCTCAACAGCTGCTCAGAGCCCACTGAGCATGTGAGTGTCGCAGACACTATCCAAGATGGTGACCCCCCTGTGACAAGTTTGATGTTCTGGATCATTGCAGCTATTGAGAAGTTAAAACTTTAGACTGGTGCAAGAAGTTCAGTGTATAAAACATGGCATTTTAACCCTATTTATTTTTATACTTTAGTTCTCCTTTAAGGGGAGAGTCTGGGACACAGACATGTAAGTAATTGTTTAGTAAGTGATTATTGTTTAACAACATATTCTTGAACTGTCTGTTCAACATTTTACTTATTACTTTTTTGTTCATCATCCAAAGGTGCAGGGGACTCTTGTCAACTTGATTCTCTCAGTGGCCTTCTCATGTCTTGCCTCAAGTCTCTTACCTCTATATAGAGTGCCTCTCCTTTTCTTAAAATTCTCACTTTCTGGAGATGTCCATCTACTAAGCTTTTTGCATTGATGTTAAATACATCAGGATCAAGATGATGTTCTAGCTTGTATCTAATCTGCAAACTACCTGAAAGAATAACATTTTTATTTATCACTTACATTTAGCAATGCAAAACAAAGCCATTCTCCTTTATACATATCTTAGTAAGCATTTACAGACATTTTTAAAGGGACAGTATACTTCTTTTTTTCAATATGAATGCAACAAATAGTGCTTGTGCTAAACACGCTTTTTGTCTGTTGTTTTAATGACAAAAAATCTTTTTGTGCTAAAAGGGGCAAACAGGATATATACAGCTCCTCACTGTTGCCCTTGTAGGTAGCTAATTAGGTTATCGTTTTTGACCTATTTTTATAATGAGTAAACTAACATTTTCTTTTACAAGATAGATCATGGGGCACATTATGCTGTTCTATGTCTCTTTACTCCTACTTTTCTAAGCATCTAAGTGTACTGTGCTGCATGCAACATCGTATGTCAGAGCTGCAAAATATGTTGGTGCTAAAAAATAAACTACTTTAGAAACTATTTTGACAGGAAATATACAATAGGGCTTAAAAATAATTTGAATGTATGAATTCATTTTATTAAATACATTTTGTGGATACTCTTATGGCATCAGCTATCCTTTAACATATATTTTTTTAATTTCTTACATTGTATAACTCTTGAGGCATACAGCTGAACAAATTGTCACACTGACCTGAAGTTTTAGGGAGGATAAGTAAAGTGAATTCTGGCTTGCCTGTGTGTCTTTACAGTGTGTTTTAGAAAAAAATCTCTCAATCCTCAACTTTTAGCACATCTAGGGGCAGATTTACTAAATTCACATGAAGGATTTGACGTTCGATCGAATTTTCAAAAAGATTTGAATTTTCTAATGTTTTTGAAGACCACTTCGACCAGTGAATTTTGAAAATTCGATCGAATGATTCGAATGATTCGAATAAAATTTAATTTGAATATTCGACTTTTGAAGTACTTCCCCTTTAAACTTTTATTCGACTGCCTAGTTCGCCAGATCAAAGCTACCGAATTGGGTTTCATTATTTTTGAACGAAGAGGAAATATTCGATTGATCGATCAAATCACTCGAATCGATTGATTCAAAAGATTTATCGGGTGATTGAATATTTGCTATTCGATTGTTCAACCGATCGAATTGCAGTAAAGTCCTTCAAATTAAATATTTGAATTCAAAGGATTTTCATTCACCATCTATTCACATCTGCCCCCTAAGTGAACAGTGCAAACAGCTATGTCCAATTTACAGTCATTATATTATTTGATAGCATATTTACTATTGCATTTTGGTGTTTTACAGATTTCAGATGTGAAACAAGAACAAGAAGAAGTAACATTTAGAGGATGAAAAAAGGCAAAACCTACCATTTTTTGCAATGATGATGGAAATATATTGCTTATTGAAAGAGCTCACAAATAATAATAAACTCGGTGATTGAGTAGTTCGAAAACTAAATGCAATATTTTCTCTACTGTTTGTATCTGTGTGCTGAGTAGAAGAATGCCAGCTGGAATTTCGGGTTATGGTGTAATTTTCAGGGAAAACTAATGTTGCTGAAGATCCAGAACCAAAGTATACTGAAATTTCTGAAAAATAAAAATCAGTTGCATGTTACATCAGAACTGGAATAAGAGCCTAATTCATTTCCAACTTATATTGTTCTCCTAAAAAACAAAATTGTTGCAAACTAAATACAGTAATACATACACTCAAATTTGATAGCAACAGCCTTCTCAAACAAATCAGAAATAGTCAATTAGGAGTCTAAAATGTTATTTTAACTTATCCAGTTACTCTACACTGTGATTAGAGAGTGAGAAGTATTATCATCTCATCATATGATTAACATTAGACAAGATAGCCACTATTTCTCCAGGCTAATAGTATTTAGATAAGTGTGAATTGTCCTTGTGCCCTCGGATTATGGGCCAAAAATATTTATTTCTTAAAAAAATGTCCAGGATTTATTTAACGTGTCCTGCAACCTGTGGAATGGATATTTTTTGTGCCTATGTTTCTAATAAAGAGTATGGGATTCCCCTGCCAGTGAAGTAAATGGGAAGGTTTAAATTGAGAAACAAGTTCATATTTATTGCTAAGGCATTTTGTTTATCATCAGAGGGAACAGGTGCTGAAGAGTCATACCTTGTCCCCTTGGTGTCTAATTTCTAGAATATAGTCTGTTATCCTTATAAATAGTATGTTTTTGGGTCAAAATAGTTATATTAAGATAATGTAGTACAGTATTTTGTATGGATCTATTTGAACCATTAGATACAAATTAAAAAAATGCTAAGCTTCTTTCTGAAGAACTTAATAATATTGTTTAATCCTAATTAATTCAACACACAACATTTCTAGGACTTAACTCATGACCTCTATTTTTATGTACTATTTTAAGTGATTATATATTGAACTTGTGTCTTTTTAATTTTTTACGTTTTTAAGCCTGACATTATTTAGGAGTCATTTACAACACAGAATACAGTTTGCAAAGTGCATAAAAACGTGTACATTCTTTAAATTATTTTACACTGCATTTTGCCTTCATAGCAGTCTTCTTATTCTTAAAGTATAGTTTTCTCATGAATTTGGCACTTATTGAATTACTCTGAAATATATTGGTGAGTGGCGGGAGAGGGAAGGTGTGCAGGCGTCCTGCCACCTGCTCCTACTAATAACCTAAGTTGCACATCATTCAGATGAACCCCTTTGGTTTTCCTTTGTAGCGCATCCCCTATTGGGGAAAACACATGCTTATTTACTGATGGTACTGATAGAAATTATGTGCATAAGTATCACCAGCTATACCTTTGAAATGTATACTTCAGGCAAATATTTTTCATGGTTATCTGCAATCTTGAGTACAACTGCAGAGCATTTACCATTGTATACCTTAAAGGTGGCATATTATATATGATGCCAAGATATATTTTTTCAGTATTAGATATGATTACACCACATATGCCACATTGCATTGTGTTCTTCTTTGTTGGCTTAAAATTGATATTGTAGCAACCTGTTATTGTGAGCTGTGAGTTCAGCCATTAGTTAATACTTTGTTTTTGAATTGAACTTTAAATAACTGTTTAAATAACAGTTTTGTTTACAATTGGGGGCTGATTTACTAAAGGTTGAATTTCAAAGTGGAAAATACGATATTGAAGTCAAAGGATTTTTCACCGAATTAAGCATTCCTGCGATCGTTTCGAACAATTTTAGCGTATGATCGAGCGATATTTCTTCGATTAAAAAAAAACTTAGAAAAATGGTATAGAAGGCTAACATAGTACTTCAGCAAGAATCACAAACAAACTTGAGTCGAGGAGCTCAACGCCTTTCGCTCTCTGCAGGCCTCCCGACACTCACCACTCGGCAACGTGGTTAACAGTTAGCAACCTGTATTGTGTCTGGAATCCACCGCAAGCTTTCACACAGTGTCGTTTAAAACATCTTGCTTTATTTCGCCTTCTTCAAAACACACAATATTTGGCTACATTACAGTGAAAAGACTGTCTTTTCACTGTAATGTAGCCAAATATTGTGTGCTTTGAAGAAGGCGAAATAAAGCAAGATGTTTTAAACGACACTGTGTGAAAGCTTGCGGTGGATTCCAGACACAATACAGGTTGCTAATAGTACTTCAGCAACTTTTATTTGGTGAAGTAAAAAAATCATAGTTTTTTTTAAACAGACAGTACTTCGAATTTCGAAGTCGAAGGATTTTACTATTCGACCATTCGCATTAAATGGTCGAATGGTTGAAATAGCCTATTCGATGGTCGAAGTTTTTCAAAAATTTACCTCGAAAATCAAACTTTTTGCATTCGAATTTTCTCTTCAACCTTTAGTAAATCAGCCCATTAGCTTTCCTTTCATTTTTATCAGTATCTGTAGCTATCAAAAGGTGGTTATTAATTATACTCTGTTCACACCTTTATACTCTTATACTTATGAACTGCAGTAGGGGAGTTCTGACTTCTACGTTGCACAATTAATTAGCTTAATGCCTCTAGGTAACAAAAAAGTTAATTAATCATCTTTATGTCCCAGGTAGCCTTAGTTAGTTAGCTTTAGTTACAATATAGTGTATGGTTTGTATGGAGGTTTGAAATTCTTCAGTTTAATGAGGCCTATAGGTTAACTAAGCTTTATTTTACGTTTCTCTTTTAAACATTTAAAAATATATACCTCTAGATTGATGAAAAATCCTATTAGTATTAGACATGATCTCATTAGATTTAATCAAAAGCAGATACAGAGGGAATGATTTTAAAGACTGTTTAGGTCAACGCTTGGGAGTAATTATACATGACTTACATAAAGTCCAATATAGAGATGATGACATTTATGACTTTCCTCAATTTAATTTCTGCTTGTAATGATAAACCTGGGGGTTGACTGAGCTACTTTATAGCTTGAAGAATATCTTAATACATAGAAATGATAAAGAAGCACATAGAAAGGCAAATTAATATTTAAATTCCTTCTACCAAATTGCAAGTATAGTTTTTTACTTGGCATAGGACGTTAATGTGTTAATGTTTAAAATGTTACTGGATTGAATACTAAATATTTGACATATACAAGAGCTTTTAAATGACCACATATTAAAGGAAAACATTATAGATGTTTTAACATGCTTATACTATTGTCAATTATATATCACACAGGGACTTACCTTATAAAAAGGCATTTTCATTATCTGCCATTATTGATATATTAAAAGAATACTGTGTTCCTATGTAGCCAATATAATGTCTCCCTGCAAAAGCAGTGCTAGGAGGGCTAAGGGCTATGGGAAACAATTTGTCCTAGATTTAATGACTAAAAATTCACCAGACATAAGTAGACACAAGCAAGATTTTCTATACAGATTTGGCTCATATTGGTGTGTGTCTATATTTACAATGAAATCATTGTTGTATTCATTTCCATTAAAATGCTGAAATGCAGTTCAATTGTTCTGCTTCATGTGATCCCCAAATTTTTTTTACTGCATCTGCATGATGCCCCTTAGCGCCGATTCACTAAACAATTGCTTCATAGACCTTGCTGCTCTCTGTACCTTGCACCCCATTAGAAATTCAATAAGAGGTACAGAGAGCAGTGGGA
The DNA here is from genome assembly GCA_024363595.1 of Xenopus borealis. Classification (NCBI taxonomy): domain Eukaryota; kingdom Metazoa; phylum Chordata; class Amphibia; order Anura; family Pipidae; genus Xenopus; species Xenopus borealis. Next base: position 148,513,830 of record CM044431.1, read on the forward strand.
GCAAGGCTGCCCTGTCCTAATTAGCCAGCATAGACCAGTCTGAAAAGACAGGGCTTTTTAGCACACATGCACCTTCCTGTGCATCTTAATGACAAAGAAGTTACTGGGACAGCAGAGCATGGAATGAGGGACACCTACATGACAAATTCCAACAGCAGGGAGAACAGGTCTAACACTCCAAAAACTGTATCCTTGGTGTAAAGCACAAAACAGGGTTAAAAAAAAATCAAGGTTTGTGCTTGCTTTTGTACTTTGTTCACTGCCCTGCACTTTTGATATACATAGTCGGAATAGTCAATCTACAGTATTGTGTGTAATTATTAGTGCTTTACAGGAACAAATATTTAGTTTAACATATTTAGTAGTGATGGGCGAATTTATTCGCCAGGGCCGAATTCGCGGCGAATTCCCTCAATTCGCCGCTGGCGAATAAATTTGCGAATCACCTGCGAAATTTCACCTGGCGAAAATTCGGCAAAAAACGAGTCGCGCGTGGTTTTTTGACGTCAAACGCGTCCTGCAACTCGTTTTGCGAATTTTTCGCCGATTCGCGAATTTCTCTAGAAAATTGTGAATTTTTCGGCGAAGCGAATCGCGGGAGATTCGCCCATCACTAATATTTAGCGATGCTGGCACAGATTTCCAAGCCAGACTTGTCATTTACGACTTATTCTGCATTATCAGTTTAATCATTTTTAAAAAGACAATGGTATGTTTTAGCATAGGAGTTTAATAGTAATATGGTTAGACTGTTATAATCTTTTTAGAATTTTTTGGTTTATAAAGAATTTTTTTTATATGGAATTGATGTCAAGTCATTGTATGTACCTTTCTTGCAAAATGATCCTCCATAAGCAGAGAAATTACAATCACATGAAAATCCATTTTGCTTTTCTACACATTTTCCTCCATTGTGACATAGGTTCCCATAGCTACTGCAGTGTCCAGGGCATCCTGGTTTAATTCCTGGTGTCACTTTAGCCCTTTCTTCCAAGTCAAGAGCAATGCCATTTAATGTGAAATAACGTATGCATCCTAAAAATCCTTTCTGTCTTGATGCTGTTCCACCTGTATAAGATACAAGCAATTAAAGTCAATTAACCTTTCAAATTTACATTTTTCCAACATGCAAGATGGTGTCCTTAATGTTCATTAGAGATTGGTTTTATTTTCATTTTACAATTTTTTTAGGCAATTTTCCTAAGAGAACATATCTGTAATTTCATCTTTGTAGACCAAACAAAGCAGCAAACTATACATATTTAGCCTTCATATTGGGTCATTATTGTTTTTTTATTTATAAATATACTAATGTCTCATTTCTTGCTTGTAATCTTATATATTAGTAAACTACAAGGGCAAACACAAGATATAACATGCTGCTTTTTAGTCTGGAAAAAAACAATTGTTTTAGTACTTTAATATTTATTAAAATATAGCAACCATATGTGTCTATTAAAAAACATTATGGCAAAGTAGATTTCATTTTCATTTAGTTAATTAAATGTTTAAAATTTGGCACATATGAACAGCAAATTGTCTAATTTTACTTACCAAGGATTTGCAGTTTACAACTAGTACTCTACCCAATAAATGAAATTAATCTGAAAGAATGCCAGTTTATGCTATCTTCCAACTCTAGAAATCTTCCAAACATCTGCTGCATTCAAAGAAGATGTTCCATCAGTAATCTACTTCTAACATTTTACAGGCCTGCTAATGAACAATTACAAGGTGCTGTGTGCAAATTATTTCATTTATTATGGATATCAAACTGTGTGGGCAATAACTGATTTTTGTCGCAGCACTATAATTACAGTTAGCAGATATTTACCTGATTCTTTTTCCTCCAACTAACACCACTAACATCCCAGAAGTATCCATCGTAGTTAACAATTCCACTATCACCCCATCTCCCCAGGCCCGGTGCCTTGGGGTTATCCTAGATTCTGCCCTGACATTCACTCCTCACATCCAGTCACTTGTTAAGTCATGTCACTTCCACCTAAGGAACATATCCAAAATACGATCATTTATCACCCCAGATGCTGCCAAAATTCTTATTCACTCTCTTATCATATCGCGTCTAGACTATTGTAACTCTCTCTTAATTGGCCTTCCCCTCCAGAAACTCTCACCTCTCCAGTCCATAATGAACACTGCTGCTAGGCTTATATACCTCAGCAACCGCTCCTCCTCTGCCATACCATTCTACCAATCCCTGCACTGGCTTCCACTCCCCTTCAGAATTAAATTCAAATTACTGACCCTGACATTCAAAGCACTTCATAACTCTGCCCCTCCCTACATCTCTGAACTAATCTCCATTTACTCACCCAACCGCCTACTACGCTCCTCTACTGACCTGCTACTCAACTCTTCTCTCATTACCTCCTCACATGCTCGCATTCAAGACTTTGCAAGAGCTGCACCTCTCCTCTGGAATTCTCTCCCACGGTCTGTCCGACTTTCTCCCAATCTTTCAGCTTTCAAGAAATCTCTAAAAACCCACTTTTTTAGAGAAGCCTACCCTCACTGTTAACCACTCAATGCAATACCGCTTACATTACTACATCTCTCACCCACTTTACTCTAATCTTGCCCTCTCTCACACCTTGTGTATAATTCCCTTCCCGTTAGCTTTTTCTGTACAGGGTCTTCCTCACCTCCTTTATTGTGATGTATGTACAGTAACTCCATATTTATTGTGATGTATGTAACTCTTTATGTTCTATATATGTAATTCATGTGATTTGGTTGTATAATCACATTCACTTTACAGCGCTACGCAACAAGTTGGCGCTATAGAAATACATGTTAATAATAATAATAATAATGCTTTCAATTTGCCCTTGCTGCAGTGCCCTAGATGTCTGATTGGTCTTCCTTTAATGATAATGGTAAAAGTTTCTAGCTCATGGGCAAATAGCAAAATGTGAAAAAAAATCCCTTTCATAAACAAAAATGACATTCCCACCTTAGCAGTACAAACACAGGTCAGTCTTTTGATTTCATAAGCATGTGCTAAATGTGCATAAACTTCTGTTGCTCTATTTGGTCCATTTGACCCTTCCCATCCCTAGCTGCAAATTGTAAAACTGATATTTTTACTGCTGAACTCCAGTTTATTTTGATTAATGCAGAAGCCATGGGGATGGTAGCAGTGGGAACTCGCTTAAAAAACATGGTAGGTTAGTTAAAAAAAGACACAAGTCCATCAAGGTCAACCTTTTAAGTCTATATATAACCTGCCTAACTGCTAGCTGATCCAGATGAAGGTAAAAAAACTAATTTGAAGCCTCTCCAAAAAAAAAACTCCTTCCTGACTCCAAGATTGCAATCAGCCTAGTCCCTGGATAACTTATTATATGAGCTATCTTTCATAACCCTGTATGCCCTTCCTTGCTAAAAAGCCAGGCAATCCCTTCTTAAAACTATCTATTGTATCAGCCAGCATGACCAATTCAGGGAGAGAGTTCCACATCTTCACAGCCCTCACTGTAAAAAAAAAAACCCTTCCTTTCTTCTAATTAGAATGAGTGACCTTACTGCTAAATAAAGCATTAGAGAGATTTTTATACGATCCCCTTATATCCCCTTATATATTTATACATATTTATCATATCACTCCTTAAGCACCTCTTCTCCAGCAGGAAGAGAGAGATTTTTATATGATCCCCTTATATATTTATACATAGTGATGGGCGAATCTCCCCAGTTTCGCTTCGCTGAAAAATTTGCGAATTTCCAGAGAAATTTGTGAATCGGCGAAAAATTTGCAAAACGAGTCGCGGCACGCTTTTGACGTGTGTCGCGTGAACTTCGACGCACGTCGTTTTCGGCACGTGGCATCAAAAACGACGCGTGACTCTTTTTTTTTTTGTCGAAATTTCACCAGGCAAAATTTCACTGACGTTTCGCAAATTTATTCGCCAGCGGCGAATCGCGGGAATTCGCCCCTGGCGAATAAATTCGCCCATCACTATTTATACATAGTTCTCATATCACTCCTTAAGCACCTCTTCTCAAGCAGGAACAATCCCAATTTGGCCAGTCTTTATTTCTAGCTAAGATTCTCCATACATTTTACCAGCTTAGTTGCCCTTCTATGTACCCGCTCTAATATACAGTAACAATATACTGTAACAATGTCCTGTTGGAACTGTATGGCATATTCTAGATGTGGCCTTAACAATGCACTATAAAGTGGAAGAATACCCCTCATCCAACAAATGGATGCCCCTTTTAATACAGCTCAAGACCTTATTTGCCCTTGATGACACTGACTGGCATTGCTTGCTACAAACAAGTTTATCATCTACATCCATGGCCCTTTACCATTATGGATTTAATTAGTACAGTCCCATCAAGGGTATAAGTGACTTGGATATTTTTATATCCCAGGTGCATAACTTTACATTTATCAACATTGAATCTCATTTGGCGTATTTCCGCAATTTGTGAAATGCCGGAGCAATTTCGAATGTCGAATGTCGGCGTCCAAAACGGACGCACGTCCAAAACGAGACACGGCGTTATGCGGAGCACAGCCGATTTGCCCATCACTACTCATTTGCCATATAGCTGTCCAGATTGCCTGTTTTTCAAGATCCTGTTGCAAGAATTCTGCATCCTTGATGGAATTAATTGGACTGCATAGTTTTGTGTCATCTGCAAACACTGATACATGACTTAAAATACTCTCCCCAAAGTTATTCATTGACAAGTGAAATAAAAGTGGATCCAAAACTGAGCCCTGAGTGACCCTACTAAGAACTAGGGATGGCG
>CM044431.1:148522679-148545486 GCA_024363595.1 Xenopus borealis
CTCAAAGTAGAGAATGTACCATTAATCACCACCCTCTGTACTTGATCCTATCCATGTGCAAACAACTTCATTAAGCCTTAGACCTTAGTTTAGAAAGCAGTCATTTGTGGGGCACTGTATCTAACACTTTGGCAAAATCCAAATTCATCTACTGCTCCACAGCTGTCCAGCGTCTTATTTACCTCATCATAAAAAACCCCACTCAGATTTGTCTGACATGACCTATCCTTGTAAACTATTCTGATTGCCGCTCATAATACCATTCACTAGGACAAAATTTTGAATGTGATTTGAATGAAATCTATAGGTACAATAACAGGTAAAAGCGACTCTGAGACAATGAGAAAAATAGGCCGGTCTAAAACTGAACTAAGAGCTCTTAGTGCCTGGGGGTGTAGGCCATCTGACCCTAGTGCCTTATTCACATAAATTTATATTAAAACATTAAGAACCATATCCTGAGTCAGCCACTGACTAGATTGAGCTGAGTCAACAGTGCAGCTATGAAGTGAGTCTGGGAACTCTGACTCCTTTATTGTATATATCAAAGAAAATAACTTATTTTAGCATATTTGCCTTTTCTGTGTGTGTGTTACAACCATACTGGTATCTTTATTTAAAGGAGCAACACTTTCAACCCACAGTTTTTTTACTATTAACAAACTTTTTGGGGTTAGTCTTAGCCTCTGCTGTAATGCACTCCACATTTTTTATCTTTGCCTTCTGAAGTGCTACACTCACAAAAGAAAATGGCTTTTAAGATTTGGAGACCAACTGTGTTTATTGTTACACTTTAATTTGTAAATCTATAATTATTAAAATAAACAATGTCTAAAAATTGTTTTACCTGAGATAGATAACAGTTAGGGGCAGATTTATCAAGGGTTGAATTTTGAAGTTAAAAAAACAAAAATTCGACCATCAAATTTTTTTAAAGGGGGTTTTCATCGAAAATGCACCGTTTTCGATCAAATAGGCCTGTTTTCGATTTTCAAAAACACTACTTGAAGGTTCTAGGAGGATCCCCCATAGGCTAAAACAGCCTGGTTGAATATTAATTTTTTAAAGAGACAATACTTCGATTTTCGAATGGTCGAATTTTTAAATTCGAATCTAATTTTTTCAGTTCTAATCGAATTTTGGCCTGTTCAGTAGTTGAAGTACTCAAAAAATTTGTCGAAATTCAAATTTTTTTTATTTGAATTTTCACTTCTACCCTTAGTAAATAGGCCCCTTATAGTAGTATTATTTAATCCAATATAAAGCATTTTCACTTGTTATATAGATTACCTTTTAAAAGAGGTCTAAAATCATATAGAAAAAAAAGAGAAGTAACCTAAATCTATAGTATTTCAATCACAACCGTGATCTTTGCACAATACAGTGCTTTGATGATCATGAAAGGCAGTCACATTATAAGAGCATCACTTTTTCTGCACAATATGGAAACTTAATTTCAGCCAGCTCTATCTAAGGGATCGTGCTAAAACATGCTGTGTGCATTCACTTGTCCAGTGCACTATTAAACCTTGATTGTTACTTTGGAATATCAGAATAATAGTTGGGTCACAATCCAGAGCATAAATTACAATCCCTCTATAAAATATATTTTCTTGTGCTAGCATTTGTCTGTAGAGAGCACTGCAAGACTATACAGTAATGTTTGTGTATTATCACACTTTCTAAGGTATAATTTGTTCAATAGCTATTTTTAAAGCTTTAAAAACAGTATTTTAAATCCATTATGGTTTATCTGTTACAATTGTTCCTACTTTTATTTTCTTAAATATACCTGCTTCTGTTGTGGCTGAAAAACATAACATACATGTTTTATTTCTGCTTCCCAGCCTTTGAAGATAAAAAAAGTACACACTTATACTGAATTCAGAATTGATTTGACCACCTTTTTGTACTGTATCTACAGCAGTCAAAATCATGAAATTGAACACTGTACACATCTTTTGTTTAATAAATGATGTTGGATCACACAAGAATCCTGCTTGGTGAGGGTTGCAGTCTTTATATGAGCTTGCTAAACACATCCAATTTATACAAAGCCAAAATAAAGTATTATTTCTAAATGCATTGCATTAATAATCTATGAAATGTAATACTTTTTAAACTGATTGTTTCTTTTTTGGCAATATAATTTTACACAATTTTTCTTTTGGAATGTGGCATGCACAAATAAATAGGTATACAGATGCAGCCACTTTGATTTGTGTGTTAAATGCGTCATGACTCAGGGATAATTGAAGAAACTGTTTTATCTAAAGTTATCTTAACTCATTAAATGCATTTAACCTTTTCATTAGCAAACCAAAGCACCATTGTTCACAATGATGAACACTTTAATTAGATGGGATTCTGTGTCACAATTTTCTGTGTGAAGTCTGAGTTTAGTTATTCTGTGTCAAACACACAATCCAAAGTGGCTTCATCTGTACATTAAGGGGCACATTTACTAAGTGTCGAAGTGAAAATTCGATTTAAAAAAAATTAAATTTCAAAGTAATTTTTGGCTACTTTGACAGCCCAAAATTCAATTTGAAAAAAAAATTGAATTTTCGAATTTCAAAGTACTGTCTCTTTAAAAAAAATTAATTCTCCACCTTAAAAAAAACATTTAACTTCTCCACCTTAAACCAGCCAAATTGCTATTATGTTTTTGAAACATTTGAAATTCGAAGGATTTTTGCCAAAATTGTTCGAATCGTTCATATCAAATTATGCAGTCAAACAATTCGGACAATTTTTGTTCTATTGACAACGGACCTATTTGATTGATTTTCAATCGAAAAAGCCCTTGAAAAATTTCAATGGTCGAATTTAGAATTTTTTACAATTCGAAATTCGACCCTTGGTAAATCTGCCCCTAAGAAATACATAATATTGGAGGTCAAATTTTTTAAACTCCCATTACTTTGAAATCTGAATTAAAAAAGACCAAGCTAAATATATTTAAAAAATCTAATTTTCGAATTGAGGGGGAATTGTCCGTATTCCAATTGATCTATTAAAATTATTAGTGCATTCAATCGAATTCTAATCAACCGTTTTGCCCCCAAAAAATTTGATGTTAATGAAGTCCACCAAATGACTGGGGTCTAGGAGGTACCCCATTGGCGTAAACAGCAATTTGGCAGGTTTTAGATGGCTAATGGTCAAAGTTGAATTGAGACAGTAAATGATAAATTTCAAAATTAGAATTTTCTTTTTTTGCAAATTTGAATCGAATTTGGACTATTCCCTAGTCAAAGTACACAAAAATAGCTTGAAATTTAAATTTTTTTACTTCAAATTAAAAAAGGTTTAAAATAGCTATAAAAAAATATGCAGTTGTACTGCAAAATCTTAATAGGTTAACAATATATACAATGTAGCCCAAGAAATAGCAGCAGCATTTAATCAGTTCCTCTGCAACCCACTTTTATCCAAGGTCATCATCATCATCATTACCTCTTCTGTCTGTCAGTAGTTGTATAATTTGGTAGCACAGATATGGAATTCTTTATCCAAAAACCTAATAGCCTGAAAACTCCAAATTACAGGAAATTTTCAAATTGTAAAAAATAATGTCCTTTTTTCTCTGTAACAGTACCTTGTACTTGACTAACTTAACTAAGCTGAATGAATCCATATTTGCAGATTTATTTACTTTTTAAAAGTAACTTAATGTTTTTAAGTAGACTTGTGATATGGTGATCCAAATTACATCAAAATCTCTTATCTAGAAAATCCAGTTACTGATGTGAGTGTATTCAACAATACTTCCAGCCAGTAGTTAAGTTATTGCACCCCAACAAAAGACTTTGGCCCCTCAAAGCAAAGCTCAGAAGCAAAAAGACGGCTTGTTTCCTAAATAGTTTGGAAATTGTTCACCATTTAGGGCACCACTGTTACCTTTATACTGGACCACTTGAGTACTATGCTTTGTTTTTCCTGCTGTTTACTGTATATCTGTGCCTTTATTCATGAATATTGTGTCAAGTGCCTTTGTTTGTCACAATCACTGTTACATACATACACAGTTACTTTATTTTAACTTTTAAATGATTATTACTTTTTGGATAGCAACAGCAGTTTAAAATGTGAAAAGAAACTCAGACATTCAAAATGTACTATGAAATAATCCATGGCCTGATTAATTTACAATTAATTTAGTCTAGTTTTGTTATCATAGGTGTATTGTATTTTAATTATACTGTACAGGTATAGGATTTGTTATCCATGTTTGGGACCTGGGATTTTCAGGACAGTGGATCTTTAAGCAATTTGGATCTATTAGAAAATTATATAAACATTTAATAAACCCAATAGGCAAGATACTGTTTTACTATTACAGAAAAAAAGAAATCATTTTAAAAATTTGGATTATTTGGATAAAATGGAGCCCACGTGAGACAACCTTTTCCATAATTCAGAGCTTTCTTATAAAGGATCCCACACTTGTATTTAAAAAATATTTGCACTGTTCAGCTGTAGTTTCTTTGAAATCACAGCCATAATTATGTTCTTTTTAAATATGGGTATGGGACCTGCTCAGGACCTTGGGGTTTCCTGATAAATGTTCTTTCTGTTATTTGGATCTCCTTAACTTAAGTCTACTAAAAAATCATGTGAACATTATAAAATTATACCCCCGGACAATGTAGGTCTCTATATAAAGACTGTATGCAGAATGAAACAGCTCATATGTAAAACCCTGCTTCATGTAAATAAACCATTTTCATAAAATACTTTTTTAGAAGTATGTGCCATTTTAAAAAATAATGGCCTTTCCTTGGGATCATATGATTCCTGGTGCACACAAACATACCAAACAATCAATACATACGTATTAGGTACATTATATGAGACCGTTACCAGACATAGTTATATATTTTGCTTCCCACACTTCTTTCTTTTACAGTTAGAGTTGTGGAACTCTGGTCAGGTGATCTCTGAGGCAGCACACAGACCATCATGAAATGGTGGTTCAAGGCAAGAGATGTAAAAGTTCAATATTTACTTAAATATATATACCAGTTTGGTAAGATTCTTTAATATGCCACTTAATTTGATATAAACTACCTGTTGCTTAAATATTCATTTTGGGGGCATGGTTTTCCTTTAAACTAAATAGGATTGTGTTGCCTCCATTAAGGATGAATTATATTTTAGTTAGAAACTAGCACAATGTACTATTTTATGTTTACAGAAAAAGGTAATCATTTAAAAAAAATTGCATTATTTGATTAAAATGGTAATTATGGGAGATTGCCTTCCCGTAATTCAGAATTTTTTGGATAATGTGGTTCTGGATAACAGAACATTTGAATTGCACATATACAGTAGCTGCTTTCCCAAGACTGGACTTAAACACCTTTTTCACTATTGCAAAAGGGACTTGAAATTAAGTTTTACTTTAGGAAAAGAATAAATTTTTAAAGTAAAATGGTTTCCTATTAATGATGGTTTCCTATTATTCTAATCAATCAGCCTCTTCTTATTATACTTCTTGATAAATAAAGTCAAGATCCAAAAAAGGTATCCAAGGTCAGTTTAACTTCCATGATAGATTGGTTCTATTACAGCTAGACTAATAATCACTTTGAATTTAGAAATACTTTTTAAATAGATGTTGCATGTACACAATATAATGTTCTTAAAACTATTGTTCCGTCTGTACTCTAGGCTTGTAATTAAACACCTGCATGTAGCAAACAATAGTCTGCAAGACACAAACGCTAAATTAAAATCAAATGCAAAATGTTGGATAGTTATGTGAACAACTGCAGCCCTTTTAATGTTATCCTATTGTGATCATGTTTCCTTTAAATGATTCACATTCAATACAGTTTATTACTCATTTAATTTAAATAATTTAATGAGAGAAGTTGTAGGAATCATCCCATTTAAAAATAACTGTGGTAGTGACACATAAAGCAGCTCATATGCCATATGCCAAATGCCATATTCTGCATTCCATTCATACCTTAAACAGAACAAAAGTGCCATCTTGAAATGAAGTTATATTAAGTTACATTCATTTTTTGGAGGCTTATCTCAATTCATTGTTGCAACACAGGTACCAATGATGCATATGAATGTGCCAACAACCACAATGCAACGTTTCTACCAACCTGTTATAGAAAATGCTATTGTGAGGCCACAATAAACTATAACTATAGTAACTGTTTGTCTCCAATATTTTACATGGCATGATAAATAGGCCCTTAGTGTACTTTGGGTTACAGCATTCATCCTGTGTTACTATCCTCTCCTACCAGAAAACCAAAGGCTCTTCTTAGGTAATTTTTAGGTAATTTTAAGCCACTGATACCTGTAATGGCACTGCACTAGGCAAATCCATTATGGAAAAGAACCTTGGGGTCCTTGTAGATCATAAACTTGGCTGTAGCAAGCAATCCCAGTCGGCAGCATCAAGGGCAAATAAAGTATTATGCTGTATTAAAGGGAGCATACAGATGCAGTCACTTTGGATGGTGAGTTAAATGCGTTGTGACTTAACTCATCTAACTCATTTATCCCACTTAGCACAGAATATTGTGTCACAGCATCCCATCCAATTAAAGAGTTCACCATTGAAAACAATGGAGCTTTGGTATGCTAATGAAAAGGTTAAATGCATTAAATGAGTTAAGATAACTTTAGATAACACAGTTTCTTCAATTAGCCCTAAGTCACGACGCATTTAACTTACAAATCCAAGTGACTGTATCTGTATATTCATGTGAAGAATCTACTGTACAGAGCACTGGTAAGGCTTCATCTAGAATATGCTATACAGTTTTGGTCTCCAGAGCTCAAACAGGACATTATTATTAGAGAGGGTGCAGAGAAAGGCAACTAAGCTGGTAAAAGGTATGGAAAAGTTTAGCTATGAGGAATGATTGGCCAAGTTGGGGTTGTTCATGCTAGAGAAGAGGCGCTTAAGGAGTGATACTTATGTACAAATATATAAGGTGATCATATAATAATCTCTCTAATGTTTTATTTACCAGTAGGTCTTTCCAGCTGACACAAGTCCACCCATTGCAATTAGAAGAAAAGAGGTTACGCCTAAATATTGGAAGGGTTTTTTTTTACAGTGAGAGCTGTGAAAATGTGGAATTCTTTCCCTGAATCAGTCATACAGGCTGTTACATTAGATAGCTTTAATAATGGATTTAATGGCTTTTTAGCAAGGGAAGGAATACAGGGTTATGGAAAATAGCTAATAGAACAAGTTGATCTAGGGACTAGTCCATTTGCCATATTGGAGTCAGGAAGGAAATTTTTCCCCCTCTGAGGCAAATTGGAGAGGCTTCCTCAGGATCAACTAGCAATTAGGCAGGTTAAAATAGAGTTAAAAGGTTGAACTTGATGGACATGTGTCTTTTTTAAAACTACCTTACTATATTACTATGTCAAATTAGAAAAAGTCATACAATTAGAATTGTCGCACTAATTTTGTTGAGACTTTTCCCACACTGACTTTTTTTTACCTGAATTTTTGATAAATGAAGTAAATTTGTGGATGGGAGTTAGGTCAACTTTGTTTTATTAAAAAATCATAAAAATCTGAGTTTTATTTAATACCCCCTTAGACTCTATAACACCAGAATCTATCCTATCACAAATTAATGTCTCCTGTATTACCTGCATACAATGCATGTTAATAACTGTTTTACTTAGAAAGCAGCAAGTAAGTTACAGGTAAAATTAGTCCCTTCATAAAATGAATACTGAAGCAATAGCATTCTTAATGAATTAGATGCAAGTTGAGTGTAGGACTGGACATACCGGGGATGACTTTTATGTAGTAAGCCAGCTTAAATATATTGCAATTTATGGACAAACAATCCCTGTTGTGTTTAAAGGGTAAGGTATTTTCAGTAGCTTAAAGCACAAAATGTTTAAATGCCCTTAATATATTGATAATGGGTTGAGTATAGAGGATCTTTTGAATTTTGTCTATGTGAATTTTTTGGTCACAACCTCATAGCACCCCTCTTCATGTTTTTAAAAATTAGTGGTGAGCACAACTTTCCCTTGTTTGCATGTTACTAATTGTGTATCAGTTCTTTGTTTCTGAATAATTAATGTTTTTCTTAACATTAAACACAAAAAATTAGGTCAGAATTACTACTGTACTACTGTAACTACTGTTACAGTAAATAATTGGGTACAATCCATCAATGGCCACCATCCAGTACACTAATAGTGAAAGGCTTTTGTTGCAACATGACCAAAACAACATGATCCTTCTTAGTTATTGACAACATCTTGTCTGTGCCAAAGTGATCAATTAATATGAGCATTGCTTTAAATTTAGCATACTTTCTGCATTTTCCAAATAATTTAAAAAAATGTATTGTTACTAATCAGCAGTAATTGTAAAAATAAAGCAATTACTGTACCTATATTAAAATCAGTACTATAATGTACAACAATAAAGTAAATTCATATTTTGGATATTAGTGTGTGAGTGTGTTGTCTAAGGTATGGTTGATCATGTAAATAATTGTTTTAATTGTATTTTTCTGATGTTGTCCTATACTGTCCTATACATTAGAAGTATTTTCAGTAGTCTTTTTTTTTTTTTACATAGTGGTACCTAGACATAGAAAGTAGTACCCCCACACAGATTTTCATAACCATGTAGGTGTAGGACCCAAAATGTAGGAAGTATTTTAGATTTATGGCGCTGGTTATTAGTGTGCAAATTAAGTCATTTAATTTTACCTTAATGAAGACTTTTCCTCAAGATGTCAGTACTTGCTGTTGAGTAAAAGACATTTAAAATGAAGCTATTATGACAATCTTTATCACTCTGTTCTGATTAATCTCTGATCACCCTTAAACCATATTACCACAAAACTAAGTTTACCTTTAGCATACATATATTTGTATGCAAATAAAGAATACAAATCAATCAATATAAAGCTTCAACAATGCCAGTCCATGAAACATATATGACTGTTTCCCTGCATGGGTAGATTTTATAATTGTAGTTGTGATAAAATAGCACTATCCTGTACATATTTGCAAATATACTATAATTACATTATAAACTTGATTTTTTTTCACACAATTAAGTCACTTACCTATATAAAGCTGGCTGTTCAGCTGCAAACGGATATGCCCATCAGAAGGAGTGATAATTGTTTTCTGTGGCAGCTGATCCACTTGAAGGGATGCTTCTTTTATATTCCTTTCTGCCTTTATGAAGTGCCACTGATTGTCATTTAAATTATAGGGTGACTGTAAGGTAACCCCAAAAGGACCATTTCCCACATCAAATGAAAATAGCACTTCTGTTGGAGCTGTTAATAGGATGATATTGTATAGGATGATAAGTTACTCCACTTACTGTTCATTTAGCTGTACAGTTTATTTACATGGAAACAGTGACACATTTTAGCTCTAGACTAGCACATGAAGTACATCATGCATTTGCAATGAGCTCCAGACACTCAAGTAGAACTTTGCAAAGTGTGAAAAGCAGGCAGGCAGACAGAAGATCACACACTGGCGCAGTCAACTTGAGCAGCAGACATTCTTGAACTCGGTAGGCATTTATAAATAGGGAACACTGTTAATCTAGCAGGCAATGATAGCTAGTGATGGGCGAATCTCCCGAGATTCGCTTCGCCGAAAAATTTGCGAAACGAGTCGCAGGACACTTTTGACGTGCGTTGCATCAACTTTGGCGTGTTGCGTCGCGTCATTTCCGGCGCGGCGCGGCGTTTTCGCAGCGCATTGCACCGTTTTCGTTCCGTCGCGTCAAAAACAATGCGCGACTCGCTAAGCGAAATTTCGCTGGCAATTTGCGAATTTATTCGCCAGCAGCGAATCGCGGGAATTCGCCCCTGGCGAATAAATTCGCCCATCACTAATGATAGCTTATCTTTATTCTTACAAAGTGCAGTAGGGGAACAGCACCTACAACAACTACTTATATTGAGCGAGTTCCATCTTCAAGTTCCAAGAGTATTTAAACATCCCTATATTGATATTTTTTATTGTTACTGAAAAGTTACTGAATAAAGGCGAGACTATGTTTCAGATGCATTTAAAAATCAATTCACTTTAAATCGACCTTAGGAGACAGCATTTCTTTAACCAACAATATTATTGTAAAGTTTCTATGCAATATTATTGTTTTTCACAGCTTTTCTGCCATCGAGAGTGCATACATTTTTCAATAAGTCTCCTTTTAAAAAGTATTACAGGCTTAAAACAGTATTTCTGATTAGTTACACAGGCCAGACATCATTCTCCCCCAAATTAAGTTGAAAAGAAAAGTGCTTATGTACCTAAAGTGATTGTAACCATAATTATTATAAAGCAATGGCAGAAATTATTAGAGACAAATGAGGAACAAAGTAAAAAACTTACATTTCAATTCTATTCGAATAAAGTCTTTAATCCCCAGATTTTCTAGAAATAATCCAGATGATGATGATGTTTTGAAGAAAAATGATACATCTACACTAAATTCACCATGGAGAGTAGGAAAGTGTAGGTATGATGTGACTGTATTGAAGGAAGCCGAATTCCAAAAACTTCCTAGCAAAAGAAAATGCATTGACTGAAGAAATACATATATCTTTAATTGGTTAATTCAAGTAGTGATGGGCGAATTCCTGTTATTCGCTGCAGGCGAATAAATTTGCGAAACGCAGACGAATACTCAGTTTTTGGACGCCCATTGCCAGCATCCAAAAAATGGACGCCAGTAGCCAAAAATGAACCGCCGATTCGCCAATCACTAAATTCTAGTAATTTCTTCGAAATGTGCAAAAAACCTTCAACCTTTTATAATTAATCTTTTAGCTTTTTTGTGTTTTAGAAATCAACACTGCATCTGTTCCAGTGTGCTTTACCTTAATAAATTAATAAAGTTTTCCAGCCTGCTATGCATCTTTTTAGCTTCCAGTAAAACCCTGGCATCATAGGGATATTACCAATTCATTTAGCAGCACTAGCAAATGATAGTATGCATAGTGCATGAGTAGTAGTTCCTTACATGGTTCTGGTCATACTTTGCCTATATCTATGAGATGTCACACTAGATATTATTCTATTACGTTTTTATACGTATACATAGGACCAGATATCAAGGACAATATGGGCTATGTGCTTGGAAATTTAGAAATCTTGTTCCCTATTCTTTCCTGTTGGCGTTTTAGAAGTATGTTTATCAAATGGTGATTTCTAACTTTCAACCATTTATAAATATAGTTCTAATTACCACATAGGAATGAATAAAAAGTGGGTGTTTTTCTGTTCTGATAAATCTGCCCCTTTAGAGTAGCTGAAAGGTCCCATGTTCTTATAGCAATGTTTCATACAGTATAATATGTGACACATTTTAACACTGCCAGAAACAAAACTTACCATTAGCATCTTATGATATTATATATTTGAGTATAACTATTAAAGTAAATGTTTCATAATGTACATGATAATGCTTTAAGCACTAATAAATGATATGCATTAACAATGAGCAATGCCCAATGTCAGCATGCCTTAGGACATGTGATCAGAAGGTGAGTAGAACTGCTTTGATCTGACCCGACGTCATGTCAAATGTTTCAGATGTATTATTATTTAATATTGTTAGCATACAAAAGAATAATAAACCCTGTCACATTGTGCAACATAAAGTATCTAACTAAATAAATCACATTTTAATGATTGTATGTGTTTATTTTACACTTATTCTCAGCTCCACTGAAAATTGTTTATATTTTTCAAAAATGTTAGCTTTGTTATTATGCAGCTCTTTAGATTGGAACATGTATTTTTACATATGACTCTGGGCAAATTTGTACAGTAACCGATAGCAACCAGTCAGCAATCAACTAGGCACTTGATGGCAGATTGAAGGATAACATGGAGAGGACCTTAATGACAGCTAAGTACAAATATAGAATCTTGATGAATCCATTCTCTGATTATGGATGACACTTGCAAGTAAATTTCATTCTAAATTTCAATTTGGAGAGAGGGCAGCATGGATAGGGTAATTATAAAAATATACTAAAAAACCCAACTGTACATCTATACATTAAATTCAAATGTCAATTGTAAGGTTGATCATAATATCTGAAGATGCAGAGCATAATTGAATATTAATATGCATGGAAACCATCTAACAATTTATAAAGTGAGCATTTTGGGGATTAATAGTAATGTTAAAGGGCAGAATAAAGATTACCACAGAAAACATTTATCAATCAATAAAAGTTTGTGTTCACCATTTCATACACTACTATAAAATGAATAGAAAGTGGGTATGTTTTTTGCAGTAAGTTCCAGTCTCACCTTTTAATAAGCCTGACCCTTAAAATCACTGTAAACATGTTAACATCTGAGCAATTAGTCAGTAGTTGCACAATTTGTATAAACTTACTATCTCCCCAACAAAGCAGAGGTCCAAGTTTATAAGCTGCTTCTGACTGAGGGCGATCAGTGTCTGTTATCACAATTTTTGTAACTGGGAGATGATCTTTATAAGAAAGGAAGCCTGTATCATTTGACCTGATAAAGAAATTGAATGCAAGTTATTAACAGCAATTATACTGAGGTAACCAGTGATGTGCAATATGTCATATGAGTGGCAGGAGAAAGATGGCTAACATTGACATATTTATTTTTATGGAGGATTATTGTTAGTTTTCCTGAAAATATCTGTACATGTCCATATCTATATAACTAACATAACAAATTACTGTATCTATATAACCGTTTTAAAAACCTCTGGCAATAATAGTGTATTTTGGAATAGCCTATAGTGATGGGCGAATCTCCCGAGATTCGCTTCGGCGAAAAATTCGCGAATTTCTAGAGAAATTCGCGAATCGGCGAAAAATTCGCGAAACGAGTCACGGGACGCTTTTGACGCACGTCGCGTCAAATCACGTCGCGTCAAATCGCGTCGCGTCGTTTTCGTCGCGTCAAAAAACGTCGCGCGACTCGTTTTTTCGGCGAATTTTCGCCAAGCGAAATTTCGCTGGTGATTCGCGAATTTATTCGCCAGCGGCGAATCGCGGGAATTCGCCGCGAATTCGGCCCTGGCGAATAAATTCGCCCATCACTAATAGCCTAAGGTGGATGTTGCACTGTATGCTGGGATGGAAGTAGCTCCATAAAAAAACTATATTCCCTACACTAGTACACACTTCTGTGATGTCCACCTTTCATTATACAGTATATATATATATATATATATATATATATATACATATATGCATACATACATACTGTACATACACATATATATCAATAGAAATGCTGCTTTTAAGATTGTGCTTGGACAGAACCCAAAAGATATAAAAACAAAGATGTATGAAATACCCAAACAGTTGGAGACTGCCAACTGTTTTTTAACATGAGCTTGCACTTAAGCAATAGCATACATTTCTTTTATATTAACTTTTTCTGCATGTTCAATTGCTTTTATCAGAAGCTGTCTTGAAAATTGTTCATTTATTGTTTAATCTTATCCTTGTCTTCTTGATCTACATTTTAAATGTCATCAGTACAATCATTACCATTCACTTTTGTCAGCATCACAATTACAGTAAAGTTGGGAATCAATGCAATTCTCTTCAATCCCACATGTACATTTATTGACATCTGGTGAAGATCCACTCCAGTACGTCTGTGTTTCATTAGTTCTTCCTACCCACCAACTGTAAGGGATGTGACCTAAACAAACAAAATTCAGCTTAACTCATTCATTCTTTATTTGTAATATATCCATATGTGTATGTATCATACTAAAGTAACGTTTTGACATTGGTAATCCTATCTACACAGAATCAACACCTCTGTAAATTTCAGATCACACCTATTTGAAGAGTTACAATGTGCCCTTGTGATTGGATTAGAGGAAGAATGTAAATGCAGAGAATTTCCCAGTTTAGCTGAAGTAACTGCTCAGATGAGCATTGAAATGTCTTCAATGATTACTCAGCAAGTCCAGTTACTTATGTTAGATATATTCAATCTTCTATATGTCTAAATTTCTACATATGTGTCTTCAGATGTTCATTGGTGTCTCCTCCATTCATATCACAGCTACAATCTTTTCCTACCACAAACATCTGCTGCCAACCCAATATTAAATATTTCTTGTTGCATATTAAGCTTATAAACTCCCCTCTTAAAATCTAAACTCAGCTTCTATCTCTTGGAGCAATGGCATTGCCCAATCTTCTTTCCATCCTATTTGTGCCTGGAATGAATCATGTCCCTTTGACATTTGCCATGTATTCTTTACTACTAGGTATATTTCAATAAGTTTACGTATTTATTTTCATTTACTGCAATGTTGCCAAATTTTACTGTTATCAAGTAACCAGAGCAGCTTTAGGACCACCTGGTTATGGAAGGAGGAAAGCAAAACAGACCTAATGAGGTAGGATGTTTTATATTTTTACAAGATATGAAATGATTTTTAGTTTCAAATAATAAATAAATGCTACTTATCCGCTGTTACAATTGTTTTTTTTTAAACAATTGGCTCTTTAAGCAAACAAAAAGGAAAAATAAGTATATCAGCTGAATTACTTCTAAATGTATTCAGCTTGTCTTTTTGGTTCTACAGTGAAATATGCAGCTTTGCAGGTAATGTGTAGATTTATTTATTTATTTATTCTGCTTTAAGAAATGTTCTGCAAATAACCTTATTTTTCATTATTGTCAAATATTTTACTTTTATTAGTAGAAAGAGCACCAGGAGTCTACATACTCACTGAGGCATGATATTAGAATCATTTATCATGAGGAGTTCACGTCTACATTTTAGAATTACAGGTGAGAAACAAAGGGACATGCAACTGAATGAAATCTATATTCTGTAAAAACAAATACTGTACCATTACATGATAAATATTTTAAGTTTGCTGAAGTAAAAATAAATTAAATTGTAATTTGTAAAGAAAAACTGAATTTTCTTATTATATAATATGAATTTCTGTAATTTTGTTTTTGTACATTAACGCCAAATTCTTTTGGTTGATATAAATTAGCAGATTAGATAGTACTGACCCATGGTCAGACCTTTGCTTTAATCCACGGACAGATATTTGTAAATTCAAATTTTACTATGGGAATCATTGTTTTTGTTTGAGTACTGTATATTATTATACAGCATATAGAGATTCTGTTTCATCTAAATTGAGTTCCCTAAGTTAGAGGTCTTGTGCTCAGACTAATTTGCATACGGTGGAAAATTTAAAGTTGAATTGACCTCTATGTCACATGTTGCATCTAATACATTACATTAACACTGATAACTAGACATGTCCAGGGAACCTTAATAAAGTAAATAGAGTTGTTTTAATTCCCTACACATGAGCCCACTGTAAAATAATGGTCCATATGTTAGAAAATGTATGGGGGAAAACTGTTACACAAATAAATTTTTCCACTGTCAAAATATGATGTAAGTAACTGAAGATTTAGGAAGATCTATGCACTCTATTGCACTTCGATTGGTCTGAGCTGGCGAAGGAAAGTCTGGCATAAGCGTTAACATTCAGTAAAATCTGCATTTTAGTGATTTTTGCGGAGTAACATCATTTTTGCCAGAGCGAAAAGGCTTTTTTGCTAGCGAAGTGATGCCTATGCCTGTCAGTAAATTTGCCCTCTAGTAAATCTGCCCCCTGAACTCATGGACATCACCAGATTCTGGGTTTCCTCCTTTTTAATGCTCTACCAGGCCTTTACTGCCACGGCTTTCAGTTTCTGTTTGTTTGTGGGCCTTTAGTCTTCAACAAGTGAAATGCATGCTCAATTGGGTTCAGATCAGGTGAGTGACTTGGCCATTCAAGAATATTCCACTTCTTTGCTTTAATAAACTTCTGGGTTGCTTTGGCTATATGTTTAGGTTCATTATCCATCTGTATTTTGAAACACCTCCCAATCAATTTAACTGCATTTAGCTAGATTTAAGAAGACAGTATGTCTCTGAACACCTCAGTAGTCATTCAGCTGCTTCTGTCCTGTGTCACATCATCAATAAACACCAGTGTCCCAGTGCCATTGGCAGCTATGCATTCCCAATGCATCACACTGCTTCTACCATCTTTTACAGATTATGTGGTATGCTGTATATCATGAGCTGTTAGATTTTTTTTAGCAAAGTCCAATCTAGCTTTTCTATTCTTGAGGCTGATAAGTGGCTTGTACCCTCATGCAGTCTTCGCTTTATGGTAGACTTGGATATCAATATGCCTACCTCCTGGAGAATGCTGTTCACTTGTTTTGCTGTTTTGAAGGGGTTTCTCTTCACCATGGAAATGATTCTGCGATCACCCACCACAGTTCTCTTCTGTGGACATCTAGGTCTTTTTGCATTTCTGAGTTCACCAGTGCTTTCTTTCTTTCTCAGGATGTACCAAACTGTAGATTTTGCCATTCCTAATATTGTAGCAATTTCTCAGATGAGTTATTTTTTCTTTTTGCAGCTTAAGGATGGCTTGCTTCGCCTGCATGGAGAGCTCCTTTGACAGCATGTTGTCTGTTCACTGCAAAATATTCCACATACAAGCACCCCCCTCAAATCAAATCCAGGGCTTTCATCTGCTTAATTGATAGACTTAAATTAGTGCATATGAACCAACATTTTGGTCTCAATTTTCTGAGCTTTCTCAGGGTCTCTCATCTGAAAGACACAGCTTTAATGTATAGTACTGTTATTTTCTGAAAAATATCACTGCCTGATGGAATGCAAAACTAAATTCAAAGAGTTCCAAAGGTATATGTTCATTTTATATAAGGTAGAACATGTATTTGTGTGATATAACAAACAAAAAAGTAATTATCAACAATCAAGACTTCTGTGGGCCTTCTTCCAGAAGCTGATGTGTCTACTTAATTTATTGTTACACCCCTGTCATAAAGGAACATAATAATAGCATCCCTTTATTCTGAGCAAGCATGTTCAAACTTTCACACAAATGTGAATATTCATTACAACACACTGTGGCACCACCTCCAATGCATTTGTAGGAAAGACTATATATAACCAGGTTTAAAAATATTCACTATTTTATAATATAAATATATAAGTTCATGGAATACATTTTTCTTTTACCTAGCTAATTAAACATTAGGGACCTAATATTTAAGATGCATCAGTGAAACTAAAGAATGCCTGAAAAATCTATGGCTCAGTTAATGTTTTTTACAACAAAATAAATGTATGCCCTGGATTTCAAAATATAATTACTAGTTTTACTTAAGTTATGTTTGTTTTAAGAGACAAATTAAATGATCTGAGAATACACAAAAGTACTGATGACATTATTCCTTAACTGGATCCCAATGTCTTTTTTATTGGATATAAAATAAAGTAAAATCTTGCTTATATAGACTTTTTTGATATACTGCATAATTTTCATTATGACCGACATCCCACATGTAATTAATTATTACGGATATCCTAATTGATAGTGAGAGATATGTAGACCTCTCATTATTTGGTTGGTGAAATATTTATTTAGGAAATGTTGGGTGTTTAACAAAGATTGGCCTAAAATACCAGGCAGCTGATTATATTCTGAAATTACTGCATTATGCCCAGCTGATGTAATCTATGGTAAAAATACATGGCCTTACTTTACCTTCTTCTCTAAAAGTGGAGATTAAAAAAAAAAAGTTCTGAAATGCCATCTATAAGCTGAATTTCAAAAATGGCATTTTCTGTTAAGGAATAAACGTAGCCTAAATATATATATTTATAAAATTATATATTTAAATTCAGTTATTTAATTGGACATCTTTTCTGTCCCTTGATTCCTATACTATAAACACATTTTATTGCAAATTATAAATTAATAGAACAATTAAATTATAGGCACCCAGACAGAACTGTTTTGCCTACTAAAATTCAAAATATCAATTTGTCAGTCAAAATTATATTAAGAGACTTTGGCACCATTCATTAAGCCTTAAAAGTGTGTCACATTTCCATGGATTTTGTTCCACAAATGGAATAGAACATCCAAGGAGAAAAATATCTATTTATACAATGGACAATTGCTAAATATACCTGAAATTTCCCTAGATTACTCACTTTGTTTATGTAGAATCCGAGACTTTTTACAAAGATAAGCAAGTTCTTGCTTGCAGTGCTCTGCATTGTCAATGGTTTCCTGAAGCTGTGACAGATCAGCAAAGTATTTGAAGTTCATTACATGAGGATTCTCTTTGTTAGAGTTCTTGACCTTGTTCATATCTGTATTATTGTGACTCATGACTGTCACTACCGTGTCTTGATTGATCAGGGGAAAAAAAAGCAAAGAATTAGGTTTCTCAAATTAAAGGTAACACCTGAAAAAAGAGAAAATGCTCCAGTTTACAATTAACTAATTAATTCTTTTGTGTAGTTGAAAAAAATTTTTTCTAGCTCTTTTAAATGCATTTTAAATATTGTTTGGTTGGGTTTAAGGTATGGACAGTAATTGAGCATGCATCCATATACATCTTGAAATTTATAAAGCCTGTTTATTTTTTTAAAAATGCAAGTACGAAAAAATTGTTTAGTTCAATTTATTAAATTAAATATTTGTTAATTCAACCCTGGATTTGGTATAAAGGCATGTAACCCCTTTTTTTAAGATGGTTTACATAGTTAAGTGGCATTGAAAAAAGACCAAATTCTATTAAATGCAACCCCACCCAATGAAACCCAGTGCATAGATATACTGTATATATATATATATATATATATATATATACACACACATGCTCAAAGCGACCTATAGATACTCACACATATATTAACTAATTAACTATATATAGAAATATCTTTAACAACTGTAAGTTACAGTAATGGCCTTGGGATATTATACTTGTTAAAGAAATGATCCGTGCTTCAAAATCAGCATTGGAGTGGGTCAAATTGGGGAAGCATTGCTAGTGCATTGAGTGCAATAGTGCTCTCTGCACTAGTAATGATGAAATTAAAACTTGGAAATTTGACTAATAAAGTTGCAAGAGGCGGCATTTTGCTTCCTTATGGCAGGAGCGGCCCTGTATCCAAGCCAATGCATTAATAGAATCAGCCCACAACATAACCTGTCTGGGTATTTCCTCACTGCCCTCATCATGAGGGCATGAAAGTTCTGCTGATTGAATATAAAGTGAAGGCCTCTTGCACATTGATAGTTTATATGGGAAACAAAATATCTTCTGCAGTCTATAATGCCCTCTAATGTAAAACGTAATCATGTCAAGAAAAAAACAAACCCAACCTTGACAGTCTACCATTATAAATGAAACCCTCCATCTCTTTTACTAGTTTAATTACACTCTCTACAGATGATTTATATCCTTCTTAAAGGGGTTGTTCACCTTTGAGCTAACTTTTAGTATAATGTAGAGAGTGATATTCTGAGACAATTTTCATTTGGATTTGATTTTTTATTGTTTGTGGTTTTATAGTTATTTAGCTTTTTATTCAGCAGCTCTCTAGTTTGCAGTGTCAGCAATTTGGTTTCTAGGGTACAAATTACCCTAGCAACCCTGCATTGATTTGAATAAGAGGCTGGAATATGAATAGGAGAGGGACTGAATAGAATGATAAGTAATAAAAAGTGGCAGTACAATACATTTGTAGCCTTACAGAGCATTTGTTTTAGATGGTGTCAGTGACCCCCATTTGAAAGCTGCAAAGAAATAGAAGAAAATTGCAAATCATTAAAAACTATGAAAAATAAATAATGAAGACCAATTGAAAAGTTTCTTAGAATTGGCCCTTTTACAATACACTAAAAGTTAACTTGAAGGTGAACCAACCCTTTAAAGACTGAAGCCCATAAATAAACTGCATACGCAAAATGAGGCCTTACCATGGAACCTTGAATTAATGGTCTTTTTGATTCAAGAAAGTACTTTTTATTTGATATCAACTGATTTACACTGCCTGGTATTAGACAACTTGTAATCCACAAGAATCCCCAAATCCTTCTCAATTAAGGATACTCCCAACACATTTATCATTTATATTAAGTTATACACTTAACTTTGCACAACATTGAGCCTCATTTTTCAGTTTGCTGCCCAGTTTTCTAGTTTGATCAAATAACTCTGCAAAGTAGCAAACATTCTGCATGGATCTTAAAGTTTTGCACAGTATCATCCGCAAAAATAGAAGCAGTACTTTCAATACCCATCTCCAGGTTATTAATAAAAAATGTAAAAAGCAAGTGTGTAAGGGACTCTCGCACACACCAAAAGGCCTATGTATGAAAATTTGAATTTATGCACAAAGCACAAATGATTACTTATTTATTACGAGATTCAAATGTAAAAAGCATGAACAAATGCAAATATGGGATGAATCTGAATAAGAATACAAAAGCCTTAACATATAAATTTTTCAAGTGAAAAATTATTTGCAAAATTCTAAAACCTTGAAATAATAAAATTTTTAAAAGTATTCTAATGATAGCTCCCACTAACTTCCAGGGTTGGACTGGGAGGACCAGGGCCCATTGGGGATTCTGTCCAGGGCCCCCCTCTGCACTCTACTGGTGTGCCAAGGGGGCCACAAGCATGTGGGCACCGCCCCCACTGACAAGCGTGTGTGTACAACCTGCCCCCCATGCCGAGCATGTGCACACATGGCCATGCGTGCTTAATATTTCTTCCTGTCACTGCAGGAAGCCACCAGAAAATTATGGGTCTAGGTTGGCAGGGCCCACAAGGGAGGGGGCCCCACCGGGTTTTTTCCTGGTGTCCCGCTGGCCCAGTCCGACCCTGCTAACTTCTACAGTATCTCAGCAGTTTTTAAAAGGCATAATCTTACATTAGAATTTTTAGTAGTTTGTTTACTTTATTTTGTATTTTTTATAATTAGGGGCAGATTTATCAAATTCACATGAATGATTCTAAATTCGATCGAATTTTCAACAAGATTTGAATTCAAATTTTTTAATGTTTTTGAAGACCATTTCGACCAACGAATTTTGATAATTCAATCGAATTGAATGATTCGAATAATTCGAATAAAAATCTATTCAAATATTCGACAGACGATTAACTTGCCCTTTAAATTTTTATTCAACTGTCTAGTTCACCAGAGTCAACCTACAGTACCTAAGCTAAGGTTTAGCTATTTTTGATCCAATGGTTAAAATCATTTGTTTTTTAAACCGCGAATTTGACCCTTAGTAAATCTGCCCCTTAATAATTAAGAAAAATTTGTTTTTTAAAATGATTTATCACATGCAAGGTTTTTAGCGCTAAAACTTTAAAATTATAAAATAAATAACATACATTAATAAATCAGCCCCCTAAATTAAGTGAGGAAAGATACAAAGTTAGAGCCAAACACCCCACTCTAGTACTGATCAGTAGTGATGGGCGAATGTATTCGCCAGGCGCGAATTCGCGGAGAATTCCCTCGATTCGCCACCAGCGAATAATTTCATGAAACACCATTGAAATTTCATCTGGAGAAAACTAAACACGCTTCGGAAACTAAGCGACGTGTCGAAATCTACGGCGAAGCGAAATCGTATTGATTCGCCAATCACTACTGATCAGTTACCAGAAAAGTAGAATAGCCATTTGCCACTGGCCTTCCATATGATTAATAGCTACTCTTGATAACTATCCCTGTAGCATTGTCAGCAATTTGTGGTGCATTTTTTTTAAGAATGATCCATATTATTCCCACTCAAATAGTTAAAGCTTTAACTTGTCCTATAACTATTCTTTTTGACATTATAGAATAGGATTTGATTAAAAAAATCTAGACTTTAGACAAAAAAAAACTCCTGTTTCATTTAATTTTGGAGTCCCCTTAAGTGTAATTCTTTGAAGCAACTAAAAAAGTATCTGAAATTACCCTAGAGATTGTATTCTTTAAACAGTGTGGTATTCTGATGTAAGATATTTGTCAAAGTGAATTATAAACAACATCCATGGAGTGTCTAAGTAGTCCGTACAGATACTGTGCATTTACATTTATATACAAACATAAAATATATATATATATATATATATATCTGTGTCTGATAGACAGCAGCAATTGTCAGTTTAGGAACCAATCTTGTTTTTTTAAATTCATCTACCAGTTTTCTTGTTCAGTGTTGTCTTAGAGAAGTAAGTTATACTACTATAGAATATGTTTGAATTCATTATCAATTCACGTGAGGAAGGGTTCTTTTAAAAACATGTATATAAAGGATGTTGGAAAGGGTTCATTTAAAAAATGTGTATAAAGGATGATGGAATGATGTAAGAGTTTTTCAGCAACTAAATGCCTGGAAACTACTTTCCTTAAGAGGCTAGACAAACAAGCATGTAGTTTGGTAAAATGGAACAGAACTGAAGATTAAATGCATTCTGCATTAATTCTGTATGTATCAGTTACACATAAACAAATATAAATATATTTTAAATTACACATATATTATATAAATATATATATGTATGTAGAGAGAGAGAGAGAGAGAGAGAGAGAGAGAGAGAGAGAGAGAGCTGAGCTGTAGCTGAGAAAAGATACAATAGATATAATTCAATGGAACAGTACAAATTTAATGAGTTGTCCTTTTGATTACACAGTATGAAGCACCTTTACTTATGGGATTATCAAGTGCCAATGATCTTGGTTATAGGAAATTTGTAATCTCTTTTTTTACTAATGTAGGGACTCGTGGAGTTAATTCTACGGTCTCAGGGAATTTCCCTGCCTCGTGGCTGAAAGGGGGTTCCACCCAGAGTTCCAGGGACTACTATGCTTTTTCATTGGATGTTGGCAGAATCCCAAGAGCAGCCACAAGGTGTCGCTGTG
>CM044431.1:148562095-148578460 GCA_024363595.1 Xenopus borealis
ATAGTATTTAAATATGCAGTGATATGTACATTTTAATATATTTAACAATTGGAGATACACTTATAAAACAAAAGCAACATGAAAAATGTCAGATATTGATATTATAAATGAGAATATATGCTTACAATAATGGCAAGTAGCTCCTGTGTATCCTGTATCTGAACAATTGCAGTAAAAATCATTCCAAGTTTGCGAACATTGACCTCTGTGTTCACAGTAGTTTGGCATACATCTGAAAAAAATAAATCAATAATTTGTAATAAGCATAAACATAGTACATTTTCAAATCAGAATGCACAATTTTTAGGCACATGTGCACTGCTCTTAGATTTGCTACAACAATGCTCTAATATTAGTTCCACTCTAATCTCTTTTGCGCTATTTTAGCCAATGCTTCTGCTGAAATTGCATCATACAGGTTTATTGTTTATTTCATAAGAAAATTCCACACAAATAGAGCTTAAAACCTGGGGTAAATAGAGCTTTAACTATTACAGACCAACTTACAGATGTATGCATTGCATAGAACCGGAAGGCATAATATACTGTAAATAGGGCAATGGAATAAGGGTACAATGGGGATTACTGAATTACTCCCTCTTCCCATATTGAAGGATATTAAATGTAGCACAGATTATTAGTGATGGGCGAATTTATTCGCCAGGGTCGAATTCGCGGCGAATTCCCGCAATTCGCCGCTGGCGAATAAATACGCGAATCACCAGCGAAATTTCGCCGAAAAAACGAGTCGCGCGTCGTCAAACAAAGTTGACGCGACGCATGTCAAAAGCGTCCTGCGACTCGTTTCGCGAATTTTTCGCTGATTTTTGGGCGAAGCGAATCGCGGGAGATTCGCCCATCACTACAGATTATATCATATTATATAATTACATTGCATACCCTAATTATTATAGAGAGAAAATTTTCACAGGTCATGGACTGAGGTTCCCTAGGTAGACTTTTTAAATTATATTTAATTCCTAGGGGGAGGTTCATCAAAGAGTGAAGTTACGCCACTAGAGGGAAATTACACAGCTCTCAATTCATTTCTATGGGATTTTGAAAGGCGTATTCATCAATGGGTGAAGTTAAAGTTCACCTTTTGATGAATATGCCTTTCAAAATCCCATAGAAATGAATTGAGAGCTGTGTAATTTCCCTCTAGTGGCGGAACTTCACTCTTCACTTCACTGTTTGATGAATCTCCCCCCTGGTGAGTTGATGGGGAATAAAAACTTGGTTTAAAAAAATTATTTAAAGAAAGAAATTGATAAATAGTGTGATGTGGATGGGGGGGACCTTTTTACACATAAAGAGGATCAGCGCACCAGAGGCCACCCTCCAACAATTGGATCACAATAGAAAAGATACAGGTGGTCGGATCACAGGACCACATCAATGAATAGATACAAAAAATAAAAAAACATTTAAATATAGTCTTATATTGTATAAAAAAAATAGCTACTAGCATCAAAACTTATAGTTTTCTTGATGGAAAAAATACAGAACAAAATAACAGTTTGAGCTCTGTTAGATTCTGTTAAAATATAACAAATATTATTCTAACAGATTTTATTGAACCTTTTCAAAACATTTAGGAAGAGCTTTTAAGGACAAACTCTTATCCTGGGGCTAAGGTAAGTGAAACACATTCTATAAGTTAAGAAATTGTTTTAAGGATCTACTAAAAGTCATGAGAGATTTATGGCAAACACAGTATGAAGAGCAAAAGCAATTCTTGGCACTTTTAAGGTCATAAGAAGATTATTGATATCTTAAACTAGAAAAAAATCTTCTAAGAGGAGCTACATTTAGGATTAGTTAGATAATGCTGATGATTTTGTGCCAACTTAAGATTTGATCAGATAAGTTTCTAACTTTTCAAACTACTATCTTTTTAAAGTTTTGTGATACATAAACTTGTGTCCTCTGTTCCTGTGCAAGGATCACTTGTCCCTATAACTTATATAGCCATGCCATGCAGTACAGGCATTTAGAAACTGTTATGGTTAAAAAGATAAGGAGCCATAAAGTAACCGCTCATGGCCAAGGAATCTTTTCAGACAAGAACCAGTGCATATCATGTCAGGAAACATCTTCAGAGACATTTGCCAGTAACTTCTACATGGAATCTTTTATTGGTTTTTTAGATTAAAGATATCATTGGTACAGGCATCAATTGTCATCGGTAAAGGCTTTGTAAACACTCTGTTTGGTTAGGCTAGACATGTCAGTGGCTGGCTTTCTCATGGCTACAAATATGGGAATATAGGAATATGATATAGTAGTACAGAAAGAAAGAAGGAAAGTCAAACAAAGTCAACCTCCACAAAGTCGACTCCCATCCACGAATGTAACTAATTTACCAAGTAATTACCTTGAAAAAGTTGTGCGGGAAAGGTCTTGACAAAATTGTGTGACAATTTGCATTGTACAAGTTTTTAAAGTCTGACACTCAAATTGCTCTATTTTGTTCGAGCTATCACCCAAAAACCCTTTCAGATTCTCATACAAGAACCAATGCATATCAGGAAAAATCTTCAGGGACATCTGCCAGTAACTTCTATATGACCTCAACAGGTTATAGCTGGAGTATTTTCGGATTTGGATTTTTAGCAGCTTTGGGGTATAATAAATATCTAAACATTTTATTTTTTTTCCTGTAAAAATTTGAGTTTTGCCCTTTAAAAACTCAACTAGAAAAACATTGAGGTTTAATGAATATGCCCCTCAGCATTCAGATAATTACTAAAAAATACAAATTGAGATTAAGATTTGCCTGCACAATATGAGTGTGGTGAGAAAAATGGTTAAGTGGAGAGAAGTAGCAAAGCATTTTAGAAGCTCCTCATAGTGCTTATTCAGAGAGCACTTCTACCCCAGGTCTTGCTGTCCACTGCTTTTTGCACCAGTCACAGTAACGTATTTCTAATTATTTTTTACCATATACCAGTCTGTTCAAAACAAAGAGCTGATTGGTTGGGTAACAGCCCTAAAACAATGTAGCAATTAGGGGGTATTTACTAGACCCCAAATTTAGCTGGTTGGGCTATTTGGTCAAAAACTAAAACATGTTTTGAGAAATAATATACATAGATGCTGCAAAAAGACCAAATCAGAAAATCTGCCATGTCTTTCGAGGTCCTGTATATGTCAGTGAGAGAAGCACCTATCTCAAAGTTTTTGTGGTCTGCGCTGGGTTAAGTCCTGGGTTAGTGATTTGGGGGAGAAGCTTGAAAAATTTAAGCAATTTGGGTTTTTGCACAAGTTTTTCCACAATCTCATTAATTTGGGTTATTTTATTAATAAATAAAGTCGTCGAGCATGGGAGTTTGGTCATGGTTTCTTTAAATAAAACATGAGATTAATTTGGATTTTGGTAAATAACCCCCTAAATGTGACACCAAATTCAATTTATATCTCCACTTAGAGCATGTTATTTGTTTATATCTTTTGGCGTTGTAACTATAGCATATAACATTGTTAGCTAAACCTGGATTCCATCCCATGATTCCTTTTGCTTATTCATTCTTCTTCCCTAAATGTTCAAGTTATGTTCATGCTGGAAGTATATTTTTTTAATTTAGAACATCAAAGTAGCATTTCTTCTCATAAATCAAGTGGGTTATTTATCAATTATAGATCTATTTGATTTTTATTAAACGCTAATAAACTCAAATTTGCTCACAACTCATTCTAAATGATTCCTTACATTAATATAAAAACAATAGTAAAATATGATGGCATGATCCTAAAATTCTCACAATTCCTATTTATTTTTTAACATCCCTTCAATTCTGCACATTAGCAGTGTGCAAGCCACAATATGCATGCAAACAACTGTGTTCCTTATTGTGTTAAATAAGCAATACATTGTAGAGTAAAATGGCCATATACTTGCCACACTCCAGCCACATCTTGGGATATAAAATCAAACCCTGGGTATTGACAATTGGGCTACACACTTTG
This sequence comes from Xenopus borealis, assembly GCA_024363595.1. NCBI lineage: Eukaryota > Metazoa > Chordata > Amphibia > Anura > Pipidae > Xenopus > Xenopus borealis. Next base: position 148,566,065 of record CM044431.1, read on the forward strand.
GCCAAATTGCACTGAGGTGGTTGCGGAGACCTATGCAGTTTAGGACCCTATACAAGAGGCATTTGTAGCCAAGGACCAACCTGATTTTCTGCCCCAATTAAATTTTGTTATTCTACATATTATGCCATCACATATATACAGTAGATGAGTTAAAATATATTTAAATAAAACATTTTGATTGTTATATTACCTGTCCATGATGCCACAGATGTCAAACTGAAGATCAGTGAAATTTCCAAACTGCCCTTGCTGTAATGAAATAATATCTATTAAATTGGAACCAATGGAAATTATCTTCATGCATCCCAGAAAACTCCTTACAGGGCTAAAACACCCATGATCAGTACTGTTGCCAGGACAACCTGAAAAGGGAAACAAAGACAAAGCAAAACCATAACTGTCAGATAATATATAATTTGCAAAAATGACGTAAGCTGGCGAATTTTCACTAGCGTTAGTCACTTCGCCCTTTAGTGAATCTGCCCCTATGACTTCATCCCTAAATGCTTAACGCTGGTGCTGGTACCCTTCTAGATTTTGTTTTTGGCAATACGAATTACAAGGGAATTATGAAAACTCAAACTAATTTAAATGACCTGAAAACTCGAAATGAATTTGATTCAATTTATAAAAAATTGATTTGATTAGATTCAAGATTTTTTCTCTGTAAAAAACTCGAATGTCAGGAAGACTGCAAACCACCAAATTGATCCCTGGACTTTCCCCATTGACTTATAAAGTAATTCAGCAGATTTTAGGTGGTGAATAGTCAAATTTAAGTTCTTAAAGGGCCAGAGTATGATACTGTAAATCTCAAAATTCGAATCAAAACTCGAATCCACTTTGAATAGTTCACAGTTTGAATTTGAGAGTTTTGACCAAATAAAATCTGAAAATTATAATTCAATGTTTCACTTGCTGATTAATACTGGATGTGCAGTGCTTCAATACCAGCAACCCTGTCAGCATTTAGGAGCATAGGGGGAAATGTGTTAAAGTTTGCAAAGAATAAAAATGTGCATCTCGCAATGTATTATTCTTCAATTGGCTTTAATTGCATTGTGAATCTTAATTGTATGTTGTAAACCTTTAAGACCAGCTCTGGTGTTTAGTTAAATATTTTGTCACAAAAAGCGGTCTGTGTTTGAGAAATTTTAATAGATACACTGCAGATGCTTGTAAACTATAAAATCAACAATCACTATCCTACAGTTGTATGAGGGACAAAGTATTCACTAAGGCAACATTTTTCACTATGCGAACATTTATTCGAACTGGTAACGGATTGCTATTGTTTTTTGCATTAGCAACCAATATTACATTTCCTCCCATAATGTGTGTTTTAAATTAATGCTGTACTTGAAGTTGTATTAGCTTGTATCACATATATGAATACATTAGATAAAGATCCAGATTTATGTGTGGTTATTTTCTAGATGCATACCTTGAATTGCATATTTGTCATGAATGTTGCCTGCTACTATTTCTAGTTTTATTTGGGACACATTTCCGAACACGGTGATCGTATTTGCTTTTACAGAGATCAGCAAAAATATTGTGGGTGTGCTGTCTACAAATGTATGTATGTTTTCTAGCATGCCTGTGTAATCTCTAATGGTAAAGAACGAGATGCATAGAAAACTTCAAATAGGAACTGTACACGAATACAGTTTATATATGCAATGTGCTTAACCCAAATATTATAAGGCACAGATTGGGGAAAGCCCATGTATAGGGCTTAAAACACTTTACCTCACCTTTAAATGTTTACAGTTCATTTGAGTTCAACGAACATGCATATATTTCTAAAAAAAAGTTTCCACTGTTTCATGGCTGAAATGCCATATCTGTGTAAATGACAATACCAATCATTTACAAAAAGGCACTGACTCCTAAAATCTAGTTGAGAGAAACCATGAAAATATTCTATAATCCAGAATATATTGTTTCCACACTTGTTAATTTTAGTCTAGAACCTAAATTATCAACCTTTTTCTTCTGAATGCCTCTTGTTTCAAGTTATATGAAAAAAACTACATTGCTCAAGGATCCTAATCTTACTCTACAGCATGTATCAATCTTTGTCTTATTATAGAGGGTTTGCCTTCTGTCTAAATCTACCAGATTGATGGTAATGCTTCACAGTAAATTTTGATCTCTGAGTCGTTTTTCAAACTCAGCAATAACAGAAGGCAAAATAAATCTATGCTTTGTCTGGTTCTCCTGAACTAAGCATAGTCTCTCTATGGCCTACTGGAGTGATACATTTTATAATACATTTTACTTTTGTTCATTTTGTAAAGGAATGCTGCTAAAGTTTTAATCTTTATTTGAGCTAATAAAATTTTTTATTTATGTTAAATATGGGTTAAAACAAGCACAAGCCACTTCAACCCCTTGATAAATTCTCTTCAATGATTCAGTGTGGTCCACCAGTTAATCACTATTCACTATTTGCAATGCTGCAAACTAATGTTACATAGAACTTTGAATGTTAAGCATAGACAAAAAAATCAGTTATGTTTTGGGAATTAGTTTGAAATTGAAGATATACATTATATTGTCAAAAGTATCCTAATAGCTGACTATCCAAAATATAATTAAAAAACCAAGTGTATTAACACAAAGTTGGTCCTCTATTTTTTGGGGGGGGAAGGCTTTTAACTAACAGTTGGAGCACTGTTGGAGGGATTTGCTTTTATTTCATTAGTGAGGTTGGGCAACATTTTTATTATTTATTTTATTAAAGAATTTCACAGTACAGTTTAGCCTTAACTTAACTTTCAGTGAGCTCTAATCCTAACCATAGAAAATGGCCTCAGACCATAACTTCTTCTTTACCAAAATTTACCATTGCCATTGTACATTCAGACAGGATGTATCTAATAGTAATATTCAGAATTTTAGTCAGACTACCAGGTGATGAAATGTAATTTTATCTAGATAATGAGTGTTCTGCTCAAGTGTCCAATGGTGGTAACATTTATACCACTCCAGAGAAAGCTTGGCTTGTACATAATTAGGGATGGTGCGAACTGTTCGCCGGCGAACTTGTTCGCCATTTTGGTTCGCCTTATTTGCCGCATTTTTTTTTGCCCTCTCACCCCAGACCAGCAGATACATGGCAGCCAATCAGGAAGATCTCCCTCCTGGACCACCCCCACACCCGCTGGACCAAAAAAAAAAAATGTGCATACCTCCCAACTGTCCCTTTTTTGGAGGGACAGTCCCTCTTTTGAGAGCTCAACCCTCTGTCCCCTCATTTGTACTGGAAAGTCCCTCTTTTCTCTGCACTGAACAGCCAGAAAAAGAAGCAAAGATTTGAACTTAATTGGCTTTTGGCAGAGAGTCCAGAACAGCTAACAGGTGCGTCCAGAACAGCTAACAGGTGCAGGTAAGATACTTTGTAACACTTTTGAGATAAGAAAATAATGGATTTTTCTTTTCCCTTGATCCCCCTCTGGCATGCCACTGTCCAGGTCGTTGCACCCTTTAAACAACTTTAAAATCATTTTTCTGGCCAGAAATGTCTTTTTTAGCTTTAAAAGTTCGCCTTCCCATTGAAGTCTATGGGGTTCGCGAACCGTTCGCGTTTTTGCGCAAGTTCGCGAACATGTTCGCGAACTTTTTTTCCGCGGTTCGCGCCATCACTATACATAATTATGCTAGTTTTGTTTTCCTCTAACTACTAGTGATAAGCGTCATTTTTCAGCTGGCATGGATTCATTGTGAGAGTGCAGTTTTTTCCATTTTTTTCAAGGAATTGCAGCAAAATCTATTTTTGGCATCAGAAAAAAATGCATATTTTCTCCAATGCATTTTGTGTGAAACCAAAATATTCATAAAAAATGGGCATCTATGGCCATGACTTCAGTACATTCTAAAAACTTCTGGGTAAAGCAAAAGGGACAGATTTGCTCACCACTACTACTACAGTTTCATAAAGTGTAGCTTCTATACAAAGCAAAATAACATAACTTTATTTAATCCTTAATAAAGAAAATCCTTCTCTGTTATTTTTTCAGGAGACTTACAGTAAGTCATAAGACTATTAACTTATCATGTGCCAGTCCTGTGACAAATGTTTATTTCCAGCCCTATTCCATTATTCCACTGTCACAAACATATGTAAATACCCCAAGCTCACATTTGCAAAATGCATCAATTGTACTTACTTTTTTTTTTTTAACTTTGATCACGTTTACCTGCAGAGTTTTACATGTTGAGGCATTAGCTCCAGTTTTATTGTTTCTGTATGAGCTGTTTTCAACATCTATTTAAGAAGTAATTTAATGTGATTTGTACTGACACTCTTATTCTGATTCTGTCACATTGATTATTCCTCTATAACTTAGGCCTTTCTATTTTGCAATTTAACGTCTCCCTTTGATCATGTTCAGACTTCAACACTCACAAAGATTGCCATTCCCTGGATATTGTCTTTACAAAAGATGACACTTTTTATAGCCTTACCATTCTTTTTTATAGAACACCATCTTGTTTCCATTTCTGTCACATACTGTACTCATCATCCCCTCTGCTACTGCTCCACAGTCTGTGCTCTGAATACCCAATCAATTAACCTTCTTGCTCTTTTCACTTGTTTTAATGCTTCTTTTCTCTGTTTTTCTTACTCGGACTAGGAGTCTCCCCTACTGACATCCTTGGAATATATGTCTAGTTTCATCATACTTAGTGGAAAGTTTGCAGTTTACTATCAAACTTTCTTCATCATAATTCCTCTTCATAATTTTCTTTGCATGCTCTAAATGTCATATCTTTCCTTAGAATTACAATGAATCCAATGTCAGCTAGCTGATCAAATATTAAAGTTTATGATAACGAAGTTAATTGTAACCATAAAACTTTCAATGAAAGGTAATTTTTTTAAACATCTACATAAATATTAGAAACATGGGATACCCTTATGAGATTTATATAGATTATATAGATTATGCACCTTACAGTTTGCAGTTGTAAGTAATAAGTAATAAAATGTTGATGCTGGACAGTGGGGGGTAGTATATGTGATCTATTTGGATTTTGCCAAAGTGTTTGATACGATGCCCCACAAATGACTGCTTTCTAAACTAAGGTCTGTTGGGCTTAATGAAGTCATTTGCACATGGATAGGAAGCTGGCTACAGGATCGGGTACAGAGGGTGGTTGTTAATGGTACATTCTCTACTTGGAGCAAGGTTCTTAGTGGGGTCCCTCAGGGCTCGGTATTGGGTCCACTTTTATTTAACTTATTCATTAATGACTTAGGGGAGGGTGTAGTAAGTAATGTATCAGTGTTTGCAGATGACATAAAACTATCCAGCCCAATTCATTCCATCCAGGATGAGGCATCCTTGTAACAGGATCTTGCCAAACTAGCAATCTGGGCAGCTAAGTGGCAAATGAGATTCAATATTGATAAATGTAAAGTCATGCACCTGGGATGTAAAAATATTTAAGCCACGTATACCCTTAATGGGACTGCACTAGGCAAATCCATTATGGAAAAGGACCTTAGAGTCCTTGTAGATGATAAACTTGGCTGTAGCCAATGCCAGTCAGCAGCATCAAGGGCAAATAAGGTCTTGAGCTGTATCAAAAGGGGCATAGAATCATGGGAGGAGGGGGAAATTCTTCCACTTTATAGAGCCCTTGTAAGGCCAAATATAGAATATGCTGTACAGTTTTGGTCTCCATCACTCAAACAGGACATTATTGTATTAGAAAGGGCACACAGAAGGGCAACTAAGCTGGAAAATCTTAGCTATGAGGAAAGACTGGCCAATTTTGGGGATGTTCAAGCTGGACAAGAGACGCATAAGGTGTGATATGATAGCTATGTATAAATATATAAGGGGATCATATAATAATCTCTCTAATGCTTTATTCACCAGTAGGTCTTTCCAGCTGACACAAAGTCACCAATTCCGATTAGAAGAAAAGAGAAGGGTTTTGTACAGTGCGAGCTGTGAAGATGTGGAATTCTCTCCCTGAATCAGTTGTACAGGCTGATACATTAGATAGCTTTAAGAAGAGGTTGGATGGCTTTTTAGCAATTGAGGGAATACAGGGTTATGGAGTAAAGCTCGTAGTACAAATTGATCTAGGGACTAGTCCGATTGCCATTTTGGAGTCAGGAAACATTTTTCCCTCTCTGAGGCAAATTGGAGAGGCTTCAGATGGGTTTTACTTCCTCTGGATCAACTAGCAATTAGGCAGGTTAAAAAAAAGTTAAAAGGTTGAACTTTGGACGTGTGTCTTTTTTCAGCCTAACTTACTATGTTCCTTTGTTACTGAACCAATGTTCTGTGTGCAATTCAAATGCAGCATGTAATAATTGTCTGATGAATAATACATTGTGATGAAGTGGGTTCCATTTATAACTTTTACACACTTTTCCTCAAAATATATTTATTTTACAGTGCACTGTATATTGTGAGTGGGTCCCTACACTCAGTAAGAGCCTGTGCAGTGAATCAGTAGAAAATAAGATGGGAAGCTACTGGGTCAAACTTGAGGTCCCTTCTAAAGGCTGTTGTTGCCTTGGGCTGTTACAGAAGCCCTAAGAATACTGTACAAGATTTTTAGTCTACTTCTTTCATTAGACTTTAGTTCTCCTTTAACCCAAATAACATGAAAAATGTTACATATGTGGTTTATGGGCAAGAATATAAAAAATTGTATTTCATGTAAATTTGTCTCTAATCCCTCACTTTATTGCTCATTACAGATTCTGTTTTATCCTTGATCAGGTACTTAACCTCAGCATTGTACATAATGTGGCCTCTAAACTCTGAGTTCATTCTCACCTCAGAAATTTTTCCATTTCTTCAGATACTGAATTCTGCAAATTTTTCTTTAAATTTGGATATTTTACACAAATTTGTTAACTGTTCATTTCATGGCTCACATTATAATGATTTGTTTCTGTAGAGTAGACTTGCACCTCTAAACTAGCAAAATGCAACATACTGTTATTTTAATCTTAAACTACTTGTGGATTTTAGTTTTTAACCTGAAGATTGTGCTGGCATGTTATTAATCGTGTGGGGAGTTATTTCAGTGGTGATGACAGCACTGAATAGAATGTGATGTTCTTAGAATACAAAATAATTATTTTTCTTAAACAGCAGAATTTTATCAACAGTATGGGGTCTGACTCTATAAAGCATGTTACATAGTAGTTGAGATTGAGAAAGACAAATGTCCATCAAATTCAGTCTTTTGCACATAATGAATTATGTCTCATCATTTTGACTGCTATTTACATATCTAAATCAAATGTGCTGAGTTATACAGTGTAGCTAACTCTGAAGTACCATTTGATCATATTGCCTGAAATAAACAGGGCTTTTAAAAAGAGCTGTTGGGGCCAAGCCTGTCAAGTAGTATACAACTCTCTACTCTGTTAATATCTCAGAAATCACTTAATATACAAAATGAATGTAAATTGCAAAAGTGCTCTGAAGACCACTCTAAATAAGCTTTCACTAATGCGTTTTTTAGTTTAAATCCCCTTATAAAAATTGACGCTGAAACCTGCATTAAAATTTTTGCTGTTGACTGGTTAATTATAAACTTTAAAGGGAACTGAACCGAGAAAATATGTTTTTTAGAAAGCACTCAGATTAAGTTTTCATCAATTAATATTTTGGGCTTAGATACCCTTATCACACAAAAGCTCTAGTCATACAAACATAGTTAGAAAATATCAAAATCCAAATAACCATCCATTTTAAATTGCATATCCAATAAAAATTAAGTTAATATGGTTGTCTAAAGCAAAAAATACAGCGTACCTCCAAAATAATAATTATCTCCAGATCTCAGCTGAAATGGCAAAACAGTTTGCAAGGATAAAGTCTCTTGGTTATCAATGGTTACGATGAAACGATTTCTTTTGCCCACAAAAGAGAGTGAATGCCAATGACCATTATTCAAATCAAAACCTAGAACAACATAAATAAGTTGAAAAACAGAACCTAGGATCACAGAAACAAATAAGTATAAACTAACAGAATAACTGATTTTTTTAGCAAATTATTACATTGCTATGTAATCCTGTGTGCTAATATATTATTATAAATAAAGTGGGTCAAGTACCTTACTTGCAGGGCCCTATTTAAAATTGTTTGTGCTTTTTGGCAAAATAAACTAGAAGATGCCTAAAAGCTGCCACACATTTTCACCATTCCAAAAGGGTAACATTACAGTAATTGACAAAGTTTTTCAGTTTCAAACCCATCCTGAGTTACAAAACTCCTGCAAGGTTTCATTGCAGATTGTTCTTGCTGAAAAGCTTGAGCAATATTAAATATTTTTTGAATAAAAAAGAAATAAAAAATTACTCCCACTATCTGCAACACTTTAATTTGTGTGTGGGTAACTCTTCATTACCACACAAAAAATTTCTAAAGGAATTAAGAATATATTATCATATGGAGGATTGTAATCTAATGTAATTGTAATGTAAAATGTCATGTTATTTATATATGTGTGTGTGTGTGTAAAAATCTTGAGCTATTTTTCTTGACATAATCAGATCAGCAACTATAATGTAAGCATGATGTTCAGATTGCAGTATCTGAGACTGAACTCACATATAGTGGAATCAGACCTGGGGAACCCAGACCCTTGGGTTTGCTTCCTCTATAGTTGAAGAAGCGTTTCCCACCTCGCAAGCTGGTGGGGAGAGGGGGAAACAAGCAAAGCGGACAGCTGGGTACTGGGGGTGGGTTGCTGTTGTGTTCCTGGGGCCCCTCTGCAGGCTCTTTTGTGGGTTGGCCCATATTTATTATAACTTTATAAGCAGAAGCAATGATGGTGTAAAGGTGCAGTAGTCCAGATTACTGATGTAATCCATATATGCAGATACTGCTGTTAGTCAAATGTGAAGAACAGGTCAGCTTGTCACAGCTAGAAAGACAAGATACTGACAAACAAAAATATAATTGGACATGAAGAGCAATGAAAAATTTTGTGTGAAACCCTAGTGACTAGTGATGGGCGAATCTCCCGAGATTCGCTTCGCCGAAAAATTCGCGAATTTCCAGAGAAATTCGCGAATCGGCGAAAAATTCTCAAAATGAGTCGCGGGACGATTTTGATGCGTGTTGCGTCAACTTTGGCGCGTCGCGTCATTTTCGGCGCGATTCGCGTCAATTTCGTCGCGCGTCGCGACTCGTTTTTTTGGCGAATTTTTGCCAATGGAATTTTCGCTGGTGATTCGCAAATTTATTCACCAGCGGCAAATCGCGGGAATTCGCCCCTGGCGAATAAATTCGCCCATCACTACTAGTGACATAATTGCTAGCAGAATCACACTTCAACATGTATCCTTTAAGATGACATGAGGTATGAGATAACATATTAAACTGTAAAGTTGTATGCTTTAGAATTTATGTAATTGAAAAAAGATGATTGTATTATTTTAATACTCACCTGTAGCTGTGTTATACTGGCTTCTTCCATGCTTAAACATACTCATTTTAAACTTTCCATCAGTAATATGCAATACAAGATCCAAAGACTCAGGGCCAAGCTTGTAAGAAAATAAGGTGCCTTCTTTATTCCAGGTACGAAACTTAAAATTTACAATTAATTCCTTTTGTTCTAATCCGGGCAAAGATAAAAAACTATTGTAATTTAGAAACGTAACAGGGACTGTTTCAGGTTCCATGCAAGAATAGGAAATATTTCCCTTCAAAGAGAAAGAAAAATAACAATTTAATGTGTTAAATATTAAATATATGTTGATAAAATCTAAATATTAGCCTACAGAGAGATAGAAACAATAATTGAATGTGTTAGATATTAAATATATTTTTATAATCTCTGTCTATTTATTCAATATGCATTCAAATAGACTTTTTGAATCATGTAACATACAGATGAAGCAACTTTGGATTGTGCATTTGACACAGAATAACTGAACTCATCTATCCCATTTATTCCACTTAGCACAGAATATTGTGTCACAGCATCCCATCCAATTAAAGAGTTCACCATTGAAAACAATGGTGCTTTGGTATGCTAATGAAAAGGTTAAATGCATTAAATGAGTTAAGATAACACAGTTTCTTCAATTAACTCCCAAATCCAAGTGGCTTCATCTGTGATACAGTCATAGTTAACGCATTTCGATAAAACAACAGTGAAGGAATGTATATACTTAAAACAGGTATTGGATCTATCATTCAGAAACCAAAATTCAACTATCCAGAAAGCTTGGAAATACAGGAATGCTATTTATAATAGAGTTCTGTTAGAGCAAACACTGATTTCTTTTTTCTATGTAATATTAAAATCATACCTTTAACTTGATGGTAATTAACATAAATCCATGTTGTAGGGATACAGTATATTATTTAATGTTTAACCACCATGACATAAAAGACACAAAGTTAGCCCAGGTGCAGTAATCAATATGAACCAATAATATGTTTCCCTTTCAACAGATGACCAGTAAATCATCTAACTGGTCTTAAGCATTCCACATAATACATCCAATACCTGTACATACATTTTTGTGTATTAATTTTATAAATATCACCCACTAGTAGCAGTTAGCAGGAAGAAAAAACTAGACAGTGGAAAAAGCTATTAAGTTTAAAAGCTGTTATTATTAATGCTAAAAACTTTAGCATAAACATGTTATACTGTATATTTATGTCAGTAATTAAATGAAAAAATTAAGTGTTAGATGTTTCAATAGATTCATTTCCCACGACCACTCAGTTGGATGTGTTTTCATTTCATTGATGGACAGGGTTTTTACTTATTGTTGCTTACTGTTGTTTCTGGGTTCAGTGGGCACAACACATTTAAAATTCAAGGGAATCAATTAGTTTTTCCTGGGTCTAGATTAGATGTTTGATAGAACCAGAGCAAAAACAAATTCAAATGTCTACTACACTGATCATTCTGTTAATTAACAAACAAGACTGTAAGGAAATAGAGTTTTGTGTGGGAGACATTTCAATGTCAGATTGTTATGCTTTGTTTATAAGAAACTAACAACTGTTTAGAATGGCCCTATTTGCAAATACACACACACACACACACACACATACTGTACATATTTTATTTCCAGATATGGAATTTTATTTGTAAGTCACATTAAGATACATAAAGGGGGTTATTTACTAAAACTCGACCAAACTGCCATCAATGATTTTATCTTATTTATCTGTAAAATAGAGTCGGGAAAAAAACTCAAATTCGAGCAAAAACCTGAATCATACAATTTTTTAGGATTTATCACTTAAACCTCTCAATTTTTTTGTCTTATCACCTGAAAAATCGGAATTTTTGGATTATTGGATGAAACTCAACATAGGCCAAAATATCTTCAAATTGTAAAAGGGACATCTACCATTGACTTCTACATAACCTTGGTAGGTTTGAGATGGTGGATTTTCAGATTCTGACTTTTTGCAGCTTAGGGGTATATGAAAATCTCAAAAACTTTTAGTTTTTTCCATGAGTTTTTGTCCAAACAACCCAGACCAGAAAAAATTGTGGTTAAGTAAATAATTCCCATAATGTGTGCATCTTTAATTAATAGAGGCAGTCCGCAGGTTACATTCAAGATAACATCTGTAGGTTTGTTCTTAAGTTGAATTTGTATGTTGAAATATATACACTTATTAAATGCAACTTAGACAGATTTTTGTCTTATCACAGTATTTAGGTAGTTTTACCTTCCTATGCTCTGCAGTAGATAACACACATCAGAGGGGATTGTGGCAGGTTTTTTGTTTTTTTTAAAGCTAAATGCAAATAAAAGCCAAGCAAACCACAGTATATTACTGGAACAGTCTCCATTTGTAAGTGTGAGTTGTATGTAAGTCGGGTTTTTGTACTGTAACTCAAGGGCTCCCTTTATATTATGCCATATCAAGATGGACCACAATTTATTGATGCATCTGGTGTGGTACAATAGTTATTTATTTTTGTAAAATGGTGAGTTTTTATGACTACAACCTGACTGGGAGATCGGAAATTTCTGTCCATTTTGACGTATGCACAGTTGTCGCAGACCAGCAAATTGCTCCAACTGTACATGCCGCAACGGCGATCTCCCAGTCAACTTACTGAAGACCCACAAGATGGTTGCGTGGAACTCCGCTGCCTGAATCTGTGCCAAGGGGTAAGTATAAAGTATGGGGCATTTCCCCGGGGGGCAGTTAGCCTGCAGGGAGGAGAGAGGGAGTCTACATGGAGTGGGTGTACAGGTTTCTTTTATTACAGGGTTGAATTCTCCTTTAAGCAATGTACATTGTTGCCACTGGTGTATGCTTGACAGAAAAAGTGCAAATATTGTTTGGTATTGATTGTTTGCTTCAGATACTTAAAGGTATTCTATCATGTGTTTTATGATGTAGTTTTTATTTC
>CM044431.1:148586664-148606465 GCA_024363595.1 Xenopus borealis
GATGAAATTGTGCATTTCCTTAAATGAGAACAGATGAACCATTAAATCAGTTAAACAGCTACAATCAACACTACAATACTGGGTCCAATTTAATTCCATAAAACATTTTGGAAGTGGAAGTGCAAATGAATATACTGTAGATGGCAAATCATGAGTGTTTTTTTGGGTTTTTCTTTTTTATATGCTTATCTGTTCTTCATATCTTCAAACTTAAATATTAAAAGTAATGTTTTGCATAGGAAATTTATCAATAGCAACAAATCAGCAATTATCTTTAATTAGATAAATGCAAGTTAGATCTGACTGCTGCTATGGGCAACTGCAACAGCAAGGGCAAAATTGTATGATTTTTATTGTGATGATGATTATTTTGATATATATGGAAGGAAGGGAAAGTTAAACAATTGCCAAGGATACCACTTTCCCCAAGAAACTAAAATTAAATAAAAGTCCTAATGAAAATTCCCTAAAGAAATTGAACTTACAGTGGTGGGTAAATGTGATAGGGTACTTAGATTGTAAGATGCACCGAGGCAGGGACAGAAGATGAATATTTCTCTGTTCTATGTGTCAATACTATATCAATAAATGATAATAATAACAATAATTTAAGAACGTGGATAAAGAAAGTAAGGTCATGCCAAGCAGCAATTATATTGCAGCAAGATCCTGCACAGATATCTGTTAACATGTTGTTATGCGTATATGCATGTACCTAATCTTTCTTTTAATCAGATAAAGACATTCTCCAAAAAACAAAGACAGCAATAAAACATGAGCAATCATTAAAACTATCTATCTATCTGTCTGTCTATCTAACTTATTCACAGAACACAGTCATTTTGCATTTAAAACTGCAATGTTATGCGGATTAACTTTGAATGGAAAAGTATTTATGCATATGGGAACACCACAAATGACATTATAAATATCATTTTAAACATTTTAATCTTTGTAAAACATTGTCATAATTGTATTATCAGTGCTGCTGAGATAGTACTCATGCAACATATTATGTACAGCATCAGACTGGACTGTGGGGGAACTAGGGTAGAGATTGCATCATGCCAATTAGGGCTGGGCCTGTGTTGGGAGAGGGCAGGTTAGTGTTGTGATGGGGAGAGTGTGCAGTAGTGTGGTCAGACAATCGACGGACCCTAAGTACCCCATCCAACACTGACTGTGTTTATAAATATTTTACACGCATTACACACAATACATACAAGCATAGTATATGGCAGACAATAGATGTGGCAGGGATCCCCCTTTGCCATTTATTAGTGCGTATGTGCAACGTTTCGGGACGAACCCCTTTCTCAAGCATACCCCAGCATCAACAGTGCAGACAATAAATGTAATCACCATTTAACCAATCATGCATAATCAATGATCAAGATCCACCCACATAGTAGTAAACAATAGTGCAAAATGAGTCCTCAAACAGTGCTAAAAAGCGCCAATATCCGTTAAGTTCCTTAAGAATAGTCCAAGAAATTGTCCAAACCAAATGTATGGAACAAAAGTGTCCAATAAGTGGGATCCTCAGTGTAATTGGGTTACTGTCTCTTTAAACAGCAACTTACCCTTGGCAATCCAAGGGCCCTGAGTCACTTTTGCATAGGAAAAGTACTGGGAATTACAGTGTATTGCTTCCACCTAGGGAACACTGAGGAAAACACCTCAGGGGGATTCCACTAGGAATAATAAAACACACACAGTTTGCAAATCAAACAAATATGAACTTTATATAAACTGTAGTAACTTGGGCAAACTAATACATCATGCATTTCTACACTGGGGACATGTGGGACACTACCTAAATCACTATTAGGCACTTAACTGTTACTCCAACACAATCCTTTTTAATATCAAAGTCCCAATCCTCCGGAAGGGGTTAATAACCACACAGTTCAAATGAGCTCCTATTCCCCAGGTAGCGCTACCATTTCCCAAAAGTACCTCTTACTTTGGAATTTAGCAGCAGCTTCCACTAGCAGGTAGTGATCTGTCCCATGCTTATATCCCTGCCAGTATCCTCCCTTGGGTGGCTCAGTCACCGGGGTCACACTGCAGATTACAGGCACCTCTATAGCAGGATCAGTCTCACCAGTGGCACCTTTCTCCTTCTGAGTTTCTAGCATCTTAACAGGGGGCAGGCTGGGCCCAATCTGTAGCTCCACAGATTCCACAGAGTTAACAGCTTCTCTGTACTTGACAGTCTTACAGCTACATGCGCTGGCTATCTTCAGCTCTCCTGAAGACACTGTACTTTTGGCTCCAAAGTCAGGCAAACCCTCTTTCCCAAAGATGCACTGGTGTGCTCAGCCAATAGGATCACTCTCCAGCCTGTAACTGGGCTGGATGATGTAACAGGCAGAAAAACAGGGGAAGGATTTCTCTTTTCCCCTACATAAATTAAGGGGGAGGGCCAAATGAATTTGTGGATTTTGGAACAAGACATAGCTGCTGATATTTGAACACAAGAATAGCTAGGCTACAGAAATTAACTATAACTATAAATTGTCCATTGAGTAAATATGATTAGGGTAAGTGTGTGCAGAAAACACTGAGTAAGGTGCGTCCAAGGCAAGCTGCCAATCTAAACCACCCCACCCCTGCACAAGAGAGACACACAGAGAGTTACAAGGTCGACACTGTGATTGGTGAATGTTCATCTGGTGACCCTCTAAGAAAGGTAGGTGGATAGATGATGTACGTGCCTATCACTTCCCATATGTTGCACCCTAGGCATGTGCCACTTCTGCCTATCCCCTAGTATTTTGTGTGAGAAATACCAGCTTAAGATATGTAAGAGCAGTTCTAGTTACATATTAATTTTTTTGGTGAAATGTTGAAGAATCAAATGTAACTGTGTCAGTACTTCATACTTACATAATGACAAACTGAACCATGGTGGTATTTTAAGTGAGTTATTAAAATCAAGATATTTTTTAACACATTTTGATTCAAAAAGTTAGCATAATATATAATTTAATTTTGCTCATTCAAACATGAGATAAACTAAAAATACATTACGGCAAAAGAAAAACTAAATATGCTGTTTTCTTACCCAAATACCTATGTCTTTGTCAGAAACACTGTCAGCAGCCACACAATATGAACTGCATGACAGCCATACAGGAAAGCAATCAGAAATTATCAAATGTCATTGGAAACAGGCATACAAGAGAGCAGTCAAATGTCACTCCCACAGACAGACAGCAGTCACACAACATCAGTTTGCCAGAGAAATAGATAACCATAGTAAACTGTCAAATGTCACAAAATTAAAAACCAGTAATACCCTATTAAATTACAGAGATATGGTACAGTACAGTCAAGCAGCATCAATTTTCAGGGGGATAGAGAGAATTCACACACTATCAATAGCCTTAGAGATGAAAAAAAAAAGCAATCAGCTACCAGATAGACAGTAAACTGACCTTGCCCTTTAGTGTTGTACTGGTGTAGTGCTAGAGAGATATTTTATTACCCCTAAGGCATCAATTATCTTGGTTCTATTGGTATCATATCCAGAATCTTTATATAAAAACTCTGAATCTTCTCCTGCTATTACTATCACACAAATATGAAGATAGAAAATGGGTCTACTGTTGTCTTTTTTAATGCAATTCATAACTTTCTCCAATAAGGAATCTTATTATTGATTTAAATGTGTTACAGTAAATCTGCTTTAGGTAGAGAATTCCTCAGCCTTACCTCTACTGTAAAAAAATGTTTTGCACCTCAAGAATAAACTGACTTCTAATTTCAATAGATGCCCTCATGTCTGCTAGAAGAATCTACTGTGAAATAAAGCATCAGACAGTTTTAGTATGGTCCCCTAATACATTTTGAACATTTAGACACTTTGACAATCAATCCCGCACTCTCAGCACTAGTTTGTGTGATGCAACTCCCTGGATATCTGGCAACCTGTCAATCACAGTAAAATGTACAAATAGGAGCGACACAAACTAAGGGGCTTAAACTTGTTTTTGTGACCTGGTTCACAAAAACTGTTTTAATATAAATCCTCTTTAACTGCTTCTTCCCAAGCATTCCCAACTTTCCTCACGTGACTTTTCCTATACATTATTAGTCATTTTGAACTTTTTTGGGAGACATATTCCCATTTTACAGATCACCTGAAATGTGTAAAGTGACCCATGTCCAAAGCAACATGAACAATTGAAAATCAATTTACTAAACAGTGTGATCTAAATAACCTAAGGTAAATGGATCATATCATAACCATGAATCTTGTACATTTTATCTAGATTGTGATGTTCACTGATTAGTTGCAAGCATGTTTTAAGTGACCAGACATCTGTTTCACCTATCAGTTCACCTATCAGCTTCATAAATATAATTGACCCAGTCTCATTGCTGTGCCCTGTGATTACATTTCATTTTCAGGGCCTAAGGGATATTAGTAGAGAGAATAGGCAGGGTTTAACAAACACAAAGCACTGAGGCATTTGTACCATGTCCTCAAACTATTCCCATTCATATTTTATTTTTTTTCTGCTGTTCTAGGTAGACAGTCTCTCTAAAGTCCTTAATTTTCTTTTCAGGACAATGTCACATGATTTATTTGATTGCGATACCTGTAATTGATGCAAAGACTGCTTCAGACTGCACATTTGCACAGTTTAATACATGGGAAGTGGAAAGGTCACCCTGACACACGATTATCTGTTAAAACACATGCTGATCCAGTTTCTGGCAATACTCATGACTCAAAGATGCCTTTAAGTTCCCTCACATGCTTTCCTACAGTGTAGGTGGTTTTGATGGCCATAACAAGTATAGAAATTAAAATAGCAGTAAAATGCAATATAGTTCCAATATTTAATTACTATTCTTTACTTTTAAGGCTTGTGTCAGAAAGGAAAATTAGTAATTTCTACTGTTTTCATTATTTACTATGGGATAATTTGTCACCCTTTTCTAGCTATCTACAGTTATTAGATACTATTATCCCTTTGTGACAAAAGCTTTAAGCTGGCCATACAAACAATTTCTATAATTTTTGGTATATGTTTGGTGGCATGCTGAGGCTGACTGGTATCTATTTACTATGTGGGTTAAGTTTGGATGGTTTAGGGTTCAGTTATGTTGGAAAAGGGTGTCAACCAGTGTATGGTACATACTCAGATGAGGGTGCAGTGTAAAGGTGGCCATACACGGGCAGATAAAAGCTGCCGACAGACTGTGTCGGCAGCTTATCTGCCCGTGTGGGGGGCCCTCCGACGGGCTTTCCCGATCGATATCTGGCCGAAAGTCGGCCAGACGTCGATCGGGCAGGTTTAAAAATCCCGTCGGATCGCGACCGCATCTGTTCGTTGATGCGGTCCCGCGATCCGACCGCCCATACTGATCCGAACGTTGGGCCCTAGGGCCCACGATCGGATCAGCCCGATATCGCCCACCTCAAGGTGGGCATATCGGGGAGAGATCCGCTCGTTTGTCAACATCGCCAAACGAGCGGATCTCTTCGTGTATGGCCACCTTAAGTCAGATATCTAAGAGAATCAGTCCATGTACAGTTGTATGTGAATTTATATTAGATAAACATGCCATTTTGAGAATTTTTAATGTTTTTTGTGTAAATGTGCATATTTGTGTGTGTGCTTGTATATGTACTGTATGTGTGTGGGGTAAGCACAATAATACAGAATTTAAATTTTTTTGTACAAACAAATATCCATTCTTAGTCATGAAACAATTATGTAGAAAATGTATGGAATTATACAAGTTATAAAAGTAGACTGAAATAATTTTACCTAGATTAATAATTAAGGAAAGTTGTCCTTTAATAAGCTGCAGTGTGATATGATCTCCATTTTGTCCATCCCCGTGAAGAAGCACTCCATCACTTTGCATTGTCTTAAATTTAAGCGAAATTACATCTTTCACAGTACTCATTAATTTCTGCTGAAATCTATACAATATCGAACTTTTACCATCAAGATAAACCATATCTGATCCTGTAGAGACAGATAGAAAATAATGATTATCATATGTATTTTAGCAAATTTGTCAATATGAAGTGAAATATTTCAGTAGAATTAATTTGGTGAATTGGTTCATCAGTGAGACTACAATATCATACTAGAAAAGGAAAAATAGGGAAGTAACCACAGAGTGAAGCTTATAATCTTTGATGCACATTTTTAACATATGTGCCAATATATTTTAGATGAGTTACTTAATAAAAGGTATGAAGATATTTGGAGAAAAACAAAATACTTCTTAATCTCACGTCTACTTGCATTGATTGCTTTTGTTTTTCTTGGACTTCTTGGGATTTTTTTTCCAGAAGTATGTTTTTTTTTTTTTTAAAGATTAAAAGCTTTCAAACTAGTATGTACAAATAGAAGTGATTGAAGTAAAATAAACATTGCTCCTAAGTAGAGAACACTCTATCCCACATTTTGAATAATCTTAGGCAACCAACTATAATTAAGAGCTAGAAGTATTGGTACAATTTATTAGAAAATGGTTGCCTAAGGGTAACTGTGGATATAACCAATACTTTAAAATGGCATGTATTAGTTCTGTTTCCTTCTTAAAGGCATTTGCTAAGCAAAATGTATACAAATATATGCAAGGTCAATACAAGACTCAGAGGAAGTAACTACAACTAGAAAAATTTTTTATTTTGTGCTAGAGGTAAATCACAAACTGATACAGGAGTAAATGTTTATGCATATGTTAATATATGAGCTTTAAAGTGGGCACTGGTGTACACAGGGCATTTATAAAATGTTAAAAAAATAAATAAATAAGAATTGATTAAGCGAGTTATTGAATTAGGAGGCAAATCTGTCTGTATTTTATAGGATTGCTTTCCTGTCTGTATATGCCAGTGAATAGACCATATTGAATGAATCTACCATGAATCATGGGAGTCATACTCATTAACATACACAATTAATTTACAAGACAGCACAACTATTTTAGTGATACATCAGCAGCATAACTGACAGAAGGACAAGCTACTACACCCCCTTGCAAAATGTCATAACAATACTGAAAATCCCCTCTGTCTTCTATACCTCCCATAAAAACAACAGACTTATGCTCTGTGTCACACTGTTACAGAAGTCCTCAATGACTACTAATGTCCTGACAAATAACAGGAAGGTGAGGAAAATGCTAGTGCATATATCATTTCTATTTGTATATATGGTTACAGATGTATTTAACAGAGAGGTAAAATGCATAGATATGTTAATTTCAGCAAACTACTGAGCAATGTGCAAAGCCCTTCCCCATTCTTTATAATTAAAAGATTGTAGCATAAACATATATGGGGTTGTGTAATAAAAAGTGCTGAGTTCTTAATATTGACCTGTTTTCGGGTTTGGTGAGTGCTTACCCTAGTCACATTTCCATGGTTTTTCATTCCCTTAAGCTAAAGATTTGGGGCATGACTACCCAGGTGAGTACTAGAGATCAATGTTTATTTGATCATGAATTGGCCAGAACCATTATAATGTGTACAAATTTAGAAATACCTATCATTCAACAATCTCAATTTTTTTGTAACTTAAGAGTTGTATTTGTTTTTTCAGGCATACAAAGAAAACAAAGGTCAAGAATGTATCCCAGTGGTATTCAGGGTTGAGAATGATGTTTTTAGATACCAACATGATAAAGGACATTGTGCTATGGTTAGAAATTGAAGCCTGTATAGAGTTATGCAACATAAGTCTAACAGATTGAGTAATTATGGATAACATTAAATTGTGCAAACAAATAACAAGTAGGCAGGGGGGAAGGGGGGAGAACAGGGTCCGGAGGGTACAATGTTATATATCAATGTTATATATTAATCAGTGTTACTTTGTAAGGGTATTGTCTCCAGGTCTATGCGTGAAAGTTAAAAAGTAGTCCCATCTGGACCATATCTCCTCCCAAATAACACATGTACCCCTAATGGTAGTCGCCACATACTCCATTTACATCTTATCTTTCACTCTCTGTACCATGTCTGTTAACTTAGGGGGGTGATAGGTTTTCTACTGAGAGGTAATTGTTAACCTACATGCAGTTAAAATAAGGTTTGTGAGTCTCTGTTCTGAAACAGTGTTATCTGTGATAGGCTTGCCAACTAATGGTGTGTATATATCTAGGTGGACTTCTCTAACTAAGATGCAGGAAAGAAAGTCTCCTGCTTCTTTCCACAACACTGAGATTAAGGGGCATTGCCACATTATATGCTGCAGGGTTTCCCTGAGGTCACAGATTCTCCTACATAGTGGGGATGTGCCTAGGAAGATGATGCAAAGTTTCATGGGGTATCAACAATCTCAAACTTTTAGTATGTTATAGAATGGCCAGTTATAAGCAACTTTTCAACTGGTCTTCATTATTTATTTAGATTTTTTTTAATTTGCCTTTAGTCTATTGACTCTTTCCAGCTTTCAAATTGCTACACATTTATTGTTATTGCTACTTTTTTTATTACTCATACCCTCTCCTATTAATATCCTAACCTCTTATTCAAATCACTGCATGGTTACTAGGGGAATTTGGACCCTAGCAACAAGTTTGCTGAAACTGAAAACTGGATAGCTACTGAATAAAAAGCTAAATAACTCAAAAACCACAAATAATTAGTAATGGGCAAATCTGACCTGTTTATCTTTGCCAAAAATTGGCGAAAATTTGCGAAAATGCATTAAAGTCTATGGGCACCAATATGTTTTTGTTGCGTGATTGCCAAGCAACGAAACTCACCTAAACATTTTGCTCATCACTACAAATAATAATCAATGAAAACCAATTGCAAATTGTCTCAGAATATCACTCTCTACAACATACTAAAAGCTATCTCAAAGGCAAACAACCCCTTTAAATACACTAACGCACATTGCTTCTGTAATGTCATGTTGTCTTCAATGGCAATTGCCAAATTCCGCCCAGGGAAGAAGATCAGACCAATCATCCTGACAGAGGGATACATGACTTCTTAGGAACTGTTCCAGTACTTGGTTTACTCATTCAGCTGCCACGTTGAATGGAGGGTGATAGGCAGAGGAGAATTGAAGAGCGATACCCAAGTTTTTACACTTTTTTATACAATCTCCACTGGGAAGCCATAAAGATGGAAGATAAATTCAAAGAACAACTGATAGAGTTCAATGGCCGAGGGAAGTATTCAAAGAGGATACATCACTAACTACCCATATTACAGTGTTCCCTCTAAAAGGTGGTAGTTCAATGATAAAGTCCATAGCTAGATGAGTCCAAGGATGGGAGGGAATAGGTAGAGGTTGCAATAGTCTCCACCAAAGGAGACTACTGACAAGCTCAAAGGTTTTTTGGGTACCCAGATTTCCAGCTTGCTTGGAACAGTGGCTTTGTTGAAGGATAGGTATGCGGAGTTCGGGTGGCACATATACCATGCCTATGAGGGTCTCAGCAGGAGTGGAGGACTGGTCATATAGGATCTGGCTGGCCAGTTGAGGAAACAAGGAAGCGACAATCTTTGTGGGAGGAACAAGTGGTCCTTGCTCTTCACAGATGCACCCCTCAGGGACAATGCTTCTGGATAGGGAGTCTGCCTTATGGTTTTCAGAGCCAGGGTGATACTTAAGGACAAAACTGAATCCATAGTCAACAGTAGAGGGAATAGGAGAATCCACAAGATCATGGCAAAAGTGACATCCATGAAATTTATTGCAACCCTGGAATCACAAAAGGCAGATACATTGACACATCAATATATCAGGCAGCCAAATCTGCAATGGCAAAAGGAATCAATGAGAGTAGTATTGGAGTGCAGGCTCAATTCCACAAAGGTAACATTCCCCAGTTCTACTTGAGTTCAGAGATCCTCCCAACTTCAGGGGATAACGATTGGCACAATGGGCTTTTCTGCCACAATATAGGCATGGACCAGCCAAGCATTTCCAGAGCTTTTCTTGTTTAAAGAGGCACATCCGATCGATCTGCATAGGCTCCTCTGAGGGAATTGCAGGAGTGACAAGATTGCAGGAGTGACAAGATTGAAAAGGAGGGGTCTCTGAAAGCATGGTGCCAGGTCAACCAGGAATCTTTTTCTCTGCTCTGTATCAGACTGATTCTCTCTGAGACGGGTGTCTACTTTGATGGTGAGAGCAATGAGGTCTTCTGATAATTCACGACGATCTTTGGAGGATAAGTCGTCTTTGAGTCTGGATGACAAGCCTTGATAGAACACTGTTAGGATATGCACAGTGATTTATTTTGTCTGCCTGTATGTGTGGTATAAGTGTTTTCCCCCTTTCTCTATTGCTAGCCAGCAAACCTCTTTTTATGCCCCTTTTCTTCCTATGCAGACAAAGTAATAAACTATGCTATCCACATTTTAACCAGCATTTCAAAAATCACCAAAATGATTACTTACCAAGTGTATCTGTTCCCATTCAGTATAATGTGAACAAAACCTTAGCACTAGGTGTGTGCCAGATCCATGCATGTGAATAATAAGATTGTAAGCTCATTTTATAGAGAGATAGAAAGCAAATATATATTTATATAAATTTATGTTTTTGTTAATAGTATCTGAATGTGTCTTTAAGAGCATGGGCTGATGGGAAAAGCAGACTTGCATACTTAAGTAAAATACAAAATGCTTTTTAGGAGAACTCCTGATCTCAGAGCAAGCAGTCTGAGTGTAGGGTGCCTGCCTGAAAAGAGGTAGTCGCAAGCTACCCTATTCTTTTTTGTTATGTGGAGTTGGAACAGTGCTTTCTTTGAAAAGTTAGCAAAAATACTTTTCTTCTGTTTTTATTTTCTTTTTGCTCTGGAAATAAATTTACCTTCCAACAACTGCTGGCTCCTTGATGAATGCAGGAACAACTCACATCCCAACAAACTGCATAAGCCTTGTTGGTCCTGTTGGTTTCAGCCATCAAGGTTAGAAAATTAATGGTGTACTCACTGGTACTGCGGTTCCCCTGCCGAATCTGTAGAAGTTGGGAAGAGGCATTAGCGACATGACCAGGGGTGTCAAACACAGAATGGAAGGCCTGGAGGAAAGCCTTGGCATTGGTCGCTGAAGGAGGAGCAACTGCAACTGAAGGATTTCCCGCGACCAAAGAGGCGGATGGAATCCGGGAAAGGAGAGTGTCCAGTATTTGCCCAATGCAGACCTGCTGAGCTTCATAAGCTTCCATGCGGGATGCTAATCCCTGGAGCACTCTTCCAACATTGTGTGTAGCTTCCTCAGTGGGTTCCATGGCCTGATTGGCTCCCAGCGGGAGAAGTCCGGACCAAGGAGGAAGCTTAGAGTAAGGTCCAAGTTTGACAAATCCAGTAATGGGTTAGGAGTAGTGTAGTCAAGTTCAATCAAATGTTCATTAAGGCAGGCAGCAGGAATCAGAATCAGGGTCAAGCCAAGAAGACAGGAAACAGGAGTTTGGGAATTTAGGAAACCCAGGAACACTATATAGCAATTCAAGATGCCAGGGTCAGACCACGTGGGTCATGGGTGCTGCCATCTTGGATAGGAAGCCGTCGGAGACGGGATCGCCCACAGACACTCCTGACATGAAGACATTAAAATGTATGATTAACTATGTAGAGATGTCCATCGGAGAGGGGTATTTAGTCTGTGGCTACCAAGGGAATCCAGAAAAAGCTGAAAGACCTGTCCAGCAAGGTGCTTGGGAAGTTTATTTGGTTCATGAACGAGGAAATCAAGTTTACAAAAACAAGGGTTTACTTTTATTTACAGATGTATATGTAGCTAGCAATTGAAAGTAAATACTTACTATAAGCACAGCCATACATTTCAACTCTCATTCCAATCCTCCCATAGGAATTCCAGTTTACAGGTGCAATGCGTAAGAATCTTGCTATTATATGATTCTGAAGTTTATAGTGCACAACACTGTCTGCATTTGTATTCCCAATAAATTCCTGGAAAAGAGATGAGTGTATATTAACACTGATGAATAATGAATACTGAAGCTTTTTCAGTAATATACACATTGGTCACATTCATGTACTGTATTCTAAAATATTTTGAAAGTAATACATATCTGTGTGAAAAAAAATGATAAAGAAATTGATCAGTTTAAAAATAAAAATTGGACAAATAGACAGGCTGTGCAAAATACAGAAGCTTGAGTGTCCAGATATCTAATATAATAGCCAGAACCCAACTTCCTGCTTTGTAGCTCTCTTAGTTTCTACTGATTGGTTACCAGTCTGGTCACTCCTGCCTGTTTAGATTACATTTTTGGCTAACTAACTGTATTAGAAACATTTTTATTTATTTTCTACTTATCCAGTTTTTATTTTTACACTGAACTGTTTCTTTAAAGGTAAATGTAATGCCATTGGTATAAAGTAGAAAACTATAAAATGGTTCCATTTACTTCTGTCCTGTGATCACTGTTTAAGCAGAATATTGAATCTATATATTCCTGAACACGTGTTCTTTCTATATTAAAGTAGAATTATAGGTATTATTGATTTTAAGCCACGCTTCTAAAACGCTTGTTATTTTTCTGGTCTGCTTTTCAAAATTTCACAACCAGAACTTCAGCATTATTTATTTACATACGAACTGACTGCATGTTGCTTCCCTACTTTGGTAATTTGGCTATTTAAAAAAAAATGCTATGACTTAAGAAAACATCCAGGAAGTTCAAGAAAAAAGATTTAACATTATTACATAAGATTTAGCATTATTACTCCTTGAATGCTAGCCTTTAAATCTTTAACACATTTATGGGTTAACGTAATAAAAGGCACTAAGTTTGCCCAGGGGCAGTAACCCATAGCAACCAATTGACAGATAGAATTTACGAATCACCTGTTTAAACGAGGGCATCTTATTGGTTGCCATAGGTTACTGCTCCTGGGCAAACTTAGTGCCTTATATTTCATATAGGGGTCAGACCCTTCCAGGTTTCAGAAATCACTGGTGTAAATATTCATGTTCGTGTTTTTTCTATTTGATAAAAAATATGCAAAAATAAGCAAAATAGTGTAAGGCAGCCAAAACAATATCAACTTATAACAGTGTCTGGGGTTCCAGTGTACATTACAGTGTCCTTATAAATAAGGCAATATTTAATCACACCTGTCCTTATCCTTAAACAATAAATTATTAAATTAAAATCTGTATCATAGGTGCTAAGCATTTAAAATAGAATATTTCAACTTGCATGGTATAGATGTTTTTTTTCTCAATAATTTATATAACTCCAGGCTTCTTCTTCAAATTGTATTTTACAGTATATAAACATTTAATAAGTAGCATTATTCAGGATTAAAGTTAAATATTGCTAATAATGTCCCCACCTAGGGCCACACACATTTTAACTGATCCAGGGTATAAATAGTTAATAAAAAATTCAGGATTACAGTTATGCATTATACAAGACCGATAATCTTCACACCTAGGGCCATTCCAAGTTCAGTGAACCAGGCAACAGCAAGTTAATATGAAATGCATACTTTACAGCTGAGCAGTTATTAGGTAAGTCAGTGGAGTGTGGATGGAACAGGGATGCATAGAAATTGCCAGAACAGTGATAAAGCATACTGATGAACGGGAATTATTGACATATGACACACTATTCATTTTCAGTTCAGTAAGTCTACTGTTCTATCCCTTGAGATATTGCTTCCTTATAAATTGCACAATTTGACCACACAGGCAAAGCTAAAGAGTTCCCCTTATGTCTTTTGAACTGTGAGATTAGAGTAATACACTTAAATTGAAGGCTGGATTCAATTAAAAACTAAAACTAAACTAAAATCACTAATTGCCCCACACACAGTAGATCATAAGGAGATAGACTCACGTCCATCAATTACTACATTTGTTTTTTAAGTGAGTCTGCAAACCCATATGGAGCCTCTCTCTAATTTGTACCAAGGGGGAAAAATTCCTTCCTGATTGCCAAGAGTGGGGAATTGGACCAATCCCTTGATCAGATATAAACTAATAGTTAAATTCAGTAAACCTTTCCTTAAACTATCTAATGTACATACCAGTACAATTGCTTACATTGTGAACTGTTGCATGGTTCTCACTGTAAAAAACTCTATTTCCATCCAAAAATAGGTTGAATAAATCATATCTTTTATCTGGTTTCTGGAGTGGGCAAATACTCACAGCTACCACTATAGCTATTACAATGGAAAGTTCATTGTTTTAATGTCATACTGTATGCATAATACAGTACACACAAGTATTTTTTTATGAAGGTGCATGAAAGAAATTGGTGTTTTTTTACACCACACAACAAAAAAATCTGACATATTTATCAAGATGTCTAATGATTTTTAAGATCAGTGTAAAATCCTGGCTTAAATATATGTCTTGGGAAATTATAGCATAAAAACAGTGATAAAGTATTATTAATACCCATATGGCTGACAAAACATATTAAAAAAATCAAACCAATAGTCTTGTTTTACCATCAACATGGAAGTATGATATGTTAGTTATAATCAAGAACAAAGTACTGTCTTATTGTTACTGAGAAAAAGCAAATCTGTCAAAAATGGACAACTTCTTTTAATAGGACATTATGGGGCACATTTATTATGCTGTGTAAAAAACAGAGGGATAATACAGCACACATCCCCAGGCCTCCCCATGTAAACAAAATGGTGAAAAATGTTTGCAAGTTTTTCTTAGAGTGACTTATGGACAATAATGGCTGTAATTCTGGAATAAAATTACACACACCTTGATAAATTCACCTTTTATTTTACACAGCTTTTCACCCAGAAAAACTGGGTAAATAGGCTATGCAAAATAAAAAAATGTTTATAATATAGTTAGTTAGCCAAAATGTAATCTATAAAGGCTGGATTGACTAGATGTCTAACATAATAACCAGAATACAACTTCCAGCTTTGCAGCTCTCTAACTCTGAGTTAGTCAGCGACTTGAAGGGGGGGCCACATGGGACATAACTGTTCAATGAGTTTGCAATTGATCCTTAGCATGCAGGTCAGCTTTAAAAGCAAACAGTTATGACCCATGTGGCCCCCCTCAAGGCATTGATTGATTACTACCTCGTAAACAATCAGTGGAAACCAAGGGGCAAATTCACTAAAGCGTGAATCGTCACGCTAGCGCGAATTCGCCAGCGTGATGTCAAAACTTAACTTCGCAAATTCACTAACACTATGCTAGCGAAGTAGACTTGCGCAACTTCGCACCCTTACGCCAGGCAAATTGCGCATTGACGAAAATTCACTAAGATCAACTTTTTGCTAAACGTTACCACTTACGCTAGATTTCACTTCGCCTGCTCAGACCAGGCGAAGTTCAATAGGAAAGATAGGAGTTGGGAAAAAAAATTATAACATTTTTCTAAGTCCCAAAAAAACGCTGTGGTGTGTTTTACCATTTGGGTGATAGTCTGAAAAAGATCATTTTTTGTGGGAGGTTACCCTCCCTCACCCCTACATTTTCTAACATATGGCAACACAACTATATAGGGGGCACATGTAGGGCAATAGGACAAATTTTTTTTTTTTTTAATTAAAGGTTTCTTGGGCTTGTGTAGTGCAACGTTGTGGCTGTAACATACACTTCTATTATATTTTGAAATTCGTGCCGTATGAAAATTAGGCTTCGCTAGCGTAAGTGCGCTAAATTCGCACTTTAGTGAATTTGCGTAGCGCTGGTGAAAATTCGTCTGGCGAAGTGCGGCGAATGCCAGCGAAGCCTGCGCTGCCGATTTTTTGGATCTTAGTGAATGTCCCACCAAGAGAGCAGGAAGTAGTGTTCTGGTTATTTTGTTAGACATCTGATCACTTCAGATTTTATAAATTACATTTTTGGCTAAATAACTATATTGAAAACATTTTTTATTTTGTTCAGCCTACCTATGAAACAGTTTTTATATTTATACTGAATCATTCCTTTAAGGTCAACCAGGTAGGGTAGGCTGTAGAATTCTTACCTGTGCACTAGTAATCTGATAAGCTGAAAGAAACAGGAAGTTGTAAATAGAAGCTAGTTTTGCCTGGTTTGGCTAAAGAATTTGAAAGAAAATCTTTAAAATAATAGGCAACAAGAATATTTTGTGTAAGTCCTATTCATTAAACTAATATTAAGCAAGGTTTCTACTGCTCCTTTAAGGTCAGTTGCCCGTATATAATCATTGTGCACAGAAGTGCGCCCATTAATATTGGATATGGTGTTGGCTTGTGTCTCATTGCTTTTTATAAATATTAGTGACATGCATTGGTTTGTCAGCTGTGCCTGGGCTGATGCATGAGATACAAGATGCAACATACTCTGCACCAGATATCCGCATTGCCAAGGTGGGAATTGCAGGGTTCTTTCTTGCGCATTGCACCAACTGAATCACTGGCAACTGAAGAGCATGTAGCGTACACCAATGTGCCACCCTTGTACATAAGTGCTTTTTGCATTCATTTACACACCTTTAACAAAGTGGAAAAAATCTTTGTGCCTCTGATTTTGTGCTTAAGTTCCAGAAATTAAAGTTTTATTGAGAATAGGTTAACTGTACAGAGGTATATGCACTTTGCACTTGATTATCTAATTTATCAGTGTGATCATATTATTTTATCGCTAAAAGTATACTTTATCAGTGCTTAATTCTTGCATGTTCTCAATTGCCTGATAATTATTTACACTGGCGGAGAGCAAAGGAAAAAAATGATAAAATGCAATCTAGTAATAAAAGAATCTAAATGAAACATGTATAATGTCTGCCTTTGGGAGGTGATGAAATTCTGAGATCAGTGGAATTATTAAGTTACAGAGCAGTAATACCCTTGAGACGTTTCCTAGTACGTATTTCTTAGTTTGCTTATTTTTTTATTTAAAGAAAGATCATCTATCACATGTGAGGGGCCCTTGGGACACATCTTCGTGGCCTTTTTTTCCACAGTCTCAAATGTAAAATCTCTTTTAATATCTGATTTCTTTCTTTGTATGGACTCAGACTGAAAATCATATTCTAAAAGCGTAGCAAGCATATACACACAGGAATCATTTTGGTGCACAGACAAATTTCAGCTAAAGGCATCAGCCAGTACTTAACCTCCCTTTAATTCCTCTACTTCATTTAAGAACTCCATTGGGCAATATGTAAAGTATGGGGTAAGGTTAATCTGTTTTTTGCCCCACATTATCATTATATGTTTTTCTTGATATTACTACATGAACCCATCAGAAGAGGGCTTTGTTGCAGCAGCTCTTGCAGAAATTTGCATTTTATTCCAGAACTGGATTACTTCTTTCTCCTATATCTCATGCTGGGGTTCAAGTTAGCTGATATAACCATCACATTTCATCCATAAATATGGGAATATTTTCAATGTTTTCTTTTTTAGCAAAAATAAATCATTTGAAAAATATATACTTTTTGGACATTGCTTTATGCAATGGATCACAAATTTATTTACAAACATGGACAAAACGTATCATTTGAGAACAGACAATTGCTGTGAAAGGCACACTTTCTTTGTGCATAGCTGACAAATACACAATGCATACCAGATAAAAACTACACTGTAACAAACTGCAGCAAGAATTTGAATTTCATGACTGCAAATCCTATTTATGGGGGGCAAACCTGTAATGCACTACAAAAAGAATACCCAAGAATTCCTGCAAGCTTAAAGGAGAAGGAAAGCTAAAATATAAATAAAGTTGTGTAGATCGGCTACAAAGTGTTGAGATACTTACTAAAATATTTACTCTATATGTTTTTTCCATCTTCTGTAATTCCTGATTCCTGAGTCTTAAAAATTTTTGTGAAGTGCATGTAATCACAAAGCCATCCCTCTCCGTTGCCTAATTGTCTCTAATAGGGCTTGCAGTATTGTTTCTTTAAGCCCTGCACATGCGCACATTGTCATTTAATTTCCCCGTTCAATCATGGAAAATTAGGTTAGGTGGTACAATGAAACGTCATATTTGACCTCTTTTTCTCCTCCCCTTAATTCTTCAACACCAAACTTACATTGGCACAGAGAGATAGTGAGATGCCGAACAGAGACACAGCAGAGAGATGCCTACTTTGTGATGCGCTGTTTATGTGACGTTAGAGGTCATGGGGAGTAATCAATTAAGCGCATGCACAGTTCAAACAGCCAGATACAAGATGTGACGCGCAACTGGCCAACATGGCGGCCGCAAAGAATGTATAGCGCAAAAACTTCAAAGGCACAGTATCAATGAAGGAGACGTAATTGGGGTGTGAAAATGATGTGGTTTAGTAGGGGTGCGCCCGACCAATGATTACAAATAGGTATTAAAAATTTCCTTTTCTTTTCCTTTAAACAGTATGAAGGTTAATGCAAAAATTTATATTTTCTAAATGATTTTTTTTTTTGTCAATTTTTTTACATGTAGAGCTTTTCAGATGCTGCCATCGACATCTTGACATAAATACAATTATCCATATACATTTATATTAGTTTGTAAATTCTTTAGAACAGTTAACTCTTTCATATAGTATTCATTGGTTTTTCTCTTAGTCCTGTTATATATTTTCCAAATGCATTTTATTCTGTTTCTATAGCCCTGAGCATTGTAAGTCTCTATAATAACACATAAAACAGCCCATATGTAAAATACTGTTTCATAAAAAGCATTTTCGGGTAAAAGTTATTTCTAATTATATGTACCATTGCCTAACCCCATGTTGAAACACTGCTATTTTAGGCATATTTACATGATAGGTTAGATCAGCCAATAAATGTATGGAGCCTTTACTCCTACTTTCGTTCCTCTTCTTCACTGCATTCCTTCCTGTCATGTGATCAGAGAGAAAACACACAGAACATGGTTGTTCAAAGGTAAACATGGACAATATATTATGATTAGTGATGGGTGAATTTATTCGCCAGGGGTGAATTTGCTTCGAATTCCCGTGATTCGCAAACCGCCAGCGAAAATTTGCAAAGCGACGAAAACGATGCGCGTCAAAAACGTGCCGCGACTCGTTTCGCTAATTTTTCCACCAATTTTCGGCGTAGCGAAATGGGGTAGATTTGCCCATCACTAATTATGATATGTATAATTCAAGTTTGATACGATTCCTTGATAAGTCACATATAAGAATACAAATTATCTGTTGGAAAAGTTTTCATTCAGAACATACTGTATACAGTAGTTCTCTTTTCAGTAACATTAGTATAAATGCAGCCTGTACATAATATATTTTATGACTGAAGTTATTTACACCATGTGTAAAAATAAACATGGAAAAAACATTAAAAGATATTGGGGATCATTTATAAACACTGGGCAAAATTGCCTCTGGGCAGTAACCCATATCGACCAATCTGTGGTTATCTAATATAAGTAATTCTAAAAATACAAAAAAATTAATTCTAAAAAAACACCACATACTTCAAATACAAGGACCTTTTTTTTATAGACAGAAACATGGCTTTGCAATGGGTTCTCCAGTCTCTCCCATTGTAGCTAACTTGTACATGGAGGAAGTGGAAAGCAGGGCCTTACTTACATTCCAGGGAACAACAGCTTTGAAAGCTTGTTGCTACCCAGACTGGGCCTTTGTGAAAACAGCAGCAACCAAGCCCAACAGGAAAATCAAAAGAAATAATCGCCCGGAGACACATAGTAGACGAAACATTGTCATTCCTTATGTAGCTGGAGTGTCGGAGAAACTCAGGAGGATTTTCAACATCCCTGTGGTTTTCAAACATAACAACTGAGACAAAAACTGGTACACCTAAAGGATCCAAGAAAAACAAAGCAATGTGGTATACGGAGTCTAGTGTAGCAAGGAGTGCACAGATCTATACATTGGGGAGACCA
>CM044431.1:148640717-148668163 GCA_024363595.1 Xenopus borealis
ATAAAGTAAATCTGCCCTAAAGTCTCAGAAGCCTATGGGGGGGTCCCATAGGCTTCTATTGCAATTCGGTAGGTTCAATTTGGCAAAGTAGGCAGTCGAACAATTTTTAAATTTTGATTCCTTCGATCATCGAATGGTTGAATTATCGAATATCTGATCATTTGATCAATTCAATAATTCGGTATTCGCTGATCAAAGAGGCCAAATTAGAATATACAATACGAAAAATTTGAACGATCGTTATTCGATTGAATTAGATCGAACTTCGATCATTTCACGTGAATTTCGTAAATCGGCCCCTATGTTGGTTACAAACACATCTGACCAGCAACAAATAATATCTGGGTACTTTGTATCTGACAATAAAATGTATACATCATATATTGTATATATGTGTACTGTATGTCCTTTTAGAGACAGTGGGATTGCTCAGATCCCTTTGGTTAATGTGGAAGGAGAGGGGAAGAATAAATTGGTATATGAATTTGTCATACACCTCTTTTTTATGTCACATGCCAATTTTGTTTTGTTGCAAAATTTCTTAGCAATTACATGAAAATTTTGCCACCAGTGAAATGTGGAAATTTACAGATATATACATGGCGATATTTTTCGCTCATCACTATAGATGAAAAATTTGCGAAATGGCGCAAAAATTCACAAAACACAAAGAAGTCGGCAGCCAAAATGTTTTCATGCCCAACGATTTTTTATGCAAGCAAAAATTTTTCTCACTCCAAATGTATTAAAGTTAATGGGAGTTTTTTCTTGTGGCAACTTCTTTTGTCTTTGTGACTTCTTTGTTTAAATGCATTAAAGTACTGTAAATGGGTGTTTTTATTATGGCGACTTTTTTGACCAAATGCATTAAAGTCAATGGGCATTTTTAAGGCAAATTTTTTGTCAAAATTCATGTAGTCAATTGGCGTTTTATTTTCTTATGGCAACTTCTTTGTCTCTGCAACATTTCTGTCTGAGTGATTTTTTTTGTCGTGGCAAATGTTTGCTGCACTTTCATTAAAAATTTTTTTTATAGCATAATCATTTTTAGTTTTATTTCCACCTATTTAAGAATTTGTATATTGTTGTCCTCTGGGCTAATTAACTAACATTCAGATTTTCTCTTTTTCCACAAATCCTATTTTTTCTCTAAAAATTTTTTTCATTTCTTGAAAACTCCACAAAAAAACCCAATATAAAACTACTCCAAGTAAAAGCAGTTTTTAAGCTATTCAGACTTTTAGAGGGTTTTTTCTTGCAATTGTCCAAAAAACTTAAATATTTAGAGGTTTTAGAGATATTTGCATTTTTATTTTGGATTGTGTAGCACCTTGTTTTTTTCACACTTTTTATGTTCAGGTCTTTTAACGACTTTGTTGGTTGCCATTCATGCTTTTAAAAAAATAGAGGTTTCAAAAAGTTCTAATACCACTAAAATTCATCCTATAATAAATGGGCCTCTTAGGGGCATGTTTACTAAAGAGCACATTTACTAAGTGAAAATTTGAATGAATAAATTCAACTTTTGAAGTATTTTTGACTACTTCGACTATCGAATAGACAAAAATTTGATTTGAATAAAAAAAATTCGAAAATTCAAATGTTCAAATTTCAATTTTTTTAATTCAAAATTTGACCCTTAGTGAATCTGCCCCTAAAGGTCAAATTTCAATGGAAAAATTCGAAATTCAACCATCAAATGTTTTAAGGGCATTTTGGATCGAAAATGGATCAAATAGGTCTGTTCTCGATCCAATAAAAATCCTTAGAATTTTGAAAAATTTAAAAAACACTCCTTAAAGGTTCCAGAAGGTCCTGCATAGGGTAAAATAGCAAATCGGCAGCTTTAAGGTGGTGAAGTGTCGAAATCAAGAGACAGTAATTCGAAATTCAAAAATTCTAATTTTCAAATTTTTTAATTGAATTTTCACTTTGACCCTTAGTAAATGTGCCCCTTAATGTCATATGCTGTAATAATTCTTCTCTTTATGGGAAAGCATAATTTTACCATATTTTAATTAACTGCTTTCTTGAATTTGATATTTCTTTCTGAAATACATGTCAACTTTTTTCCACACTCCAGGTTGCTGAATTCTGTTAGATGGTTTTAGAAGTGAAAATAACGCGAAGCACAGTAAATTTTATTAGTGTTTTATGCAGGTTTTAAATGAAATCATTTCAGCATTTTAAAAGTATCATTAACATACAGAACTAAAGTGCTAAGTAACAAAAAAGGCTGAAATAATTATACCTATAATATAATATTGTGAAAACTGATTTTGGATATGCATATTATGAAATAATCATATAAATCATTTTATATTAAAGGATTTTTTGGTATAACAGAAATCTAATTTGCATGAAATTTTAAAAGAAATATGTCTGATTTTTTTCTGCCTTATAATTCCCAATGGCATAACTACAATGGAAGCACATCCCTCAAAAGGGGGACAGATTCATCTGGGACAGCCTGTGACCCTTGAAATCTATGTTCACCAGCAATTTCCTTTTTTGCAAGTTTGCCCTGGGGGTAATGGAAAAAATGCAGGGTGGCCCTGACTCCCAAAGTTATGTTACAGGTGATTCATGTTGTATATGTAACAGGTGGATGGGTCAGTGTTTGCCTAAACCTTCCCTTGGGTTACTATCCACTGGTTTTGGTACCCGGGTAAAGAGTCCAACTCCCAGTAGGCACAATATAATTAGACGCTTTTTCCTCAAGTGGGGTCCCCACTTATGGTATCGAGGAAGGGATTATCATGCTGTTTATAAGCACACATCATTCACTATTGATCAAATAAACGCTGGGCACCAGTGGTTCTTTAAAACAGCAGAACTTTTATTGAACTGATGATACACTTCATGAAGCAAGTAGTGCAGGTAGTGATGGGCGAATCAGCAGCCGGCAATGGGCGTCTGCGTCCAAAAACGACTGGTGAAATTTCGCCTGTGTTTCACAAATTTATTCGCCTACAGCGAATTGCGGGAATTCGCCGTGAATTCGTTGCAGGTGAATAGATTCGCCCATCACTAGCAGCAGGTCATTTACATATACACAGCTGTATTACTCACAGATACTGTATGATCCTTTGTTAATCAGCTTTGTGAATTGAGCCACTTTCCTGCCTCAATCTGCCTTAGTCCGTTTTAGTGGATTTGCGAAGTTGCGAAATGATGTCACGCTGGCGAATTAGCGCTAGTGTTAGACGCTTCGCGATTTAGTGAATTTGCCCCTTATTGTGACCTTTTACAGTTTCTGACCTGATAGTCACTAACTTCTATACTGAGGCCTACCTAGACCTCAGACCCTAGCAACAACACCCCACCTGCACTGGAAAGAGACAGACCACATGGCAACATCTGTTTTCCCCCTCCCCTATGGAAAAAAGGATTCAGCCTAGGTGGCTAACACATTCACTGGGGCATAGAAACACAACTGTGGAGACAAAACCTCAATCAGTTTCTTATTAAGCCCAAGAATCACACAGTTTGGCACAAAATTAATCAAACTGCCTATCTGTGAACTTTCTTAATTTGTCTTCTTCCCACTCCATGAAAATGTATATTATCAGGATTGTTACAGTAAGCCTGGAGCCAACAATAGTGTGTGGCAATATGAGTGATAACATTATGTGGGTTGTTTAACAGATGGTGCTGGTGTTAATGGTGCCTTTGACTCAAGATGGAGTGGGGCACCATGACATTCTTTTTTTCCACTGAACAAATTACCCATTATGTACTATTAAATTAAGCTCTGTATAAATATTCACTGCCTGATATAATTGTTCATCTGTCACCATGTTTCTACCTACAAACAAAATTAACACGTAACTAGTTATAACTCTCTACATGTCTAACATTCATTATAGAAAAAGACTATAATATGGTTTGATTAAAAAAAGAATAAATTATGCATGAATGGTTACTAAAAAATTCAACGTGGATGTTCTATGCAATGTCAATGTGTACATTTGCTTTACTGTTACCATGGAATATTGCCAAACCTAAAATGGCTCATCAGCTATGTAGCGCAAAGAACTTCAATTCAGCAGTAATCCATCTGCCCTTGATATCTGCACTTTTATTAACTACTCTGAACAAAAATTATTTTGTATTCATTTTTTGGTAGCTAAATTTGAATTTTCTTCTGCCCATTCTCACATATGAGGTATTTTAAAAGAACTATGGTTTCAGCTCACCAAGCTTTCAAATAAATATGGCTTGAAGGGATTATATCATGATTTTTATGGCTTTTATTTTTAAATTACATCGGTTTAGACTTCAAATAGATCACTCTACCATTTAAAATTTTAATCCTGTACTATTAAGTGTATTTTTTCAGTTATAATATTGGTGTGTAGACAGCCATTTCAGGTAATTTTGCCTGGTCATGTGCTTTCCAAAAGAGTCAGGGTTGCACTACGGAACTGCTTTCTGACAGGCTATTGTTTTACTGAAGGTGTGGCAGTGGGACCTGGATTTTTACTATTGAGTGATGTTCTTAGATCTACCAGAGAGCTGTAATCTGGTTATATTCCCATTGTTAGGTTGTTAGACTTCTGGGGGTGGGTTATATCACTCAAAGTACAGCAGTAAAGAGTGCAGTAAAGAGTGACTGATGTTTATCAGAGCACGTGACTGGGGGGTCCTGGGAAACTGACAATATAGCTAGCCAAATGTAAGATTTCAAAATTAAATATATAAAAACATTTTGCTCTTTTGAAAAACAGATTTAAGTGCAGAAGTCTACAACTAGTGATGGGCGAATTTATTTGCCTTGGTCAGATTCACTGCAAAATAACAGCATTTCGCCGCCGGTGAAAAAATTGCCGAAACGCCCATGAAAATTCACCGTAAAAAAAAAAACGGATGCAGCCGTCCATTTTTTGGACGCCAGCACCCTTTTTTATGGACGCCAGCACGAGTGTGTGCCAGCATCCAAAAACAGATGCCCATGTCCAAAATTAGACGGTGGTGGTGTTTCACGAATTTTTCGCTGTTTCGCGAATTTCTTGGGAAATTAACAAAAAAATTGGTGAAACGAAACACCCCAGATTCACCCATCGCTATCTACAACACTATTAACAGATGTGTTTTGGAAAAAAAAATATATGTTTTCCCTTGACAGTATCCTTTTAAGGTATCTGTTCTAATAGTACCATGCATAATGACAAGCATCAATCAAGGTAGTACTAACATTGAATTTTGAAGCAGTGGAAATGCATTCTATTGAAGTGAAAAAAAAGAAAAAATGTTTAGAAGGTGTAATACCTCTTTACTCATGCTTAATCTTTTGGCAGTTGTTTTAGGTGCACAATGCTAAATGTAAAGTTTGACACTAGTTTACTGACAGTGAAGAAACAACATTCATGTTGGTTTAGTACTTCTTCCTTAGAGGCAACGGCTTGGGGAAGACTTTTTCCTGTTACAGCACAATAATGCGCCTGCACACAATGTGAGGTATGTACAAAACTGATGATCTAGGATGGGAGTCTAAGAACTTGATTTGACTGTACAGATTCCTACCCTGAAAACAAATAAATCATTCTGGGATGAGTAGGAACACTGACTGCATGCCTGTGCTAATTTCCCAAATATCAGTACCAAACCTCACGAATGCTTTTTATGCTGGTACACTGGTCAAACATTTAATAGAAAGCCTTCTCAGAAGAGAAGATGATGTTGTACTCATATGAAATACTGAAAAGGAGAAATGTTGGACAGGCAGGTGTCAAGTTACTTTTTGTAATACAGTTTAAACCCTAATCCACGAACTGGGAAGCAAGAAAACCTAAATCATATGACACAAAAAAGTGTAGATTTAAGAAACACTAGTGATGGTCGAATGTATCCCGTTTCGCTGAAAAATTTGCGAATTTCCAAGGAAATTCATGAATTGGCGAATAATTCATGAAACGGCGCACATCATCATTTTCGTCACCCATTGCGTTGTTTTCGTTTTTTCCCACACCAGCGAATTTTCGACAGGTGAAATTTCGCTGGTGTTTTGCGAATCGCAGGAATTTGCCGCGATTTCCCGCCTGCTGAGTAAATTCGCCCATCACTAAGAAACACATATTTACAAAATTCACTGTGTAACTTGTACCCGATTTGGAAGAAACTGCACATTATACATTTGACTTTGACACTGTAAAATAATATTACAACCCAGAAATTCCAGAGTAGCTGTGAAGATTATCAGAGAGTTTTAAGAAATTTAAAGGGGAACTATCCTGAAAATGGACATTTAATATGTTTCATCATGCTGAAATAAGAACATTTCTAAATACAATCAATTAAAAATTCTGTACTGTTTCAGAAAGAGTCAAATTAATCTTCACTGTTCCCCTCTCAGCATCTGTCTCTCTTCATTCTCTCTTCATGCAGGAGTAGGACATTTGATTTTGAATGACAGTAAAATCCAATATATATATTTTAGGGGGGTTCATTTTGCTTAGAAGATGTTTTAGAACTCCCTCTAGTAAAATCACCAGAAATCCTGTGTCTTTACATTCAGGCTTTGTGCCAAAGTCAATTTTTGCGTTATATTTTGTTTGTAATGGAATTAGTTATTTGAGTAAGCTTTAATACATCTGGAAAGAGAACCACCTATAGGATATATTGGATCTCCTGTAAGAAGACAGAATGAAGAGAAACAGGGGCAGATTTATCAAGGGTCAAAGTAAAAATTCAAAAATTCAAAACACCTAAAACCTACCAAATTTCTGTTTTAGCCTATTGGGGACCTTCTAAAACCTATTTGGAGCCATTTGGTGGACTTTGCAAATTTTAAGTTTTTTTTTTTTAAATATTAGGAATTGAATATGTGAATATCATTGGTCGAATTTCGAATATAAAGAAATTCGACCATATGAATAGAAGGGAAGTAAAATCCTTAAAATTCGAATATCGAATTCGAAAGATTTTACCGCTATTCGATTGGTCGAACGATCGAATAGCAAATATTTAACCATTCGATCGAATATTTAATTGATTGTATTTAGAAAGTTTTTCATTTCATTATGATAAGCTTATATTTAGGGGCAGATTTATAATTGGTCGATTTTTGAATTAAAAAAAAATTGGAAATTTGACCATTTAAATAGAAGGGAAGTAAAATCCTTCAAATTCGAATATCGAATTCTAAAGATTTTACCGCTATTTGATTGGTCGAATGATCGAATAGCAAATATTTTACCCCTTCAATCGAATATTTGCTATTTGATCAAAATTCCCCAAAGCACAAGTAGGCAATCGAATAATTTTTAAAGGGGAATTAATTCAAAATTGGACTAATCGAGATTCTTATTCGATCTATTCGATTCGATCGACTTTGCAAATTCGATGGCATAATTTGCCAATTCGATCAAATTTTGAATTCTTCACACAAATTCATTTTCTCGAAAGTACCCCTCTGCGAAAAGCCAAACTCAAGAATCAGACATTTATGTGAAGACTGTGTCATGTAAAACCAAATGATTATTTACGAACTATAAAAAGGAGGCAAAATTGTAAAGGCTTTGGTGTTATTCACACAGGTACTTTTGCCAATAAACTATGCTTAGCATTTTACAGTAATGACCAATGCATTCTTGCAGCCTGCTCATACTGTATATGCAAGAAACCCAGGGCTCAGTATATCCTTGGAATTAACCTCAGCCTTGAGTTTTCAGTATTCCTTTTGTGTGTTCTGTCGTATGCAACTAATTTGTGTCTGATTAATTTTATGCTAATGTTGTTATTTACTGTTATTTTCTGGATAAGGGTTGTTGTCGTATGTAGCATAATGGTTTAAATATATTAAAATACATTTAAAAGCAATACAATTTTTTTATCATCAACACAGCTATATATTGTGTTAGTTAAAATTTATTGCAAGCTATTTCTTAATATTACTATTAAAGGAGAAGGACAGGGGGAATCACTGGGGGTGTCAAATGTTAGGCATTTCCCAGTGATTGTATTCATTTACCTGATACCTCAGACTGGTGCTCCTGTTAGTAGAAAACTGCACCAGTCTGGGGTTTTCATCAGCAAACTTCACAAAGTGATCCTCTTCATGTTTCATCTTTCTTCTGTGGATGCCTAAATTTTGGAACCCCCTCCCTCCCAGTGATTTCACATTGTCTTCTCCTTTAAAGGGCTGTCAATTATGAAAGACTGAATGATTGTTTATCAAACAGTATATTGTTGGGGATGATATTGCCTGTTTTCAGAGCCAACCATGCCAAGCTCCTAAAAAATAGATTTTATAATAGCTGTAAATGTACAGTATCATTAAATATAATAATCTGAGTAGAAATGGGAAAGAATATCTATAATGTCAGCAATTAAAATAATAGTATTTATCTATCAATGATCAATGCAGTAATAAATTTTATTTATATTGTTATTAAAGCTAAGTGAAGAAATCTTTCTTCATGATAAGGGGATCTAACTCAGAATTAACTAAAGTTCCCTATATCAAATTAAAGTATCAGTACTTTTGTCATGATAAAATTATGTAATTTAATAAAAATAATAAGATAAACTCTTGTGTATTCTGCTGTGGATCGATTTTGTATCATAATACAAAATAAGTGTGAATAGTGCAAATAGATTTTTGCACTTTCACACAAGGAACCAACCAACTAATTATAAAATGTTTATAGCTCCCTCAGAATTATTTATTACACACATCATTGCTCATTGCTAACATCTTTTGTGTAAGCATCTTACTGAGAACAATGATTTTGCTTACCTTCAGCCACATTGCTATGTTTGTTCTAACTGGAAAAGACATATAGAATAAAAACCACACAAATGCATAGATATCAGGCTGAATGTAATTTTGCATGTAATATCACGCTTAAAAGGAAGACTGCCATGACACAGTAAAGTGATGGGACGTTTGACAATGAGTCATGTTGGCATTTTTAGATTATCTGGGGAGAGAGAAGAAATCAGTAACCATTGAAAATGTATACCTTGTTTTCATTTCATTACAGCAATCTGAAGGTATTAATTTCAGACCATTCTAAACACACAAAGGCATTCATGGAGGGAAACCACCTAATTAACAATGGAAAACTACTATGGTATTGGTTAATCATACATTCCCTCCAAATCAAGTATGCTATATTTAAAAGTGTAGTATTTAATTATAAAATAACAGCAAGCACAGCAACTGTCTGGTCTACAGTGTGTGAAACTAGATATTGCCTTGCATGTTTTTATTTACATTGCCTTGTTTGTCTGTTCCAATTCGAGTCTTGCATAGTCTATCTGTTCCCCAGTACAAACATCTTTCCATCCTAATCTGGTTGTTAAAAGGTTAACAGTAAGGCTGCAGTATCCCCTTAATCAGCTACAAATCCTTCTACTACACTAAACCACTCTGCCCCCTCCCTCAGGAATTTCCTTTGGCTCTTGGCTCAGTGAGCATGCTCAGTTCCTCTCAGCTCAGATTACATAACACACCCTCCAGACTAGCAGCCAATAAAGAGAAAGCATCGCTGGTTCCCATAGAAACTGATGCTATTTTTTTCTCCTAACCACCTCTCCTGAGCTCAGCGTAATAATTACAGTGCTCAAATCCAGCAGAATTCTTTTTATCAAAGTATGTTGTGCCTATGTAAACCTGCATTCTGCATTACATGGACTTTACAGCATACATGTCTTATTTCAGATGATAATGTATCAGAGGGAAAATGGCCACCAGGTGAAAGCTGCTATTTATTTTAGGAAAATGTGATGGCGCTGGCAAACAGAGGGGTTATATGCAGTACAAATGATGCAGTTTGGGTGTGGAAGATATGCCCAACTTATATACAGGGTAGGAAAATGTAGGCTTTACATGTCCTTTAAGTCTAATTTCTTATTTGTCACAGCAGTGGTAGGACCACAGTACTGCACAGGGTTTTTTAGAAGAGGGACAAGAGGGACTCCTGTCACTGCACAGACGCTGCTACAGCCTGTTTGAATTTCCTATCCTCAAGACACTGCAGATTCAGTCCTGGCAGTGGGGCTGCTGAATTTCTCTCATGCTGGGAGATGCAGCTCCTGCTGGTAGCAGAGTTTGGGGCCATCCTCTCTTTGGGTAGAGGCAGTCTAATGTCCAGTGGTGGATGTGATGACATAGTGCTAATTTTAAATAGCAACAATAGAAGCAAAAGTAACATTTTCAAACAGCAGAGCATAGTAACAATCTCTAATGGAATTCTGGCTTTAGAATATTGCATTCGATAGGGCTTGCAAGGTCCTACTGTATTTATTTGATAAAATGAGAATAAATTCCATGGCCATTTTACCCCATATCTCTCTCCTGGTGTTTCATTAAGGTATGCAATAATAGGGTTCAGTGGGATGGCTCAAGGTGGAGGGCCAATTGAGGAGTCAAATTTGCCCCCGGGGTTGCTATAAATGTCTCGATGTATGGCTATTCTGGCTTTTCAGTGAGTGGATAGCACACTAATTGCATACTACGTACTTCTCTGAGCTTATTTTACATTTTTTATTATGAGTGCATATCATATGTGTTATTTTGTATGTATGCATAAATAAACCTTACATATTTTATTTCTTGTATAGAGCATAGAAGGGGGGGGTTCAAACCTCAGGGGTTAAATTTGCGGTATAATTATGTCTCTGAAGTGAACACGATTTTAGATTGTCTTGAACAGTTGGAGACCCCATGTGTAAAT
Source organism: Xenopus borealis (assembly GCA_024363595.1). NCBI lineage: Eukaryota > Metazoa > Chordata > Amphibia > Anura > Pipidae > Xenopus > Xenopus borealis. The sequence continues at coordinate 148,651,400 of CM044431.1, forward strand.
ATTTTAATGATTATAAATCACATTTGCCAGACATAAACCTTGTGTATATTTGTTTTGAGTTCTTATATGTTTACCAAAGTCTGCATGAGATATTTGAAACTTTGTAGAAGCTGTGCCCTGTAATGAGAGGACTTGGTTTGATTCTATGTTTTTCTTGGTTTGATACTTCTGATTAGTATCTACTTTTAATTATTTACTTTTGCCATTTCTTCTAATAAACGTTGGTTACTGCACTATATTTTTATAAAATGACAAATTGTACCATCAACATAAAATGGTTTGAAACATACTTGGAACATTAAAACATCTTAAAATGTATGTGGTAGATTTAAGTCTTTAAAGGGGCAGAAATTAGGGAATAAAGCAAAATTCAGAAACTCTGGAGTCTGATGCAGCAGTTAAAGAAATGCATTCATGTCAGGTTATGTTAGCTTATAGTTTTCCATCCAGTCCTGAAAAATTATTTCTTTTTTATCTGCAATCATTATGATACGCTAATAAAATACAGTCTGAGTCAAATACTGAAACCTGCTTCTTTATTCATTCATATAAAGGTATAATTTCTTTCTTCTAACACAGAGGTTGTTTACCCAGAAAGCCAAATGTGCATATGTATTTATATTCAAGTTGGTTGAAGGTGCCATAAGGAATAAACATTGCACTTTTGTGGGTGATTTGTGAAATGATTGCATGGCCCATGTCCAAAATAAGATGCCGGCAAATTTTCACCAGACAAAATTTTACTGGTGTTTCGCAAATTTATTCACCTGCGGCGAAACAATGGAATTTGTCACAAATTCGCCCCAGGTGAATAAATTCTCCCATCACTACCTAGGAACTTTCCTTTGTTGTAGGGACATATTTAAAGCAACCATGGTAGCCAAGCGAAATGCAAATAAATTGCCTTTATCATTCCTACTTTGTGTCCCCCCCCCACACAGAAGTTACTGTATTTGATTGATTTGATGGCTTTGCATTATATTGGTTCCAATCTTTGTGGGAACATACAACTTTCATAATTATGGTTGATATGTTTAACAAAAAGATTTGTTAAATTAAGTGCAATAAATAGAAAAAAACAGAATATGGTGGAATGAAATGTATTTGTACAGTGTACAATACTGTAAATAAAATGTATCAGACAAGACCTTGAACATAACAAATATCAAGGACTTTTTTTAAAAAAAAGCAAAGATAATCATATGTAGGCATCTATGGGGTTAAGATCCCCTAGGCTCTGAAAATCCCACATAGTAGGAAATCCCCTGCTGTGGCCAGTAAAGTACTGGACCTAAATTGGATATCGGAGGGTGAGTGAGTACTTTTCCTCTGGTCAGTGTGCCCCTCCAGATTTGGCCAGAGGGTTTCCCTGTTGAGTTATTTCTTCATAAAACTGAGCTGCCATGTGCTCAGGGCGCAATTCTTTCCCTTTTGACTTCAGGATGGAGTGATTTGTTTTGATTGGGCTCTTGCAGCTGAGGCCCAGGGCTATGGTGAGAAGTCACATGGATGTGGGCTCAGGGATACTGGGACCCAATAATTGTTTGGAGTTACCTGGTAATGGATTCCTGTGAAAGAAACAGTTCTCACAGATGTGCTCACACTCTGAATGAGTGTTGGAGCCTGGGCTTAATTCTGTGAGATGCTGTGTATGCCTGTATCAGCTCTGTGTGAGCGCTCAATAAGTCTGTGTAGCTCCAGAATTTGTCCCTTGTGTGAGGACAGATTTTGCTTAATAGTCTGCTATGTGGGACCTACTGCCAGATAATGCTACCTGTGGTAAAGAGCTCTTGGGACTGGGACTGTATTTGTCTAGCATGAGTAAAGTATGGGACTATGTCCTGGGTAGAGACTGCTAGGAGTTGAAAGAGGGTTGATATTGCTATTGTGTAACTGCATTTTGCCCTTTTCTTCCAGTTGTATATAAAGTTCTATTTGTTTGTTGTATGTGTGTGTAATTATTTTTTCCTAGTAGGGCCACCCATAGGTGTGTCCCCGGATCCCATTAGGTGGAAGCACTGCTACTGAGTGAAATTCCCAGCCCCTTTCATTTAGAAAAGAAGATTCAGGACCTGTTTATGGTATTGATGTACATCCTATAATATAAGTGGTGGCCAAAATAGAGTCACACATATTAAAAAATCAAAGAAAAATATATACAATGTACCTTTGATGCATAGTTACATAGTGACATAGTAAGTGACGTCCATCAAGTGCAACTTTTTTTTAACCTGCCTTGCTGACTCCAAGATGGCAATCAGACTAGACCCTGGATCAACTTGTACTATGAACTTTCTTTCATAACCCTTTATTGACTCACTTGCTAAAAAGCCATCCAACCCTTTCTTAAAGCTATCTAATGTATCAGCCTGTACAACTGATTCAAGGAGAGAATTCCACATCTTCACAACTCTCACTGTAAAAAAAAGCCCCTGGAAGAATGACCCCCCCTCCTCTCGTGACTCTATACCCCTTTTAATACAACTCAAGACCTTATTTGCTCTTGATGCTGCTGACTGACAATGCTTGCTACAGCCAAGTTTATTATCTACAATGACTCCAAATTTTTCCATAATGGATTTGCATAGTGCAGTCCCATTAAGGGTATACGTTGCTTGGATATTTTTGCATGCCATGGCTTTACATTTATCAACATTGAATCTCAGTTGCCACTTAGCTGCCCAGATTGCCAGTTTGTCAAGATCCTGTTGCAAGGATGCCACATCCTGGATGGATTTAATTGGGTTGGATAGTTTTGTGTCATCTGAAAATATTGATACATTACTTACCTAAGTCATTAATGAACAAGTTAAACAAAAGTGGACCCAATACCAAGACCTGAGGAACCCCACTAAGTACCTTACTCCAAGTAGAGACTGTACCATTAACAACCACCCTCTGTACCCGATCCTGTAGCTGATGCTAAAGAATGCTTTTGCCTAAAGAGTCAAGCATTTTGAAATAGAAGTGGAACTGTACTTTTCAGAATCTTCTTATATTAGGTCTTTTCTCCAATCTATAAAGCTGACAAGTAGAAAACATGTCAGATGTGTTACAGTCAAACTAAAATAGATAATCTGTAAAGCTGACTGCATAAGATTTATAGCAAATTACCAGACAAGAAACAACAAAATACCCATCACTCAATGAGTTGGCCTTTGTGAGAAATGTATTATGTAGAAATGGAGTGATTTATTATGTACTTAACATTTCAAAACTATGTTTTGTAAAATACATGGTCAATAAAAGTTTTTTGAAAAATTCAACAAAACATTTAGGTGCAGATTTATCAAGTAGTTTTTGGGTACTTCGAATATCGAATAGGCCAAAATTTGATTAGAATTGAAAAAATGCGACCATTCGAAAATCAAATTACTGCCTCCTTAAAAAAATTCAAATTTGACCCTTTGCCACCTTGAACTTGACAAATTACTGTTTAATCAAGTTTTTTTTTTGGAGGAAATAGTTTGAATCGTTCAATCAAACAAAATGGACAGATTTGATGGTTTTCTAACTTAGAACTTTGACTCTTGATAAATCTGCCCCTTAGAATCATTTCTAAAACTTTGTAGGCATGCATAATATTGCTGCTGATCTACATGGACACTGCTTCTATCTATGCTATTTCTCAGGTGAAAGAATTCTCAGGGTCAAAATGGTTTTTGACAAAAACACAAAGATTAACTTATTTGGGAGTGAGAAGAGAAAACACTTTCATTTGGAGGGATATTAATAGCATTAATTGTTAGTGATGGGCAAATTTATTCGCCAGAGGCGAATTCGCGGCGAATACATTTGCGAAACGCCAAAAAAATTCGCTGATCAAAAACGGCGCGACGCGACGAAAATGACGCGACGCGAGTCAAAAACGCGACTCGTTTCGTTTCGCCAATTTTTTTGCCAATTTTTCGGCGAAGCGAAACGGGGGAGATTCACCCATCACTATTAATTGTTTGTTTGTTTTTTTTTTTAATAATGAGAAAACAGAATTATAGAACCATAATCCAAACCATTAATCAAGCAGTAGAGTTAAAATCGTCAACTGAGTGAACATCAAGGGGGAAATTCACTAAAGCGTGACGTCAATTCATAACTTCGCAAATTTACTAACACCGTATTATGAGCTACTTAGTTATAGACCCCAGTGGCCACTGTGCCAAAAAGGGGAAAATTGCAGAGTGATACAATTGGCAACACTGTGAACTTGAGGATTATGAATCGAATAACAACTCAGGCAGCCTTAGTATTCACGCAGCTGTGCTGTAATTTCCCCAGCTCGTGATTCCTGAGCTCAGTGTTCCCCCTTCCAGGAGCAAGCAACAGATCACTAACTGTTAGCAGAATGGGTAAGGTATATATACGGACACGGAAGCGGTAACCCCTTTCGCTACTCGAAGCGCTAAACCACTGACACAAGGTCGGCCTCGCAACAATTCACAGAGCACCTGCACACACGCTCGGTTTCATTGAACTGGCAGCCGCGTGAGCGCTTCAGGCCCTTAACATACCTCTGTCTCTTGCGGATAGGCTGCCAAACTGACCTGCTGTTAACTCCTGCCTTGCCGACTGCACCCTTAACCCTTGCCCTGCTCAGTCGCTCCACCTTAACCCTGACACACCGACTCTGGCGAATTTTTGCTATCGAAGTAGATAGACTAGCGCAACTTCGCACCCTTACACCAGGCGAAGTTACGCACTGACAAAGGATCGTAATTACGCAAATTTACTAAGATGACCATTTTACTGAACGTGAACACTTATGCTAGACGTTACTTCACCAGGTCAGACCTGGCGAAGTTCAATACAATAGATAGGAGCTTGAAAAACAATTGGACATTTTTTCTGTCCCAAAAAAACGCTGGCGTGTTTTACCTTTCTAGGGTGATAGTCTGAAAAAAAGCTAATTTTTTTTGGGGGGGTTACCCTTCTTCCCCCCTACATTTCCTAACATATGGCAACACAACTATATAGGGGGCACATGTAGGGCAATAGGACAGCTTTATTTTTTTTATTAAAGGTTTCCTGGGCTTGTGTAGTGCAATGTAGTGGCTGTAACATATACTTCTATTAGACTTTAAAATTTGCGCCATATGCAAATTAGGCATCACTAGTGTAAATGCGCTTTTTCTGGCAAAGTAAAGGTAGCGACACTTCGCTAACATTCGCCATCCTGAGCGAAAACTCGCATCTTAGTGAATTTGCATAGCGCTGGCGAAAATTCGCCTGGCGAAGTTCGCCGAACTTTATCGAAGCCAACACTAGTGAATTTTTGCTGCTTAGTGAATTTCCCCCAAATCTCTACAGATTTGAGAGTACTTCAATATTGGTCCACCTTCAATCACCATAAACTAAAATTTCAAAGACATACAGTATATTCATTGTAACAAAAATTAACATAAGAAAGAACCTAACATAAATCACAGTTATGAATCTTAAAATGTTTTATAGATATAATCACATAACAGGCACAATAGTTAAAAACAAAGAAATTAAGCATACATTTTATTATAACTTAAAACCACATACCGATATGCTTTCTTCCTGATGATACTGCTTCCAGTTCCTTCCAGTGTCACTAAACATCAGTATATAACTTGTAACCCAGTCTGAGCTTCCATATTTTCCCTGTGTTGCAATTCCAGTAATTTCAGATCGTTCCCCAAGATCTATCTGGAGCCATTGGTACTTATTAGAACTAAGAGGCGACCACCCACCAGCTCCTGCAGAAAGTAAACATATTGATATGCATGTTTGAACTGAATCAAATATGTTTTAACTAAATTATTTATGAAATCTCATGCAAAAGGATAAAGTAGAATATTTTAGTGTTCTCATGCTGATTTCTCATGTAGTAAGATAGTTCTGACTGGCCAAATAATAGTAATTAAATAGCAGCAGATGTTTTATAGTTCAAATTAGTGAATTCAGAAGGATTCATAGCCATTCAATCTATCAACAGTTTAACAGGCAGAAAACATTTTCTATAGAATTAACATATCTATAATAGCTGACTGCATACAAAATCTATATGAAACATTGTTTAAACCTTAAGTATATCTAATTCCCAATATAAGTGATCAAAGATATTTCAATAGATTCAGACTGAACTATTTTAACTTGATATTTTCAATAATAATAGCTTCAACAAGTTTTTCTGAAAGGATCAAATCGATTCAATCCACGTTGCCTTGTGACACTTGAAGTAAAAAAATCCTTTTTTTCAAAACACCAGAGTGTTGCTGTTTTTTCAATATTCTGAAAGGATCATAATTACCCATTCCGTTATATAGTTTGACAATTCCTTCTCTTATTTTAAAATGTTTAGTATAATATTTGTCTAATAATTATAAAATGTTCAAAACACAAAATGTAACCTTATTGCATTTTGTAATTATTCCTATAATTATTCATCCATTATCTAGATGTATACAACAATTGTGTGATAAAATATTCAGAGTGCTCCATATTTATATTTTTAGAAAGATATTTACTGCCCATCTAAGGTAATGTTCATATAGACCTTTGCAAGTCTTACATTCATTGAAAGGCCTTTAGCTCAGACTGTACAAAGAGATCCCATCCCATTCAAGGTGGATATTGGAAAGATAAAAGTGTGTGGCTTTTATGAGGACTTGTCTTGCATGTGTGTTTGCTATGTAAGAGCAACTGCCTTTTTCAAGAAAAAGTACTTGTGAAAAGGTAAAAGAACTCTTGGGAAGATACATTTTGCATTGGACTGAATTTTGTTTATATAATTCCATCCAGAGTTGATTGTAGGGCTGTGATATTTAAAGGATTGTGTCACAGTATTATCTGCCAGAGAGTCAGATGGGTGCCCACTTGTCCCAATTGCAGGATTGTTATTTGTATTAGCCTTGCATTTCTTTCTTGTGTTTATAAAGTTCATTATTGCTGTAAATCTCTGTGAATTTAATTTTCTTGTGGAACTCCACTAATATAGTAGAGGCACTGCATCATAAGGCTGTTTCTAGTATCTTCCATAAGCAAAGAGGCCAAGACTTCCCACAGATAACAAACCAGGTGCGAGTGAGTATGGTCAATGCCAAGAAAGTGTGGCAAAAGATTTTAATGAGGGAAGTTTATAAAGGTTCTACTTCATCCAAGTCATGGTATATTTGTAGTATAAGTCAAATAAATTGGACTTGCTGTACTTTTCTTTTTCCTTAAATACATTTCACTAGTCATCTGACAGGCTTTCTCAATTCAGAATGACCTGTACAAAAATATTTGTGGTTATATACCCTGGAATCTAACTCCAGTAAGCATAATCTGTTTAGTATAATGTGGTCAGAGACCTAATGAAGGCAAGGTGTTGATTTTCTAAGCATGATTGATGCTATGAGATCTTATAAAACCATCTAGGGAGAGGTGCTAAAACAGCATTGTATGTGGAAGACAATGGTCGAGTCTTTTGGAGGGAAAACACATTTTTTGTGAACAAATAAAATCTAGAATTTTTTGAGATGTATCATACCCCAAAGATGCTAAAAATCTGAATCCGAATATGCTCCATCCTCAATGCTCATGATGTGCTCAAACCTGATTTCATGTAAAAGTCAATGGTAGACGTCTGATAATGTCTAGTTGTTGCAGAGACAACTTGACAGAATCAAGTTTTCGCAGCACAAATCATACAATACAAATCGACACTCAATTTTGTTGTAGAAAATTATTGATTAATGAGTTAAATTTTGGATGGAATTTGGTTTACTTTATTTTAAGAAAAAAAAGTTATTTGAGTTTAAATTAAGTTCAAACTTCATGAGATAAACTGTTTTCTTTAAGTTGAATCTGGTCCTTTGTAATATACCAATACAAAGATAAATTTGGAATTTTGGAACTGTTTTATATGAAATTGGATGTATTGTAATTTGGTGTGACCTCCCACCATTCAGATTTTTACTAATCTGTAATCTGAATTATAGTATACTATCATCAGATGTAATAATTTAACTGGAAATAAAAATGAAGCTTGTAATGAAATCACTAAATGATTAGCAACCGCATATAATTTCAGTCCAGGTGGCTGTAAAATGAATAAATACACAATATGTTTTGAGCATTAGATAAATATAGTTATACAGAGGTAAATGCAAAACTTTTTTATTATGCATTTAAGCTCACTATGTTTATTTGCTGGGTTATATTTTAATTTCTATGAATCCTTAGTATGTTATCAAAGCTATTATTGCATCATGCATTATAACTTATTTAAATTACCTGCAATTATCTTTTATTTTTTTATAGCAAAATGTCCCTGTTTGTTGAATTATAATAAAATAACCCCTTTGCATGACCTACATCAGTGCTAGTATGCTGTATTTATGATTACTATTCTGGATTTTAGATTAGCTATTTAGTCTGCCAGTAGTTCTTAAACCCATGCCTCAGGCCTCCTTGACAGTTCAAGGCCCAGAGGACACTTTTGCTCAACCATAATCATTATTTCAGTACATTACAGTATTAGGTTTCATTACATGTGATGAACCTAGATCACATACTGCCAGAGAGCTGGCAAAAACTGAACAATTTTTACGCTTTATTTTCGAGTCTAGAAATATGTTGTTCTGCAGCAGAAATACTTGGCAAATGCCCATGTTAATATGTGTTTTCTATAACTAACTGTTATGACATTCTAGTATTTACAGCAAAACATAAGACTTTAGTGATGAGCAAAATTCTTCAAGTTTTGTCACAAAAACAATGGCCACATAGACTCTAATGGGTGAAAAACATTGTGTGTCGAAAAAAAATTTGCAACTCACAGACCAGTGCATTTAATTGAATTTTTGGTGAAGCAAAATGGGTCAGATTTGTCCATCACTACAAAAGATCAACAAAAGTACACATTGTAGAAAGTAATTTCCATAGATGCTATAAATAAAACTACATAATATAGTTGATATTCGAGTTTATTTTTTGTCATAATAATAAGAATTTTTAAATATTAGTGTAACATTTCCATGAGAAAGTTACACTAATAAAGTCTACAGTTCATTTACATGCGTGTTTATGGGATTTGCAAGTGCCTGTCATCTCTTCCATGGTTGAATACCTCCACCTTAAGATGTAGGTCTGGGGCCTGTGCACCCAGACCCCACGTCTAAACTGGTGTGATTATATACTTACAGCTATGCACCAGGATTTTTTCTTTGATATTGACTCAACAACCAGAACCCAAATGTATTCATTATTTTCATTTTACATTTGATGTGATTTTTTTTATTTAAAGTAATTGGTATTAATTATAACTGAGAGACAAAGATTTTTATATTATACTGTTATCTGTAAATGGTTAAGTCAAATGGTTGTATAGTCAAGTGGGCTGGTCTTAAAACACTTAATGAGGTTTAAGTGAAACAATGACCTAGGTCCATTACGATTGGTCTTAAGTTTTTGGGAGGGTTTATTTGAAAATGTATATACTGTATATATAGATGGAGAGATGTGCTATGTCCTTTAAGATTGAAGTGCTGGATAAGCATGAAATGTGTTAGGCTCCATGAGGGCAAATGCTATGTATTTTAATATGATTACTCTACTAAACTACTTTTTTAACAGCATGAATATAGAGTAACTTTTTTTTGCAATATTCAGTACTTTAGGCTTAAACCATTTGCCGAGCCCAATATTTTTGAGAGGCAAATTAAATTAATCCTAGTTTATCTTGTTGAAAGTCTTCTCTACATCCATGACGAAGAAGTAAGTAGGCCGAAGTAGCGAGTAGGGATGTGCTTATTTTTTCATCAGCCATGAATTCACAGTGAAATTCCTCAATTCACTGGAAATCTGGAAATTTTTCACAAACATTTGTAGCAACAAAAAAAATCGCCATTAGACAAATGACCCATTGACTTTAATGCATTTGGACAAAAAAGTTGCCACAAGAAAAAACTCCTATTGATTTTTGCATTTGAAGCAAAAAATTTGTTGCATGTAAAAATTTGTTGCATGTAATAACTCCCATTAAATTAGTGTTTTGTGAGATTTCACTTTCACGATTTTTTTTGGGGTTTCAAACATTTTTGCTCTGAAATGGGACAGATTCACTCATCACTAGTGCGAAGGCCTTTTCTCTATAAGGTTTAGTATATATTCTTCACTTTTATCCTATCTCTCTCTTACCCTGTGTATCCATTTGGGTAACAGTAGTTTCAGTCTCTCTGCTAGTATTTTCATGTTAAGATCAATATTTAAAAATAATATTGGTTTGTAATTACTATGGTTCGTCAAGTCTTTCCTCACCTTGGGGAAAAACTGAGAAAAAACTGAGATATGTGCTAGCAGGAATACTTTATGTGGTTGTTTTGCATTGATGTTATTAATTAAATTAGTAGAAAGAGGGAGAATTTGCTTTCTTATAAAATTAGCAGAATGCGAATATGGGCCATGGGTCTTGATCAATTTGAGTTACTTGACGACTTTGGTAAATTCAGTAAATGGGGAATCTAAATAATCAATTATACCTCTAGGCATGGGGGGCGGAAGTGATGTCACCACAAGCAGCACTAAGCAGCACGAGGAGACGGAAGGGGAAAGATAATTGTGCCGTCTATAACAACTTCCCCCCTACTGATCTGCACAGAGACTTGTGATAAGTACATGTGACTGAACTTTATTTTTAATGTGAGTGTAATACTGCCTTTTTAGAAACTTTTAAATAAACGGAATTATGCTATGGGTTTTCTATCACCCTCTCTTTTCAGCTAAAGGGCTTATCGTGAGGAGGAGCCACGTTAAGAGTTGTTATACACAATATTACAAGAATTGGTCAAGTAAGTAGGCATTTTTGCTATAGCGGTGGAGGTGATTATGAATACTTACTGCCAGAACCACGCCGAAGAGGGCCCACACCAGTATATCTATCACTATAACTACACAAGGGTGTCTTTGGGAAGATTTTGCTAATTACTACACTATATAGGGTTTTTTTCTGTTGCCTCAGGCGCCGATCCACTTATATTTGAGATTGTCGATACACAGAGAGGGGACTGTGGAAGGACCGGCAGGAGGAAGCAAAACTATAGGACATTCTAACTTTCTTTTCTTTCCTTGATTGAAATACCTCTATGCATGTCTGTCCATTACAGCTAATGCTTAGGGATATAGTATAACTTTCTATAATAATGTTCAAATGTTTCAGCTATCTATTACATCAGTGTTGCATTTTATTATTATAGTTTTTTCATGCATAAACATAACTTGTTTATTTTGTAGCATAGAGGCCAGTAGTTTACTTGCTTTTGTGCAAAATTAGCTAATTTGTTATTTTATCAAATACTTATGGGCAAATTTACTATTATTCCCCAAAATTACCTCAACCAAATTCGTAATTCGATAAGCATTCGAACATCGAATGCTTATTGAATTGTTTTAGGCTATCAGTTTGCTCGCTATACGATTTCTCGATGAATTTGTATGATCGTATACCGATCGTTCTATTTCACGAAAAAAATGTGAAATTTCCTTTGAACGTCCAAAAGATTCATACATTTCAAATGATCGAACGCTCCGATCATACTAATGGTATTCAAGCAGGAATTCAGAAGCCTATGGGGGGGGGGTTTCCCATAGGCTTCTATTGCAATTCGGTATGTTCAATCTGGCGAAGTAGGCAGTCGAATAACTTTAAAATTTTGATTCATTCGATCATCGAATGATCGAATTATCAAATATCCGATCATTCGATCTATTCGATATTCGATATTTGCATATCCGATTTCACGAAAAATTTGTACGATCATAATTCGATCAAATCCGATCAAATTTTTATCATTTCCCGTGAATTTAATAAATTTGCCCCTTAGTTCCAGTTTGGTTTCAGTTAATTCTGCTAAGGTCTCCTAATGTTTCTTGTTTTGATTAATACTAGGTCCAAACTTTGAACATGATTTTTATTTAGGAAAGTTGATTGAACTAACTATTTCAGTAGTTGAGCAATGCGGCAAAACAGATTGATATGAAGAAGATTACCAAGATTATAGGAATCAAGAGAAGGCTTTTAGAATAATGGTGACAAGTGCATGTTTTAGTTAGGAGGGAAAGATTCCAGTTGAGAGTGAAAGCATAAACAAATGAGTTAAGGCTTTGATTAGAGAGGAAGTGGCATTGTGGAGAAGTTTAAGGTTAAGGAAGCAATTTTTATTGCAAAAAGCTGTTTATTGTAGTGCATTATACATCTGATCAATAAGGTGTAAGGAAACCAGAGGTTGTGAAATGTCTTCTAAAGTCACAGAGAAGAAGGAACACATGAATGTTTTTTGTGCAATGTCAATGCTGATGTAAAATTTGCTTTTGAAGCACTTAGCAATATCTTGAGCAGTGACTGATGCACATGGCAAAGGAAAAAAATACTTTAAATTAAAGGTAGAAAAAAGTTGTGAGGGTTTTTAGAGTGAGTTGAGTGTAGTAAAGTAGGCTTGTTTAGCTAGACAGTGGCTACTTTTATAGGAAAGTATATTTGTAGATGCAGAAGTTTTTTTAGCACCAGCGGTGCTCAACTGTATGCAGGGCCGCCATCGGGGGGGGACAGGGGGGACAAGTGTCCCAGGGCTGAAGGGGGGCCGGCAGTGCTGCATTTTTCAAAGAGCCGGACCCCCCATTACCAGCGTGAGTTTGTGCGGCTTCTTCTTCTGATGCGGAAGTGACAAACAGACGCGATGTCCTGAAGCGGCGAAAAGACACGAAGGAGCCGACACTGAAGTGACGGAAAGACCCGAAGTCACGAAGGAGCCGACACTGAAGTCCTGAAGCAGCGAAAATACCTGTTGTCACGAAAGGAGCTGAAGCCACAAGTTCAATTCTACTGACACCAATGTGGTTTTTTTTTTTTAATCCCCTGGCCTCAAATGTTTTATTTTACTACTCTATAGGCCCCTGCCACCAATTTTAAAAAAAAATATTTTATGGGGCTCCAATTTTTTTTTTTTAACTTGTAAGGGGGCCCTGCCACCAATGTTTTTTAAAAAAATATTTTTGGGGCCCCAATTTTTTTCACTTGTAAGGGGGGCCCTGTCGGCAATGTTTTATTAAAAAAGATATTTTTTTATGGGGGGGGCCCTGGCACCAAATTATTTTTAACTTATAAGGGAGCCTTGGGGGGTTACATTTTTAGCGCTGATGTCTGTGTGGTCTTTTTAACTTTGATGTGGATTAGCTGGGGATTGGGGCGAGGCTTGGGTGCCACGGTGGGCGGAGCCTAGGGGGCCACGACAATTTTGTTGTGCGGGGCCCCGTGATTTCTAATGGCGGCCCTGACTGTATGAGCTTTATCTCTAGTATCCCTCTGTATCCCTCTCTTTCGTTGTATAAACCCATACTCCATAAAACATCCATTTCAAACTGTAATATGAAAGCATTCCCAATCAGCATGCTATTGTTAACTAAAAATACATAACTATAGATTCATAAACATACGTTTAAATATAATATTTGCATAAATCTTATATTTGCAGATTTGCATAAGTATATGACATTATTCGAGTCAAACATAGTATTACAAAGGCACTAAATTGGCTCATGTTAATTGCTTCATATATTGGAAATAAATCTAATGACTATTTACATCAATATCATTACTCCAGTATTCTGTTGTTTTGCATGTCTATGCTGTCAACAACATGAATATCTTTAAATTTCTGTTTTACCATACTTAATTTACAAGAACTTTTTTTCCTCTTTTGCACACAGTCTGCACACATATGATTCTCCCAGCCCATCCCTAATATGAATACAGTGCTACCAAACTAATTGAAAATGTACAAAATGAATTAGAGCTAGTGATGGGCGAATTTATTCGCCAGGGACGAATTTGCGGCGAATTCCCACGATTCGCCGCTGGCGAATAAATTCGCAAAACAGCAGGAAAAATTCGCCGCCAAAAACGAGTCGCGCAACTCGTTTTGCAATTTTTTCGCCAATTCGCGAAATTCTCTGGAAATTCGCGAATTTTTCGGCGAAGCGAAACGCGCCCGTTTCGCCCATCACTAATTAGAGCCAGTGCCCAATTTTTTTAATGTATTTTTTTCCCATGACAAATGCATTGAAGTCAATGGGCATTTGTCCTCAACAAATGGAAGAAGTATGGATCAATTGCTGCAACACTGGACTTCTTTCTATTATTTATTTTCAACATATTAAAAACATTCAGAATACAACTCCTCTCTCACAAAGCACTTATTTGGCCTGCCAAACTTCACTGCTCAGACCAAGAACGAATACATGGTATAAAAACTTCAAAATTTATTAATCAAAAAACATTAAAAACACCACCAAAAATTCATATGGATGTAGTGGGCGAGGGAGAGCGAGGATCAACGCGTTTCGTGGCTTTACTCATCACTTCATCAGAAGCCAAAAAAGAATACAACTCCTTATGCGTTTTGGTTGCTTCCGCCCTTGATCATAGGCATGCAATATAGCAAATGTATTTTTCTTGCAAAACACTGCACAAAAAAACATCAGTTTTTATTTTCCCAAAACAATGCAAGGTGAAATTTTAGTACAGATTTACAACTGCAAACTGTATCAGACGAAACATACAGTAGGGGAAGGTTGCAAACTGTTAAAAACATGGCAGCTTACTCCAGTTTTTTGTATTTTGCACCCTTCCCAACACTGGTAAATGAACAGCAATAAAGGTATTTAATGGGGCAGTGAGGTGTTTCAAATCAGACAACAAATACAGTACCATAAAAACTGCATCATGAGCAACCAAATACAGAATCGTCAATGCAAAAACTCTTACTAAAACATTAGTTTAATTTTACATTTGATCTGATGTAATATTATGCTGAAAAAAAAAAAAAATATATATATATATATATATATGCCAGCTACAAGTAATAAATAACAACTTACCATCTCTTCTGTTCAGCCTGGCAAAACCAGCATTGTGACTGCTTGATAGTTCAGATGAACTGCTAAAATGGGATTGAGGCAGAGATGATGTCAGCTGGCCATCACAATCATCTGTGCAAAAAACAACATATATAGAGTCTTATTATTTTACCCACAACTTTTAATGTAAGTGTAGATATAATTACTTTAGTCTAATGTCACACTAAGAGGCTGATTTACTAAGGGTCGAATTTTGAAGTGGAAAATACTTCAAAATTCGACCATTGTATTGAAAGTAATTTTTTTTCTTGTGGTTGAAGTAAAATCATTTGATAGAACGATTTAATCGTTTGATTTGAACGCTTTTAGCATACGATTGAACAATTTTTCTTCGACTAAATAAAATGCTCCAGAAGGTCCCTGTAGGCTAACTAAAGGACTTCAGCAGGTTTAATTTGGCGAAGTATTGAAGTCAAAGTTTTTTTAAAGAGACAGTACTTCAATTACGGAATGGTCAAATAGTCGAACGATTTTACTTCGAATCGAAGTTGAAGTTGTAGTAATTTTGAAATTTTTAACTTTGAAAATTTCTTCGATTTCACTTCGATCCTTAGTAAATCTGCCCCTAAGAGAAAGTAGTTTCTTCTCATACCTAGCTAAAATGGTTTACACTGTGAGAAAATTACAGATTCCCATTTGAAAACAATACAACCTAGTAGTAAAAGTTACTAGAACCCACCAGCATTTTATATGATTATGTTTACATAAATATACAGAAGAAAATACTGTGAAAAATCCTGTTCTGTAAATAAATACTCTTAAGGTCACTAACATAGTACAGGTATTGGATCCTTTATCTGGAAACCTGTTACCAGAAAGCTCCGAATTACGGAATGGCCTTCTCCCATAAGGGCAGATTTACTAAGCACTTAATTTTCGAAGTGAAAAAACTTAAAAATTCATTTTTTGATTGAAAATTGACCTATTTCGATCGAATAGGTCAATTTTCGATCAGAAAAAAAATTGATTCTCAAAAAAATCCTTTGAATCCTTAGAACTTAGAAAATTTTTCAGGACAGGTTCTATGAGGTCCCCCATAGGCTAAAATGGCAATTTGGCAGCTTTAAGCTGGTGGATAGTCGAAGGATTTTAAAGGGCAATTACTTTGAAATTTGAAAATTTTAATATTTTCAATTCGAATCAAATTTTAGGCTATTCGATAGTCAAAGTAGCCCAAAATTACTTCGAAATTTGAGTTTTAAAAATTTAAATTTTATTTGAACTTTCACTTCACTTGAGTCTTAGCTACAATGACAGTTCTTCCCTATGAAGTTCAACATTTTAGATATATTTTTAATGTTTCTTCCTGTCTTTCTTTTATGTTTTCCTACCATACCTGTTTTACTTTGTTCTTTAGAGACTTCTTTGACAAACATAATACAGAGCAGCATGATTGCTATTTCTTATAGTTTACAGTATACGGTGACATCTGTCATTCTAGACACAATTCAGTAGCACAGTGGGTGTATCAAGTAACAGATGTATGAGTTGTACTGATGTTGTCATTCTGACTACATTTCTATAGTGCTTTCAAGTTTAGAGGCCACTTCTGATTTTTTTCCCAATTACATTAAAATATAGCAAGAAGCTATTTCTTGATGACTGATCTAGCATTGTTAATTCATTTTTTTTATTATAAAGTCTTGCAAGCGTTGTTCTTTGGTGTTCAGAATAAATAACACAATGACTGATAATACTTTTCTCATAACAGATTGTGATGAGACTATATTTACCAATCCTATAGTCTGTTTAGGTGCCTATTGAATCGACTTTCTGGGAGCACCAGGGTATATAATTTAACTGCAAGTGTGTGCAATAGCCTTGGAATGTATATCTATCTATCTA
>CM044431.1:148692870-148720669 GCA_024363595.1 Xenopus borealis
TTTCAGTGCAGAATTCTTCTGGAACAGCACTATTAACTAATGCATTTTGAAAAAAAAATTTCCCCATGACAGGATCCCTTTAAAATGAATGAATTAACATTTCATTAAATAAATTAAAGTATCTGTGTTTTTATTTGATTGATGATGTGTATAATGTATTTTTAATCAGTTAATATATAATTAATAATGTATTTTAATCTTTATATATATATATGTATATGGCTTATATTTTCAGCTCTCCTGAAGATACTGTAGATTTGGCTCCAAAGTCAGGCACACCCTCTCTCCCAAGGATGCACTGGGGTGCCAAGCCAATTGGATCGCTCTCCAGCCTGTAACTGGACTGGATGATGTCACAGGCAGAAAAAGAGAGGAAGGATTCCTCTTGACCCCTATATAAATGTTCTGGAATGGCAAAGTCAAAGTCCTGACCGTATTCAAATTGAAAAGTTGCGGAAAGACCTAAAGCGAGCAGTTCATGTGAGTTACTAAGATATAATGAATCCTTATTGGAGTTAAAACAATCCTACTAATCCTAACTGTTTAAAACTTAATACTAATTTGTCACTACTGCCAACTGCAGTATAGCAACCATGTTCATAATTATCCCCAAGTGTAATTTTAAAGTCAAAACACCCTCACAAACTAGTGCCTTATATTAAATATAGAAAGCTGACACCATAATATTCATATCACTGGCAACCTTATAATTTAAAAAGCCAGCAAAAACAGGGACATGTGTTTATCCCATATATTTTTTAAATTATAGTTTTGCTTCTTAATAATATTAACTATACAGTATCAGAAGCATTAGAATTATAAATTGCATTGAGGAATCAATGTTCAAAGTATTACCATCTCTAAGCAATTGAAGTAAATATTCCAACATGCTAATAGAAATACAGTTGGATAATAAATAAGGTTGGAAATAAACAGAAAGCATCAATTGGGTTAGGTGGGTGTTTCCAAAAGACACAACTAAACAACACAACAGGGTATTTGAAAGTATTAAAAGGCAACAGCAATAAACCATCACATTTTCAAAGCACAAGAAGAAATCAGCATACAGTAAATTGAAATGTTAAAAATTCAGTTAACAGTAAAGTTTACCCTAGGAAACCATTTTTGGAAAATATAATCCAAAATGGCAAAATATGTATTTCTACCCTAAACTACCAAACCACAAAGCTTTTAAAAAAAATCTAACCAAATACACAACAACATATCAATATTAAACATAAAAACATTAATTAGTTAGAAAAATTCAAACTAGACTTTTTTTTTTAAATGCATTAGGAGGTAGGAGCTTCTGGAGGCAGAAAGAAGTGCCCTTGGATTCAAAGGAGAGATGTCTTATGGGTGAGGATTGTGTGGGGGTGGTGCTGCTGGATACAGAATGTAGCTATAATAATAGATATGTTGTTTTCATGCTGCTGTATATGGGACCCAGGGCCCACTGGTTCCCTGCAATCATGATGACTAAAAGAGGTTTACTAGATAAAGCTATTACCATGGCAAACAGAACATATATGCTCATTCAGTATTTTCTAGCTGATGGAGAAGCAAACAAATTATGCCATGGAGCCTCTCACTGCTTTTGTGCAAATTCTTATGTACTGGTTAAAATCATCAGGTCACAATTGGTGAAAGTCAACTTTCATTAATACCCCTCTGTTTGGGTTTAATGCTTCATTACTAGTGATGGGCGAATCTGGGGTTACATAGTTACATAATTACATAGTTAAATTGGGTTGAAAAAAGACAGAGTACATCAAGTTCAACCCCTCCAAATTAAAAACCCAGCATACATACACACACACACACACACACACACACACACACATCTCCACTCTTTCACACAAACCATATATGCCCATAGCTATACTAACTGTAGAGTTTAGTATCAAAATAGCCTTTGATATTATGTCTGTCCAAAAAATCATCCAAGCCCCTTTTAAAAGCATCAACAGAATGAGCCATCACAACATCACCCGGCAGTGCATTCCACAACCTCACTATCCTGACTGTGAAGAACCACCTACGCTGCTTCAAATGAAAGTCCTTTTCTTCTAGTCTAAAGGGGTGGCCTGTGGTGCGGTGATCCTCTTTATGGGTAAAAAGGTCACCTGATATTTGTCTATAATGTCCTCAAATATATTTAAAGTATAAAAAAGTGTAAAGAGAAAACAACCCCAACCTGGACATAATTTAAGTCTTCCATTCTTCTAACCAGTTTAGAGGTGTAGCTCGCAAAACGCTGCATCTTGTTCTGGACATGGGCGCCCATCGCCAGCGACAAAAAATGTACGCCTGCATCCAAGACGAGAGGCCAACTAATTTTTGCCAGGCGAACTTTTTCTGGCGTTTTGCGAATTTTTTCACCCAACACTATTCATTACTGTCTCAAAAATTTCTCGTTGAAGAATATACTTCTTATCGGTTTAAAGCTTCACAGCTTTCTGCCAGTGGCTGCATACAGAGTTGGGTTTTTGAGTGTGGGGGCATGATCAATGTTCCCATTTGATGGTTAATATATCAGAATTTCTTTGCATTTCAAGTTACTTTTGATTCATCCTCCTTTGGTGCAGAGGTGAATTTTCTAGAGTGGTGTTTCACTTGATCTTACTTAATTTGGAACTAATGATGTCAGTTCTACATCTGATACTATAACTAGACAGATCTAGCCATTTAATCTTCGAATCTAATAAAAGGAGGAATCTATTTTGCAGTCTGTTGCTCTAATTAACATTCTGATTTATAACGTATGAGGCTATTGAAAGGGTTCCCAAATTTAAAAAAAACAGCTATGTTTTATAAAACATTACAGAATGTACCTGTTTCTTATATTTATAATGATTCCACACCATGGTATTTCTCTCACACATCACTAATAGAAGATGTAACAATCGGCAATTGATATAATTTAATGAACCAAAACAGAGACTGTGATTACCTGTGGAGTGTTAGAATCATTGGCAAGTTATGCTATTAGGAATATTCCTCATCAGACATTCCTCATAATTGTAAAAATTTGTAAACTACATTTGAGGAAAAAAGAGGTCAAAATAATTCATTAATGTTTTGCGTTGGTGGCTTGGAAATTATGGTAGTGTTACCAGTTCTGAACACAGAACAAAATAAACAATAAATATACTAATATAATACTGACAATAAACTGCAAATCTTTACATAGAACTATATCTGTAGAAATAATAATAATTTGATGTGTTTTTTCCTTCTCAATTCAGAATACCTTGTACATAGGAACTTACTTTAGTGTATATGTATCCTCTGGTATGTTGCTCCAATCAACTTAATCTGTTTATCATAATCCAATAATAATATGCATGGCTTCTTTAACACCTCTTTTAAACCAGTTGCTCAGTGTTTATTAAAAATCCTTAGAGCCAGGCCAAAAGTAACTGGCACTCAAGGTAAGCCCAAAGATAATTTTTTTTACAAGTTAGGTAATATAGAGATAGTTTGTAACTGAGACATTAGTACTGGTTTAGGGTCTTTTATCTGGAATACAACATAAATCTGTTAAAACAATTAAATATTAAAACATTTTTCCACCAATATGGATTTATTCATGTTAGCTGGGATGAAGT
The DNA here is from genome assembly GCA_024363595.1 of Xenopus borealis. Taxonomy (NCBI): domain Eukaryota; kingdom Metazoa; phylum Chordata; class Amphibia; order Anura; family Pipidae; genus Xenopus; species Xenopus borealis. The sequence continues at coordinate 148,696,482 of CM044431.1, forward strand.
ACAAGATACCGTTTTATTTTTACAGAGAAAAAAATATTAAATTATTTTGATTTTTTTTGCTTTAAATAGGCTCTATGTGGCAAATAGTGATGGGTGAAACGGGCGCGTTTCGCTTCGCCGAAAAATTTGCGAATTTCCAGAGAAATTCGCGAATTTTTTCGCCGATTCGCGAAACGAGTCGCGCGTCGCGTCGTTTCCGACACGTCGCGTCATTTTCAGCGCGCGTCACGTCATTTTCGGCGCGCGTCGCGTCAAAAACGGCGCGCAACTCGTTTTTGCGCGGCGAATTTTTTTTGGTAGTTTCGCGAATTCGTCCATCGCTAGTGGCAAATTCACTAAGCGGCGAAAATGCGCTAGCGATGGCTTCGCCACAATTCTCCACACTTCGCCAGGCAGATTTTCACCAGTCCGCCGCTAATTCACTAAAATGTCAAGTTGCTCTAGGGGAGGCAAACGGTAGCAAAGTTGTTCTACCGTTACTTTGCCAGGCAAAGCGCATTTACGCTAGCCTAATTTGCATACAGCGAGAAGTTAAACGTATGATAGAAGTATATGTTACAACCACTACATTACACTACACAAGCCCAGGAAACCTTTAATAAATAAAATAAAGTTGTCCTATTGCCCTAAACATGTTCCCACTGTATAGTTGAGTTGCCATATGTTAGGAAATGTAGGGGGAAAGAGGGTAACCCCCCAAAAAATGATGCTATTTTTCAGACTATCACCCTAAAAAAAGTAAAAGACGCCAGAATTTTTTTGGGACTTCAAAAATTATCAAGTTTTTTTTTTAAACTCCTATCTATTGTATTGAACTTCGCCAGGTCTGACCTGGCGAAGCAAAGTCTAGCGAAAGAGGTAATGTTCAGTAAAATGGTCATCTTAGTGAATTATCAGAGAGAGTGTGGTCATATAAAATTAAGGGAAGTTGTATTTTCAGTATGTCATTGTACATATACAATGTAGAAATTGGTTAAATATGTATGATCATTGTTTTGTCATTCCTACTAGTGATGGGCGAATTTATTCGCCGGGGCGAATTCGCAGGGGAATTCCTGCGATTCGCCGCTGGCGAATAAATTAGCGAAACACCAGCGAAATTTCGCCTGGTGAAAATTCGCCGAAAAACCAAGTCACGCGTCTTTTTGACGCGACGCAACGAAAACGACGCGCGTCGAAGTTGACGCGATGCGCGTCAAAAGCGTGCCGCGGCTCGTTTCGCGAATTTTTCGCCAATTCGCGAATTTCTCTGGAAATTTGCTAATTTTTCGGCAAAGCGAAACTGGGGAGATTCGCCCATCACTAATTCCTACAACAGTTAGCTTCTTTAAATCTTTGTGCATTATGGACAGGTCATTTTCTAAAAGGTAGTGAAAATCGTTCTGATGGACTGACACAAGTAGTGAATTTGCGTCAGCTCATTAATACTTTCTTGACTGTCAGAAAAATATTTCTGACAGAAATCTTTTGTTTGGGGGGAAAATTGTATTGCTTGGAATCCAGTTCATTATTTCATAAATAAACCCCTGAATGATTTCAACCAAATGTCCACAAGCAATGAAAGTACATTCGTTCCTAATTATCTGTAATAAGACACTGATGTTATTTTTCTTGGCCTTGTTTTAAAGTAACTAATAGTGATGGGCGAATGTATTCGCCAGGGGCGAATTCACGGCGAATTCCCGCGATTCGCCGCTGGCGAATAAATTCGCAAAACGGCAACAAAAAAAAACGAGTCGCGCCGCGTTTGACGACGCGCGACTCGTTTCGCGAATTTTTTCGCGCAACCGCGAATTTCTCTGGAAATTCGCGAATTTTTCGGCGAAGCGAAACGCGGGAGATTCGTCCATCACTAGTAACTAACTCACATGTACAATAAGAAACATTAAGGGGCCCAGGTACTAACGATCAAATTAATTTTTTTCCATGAATCTCTAAAAATGCTCTAAAAAGTTGAGATTTACAAAAACGTGGGAATATTCATGTTTTTTTTTTTTGGTACTCACATTTTTTACCCTCAACATTAAGGAACAGGTTTATCAAGGGTCGAAGTGAAAATTCGAATAGGCCATAATTCAAATTTCCAAGTAATTTTTGGGTACTTTGACTTTCGAATAGTCCAAAATTCGATTCAAACTGAAAAAATCTGATTTGAATTTAAAAATTCGACCATTCGAAAATTGAAGTGCTGTCTCTTTTAAAAATTAAAATTCAACACTTTGCCAAATTAAGCCTGCCAAATTTCTGTTTTAGCCTATGGAGGAGTAGTAAAAAGGGAGTAGTAAATAGGCCTCTTAGTTTGCTAGATGCAGTAATCCATAGCAAAATAGCAGTATTTGTTTTGCTTTTAAACAGCTGACCAATAGTGATGAGAAAAACTACCCTATATCACTTCTTCAAAAAAGTCCAAAACTGCAGAAAGATTGTCAAAATGGAGAAATTTCACAAAATGCATGGAAATCAATGAACTTTTTTGACTATGTTTTTTCTTGTGCCAAATGCATTGGAGTGAAAGGGTGTTTTTTCTTGCATTTTTTCTTGTTTTTTTTCCCCAAACATGCTTTCATGCAAATATGAAATTCTAGTGCAGATTCATCAAAACAATTTAGCTGCATACTTTTTATAGGTTACTTCAACTGGCACACCTAATTCCTTTAATAACATAACCCCCATAAGAGAGGGCTGTGATGTCCTATATGAACATGTATTTTATCATATCTCTAGACTTTAAGAGCTCATGCTTATTTTCACAGCATAAGTAAACAATTACATTATCAAACTTTTTGCACTCGCAACAACAATTCATTCTTTTAATAATGTAATGTAATAAATGTACAGCTTTAATTTTCATATTATTTCTTGTAGCCATTAAAGCTTACCGCATAGCTGGCTAAATGCTAGCAAGGACATTATTTTTTATGTTCTTATAAGTCTTTTTTGAAACCAGTTTTATTAAAGCATTTTGCCATTTCCATGCTCACTGATGGGAAAAACAAAGTGGGTTTGAGGATCAATCAGCTAGCCTTTCCTTTTCAAAACATTTTCAGAAGCAACATCAGTTTTCTTTTAAAAGTAACAGAAATAGGTATATGCATGTCATCAATTTGTGCTCTATGGCAAAGTGAAAATGCGTTGATGTAAGCTAAAAATAAAATGATAAAAAACATATTCAAAACTGTGAATTGATTCCAAGTAAACAAAGCTGCTGTGCATATAGTAGGTATAGCAATACTTTCATTCATGACAGCTGTTATCATTAGATTTGAACAGGAACAGTAGATTGCAGTAGGTGGGGGTGACTACATGCTATCCATCAAATCTACTTTATTCTTAATTGTTGTGTGAAATTATTTTTGGAAGTGGTATCTGCAAAATATCTGAAAAAGTAAAACAGTAGGACTGAAATGTTATTGTTTTCTTCTGCTCTACATATGTACAACAAAAACAAGGATAACCCAAAACGACGCGACGCGCGTCAACAACGACGCGACGCGCGTCAACAGCGACGCGCGTCAACAACGACGCGCGACTCGTTTCGCAAATCGGCGAAAAATTCGCGAATTTCTCTGGAAATTCGCGAATTTTTCGGCGAAGCGAAACGCGGCCGTTTCGCCCATCACTACCTAGGACATGTTTACCTCAACTCTATAGAAGGTACTGTAGATGCAAGCAGTTGCTACAGTATGTTTATAAGTAACTTTACTCTGAATCAGTCTGATTCCTTCTTGCTGTTCAGCATTGTCCTTACACGCAGCTTGTTTAGGGTTTGTTTTTTCATCCATGTTTGTCAGGTTGATGTTCTTTTTTATTTTTTAAAGACAGTGAAATGCCAATTCCCTAAGAAATTGCAAATTTCTAGACTCCCCCCTGTGAAGTAAATCACAACATTTTTTGGAGTCATTTGGTGGACTAAAAAAAAAAAATCTGAATTCGATTACATTTTTAAAAATTCTATTCACCCATTCATATATTTTTTTAATATAAGTTTTTTAAATAACTCCAATAAACATGAAAATTGACCCTTGATCTGCCCCTGTCCGCCCCTAACTGTCTGTGCAATTGTTCCAGTTCCTGAATTCAGTTTACCCTAGGGTTGCTGATTTTTGGTAAAGCCAAAAGCCTGATATTGAAATCTTAACTGCAAATAACTCTAAGACCGTTATGAATAAAAAGATTTATGTAAATTGCAGAAGGTTCACATTAAAGGGGACTGGTCAACCTCATTAATATTTGTATAAGAAAAGTGATTTCCAATGTAAACATGAAACCCAAATTCCAGTGGTTATTGAATCAACCATACCTCATTCAAAAATCTCAGCTGTCAATTGTATATTGCTTGCCCTGCCTCTATGATGAAAAGCTTGCCTTAATAACAGTGTTCACAAAATGGCACCTCCCTGCTTGCTGCAAATGTGAGTTTTCGAAATAGAAGGAAAGAAGAATTACTTAATTTATATAGTGTAAGTAATGTTTATGTTGCTTGACATATACAACAGAAAATAATTTGGAGTAATTTTTTTAGGTTGACAGGTCCCCTTTAAGGACTAAGGCACATACAGTGAGAGTGGTTATTATCTTCACAGGCAGGGATTTTGTTGATCATTAAGTAGACCCATGGGTAAAACCGTGGAACTATGGTGGAAACTGATGCTCTGAAATTCAGCAGAAAAATAAACTTAGACTTTGATTTAAAACAAGATCTAGCGGTAGCTACCATTACTATGTGCCACAATTAAGTTATACTTAAAGGGTTCCAGTCATGATTTTAATAGTATAGTGTTTATTACTATATTGTGTATGTTGCAAGTGAGTCATTCTATGATTTACATTTTTGTTTTTGAACCAATAAATGTATTTTTTAACTGTGTAATATTGGTGCATAGGCAGCCATCTCAGGTCATTTTGCCTGGTCATTTGCTTTCGCAAACAGCCAGCACTTCACTATGGAACTGCTTTCAGATAAGTTATGGTTTGTTCCTACCCATTGTTATTGAAGGAGACCCTGCTTCGGTTAGCCAGCCTTACATTTTTACTATTGTGTGCTATTCTCATATCTACCACTAGGTGAGGCATAGGAACATTTTTAGCAATGCAGGTGTCTGGGAGCTTTTATCCTGTAACCTTGCCATTGTCCTGTTGATCAGCTGTTGAGGGAAAGGTGTTTATATCACTCCAATTTGCAGTGCAGCAGTAAAGAGCACAAGTCACATGACTGAGGGCAACTTGGAAAATAACAATATGCTACCTGAAGTTTCCTTGGGTATTATGATTAAGAAAAGCTATATAAAAGCTTTTAAAATTCTGTTGCTTCTTGCATTTAGCTTTAAATGTATTTTATTGTTTTTTAGGTGGTAGCTAGTCTAGTTTAAAAAAAAACATAAACTTCATTACAGTTTATCCAAGCAAGCAACATTTTCTAAACCCAGATACTGAAATTGCTTTAGCAATTAAAAAATGTTGAAATAAAGTGTAAATACCATAATTATACCCAAGCCTTTCTTTCTTAAGAAACTGAATTTCCATTGCATGACCTCACAATGCAACACTTCCTTGAAAAATTTAGTGTGAAGCTCATAATCATATTAAAGGCATAAAAGCAGATTCTATTAATATATCAGTTTAAGAATTCTGTGCATTCAAGGGAGAATCTTTTTCTGAACTATGGTCAAATAACCATTGAAGGGCAGCTAATTGCAAGTGTTGGCAAGGTTGTGTTTGAGAATATTGTAAATATAGTCTTTTCTAAACCTTGATTTCCATAATGTGGAGGTTTTGGATAGTCCCAAGGAATAGCAATATTCCAGTTTATTACTATCCTTATAATATTATTGTAACGTATTAACAAACTTACAGTTTGGCAGCATTACATTTGGATGCTAATCATATGAGTAGTTTAAGCCCTGCTTTACTCAACTCCACATTTAATAAATATCAAAATGCAGTTTTGCTACAGTGGAAAATTAAATAAATCCTACAAATGTATTTATTTTGAACCACAGAAATCAAGAGAAGAAAAAGGGAAAAAAATTATTGTTTAACCTTCATGAGCCTAATTTATCTTCCAGTGACATTACCTTTAAAGATTTTGATCTTTCCTTGAGTACAAGTGGAAGTGTCTTTCTTCATGGCAGCTTTATGTAAACTAATTAACTTTCCTGGAGGAGTGATATACTTGAAACTGCTTCTAACCTGTTTGTGGGACTGGAAAGATAACATTAACTGTATTGATTTCTGCACTCATCTGTAGGCTAATAGTAAGGACAATTATTATTAGTATTATTATTATTATTATTATTAATAAAATCCATCATTAATTTGCTTTGTGGTAATATTACAGATATGGAATCTTTTTTGGATAGGGAAACTTTCTGTTATTTGATCACCACTTAAATAGATTTGTATGGTGTTGTTTTTACTTCTAAATAACATTTACACTGAAAATAGTTTACCATATAAAATGTTATTCCTTAACCAACAAGTATATTATTTAGTTGTAATATTGGTGTGTAGATCTCTGTAGGTCATCTCAGGTCATTGTGCCTGTGCTTTCCGAAAGAGCCAGCACTTGAAGATGGAACTGCTTTCAGATAAGCTTTTGTTTCTCTTACTCAATATAACTAAAGGAGTCACAGTGGGACTCGAATTAGGAGCAAGTCACATGAATGAGGGCACCTGTGGAAACTGACAACATATTTAGTCCCATGTCAGATTTCAAATATTATAAAATATAAATAATATTAAACATGAAAAATCAGTTTGCTCATTTGAAAAACAGATTTCAGTGCAGACCTTCTGGAGTAGCATTATTACAGTAACTGATGCATTTTGAAAAAAAACATGGTTTCCTGTGACAGTATCCTTTTTAGTCTACTTTAATAATTTAAATATGCTTTAAAGCCAATATAATTTTTTTACCACCAATATGGATTCATGCAGCTTAGTTTGGATCAAGTACAAGGTACTGTTTTATTATTACAGAGAAAAACTAAAACTATTGCTTAAAGGAGAAGGAAAGCTACCAAAGCAGTTTATTGCCAATAGATTAGCCACAATAGTGCAAATAATAATACTATATTTATTCTGCAGAATGCTTTACCATACCTGCGTATACCACTGTAGAAGCTCTCTGTTTAGGATAGCAGCTGCCATATTAGCTTGGTGCCTGAGTCTCTCCCTGCTCACTCATAGCTCTGGGCTCAGATTACAGCAGAGAAGGGAGGAGGGAGGTGGGGAGGAATAAACTGAGCATGTCCAAGCCCCTGCCCTGGAGGTTTAAGATTCAAACAGGAAGTCTGTTATAGAAGACCATATGTACACAATGGAAGGAAAGACGTGGTATTTCATTTGAAAGAGGACTCAGAGCAGCATTACTTGAGGGTTTACTGCTGTATTTATATAGACTTTTCTGATAAAGCTTACTTAATTTTCTCCTTTCCTTTTAAAATAGCCTCTATAGGAGATGGCCTTCATGTAATTCTGAGTTTTCTGAATAACAAGTTCCTGGAAAAGGATCCTTTACCTGTATTACATTTAATACATTGCAAGGTAGAGAAAATCTGTGAATGTAATGAAGTGAGAGCATTGACCCTATGGGGCAAATTCCCTAAGATCCAAAGTTGCGCCAGCGACAGCTACGGTGCACTTTGCCAGGAGTAGTTTCGCCAGCTCTATGCAAATTCACTAAAATGAAGTTGCACTCAGGGAGGTGAACAGTAGAGAAGTTGCACTACCGTTACTTCGTCAGGCAAAGCAATGTTGCGCTAGTGATGCCTAATTTGCATACGCCGCCAAGTTAAAGTATAATGGACATATGTTGCAGCCACTACATTACAATACACAAGCCCAGGAAACCTTTAATAGATAAAGTAAAGTTGTTCTATTGCCCTACACTTATAAAGTATCAACATTATTGAAAGATCCAGTATCTGGAAAACCCCAGGTCTTATGCAATTTGGATAACAGGTCATACCTGTACCCATACCTTTATTACAGCTCAAGATATTTTAACCAATGAAACTCACAGAATGTATGTGTAAGATAAAATAACAAATACATTATTTTCTGTCTTTAGATTCCTTTCTCAGTATCAGAGTGTATTAATACATAGCTGAGAATAAATATAGCTCAAAGAGAAAGTACTGTCAATATGCTACATGGTGCAACCAATCATGTGACATTGCATCTAAACAGATGTATCTTAGCATATTTCTGGGAAAGTGATAAACACCTTATTTTGGAGGGAATGTTATTGTTCAATTATAGGAAACATGGAACAAAAGGTAAAAAAACTATATTGGAATGCACGATACTGAATATCAAAAATATGACATGCAAAAACAGAAATGAGAGGCACAGGCAACATTTTCAATAAACACACTCTCACTGACTGTGACCGTGATATATATGCATGCCTCCTGGAACACATGGCATTTTTTATGACAAGAAATTTTAACTATAAACCACCAACACAACAGACATTTGTGTGTTATTACACAAAAATATTAATCATAACTTGTACGTTTGCGTATGTGAGACTACCATGGGTCTTGTAAATGGCGTCATACTCCTCATCTACTTGGGATGAGATTCATGATTCTGGCAGCTTAAGCTGTACATCTGTAGTTATATAGGATGTACTATATAATTTTATCTATAGTAAAACACTGTTAGTGTGCTATAAACAGGGCCCTGCAACTACTTTCTGGTCTATAGCAAGCTGTAGTTACAGATTGTCTCAGTGTACTCAAACCATTTCAAAAAAGAATAAGATGAAGGTGGGATAAGCTCGGGCAACAGTATGAAGTTATCCAAAATTATTAACACAATGTACAGTACTCAATTAGTAAGTAAACCTTTCTAAAACAAATATGTTTCCATAAGAATTCTGAAATGTTGGATGTAATCTCTGTACTGTATATCATCATGACTTCTGGATTCATACAATGCCTTGCACAAGTATTCTCCCCCCTTGGCATTTTTCATGTTTTGTAGCCTCACAACCTGAAATGAAAGTGGATTGTTTGAGAATTTGCACCATTTCATTTACAGAACATGCCTACAACTTTGAAGATGATTATTTTTTTTTTGTGAAGCAAACAACAAATAGGACAAAATAACAGAAATAACATCTGTTATTTCGCATTGGATAAGTCTCTATGAGCTTGTCACATCTTGCCACTGGGATTTTTGCCCATAACTCAAGGCAAAACTGCTCCAGCTCCTTCATGTTTGATGGTTTTGCTTGTGAACTTCAAGTCAGACCACAGATTCTCAGTTGGATTGAGGTCTGGACTTTGACTAGGCCATTTCCAACACATTTAAATGTTTCCCCTTAAACCACTCGAGTGTTGCTTTAGCAGTATGCAAGCAGACCGACACATGTTTTGCTCAAGAATATCCCTGTATTTAGCACAATCCATCTTTCCCTCGACTTGAACCAGTTTTCCAGTCTCTGCTGCCTGCTGAAAAACCAGACCTACAGTAGCATTTTCCTTGGTGGACGAAAAGTTACATTTTATTCTCATCTGACCAGAGCACAGAGCAAATATGTTTGGAGAGTCACCCACATGCCTTTTGGCAAACTCAAAACATGCCTTCTTATTTTTAACTTTAAGCAATGGCTTTTTTCAGGCCACCCTTCCATAAAACCCAGGACTATGGAGTATACAAATTATTGGGGTCCTATGGACAGATACTCCAGGCTTTCTGGAACTCTGCAACTCCTTCAGGGTTGCCTATGGTCTCTGTGCTGCCTCTCTGATTAATGCCCTCCTTGCCCAGTCTGGGAGTTTTGGTGTGTTGGCCCTCTCTTGGCAGGTTTGTTATGGTACCATGTTCTTTCCATTTGAAGATGATGGATTTGATGGTGCTCTGGGGGATCCTCAAATATTTGGATATTTCTTTATATCCCAACCCTGACTTGTACTTCTCATCAACTTTGTTCCTGACTTGTTTGGAGAGCTCCTTGGTCTTCATGCTGCTCTCTTGCTTAGTGGTCGATCGAATTTCGAACATAGGAATTATTTGTTTGGTCGAATATGTGAATTTTGGCATATTCGATCATCTAATAGGGAATGATCAAATGATCCAATACATTCGAATAGAGTTGAATGGACGAAAATTTGATCATTCGACCAGTGAAGGATTTTAATTTTAAAGTTTGTTCGATTGCCTACTTCGGCAGATTGGACCTACCGAATTGCAATAGAAGCCTATGGGAGCACTCCTGTCCTGATCGAATAGGATTCGTACCATCGAAGTCTTCGATCGTTGAATCGTACGAATCATTCGAATGATCGAATGATTTATTCATTCAGTCAAATGATTTTTTCGACTGATCGAATAAATTTGCATTCGATCGTCTAATGATCGAATATCGAATAAAAGGTAGCCTAGAACTATTCGATTAACAATAGAAAATCGAATGATAATCGAATATCGAATAGAAACAAATTATTTTTGGGGAATAATAGTAAATTTGCCCCTAAATAAATCTAAAATTTTTTGAGATTTCTGGAAAAAATCTAAAAGAAAATTTGATTCACCTGACTTCAAGATTTGAGGGTTATGCTCAGGGCTAACAACCCTCAGTTAAAAAATCAACATTTTCCAAACAGCAGGAAATCTACAGGCATTGGACCTGTTATCCAGAATGCTAGGGACATGTTGTTTTCTGAATATGGTGTGTTTCTATAAGCTTAATTATATCTTAGTAAGGATCAAGTACAGGTTAGTGATGGGCGAAACTCCCGCGTTTCGCTTCGCCGAAAAATTCGCGAATTTCCAGAGACATTGTGGCAACAGATGATGAATGGATGGGAGATATAGAAACTAAAAGTAGTAATTTATATGTGATACAAAGATGTTCAGCATCTTGTTCCCATCTTGCCATTCAGAAACTGACATGGTATCAACCAAAAGGAAGATACCGCAAACAGAAAATATGAAAATATCTTGAGCAAAGTAGGGGAGAAAATATTCTAAGTGGCCACCCTCTTATATGAGATTTTGTAGGGAGTGCTCAATAAAGCAAATTAGAGTAGTTTCGATGTGGGGGAACAAGGATTTTTGGCTATAAGGATTACCTTCTTTCTTCAAGCAAAATAACAGGTTTCAGGCACTTTAGAATATTGATAACAAAATGTAAAAGATGCAAATGAAATCAAAATGAGGATGGGGTAACACAGTTATACAATAAGAGTAGCAAGGTTTAAAGAGAAACAAAGGAACATATTACAATAAAGGCACAGAAGCAAAATTACTAAAGTGTGAAATTGTGTTAGCTTTCACCATAAATGAATATCCACAACAACATATTAAATTTACAAAAATTTGAGTAGGAAAAATTTTGGATTATAATTTTTGGTACCATGTGTTTTTTATTTTGCAAAAATTTTGTGTCAGAAAAAACTCAGAAGTCATAATTGCCTTCCACATCATCCATTGGGATCAGAGCTCCTTAGCCCCCCACCCCCTTATAAGGAGCTTTCTGGGAAATATGGGAGTTTTTTTCCCAATGAAGAATAGTTGTAGCATTGTGAAAAAGAGTTTGCCTAAGAAGGGGGGGGGCAATGAACTACTGCAATTTTAAAGTGCAATGTAAGTTTTCTGTAGTTTAACAGATTTTTCAGCACCAGTTTCACTTATCACTAGTAAATGCTGATTTGAACAGACTAATATCCTTACTATACTATACATTGCCCCCTTAATTAGTGAGTTACTCTGTCTATACATTAGTTTAAAAGTTGGGCTTATCTTCTTTAAATGAAACTTTGAAAACAGTAAATTTATCAAGAGCCCTCATTATACATATCTTCCATTACAATATCCCATATCTGTCATTGCTTTATGGCATTAATCTAGCATTAATCTAGCAGCATAATTCGACATTACATTTGCATGGGGAAAATAATCTGACATAATTACTCAAACTATTTATACCAGAAACATTATGGCACATTATGCTAGTAATGGTGTAAATATGCTTTTCTGTTAATACGCAATGTTGATATTATGTCTGTCCAAAAAATCATCCAAGCCCCTTTTAAAAGCATCAACAGAATGAGCCATCACAACAGGCAGTGCATTCCACAACCTCACCGTCCTGACTGTGAAGAGCCACCTACGCTGCTTCAAATGAAAGTCCTTTTCTTCTAGTCTGAAGGGGTGCGGTGATCCTCTTTATGGGTAAAAAGGTGCCATGATATTTTTCTATAATGTCCTCTAATGTATTTGTAAATTTGGCTGATTTAAACATGACTGGGCCAAGCCAGCCAGGTACCCTAGGTTAAGTACACAAGGATAAGTACACAAGCTAATAAAAGTTATATGTGCAAAGACCAGACTCGCTCTAGCTGCCCTGCATGGAAAACCCCTTTCTACTGGAGAAGAGAAAGCCTGCTGAATTGAACACTTATAGAAAATATTAGAATTACATCAGAGGAAGAATCCAAAATCCATAAAACTGACACGGACCTTGTGATTAGCACAGAAAAGGAAGATATGGATATACTGTATATGTAGGGATATATGTAAAAGGAATGTAAATATGCATTATTGCAGCTGTGCTATTTTTAAAGCAAAGCAAGGCATAAGGCTGTAAAAATGTTAATTCCTTGCAGCCTCTGTTCTTCAATCCCTATTCATAAGCATCAGGAGAGATTAAGGGAGACAGATTAAGGGAGTCATTGTCAAGATAGTTGGGAAAAGATCACTCACAGACTTTACAAATTGTATCACACATTTTTCTAATCCTGGCAAGATACTAGAATTTTTGTATATATATATATATTACTGGCAACCCTTGGACTTGTTTATATAGTGAATAAAGTACCCCCTCTTGTAAATTATAAGGATATTATAAGTTACCAAGGAGTTCCATGACCATATAAAAACACGAGGCCGAAGGCCGAGTGTTTTTATACAGGTCATGGAACTCCAAGGTAACTTATAATATCCTCATATTTTGCAACTGGGGGTACTTATTTTTATTATAATACACACGTTTCAGTGAGTCATGTGACAGAAATGACATCAGAACCGTTTATAAGCAATGACATCAGAACTCACCGTTTATAAGGATATAATTTGCAAGATATTTACGGCTTTTGTGTATTATATATATACTGTATATATATATATATATATATATATATATAATATTGAATAAGGGAGTCATTGTCAAAGTACCTAAGGAAAGATCATTCAAAGATTATAAAAATGGCATCAGACCCCTTTTCATTGCCGGCAAGATACTGTACCAGGCACAACCATCACACAGTGCATATCTGAGTAAGTGTATGAAAAGTACCAAAACAGCAGCTAGTGGCTTCAAGGAAAATTCTGGATAGTTCATGGATCTTCTTAATATTTTTTGGCATCCCAAACATTGAGAGCATTTAATGTCTACCAGACCTTTTTTAACCTTGTCATCAATTAGGCCACTCATCCATATACTAATGCACCCATATGTACCAGATGGACTCTGCATACAATAAGGACCTGGGCTTTGCATTCATTGTAGCCCTACTGTAATATATTCACTGCCATATTCAAGTGAAGAATGTTTGTTTGTGTGCCTTTGACATACAAGTGGGGATGAATGTCAGCCAAACGATGACAACAATCAGAACGTTAAACCTTGATATACCAGCACCAGTTAAGATAAACAACCAAGAAATGGCAGATATTTTCATTTATCTCTGCAACTGATGTTTTAATAAACTGAATTAAAAAAAGTGGTTGGTTTTAATTAAGAGCCTCAATATGAGGTTATGGGGTTGGGTTATGTCATTACATGTTTATTCATGTCTTGCCAACTTGTAAATAACAATATACAATAAAATAATCTCCACAGACAACACTCTGAGCCACAGTTTGAGCTAAAGTGATGGGGTACAGACTAGTTACTGTGTTTAGCCCATAGGATGTCAGCTATTTGCTCCAGTTGTGTTTTTCCACTGACAGAAAACACAGCTGTCACTGTTTGGGGTGGCTTTTATTGAAGTAAATATCAACCACCTGTTGCCTTTCAAATCTATGGGAGGCAAATGCTTGATGTGCCATGGGCCTTAGCATTTTGCTTTAGGGAGCAACACATCTCCAGAAAATGCATTTTCATTGGAAATAACTGAAATCACTTTCCTCCAGAGGCAACTTCAGGCAACTTCACAGTATGTTGGTTTTACTGCCAGTGATTTCAGTTATTTCCAATGGAGACATATTTTTGGGATATGTGTCACCGCCAGTTGCACATAAATAATTGCAGGTGACAAATATATATTATATATATATATATATATATACTCAGTGCAAAAAGATCTGCACTCACAGGACTTATGAGTAATAAAAAAATTTTATTACATTGGACTAACGTTTCAGCCTCCCTGAGGCCTTTCTCAAAGTACAAAACTGATCACAAAACCGCCTTATGTATACACACCAGCAGGAAACAGCAGCAGGAACCGTGTCACATGATCAGTATTACACACAATAACTAATTACCCATACCACATTATATGCTTTCCATTACCCATAATTCATTATACAAACATCAGTTAAAACCTGGACACACTATTTCCCATAGTTTATTTATCAGCCTAATAATTCATTCTGCAAACACACATTAAAAATTAAAAACAAGACACTGTGGCAAATTCACTAAGCAGCGAAAATGCGCTAGCGATGACTTCGGCACAATTCACTGCACTTCGCCAGGCGAATTTTCACCAGCCGCTGCTAATTCACTAAAATGCGAAGTTGTGCTCAGGGAGGCGAACGGTAGCAAAGTTGGGCTACCGTTACTTTGCCAGGCAAAGCACATTTATGCTAGCGATGACTAATTTGCATATGGCGCAAACTTAAACATAAAATAGAAGTATATGTTACAGCCACTACATTACAATACACATGTCCAAGAAACCTTTATTAAATAAAATAAAGTTGCCCTATTGCCCTAAACATGTGCCCACTGTATAGTTAACTTCCCATATGTTAGGAAATGTGGGGGGGGGGAAGGAGGGTAACCCCCCAAAAAATTACGCAATTTTTCAGACTATCAACCTAAAAAAAAAGTAAAAGACGCCAGCATTTTTTTGGGACTTAGAAAAAATTTCAAGTTATTCCTTCAAACTTCTATCTATTGTATTGAACTTCACCAGGTCTGACCTGGCGAAGTAAAGTCTAGCACAAGAGATAACGTTCAGTAAAATGGGCATCTTATTGAATTAGGGTAGTTACGTCCCTTCGTCAGTGCACAACTTCGCCTGGGGTAAGGGTGCGAATTTGCTCTAGTCTATCTACTTTGCTAGGAATTTTTGCCAGGGACACTGTTAGTGAATTGGCAAAGTTGCAAAATTGTCACGTTGTCGTTAGATGCTTCGCGCTTTAGTGAATTGGCCCCCTAGTAATTTTATATCCTCTATGTCTAATTACTCAAAATCATATGGCATAGGATGAAGGGGCTGTTCACCCTCGAGACAACCTCCAGCTGATACAAGGAGCAACAC
This sequence comes from Xenopus borealis, assembly GCA_024363595.1. Lineage (NCBI taxonomy): Eukaryota > Metazoa > Chordata > Amphibia > Anura > Pipidae > Xenopus > Xenopus borealis. Next base: position 148,711,988 of record CM044431.1, read on the forward strand.
TCTGAGACAACTTGCAAATAGTTTTACCTTTCTACCATCTGTGGTATTTGGGTTACCTGACTTTCTATTCAGCAGCTTTCCAGTCTGCAGTGTCAGTAATTACATTTGCCAGGGTCCAAATCACTAGTCCCATGTAATTAATTTTTTTAATTAATTATAAGTTTTGTGAGTGCGGATCTGTTTGCAGTGAGTATTGACAATTTGTTGACCCTGCACCCAGGCATTTTGATCATCTTTATCGATTGAACTCGTGGAACTATATATATTGCAGATCAGTGCAATATATTAGCATTCAGGAAAAACATGGGCAATACAACCATTTGCGAATAAACATGAGCTGCGAGAACTTTATAAATCACCCCCATTGTTTCATGTATTTTGACACAGCTCCAATAATTTGCTTATATAAAGACCATTTTGTTGGACCAAAGAAATTCATAAGAAGAGTCACTTTGAAAATAGATAAGATTCTCTGTCAAAAGACTAGACACTTTTATATAGATAGACTGACATTTTGGCTTTAACAATAACCATTTTCAAAAGCCTCTCCTGATAATGGTGCTTCCATGAGCAAATCACAGGGGAATGGACTGGTTGATTTTTATGTACTATCTACTTGTGACAGTGAATGCTTTAATTGAAACTCTTCTGTGAACACAATATGATAATTGATCAATGGAGAAATATGTATTCTATGACTTAAAAGAAAAATAAAGAAAGTATGTCTCTGAGATTAACAGAACTGGCAGCAATGCTGAATCACTATCATGTCATTATTGTATTTTACCCTTAGAATTATAATTTTACAAAGCAAAAACCTATTCTCTATTTACACCATGAAAAACGTTACTCTCACCCAGGATTGGGGTAGAGGATTTGATGGAACAGTACAATTATAGGCAGGATCAATGAGCAAAATGAAAATATGCTGAAATGTAATGGAGTCAAAGCACCAAATATTTACCGGCAGCTTAGACTACCAGGAAACAATTATTTGTGTACTTTGTGGTATTAGTATGATAATGACAGAAAGTCCATGTCATACCGAGGCTCATTACAGAGAAGCAGGTTTCATTTAACAAAAGTTCAGAGTCAGCAGGAGAGTCTTATTGCTTTTGTTTAGTGAGAGGAATTGCATTGACATCTGCATTTCAGAGAAATGGTTTACCGATTTACAATTAGTTTTCTCAAGCTCTAAATGAAGTATAAGGTGTATGAGGAGTTGTTCAAATCATTAGCAATATGCACAGAGAATAGAAGCTCATTAAATGTCAAATTGTTTATGTCTGCCTATACAGGGGGACTTATAAGTAATAGAGAATTACCATTTTCATGCAGATGTTTCACAATAGAAATATAGTGATCCATACTTGGGCAACTGCCCATTACTTTTTTTTGTCTGCTTTCACTCGGTATTAGAAATGAAAAGGGTTGCTGACTTGGTGGTCTGGGTACCATATCCATGTGGAACTTTTATCCCGTTACGTACTTTCCCATCAGCAAAATATCTCTTACAGTTACTTCTAGATAGTGGCAAATAGGGATCATCAGTTTATCATGTGATAGGATATAATGCTTTATCTAGGAACTATTGTAACAAATCGATTTTAGAGCTTATTTAATTTCCAAATGGATGAATTAGTTGCCAGACAACACTATTTACTATCAAACAAGGGGAGAGAAGTTCTATGGATTTATTTTTCAGGGTAAAGGTTATACTTAATATGGATCCTCTACATGAAATATTGACATGAATGTGCTTATGATGGAGGGAATTTCCTAGCCTATTGTTTTCTAATATTAATTAAGTCATAGAAAGTGAAGCCTTCTGAAATAAGAAGGTATTTACTTGTCTCATGCTATACACATAGCTCTGCCTAGACCAAAACGTACCAAAAATGAGTTTTAGATTGTTAGCATGTTATTGCTTGTAAAGGGTTTTTTTGGCTCCTTTCAGTCATTCTCACCCTAACCAGGTTTGGTTTTCCTTTAAGTCATAGTAATTCACAGAATAATGTAGTCTACCTGGTACAAACAGTGACATGTTAAAGCAATGATAAATATAAATCATTATAGCTGATAGTTGTGGTTGCTGAATTTTGGGCCTTGAGACCTCTTTGTAGCCCTGTTGTTAGCCCCCTAACATAGTCAAAGTCATTGTTATAGATGTTTCCTGTTGAGTTATTGTTCTATTGTCCAAGTCACCTTAGGCAACCCTAACTTACACAAAGTATCAAAGCCAGAGTTTTGTTTTTTTTATCAGTTGGCATTTTTGTGTTTAACATCACTGTTGATTTGCAACTTTAAATATAATACACATGCATCCAAAAGAGTGGAAAGGAATTCCTTGTGTGAGTAAAAGAAAAATATACAGCATGACAATTATTTTAAATGGCATTATTATTGCAAGGTAGCTTTCTGTATCATCTTGTACTAAGAGTGAAATCCATTGTAGCACATATACGTTTATTAGAACCAAGGTGGTCGAAGTTCATTTGGTCAAGTAAATTGCACCCTTGCTGCTTGAAAGTTAAAATGTCGATTTGTAATTAGATTGAGTATGATGTTGGTGTCAGCACCTCGACTGCTGAAGTGGCTGGTCTTCTAGTCTTTGAACAGAGTGTAGAAAGCAATGTTCCTAAAGTATAATAGTGTTTCATGACCCAGATTTAGGCTCACAGCCAGGGGCTGATTTACTGACTGACTTTCAACTGCAGAAACTGACACTGATAATAAAAAGTCCTTTGTTTCCTGCAAGAGTAAAACTTTTTTTCCAGTCTGCTGAGTACATTGATTAATTTTTTTTTAAGAAAACCTTTCAAGAGTATTTTGGCATTGACCCTTAAAGGTCAACAGCATAGTAATAATGGCAGTTTCATGTAATCATACTGATTTCTTTTGCATTTTTCATTAACTTTTTTACCTGTATCATCACCATAAAGTATAGTTACATAAACTTTCCAAAAGTTACTACAAACATCCAACATTAGATTTACTTCCTTCACATCATAAATGGAAGTCAGAATGCCATTTCCTGTAGTTTGAAAGAAATCACCATTGTGCCCCAGGATACATTAGAAAATCCAGAAATGCATCAGAGAATAATGTAAAGAAGCATTATATTTACTCTTACAATGAGCCAAACTGCATAGCAATAAGTTTAGTCATTATTTTTCAGGTCATAATCATTAATTAAAAAGCAATTCAACCTGTTATTATTCCAATGCAAAAAAATATCTGTTTGCAACAACTAGCCATTCCATTTAGAGAACAGAGCATATCTGAAGTTTGTCACTATTTCAGTTGTGTTTTATGAACAAGTGAGTGAACCTGGTTATGCGTGCAGGGTACACATTATTTACATTTAGCTCAGTGGATATGCTAACATTTGCTACATCAGTAAGAATTAGTTACAGTATGTGCTTCGCTTCCATTCAGCTTGCACATTTTAAATATTTTATTTCCTGCGTGGTACATTGCTATGGTGTTATAAATTGTAAGAGTGACCTCTAGTGCCTCTTGACTATGGTAAAAATGAATTTTCTTAATGGTTTACAGTATGATGCCCATCAATTCAGGCATACTCCCTACAACTGAACATCATCATGATTACAAATGTAGCAATGTATGCAGATGTATTCCAATCAAGTGCTTAATTATATACAGATGCAAAATGAATACTGTTTTAATGTATACTGAAGACCCTGGGGTATTTATTGAGAGATGGCAAATTTTAGAAAAGGATTTAGAAGTGGGTAAGAAATGTATGCCATGCTCTGAACAGATGCAGGGATGCTCTTCTTGGAGAAATGGTATGCTGCAGCTGATATTTTACTATCTGTCTTTTTTTAAATCCAGGGCAAAGCATAATGCTGGCTCTTTATGCCATTATGCCACAGAGATGTCTGTGCTTATAAATCTCAATTAATGAAGTAAGGTCTAAGTGTAAAACAAAGGCAGCAAGAACTGGAGAAGGCAAACAGTGCATTTCAATATTTAGGTTACATTCCTGATGTTAGCTGGGTACAGATTCACAGCAGGCAAAGTGCATTCTGCTCTAACAAGCTAAATGTAAAACACAACAGCACTGTTTCAATGGGTATAAACATTTTTTTTGCTGATATAATAATATCTCTTTCATCAGTTCTGTTTCCGCTGCCAGTTCCATTTGGTCTTAGTGTGAACTAATCTGCTATGCATCGGGCATTCCTAAGGCAGCTTCATTTAGAGGATGCTGAGGAGCTAAGCACACTGCAAATTAACTGCTGAAAGCAAAAGTAACATTGCAATTCTGTAAAGTCGCTTCTATATGTGTAATACAAGAAAGAATTAAAAGTGTGCTGATCAAAAAAAAATCTTTAAGATCTGATTTCAGTGAAATAATATACATCACAGTGTCAGCCTAACACCAGCTAAGAGTGACTGTGATTAATTCAATTGGTGATTTTATAGAAAAGAAGTCAGTTTGCAAGTAGCTCTGTAAATGAAATAATCATACTCACATTTGCTTTCTGCCTTTGCTGTTGCCAGAATAGTGCAGAGAAATACAATTAGCAGCTGACAGAGCATGCCTGGGACAAAATCCATTCTGAGATCCATCGGAGCACCACAAAAGTGCCAGACTAGTACAATGCAGCTGCTCAGCACTTCTGCTCACAGTTCTTTGCCTTGCCTTTCTAACTGAGGGTTTTCATCAGACAGACAAAAGCATACTGGATCTTCTCACAAAAGGCACACACCTCCAAAAATCTGCTTCTGCTTCCTGACAACATGCAGCCTCTAAAGACGTGCGAGCAACAATCTCTCCAATTTCACACAATCACTCAGGGCTAAACTGTCAGGCTGCCCCCCTGATCAGCTTGGCTACTGAAGCTTCACGTTCACAATGTGTCCTGGATACCCCTTGTGGTGACAGGTGGGAAATGTGACTCTGCAATGAAATGCAGACAATAAAACGCAGAGGCTTTGCACATGTGCACGGGATGGAGCGTTTTGCAGATGTCTTTTCTGTTTTGACCCCGTCTTGATGGATGATTAGCTTGTAACAGCTCTCTTCATATGTATGAGAAAGGAAAGGAACAGAGAAGGGAGAAGAAGATTAAGTTTCTCTCAGGACAGCTGACTGTAGTAATTGTGACTAAGAAAAAAAAACTTACTTTCAGTCATTTTAAATATATGTCTGGGAAAGAATGGTTAAGCTACCACTGAAGCTGAGAGGGATCTTCTTGCACAAAATATAAGAAATTAGATAAATAAAAAAAAATACAAAATGAAATCCTATTAATATTATGAATAATATGAATAATAATATTATAATTGCTTTTTCGTATCATATTTGCCCCTTTTCGGTGTGTGCTGTCCATGGTACTGTCAAACTGCATGCCCTGTGTTAACTGAAAGTGATATTTTATTTTAATAAATTTAAAACAAAGCACTACTGTCATTATATTTTCCTCACCCCCCCCCATTTCTGTCTGTAGGTCTGTTCCTATTTCCTTTCCCTCTCTTTTTTCTTCTGTCGTTTTTTTGTCCACTCTCTATTTATCTCTGTAACTCACCCCTCTCTCTGTCTTTAATTTATTTTATAATAGTTTGTTAGCTCACACACAGTCTCAGTAGATCCAAACCATAATGAAGTTTTCTGCGTTGGTGGACTGAATGGCAATTACATTTTAAATATGTAATTATGATATTGGCTATTAGCAATTTAATCGAAACACCTGGTACCCAGCAGGTTCAATGAACATATTAATGACACTGATATCTAAACTGCATTCAGTCTGTCTGCCTCTAAAGAAGGTCCCCCAGTTGCAGGTAAGTGCACCAAAATAACATCCAGTGGTGACAAATATATCTGCTGTATTAGGTAAAAAAAATTATGATTCAGCAATTAATGCCAGCGGTGAATACCAGCTTTAAATTAATTGGCTACAACATATGTGAAACCAAAACTGTAAGACAGTGATCATTTTAATTTTTGCTGCATCATTGTGTAGCAGTTAAAACTGTGTTTCTGTCTTTATAACAAAATTATCAGGAAGCATTTTTTGTGGTTAGAATATAGATTTTTCTTGGAACAACTGTGATTAAATGTATAGACAAATGTGTACAAGGCAATTTTATCTTTCCAGTATATATGTTGATTCATACTAACAGTAAATAGGTGGGGGAATTTAATTGATGTACCTTGCAGCAATCTTCACATTGCCTGTATGAAAGATATTTGCACTTATAGATTGCCATCTTGTGGCACAAAAGAATAGCATATATTTTAAGCAACAAGTTTAGTATCAGCCATGAGCTGCAGCTCTCTCATATGTATTTTAAAGTTCATCAGTAATAGCTAATGACATCAATTATTTTCCCATTATGTCAATATAAGTTAAACATCAATGTGTGGGTGTAAGTAAAAACATTAGATCTGGTACTGCCACACATTCTTCTGCATTGATGTTTTTTGTGCTGCCTTAAAAATCTCTCATTTGCTAAACAACATATTTGCCTGTATGGATCATTCACATAATGTGGAAAGTGAATGCAAAATAGCTATACTGCAGCTCAGAATATATTAAAAGAAGGGACCCTGTCTGATTTAGGAAGGGTAGACTGGGACAGGAAAAGGTTTAGTCAGTGCAGAGTTAATAGGTAAGGTAGTAGCAGGGGAAAGGAAATAAAACATTAGAAGCAAGGGATAGTTGTGTATATGGAGAGTAGTAAAACAAAATTCCCACCACCCTATTTTTGTCAAGATCCCTGTTTAAGTTAGATTTAGTAGGGTGAATTCAGCAGCAGAAGGGTGGTGCCCCAGTTCTAAGCACAAGTTTGTCCGGGTTGGCGATGGTTTCTTTGACATGGGTCTCAGTTATTTTGGTTGCCTGAGCTCATTTGTTGACCTATCATTCTCATTACATAAAATTATTACAGGGAAACAGGACATTTTCTATAAACTGTACAATTATGTACTTTTTAATTTAAAATGGTTGCCCGGTAACTGGTGACTGGTTAACAACTGTACAACAACTTTACACATAAATTTTATCACTTGTAAGTGGTAAAAGCCTCACTTGTACTTCTCCTAACACAGGCAAGCATATGCCTACATGTACTGTAGTCCAAGTCTAAGGGACAGATTCACTAAAGGGCCAACACTAGCATCAATTCGCTAGAAATCCCATCCACGGGGACATCGGCAATTCACTGTCAGACATAGAGGAAAATTTGCTAGTGAACAATACCACCACTAGCGTTCGTTCACACTCTATCACCAGGCTACTTTTCTCTCTGGTGAACAATCATTACTCTATAAAGTGCGAATTTTACTAAACATTACCTCTTTTACAGAGTTTAATTTGCCACCTCAGACAGGCAAACTGATAAAACAAAGCAAAATTTTCCTCAGTCTCATGTCAGTAACCTCATATCCTGTATGCTGGAAATGCATTAACATTGTAAAAAATGCTTGTGACTTTTCTTTTTTTAAAGATTGCCTTCAAATTTCTGAACTATTAAAGATTTATGTGTGAACAATTTTTTAAAACTAATTTGATTGGCCACATTTGATTAAGGGTAGGTTTGTGTCTAGGTCATTAGATGATCCCTTCTGTCTTTATTATGACTCATTGGACATGTGTTAAAAAAAGTGGCCACTTCAAGCATTTGCACCAACATTACAAATAAAGATATGACTTTGTCCTATTCAAACCAACAAAGTTTTGCTAGGCAGAAACAAATGCTAGAGAAAATTCACTATGAAATGCTTGTCCAGCAGAAGTAGCGCTAGCAAAAATTCGCCAGCATTCGACTTGCATTTAGTGAATTAGCTCCTGGTGATGTTGTGCGAGGTATGGTGAAGTGGTCACTGGTGAAAACTTCACACCTTAGTGAATTTGCCTCTGAGACTGAATATCTGAGCTTATTTATGGATATTTATAGAGCAGGTAGAATAACTGAGAGAACAATACTAAACCTGCTTTTTCATTATATATGTGCTTTACTGTTTATGTGAAGGGGTTATAGGATGCTCTGCTATTACATTGCACCATTCACTAAACTGCAAAATAAAAGCATGAGGCATTCTGTGAATGCTGTTGCCCACACACAGACACAGACAAAGGAGCAGCTAATATGTGCTAGTTGACCCATACACAAAAACTGATGAAGCCCTGGTTAATGAACATTATTCAGATGTTTCCTCTTTACCTGGAACTATAAAAATGCCACTACAAACCTTCCATTTCACCAAAATACACTGGTAATATCTTTGTGTAAACAACCGTATTTGTGTGTTTATGTTTTCCATTAAATCCACTAATTTCCTTCATATTCATATACCCTGTCATACACTGTTAATCTAAAATAGTGTTGTCACATTTGTGTGTATGTGTATAAGCACTCATGTATGGTGTATGTTATGTAGAATCTATCTGGAATGGTCAGAAAGCCAGCAATGTCATTATAATGTAATTTTCCTTGTAATGTCTTATTTATTAACTAATATATTAAATATCTACTCTGATGTGTGTGTGTCTTTGTGTGGGAGCAATATAATGTGTGTATGCATACACATATTATCTGTGTATAACAAAGAATGATAAGAATATAAACATTTGCTATTAATCATCGGTCTTGGCAAATGAAACCATCCTAAAGGCACAATTTCATCCTGTAGTGAAAATCTTTATG
>CM044431.1:148741102-148751151 GCA_024363595.1 Xenopus borealis
GGGGTAGGAGCCAGGGTTTGGGGAAAAGTATTACCAGGGAGCTGTTATCTGGTTATCTTCCCATAGTTCTGCTGATGAGCTGCTAGGGGAAAGGGAAGAGAGGGGAAGGGAGGATGACACTCCAACTTGCAGTGCAAGAGTAAAGAGTGACTGAAGATTACTGGGGGCACCTGAGAAACTAACAATATGTCTAGCCCCAAGTCAAATTTCAAAATGAAATCAAAACAATCAGTTTGCTCTTTTGAAAAACAGATTTCAGTTCAGAAGTCTGCTGGGGCAATACTATTAACTGAGGCATTTTGAAAAAAACATGTTTTCCCATGACAGCATCCCTTTAACTAATATCCATTTAGATAGTAGCTGGTATTGAACCCGGTATTGAATGCTTTACTATTTACAGTACCACATGTCTTATATAGCTGCTTGAAAGTACTTGCATTTTGCTGAATGTTTTTGCAAACATTGGGCTAGATTTAATTAAAAGAGAAAACATTTTCTCATGGTTTATTATGTAAAATTCATGGACAAGATTTGATTTAAGGAGAAATTCAGTTTCACTTTTTTCCAATATACTTCAGTAGAGTTTGCACATCATAAACAGTGAGATACGGTTTTCTGAATTGAATTGCATCTCAAATTGAACCATGTCCATGAGTTTTCATGTGATCCTATTGGATCATCCATAGTATACTGAGATGGCTACTACATGCCATTTTAAAGCTTATAAAAGCAATGATTTGGAAAATAATAAACTAAATGGTAGAATATGTTTATTTAAAAAACACAACATAAAAACAACACCATAAATGTAATGTCAGTGTCCCTGTAAAGGAGAAGGAAAGTTTAGATCACTAGGGACACCAAGCCCTCCCCACTCATTATAATAACTTACCTGAGACCCCAAGGTTGCAGCTCCTGTTATCAGCTTCATAGGCCCAGGGTATTTCTAAACTGGAATCAAGGGTCAATAGTCTTATTCCACTTCATTATTCTGAAGTGGCCCTGAGCAGACATAAGCACAATAGAGTGAAAATTGTGACTTTTTGCTTAAAGTTTTTACTGTAATGTGCATGCGTGGCCTGGTGTTAAAAAGGAAGAAGCACAAAAAGGAAGATGATCACTCTGCTGCTCATCCAGGATACTGCAGTTTTCTGCTAAACACATATAGGCTCAGGGTATCAGGTAAGGGATTATAATTACTGGAGCGTGCTTAATATTTGCCTCCCACCAGCAATTTAACCTTTTTTTCTCCTTTAAGTATGGTTACAAAAACTGATATTTGAAATAGAATAACTTTAATCAGAAGGAATGCAATGGTAATAGCTTACATATATAAGTTACAACAGACTAGTGATACATATGACACAAAAGCTTTGGCAATCCCTAGTGGTGTTAGTTTTTAACTTTGTAATTGGTTTCAGAAGAAAGAACTTCTCTAACAGAATGAGATTTGGTAAATGTGTCAATGATTCTAGATCGCAGATTGTCCTTATTACCAGAATACAACAAAGTGCCATAAAATCTTGCTTTGTAGACAGATTTATAGCTATAAATATAATGAAATCAAGCACCTGATTTATTACTCCATTAGGGTTGTATTATAATAAACATTAGCTTACACAAATGTTTGTCTCGAGAATTTCCAGAAAAAAACAATATAAGTTAAGAAAAATATTCATATTTTAATTGTCAATATTATTTTGTTTTTATAAATACCATTTTAAAGATTCTTAAGTTAGATAAATTTTTATGTAAGGGTGACTCGATAAGTTTATAAAAAAATTATTGATTTCTTGTTTTTTTAATGATGAAAACTGTCAAAGTTGAGACATTTGAATTTGATTTAGAGATTAAGATTTAGAAGAGATTTAACATACTTTGGCCCTTTAAGAACTTGAATTTGACTATTTGCCACCTAAAACCTGCCAAATGCCTTTTTAAGTCGATGCAAGGGTCCAGGAATCAATTTGGAGATGTTTGCAGCCTTCCTGACATTTGAGTTTTTTTTTAAAAAACCTTGAATCAAGTATTTTAAATTAGATTTGAATTCAATTTGAGTTTCCGGGTCAATACTATTCAACAGAGATTAAAAAAATGTGATTTTATTAATACATTTTGATTGGTAGAATTTCAAGTTAATGGGACTTTATGTATTTAAAAAAAAACTCACAGGAATTCGAAATTTGACCCTTGATAAATGTGCCTCTAAAAATAAAAACATGTACAGCATAACATTTAACAGATAAGAAACATTTTCCATTTAGCACTTAAAATTCTCTTAAAGGAAATGTTCAGTATAAAATATAAACCTTGGTAAATAGATAGACTGTGCAAAATACAAAAATGTTTTTAATATAGTTAGTTAGCCAAAAATGTAATGTATAAAGGCTGGAGCAACTGGATATCTAACATAATAGCCAGAACACTTCTTCCAGCTTTACAGCTCTCTTGGTTTCCACTGGTTACCAGAAAAGTAACCAGTCAGTGACTTGAGGTAGGGCACATGAGTCATAACTGTTGGCTTTTGAATCTGAGCTGAATGCTGAGGATCAATTGAAGACTCAATGGACAGGTATGTCTTATGTTTCCCCCCTTCAAGTCTCTGTCTAACTCCTAGCTAGAGAGCTTAAAGGGCAAGGAAAGGCAAAGAAATAAAATGTGTACAGTTTTTATAAGAAACCTGACTGTAGGCAGTGAAATTCTCCCTTCATTTAGTGCTGTGGATAGGAATTGTCAGACGGTCCTTAACTTCTGGCAGGGAAACAATCATACTTATGAACAGCAGGGGGAGCCCCTGCCTTACTTACCAGCTAAGCAGAAATCAAACAGCTTTGTTTTTTGATCATTTATGATGATCCCTAAGCAGCACAGACAATGATGAGCATGTGCAGTGCCAGTGTCAGGCAAAGCCAGTGATCATTTTTGGAAAAAATGTACTGTACCAGCTCAATGGAAAAAAAAGTGTTGCATCAATATCTTGCCAGCTTGAGCTGGAGCTTGTGCATGCATGCACAGTAAAGTAACACAGTAAAGTTACTTTTTATTATTAGGTCAAATTTAAGTGGTATTACAACCATGATTAAATTAATTTTCTCTCAATCCACAAACATCATTAAAGTTATTAAAAGGTCTGAATATAAAAAGTATGGAAAAAAATGCTGAATGATGCAGCATTTTAGATTTGATTTGATTTTAGATGTTTTCATTTTTTTTATACTTGATAAATCTCAAATTTTTATTTTTTTGAGAAACTTTAAAAAGCTATTTTTTTTGAGAAAAATATATAATATAGTTGTATTCTCCTGCTACATGTTCATGCAGGGCACTTGGTGGTGCTGGCATATTGTAAATTAGCCGAACAAGGCAAAGACAGGGCAGATTTTACCATTCTTATATCTATATTTTTGTTGGACACTAATATACCATCTCAGAACAATGTATCAGATAGTGACAAGTTCAGGTGTATGTGTAAAGTAGCAGTTGTCCATCAGTTTTATGGCATAGTATGAAAACTGAGAGAAAACAGCTGCTTTTCACCTATATTTACACATATAAAAGTGATTATTGTCCTTTAAATGCCAAGGCTGTGTTCAGAACGCAGAGAATTTTAATATAAAAGCTGCAATAAATTTGAAGGTCAATCTGTGTGCTTGAAATATGTGACATTTGTGTACCAAAACCCCCATGTCATAAGAAACTATTTGTTCTGCTGGGTCTTGGCTTTCTTATGGCAAATAAAAATATCTATTGGTAGGTATGTTAAAAGAGTTACATAGTGCAGCCTGCTTAGGAAATATTTTTTGATAATGAGAAAACTGTTAACTTACACCCTGGGGTGTAATATAATGAACACATACAGTATACATCATTATACTTACATTATACCAGTATATACTGTAATACAAATACAAATGTGCTATACACTGTTAGTGTCAAATGATGCTCAGGCTTTTACAATTTTGTAATTACTTATTCATGAATTCTGTTTTTATGGAGGATTTAAATTTTGTCCTTTAAAGGTTTAGTGGTATACATTTCACTATATATTTCCTTTTTTGGGGGGTCTGCATTATGGGCAATCAATGTGTTTGATTAAAGCAGAACATGATAAAGCAGCACATTGACATTTCATTTCTTTTGTACTAACCTTTAATGTGCTAGTTTTTATTGTAAAACATGTCAGAATTAAGGTGAAAAGTGGCACACATTTATTTTTCAACACATTTTATTTCTAGTCCAAATCTGAACCACTTTTTACATATGCATGGTAATCTTTGTATGCAGCCTGGCTGTAAATGTTGCAGAATTAAAAAAAAAAAAAAGGGACATAAAGCGATTAGCATTTCCCTTCAGATAATTTTTTTAAATATTTCATTATCCTCTTCCCTTTTAATAACATTAACAGCAAGTAGCAAGTAGCACTACCAGCAGGAGGCTACTGTAGAAAAGATGGTAGCATCTATGGGGAATATGGCTATTTGTGTACCAGTGACATGATATGCCATGCATTTCACATGCGTGGGAAAAGAGAAAAGTTTTGCACAAAATTAGCAAGGTTGAATAGTGTTTGCTTCTGCCTTATCTGCTGTGTAAGGAAATACACAATATAAAATAAAGATGCATGAAAGGTCCTTATTACAGCAGTGGCATTAACTGGGTAATATATTTACCAGAAGGTGGTTAATGTAGCATGGATGAAATAAATGGAGCTTCAATATGTACCAGCCTTAGATGAGAGACATAAATATACCTGTTAACTCATCTGCAAATATCTTAGCCACATCAGAAACAGTAAAATTAACAGACCCAAATACAATCTGTAACCCATAATATTAGATACATGAGACACATGAGCAGTTTTCACCATCCTCTTTACTTTCCTGGTTCTGTGTACAGTTGTCATGGTCTAATTATTTTAAAAAAACTGTTTTAACATCACAAAGAAAATATATTGACAAGGGAACTACTCAACTGACCTTTCACTTTCAGTCATCCTATTGTGCCCTATTGTTACATACCTTAATGAAACACAGGGAGACAGAAATTGGGTAAAATCGCCACAGCATTTATTCACATCATTTATTCACATTATATCAAATAAATATGACCTTGCCAGTCTCACCCCAAGGCAATATTCAAAGCCAGAATTCTATAAGTGATTGTGACTATGCTCTGCTGTTCCTCACTTGAAATCAGCAATATGTCATTATATCCACCACTGAGTATTAGTCTGCCTCTACTTACAGAGAGGATTGCCCCAAACTCTGCTACCGGCAGGAGCCACATCTCCCAGTATGTGAGAATTTCAGCAGCCCTGAATCTGCAGTCTTGATGATAGGAAATACAAGCAGGTTGTCACCTAGCAGAAGCAGTATTATTGTCTGGATCAATCAATCCGCAGTGCAGTCACAGGAGAGAATCTCTTTTCTTTCTCTTCTAAATGTACCTGTGCAGTACTCTGGCAAGGTCATACTGCTGCTATGACAAATACAGGGTCAGACTGGGCTGGGTGGGACACCAGGAACAAACCCAGTGGGCCCCTGCCCTAATCATACCAGCTCCCTGATCAGACAAAACTAAAACAAAAATATGTGTGACATGGTACATTTGCTGTTTGTGCATGCATGAGGTGCGCCTGCCATTGGCGCATGCGCATGTCAAGATGGCTTTTGCACATGCATGTGGGGGGCCCCAAAATCAAGAATGCACCAGTCTGACCCTGGACAAATAAAACTTAAATACATTATCATATATACACTGTTTTGATATAGAAGAGGAAAAAAACCCAGCCTGAAGCCAGTGCCAATTATGCCTCAAGAGGGAAATAATTCCTTCTTGACCTCAGTGGCGATCAGAAACATTCCCTGCAGACTCTCACATTTATGTTGTATATCATATAGCCAGGCCAGGTTTTAGCAGTAGAATTTTATGGGGGCAGCATGCCGCCCAACCACATCTGCATTGGTTAGGAACCACTGGGATTGGCAGGAGATACTATAGTTTTTAAAATATCATGTGCACCAATCCCCAGTACTATGGACACAATGCTGAAAATATGTGCATGTGCACAAATGAATGGGGGGGACGATGAATGGTAGAGGGCCTTTGGGTGCTTGCTATGTAAATCCAGCCCTGTGTATAATCATACCAAAACCACAATATAACAGTGCATGGCAGAAATCATCCATATTTGGTTAATAATTGATAATATGAGAACATAAAGAAGAGCAACTCCTGATATGCAAAAAAGGAGGGCAGGGGGTGGTATGCTTATATCTGCCCCCCAAGCCAGCTTTGCCCTGCCTTAATTCATTCCTTCTCACTCAATCACAAATACATGTGATATAGCCAGTCCTTAAACATAAACCAGTGTAATCTGGTTGCTGGTCATCAGAATTCCTTGTCATATAGCCCCTGCACTTATAACTCCAGGGCTTTCCTTTATGTGAATGTCTCATTATTCCACTTCTTACAAAATCTAGGATCTGATAAACAGAAAGACAACTTTACAATATGGTTTAGAAGACTCTTTACTTAAAGGAATTGTATGAAAATAAAAACTGGGTAAATAGATAAACAAATGGCCTGCTGATGTCACTGTGCACATTACTTGTACTATGCAGATACACAGTACTTTCTGTACAGCTTGAGAGTGATAGAGTTCAAGTGACTGCTGTTGTGTAATGGCTGCATAAACCTGCTAAGAAAGCACTGTTATACCCTGCTCATCCTCGGCTACCAAAACACAACAGATTGGAGAAAGGATGTCTCTTCTAACTCTGCAGCAGCCTGCACCTTTTCTTCCAAACCCTGGTGAGCCTACCATACCTTTTACTGCTTGAATCCATATGTTTGACAATTACATTATTGCTGCTGACCAAGGGGAGATTTCTGCAGCTAGAAAGCGTGTTTTATTTATACACTGCCTGGGAGCAGAGGGACAGTGTATATTTTATACATTACCATTACCTGATGAGACTTATGAAACTGCTCTTACTCCTATAAAGAACTTTTTTGTTCGAGGAGTAAATGTGGTTGCTGAAAGATAAATTCTGCCAACGTGGACAACATAATGGCGAATCCACAGAACATTTAGTTGCAGCTTTGAGAGAGCTGGTTTTTACCTGTGAGTTTGGGACTCACAATGCATTAAAGAGAGACTGCTACTAGAGCAGAATTTAACCCTTTTCAAAGGCTATTTCAATTGAAACAGTAGTGGCAGAAACTCTCATTCAGGAACTGCTGGGAATGTACAGACTGTGACTTCAGCACTGTGGTCTAGTTATGCACAGTCACAGGCAAAATACAGTGCTAAGGATAGGAATTCACAGCAAAACCGTGCAGCAAATACAAATATAAAATACTGCTTTCGCTGTGGTTCAACACAACACATTGCAAATTATGCTACATGTGATGCAAAAGCGATACCGTGCCACCAATGCAACAAGATAGGTCATTTGGCTAAGATCTGCCATAGTTCTGCCAAAAATGTTCATGAATTCACTACTCCACATGCTACAGGATAAAGCTGGTACGTTTATTCCAGAAAATTTTATATGCTTTATATGCTCTATAAGAGAGGCTGTCTCACAGGAACTACATAACTGCAGAGCAACGTGCCAGGCAACAATCCAAGCATCTCCAGCTGAATTCTTACATGGCAGACAGCTGCACACAGATCTACCCTAACGCAAGCGATACGTGCTGGAGAAGCAAAGCAGAAACCACCTCCCTCCTTCACATCTTCTGGGAGTGCACCGGCCATAATGGGATCAGATACTAAAGCCTTGTATACTTAAGTAAAGTTTTTCACTTTTTCAATATTTCTGCTGCTGGTGTTTTTTGGTTTAGGGATCAGATACTAAGCTCCTGTTCACAAATACTGGGACAAGAACTATAACTTAGGTAGGCATTTCGGGGTAAAGATCCACTAATTTGGCAACATCATCAAATTAGTGGATCTTATAGCCTACTTCAATGACAAGGTTTAAGCATTGCAGCATTAATGTGCAAGATGTCTCTTGACAGTCAGATGCACAACCTCTTGCATGACTGTATGAGGTGCTAATTGGACTATTATAGAACCATGATAGCCTAGACTTTATTTTAAATAAATAATATTCCGTTAAGCCTTAACAGCTAAATAGCAGATGTTCTCACTACATGAACCCCAGTCTGTGGGTTACCGGTAATCACCAATGCTAATGACAGTAATTGAAAATCAATAATTATGATATAAACAGTCTAACATGGTTCTTTTTGATATCTTTCACAATTTAGCAGTCTGTTGGATATTACAGTACCTTGGCAAAATATACAGTACTTCTGGTTATGGTTAGTATTTTAAAACTATTCATTTTAAAAATAAAAACATTCATAGAGAACAAACATACATTTTTGGGAACATCAGGACAAAATGTTGGTGTAGAACTCAGCAAAACATTATGTAAAATCAGGGAAAAGCACCAATTAAAATGTATTATATTGGTGGGACCACAAACTGTATAAAATACAGAAAAACCTAAAATCAGGATTTGTAAAATTGTGGGTTTGCTGTATTAGTATTCCTTCATGTCTTCACTAAAATGCTTAAAAACTCTTTCCCATTTTCTCCAATGCATTTGTCTAAATTTTAGCAAATGTTTGGCATTTCATTCAGCAGTTTCTTTTCCACCAAACAAAATGGGCCAGTTTCACATCACTAGACAACAACTATAATCAGTTTATAACCAGAGTCTTTGGTACAGTCCTTTCCATAAACTGTTCACTCTTGATTAATTTGTTATCACGTAGATTCATATTAGCTAACAGTTCGTTTAACTAATACATTCAATACTTTGTCCAGACCCCAAATAAAAAAAAATAAATGTTCAAATCAAAAATACATAAGATTAAGTAAATAAGTAAGCAAATAGCACACTGACCACAGTGCACATATAACTAAATATGATTATATATAGGGGTTAGATGTATTCATTGTTGAGGTGAAGTAAACACAAACCAAATTGCGGAAAAAATACTGCAACTAAAGTTTGGGCATTTATTTCTTTAATAAATTGCAACTCTTTATGTTTTTTCTTCATGTTTTTTCTCAAACCATGGAAAAAATTATTTCACATTTTGATTGATCTGCCCCTAGTGTTGGTTGACCTTTGCTGTTTTCTCCTTGTTCTTTTGAGAATTGTTCACAAACACAAACCTTAATATGAATGTATAGGGGGTATTGTATTTTGATGCATGAGTACTGTAGAAGGCTGAACGTGGTAGCTTTATCAAGTTTTGGTAAGCATATTAAACCATTTATACATTATACATAATGCAACACAGTGAACTGCAATCACATGGTAGAATATCTAAAGATGTCTTATTATTTATGTGATGAGTGCAATTTATGAAGACAACTGGGATTTTGTGCAAATGATTCTTGCATTTATGAGGACGCCTAGGTTTGTGTGTAAAGGATTCTTGCATTTTGAAAATATTCAGGAAAGCAATACACAGGGGATTCGACATTAAAAAATTATAGTAACAGATACAATTTACCCAGCTGTAGTCATGAATATATTTTTCTATAGCATTACCCATTAGGTTATCCAAGGCATGTGGACATCTGTCTCATATGCCAGTGATGTGAATGGCCACCAATGTATGAAAAATGTAGTACAGTCATTTTAAAATTTGCTTTTTTATGCATGAAAGGTATGAGGTCCTTTCAGTGTAAAGTTATCTAGAAAGCTAATTATGAAAGTTGATTGTAATTGCAGTCACATTTACTGACTACCAATTCTCAAAAACAATAATTCTTTCCTGGACGTTTTGTTTTTCTGCATTTTACTCACATTTTTATGGTCCCTGGAAAACTGTAAAAGTGAGGCTCTATTGTAGTTATTATTGCAATTCCTATTGTTTTTGAGGTATAAATGGTTTATTAGTTTGCTTACTAAATCTTTTTCCTGTTTTAAACAACTCATGAATGCTGTTTGATTTGCAAATTGCTGACAAGCTGGGATCATCTAGTTAGAGCAAGTGAATTTAGTCAGCTGGAAAAA
>CM044431.1:148752454-148789435 GCA_024363595.1 Xenopus borealis
GAATGTAAAAAAACAGAACAAAGTTTGCCTAGATGCAGCAACCCATACCAACCAATAACATGTGTACTTTTGAACAGGTGACCAGGAAATGATACCTGCTGGTGTATTACTATAGGTGATAAGAACAGTAGCAACTTATAATTACATAAACCCTGTAATCTACTGTTCAAGTTCCCTTACTAACCATGGTTTTTAGCTGTGATTTGTATAGCATGCTAAATAATGTTTTGCTGATGGTTGTACTTCAGTCTTCCTTGTTATCTGGTCCTTGTCTGTCTATAAAAGTTTATACTTGTAGCCTGGATATTGACCAGGGGGTTTGTGGCTTTCCTTTTTCCTAACCTATTCCTATTACTGTACAGTGGAGGTAGACTCTTTTGAATGGCCATCCATACCAGTTACATACCATTACATTTGTGATGTGGGAACCAGTAATTTCAGAACCAGACATTACCAGAACATTTACTAACTGTATGCCTGATCTAACCTTTAGATTTAGCACTAGAGAGAGAAAAAGGAGAACAGCAATAAATAAAATAAACACTTCAGGGTATTTCAAGTATTCAGGAACAATTAGACACCCATTTATCGAAGGTATAATTGTTAACTCGAATATACTCACAATACGACTGGGAGGTTATTTAAGAAATAAATTTGAATGCCTAATATTCAGTTGAATAGTTCTGACCCAAAAATTGGAATCATATTCAAATCACATTCGATTCATATGAATCAATCTTTTCTCAGAAAAAAAAACTTGAATGTCAGGCTATTAACATCTCAAGTGTAACTGACCTCTGCAATTGACTTGTATTTTAAGGGCATTAATATTTTAAGGGCATTTTCTATCGAAAATGGATCAAATAGGTCAATTCAAAAATAGTTCCAATCGTTCGAATGCATCCTTGGATTCGAATGATTTTGGCAAAAATCCTTCAAATTTAAAAAAAATTTCAGTAACACTCATTAAAGATTCCAAATAGCAATTCGTGGTAAGGTGGTGAAGTGTCGAATTTAAATTTTTTTAAAAAGACAGTACTTTGAAATTTGAAAATTCGAAAATTAAAATCTTCACATTTTTTTAAATTCAAATCCAATTTTGGGCTATGTGATAGTCGAAGTAGCCAAAAATGTCTTTGAAATTCATATTTTTTTATTCAAGTTTTCACTTCAACCCTTAGTAAATGTGCCCCTTAGTCAACTGTATGCTGCATGTGAAATAGTGGTGGTGCCCTAATAAAGCAATCATTATAATAAATAATCCAACAAATTCAAAATGCATCTATGAAGAATTTTGTCTGTATAGATGTAAAATGGACAGCAATCCAAAGGACTAGTTCTGAAGCTACTAAAAATATATACTATAGCAGGAACTAAAGGCATATCTGCAGAGGTGGAAGCCTTGAGAATACTAATGCTATTGTTGTCAAAGTACCTTGAAAAAATAGAAAGGCTCATACAGTAGCTTTGAACATGCTGTGGCTGTAATGGAGAGAAACAGTTGCACAGAGAAGGGAGTTAATTTCAAACACACACATAGGATTTTGAAGACTTGCAGGAAATCGGAGGACTATATAAAAATAAAGAATTCATAAGCCTTTATTAGGTTCCATAATCATTCAGCATGCCCCTACACATAACTTTTCCTGACCTTGCAAGAGTTCAATTTATTATTTTCTAATTTGGAGCATATTCTGGCTGAAAGCTTTATAAATGGTGAAAAAGTAATAATACTTAAATTTTGACATTTAGCAGGAAATGAGAAAAAAACACATCATCCAGGATCTTTAAATTTACGGTTATTAAATTTATTCCATCACTTTACGCAGCATTGCTTATTTCTTTATTTCTAGCTGTTATTGATCTAACTCATAAGAGAGTATATTGAAACATCATATAAAGATTTGTTTGAAAGTGATCTTAAAGGTATAATATTGTGTAGGGGCATTTCATGCATGGCTGATATCAAGTGACATTGAATACCCAATCCTAGTCTTCAGAATCCACTTGCATAACAGGTATTATATAGTGAACTCCAGGAAAGTCAGTTATGACTATTGGATGGCTATATGAAATAGATTACAACTATGTTGTCATAGTGACATGGCTGCAGAATAATACTATATGCACACTAATCAGTAACTCACCTCCCCCCCAGTGCCAGTCTTAAGCACATTGGACCGATTTGGCCCAATTGGGCCCACTGCTTATGGGGGCTCCGCTCCAGTGCGAGCTCTGATTCTTATTACCTTAATCCCCCAGTAGCCCAGACTTCCCCTAATCCAGATTGGCCCAGCCCGCTCAGACCTGATTGGCCCAAGCCACAGCTGAACCTGATTGGCCCAGTCAACCCCCAAACCCAATTCAACCAGCCTGCCCCAAATCCAACTGGCCCAAATAGCAAGTGAAATGCATTAATGTTGTATATATAATCCATGGTGCTGCACACACACAGTTTAGAGTGCAATTTGTACTTTTATTTTGCACACATAGATTAAACAAAGTGAGGGAACATTTTCCCCCAGTTGCCCAGCCTGCCCCAACTGGCAGCCGTCACTTGGACAGAGGTGAAAGCAGGCACTATTTGCCCATCCAGCTATGTGACCCTGCGACAAGTTCCTTCTAGGGGGCCCTGCCAAAATCGTTCCAATTGGGCCCCGCACTTGGTATGACCGGCCCTGCCCCCCCAAGGTTATAGATGTCTGTTTATCCTTGTAATGTACAATTGGTGGCAGAGGTCTTAAATTCATCAAAAACCATTCATGTCATACACCCCAATAGGGTATAACACATCAGGTGATGCTATTTAACACAGTAACACAACCAGATGATAATACAATTGGGATTCAATGAGGTTTCTCTAAGCACTGACCTGTAGTCATTATATAATGAACTAGCTTATTTAGCTAATGTAGCAATGCTGAATATCTTTCAGTACAGTTTTGGTCCCTGCCCCTCAATGGCTACCTTATATACAGTACAGTAATGATGTAATAAATACAGAATAAAATAAATGAGGTAATGATATTTTGTACATTAACTGAACCCAATAGTCAGCATATGATTTATCCCCTAAGCACTAAAACACAGTCAAAACACTGTATATTAGTGGTACTCAGATTTTCATGTGATGAATTTTCACCCGGCAAAGTGTTGCAATTTGCCCCATAGTTCCTTAATTATGTTGATCTCCCAATGCCTTTGTGTCAGCCTTGTTATTTGCTCTAATTAAAATTAAACTGTTTAGGGTTGGTCTAATGGATTAAGGCATGGGCTGATGCAATGGTTGTTAAGTAAGAGCCACAAATGCAGTAAATTTAAGATGTTAGCTGTAGGAAAGAGACACTACCCTTTAAGAAGAAAACCCTGGATATCAATTGTCTATAGTCACATAATCAATGATAAAATTATCTAGATCAGTGGTCCTCAAACTTGGCCCTCCAGCTGTTAAGGAACTACAAGTCCCACAATACATTTGCCTGACTGTGGCTGTCAGACTCCATCATTGCATTGTGGGACTTGTAGTTCCTTAACAGCTGGAGGGCCAAGTTTGAGGACCACTGATCTAGATGATTGTATCAATTAAGTAATAAAATACCCTATACAAATAAACTTTCCAATTTCTAGCTGTATGCATATATTATCATATATAATACATATAAACATTCTTTAAACCAAAATTAGACATTGTGTTTCTTGTACTTCTAAACTAAAATTAAATTTTTATAAATTTAACCACTTAATAACAATATATTTTATTTAACTATACATCACATTGCAGTCTACAGTATGAGTCACAGAGGAAATACTTTATGACTGAATGTTTTTCCCCTCGCTTTTTAATCAGAGAAAAGGAAATGTCATTCATTATTGCTTCTCAGTCCCTGGCCGCGTGCAGACAGAGCAGCTAGCAAAGCCTTAACAGTTATAGTTCAGCAAGGTGCAGTGCATAACATATCAGTAACCTCATCTTCAGATGTAGACCACTGAGATAAAAGTCTTGGCATTTCAAAAGATAAAGGGCTAGATATGAATCCTCGCTGGGATCAGCAATCAGAGAATGTCAATTTGACAGTTATTATTCATGCATTGGTTGAAGCTAGATTTTGAATGCAAGGTCCTAGTGTGCTTGACCTGATTGTCCTTTTCTTTTAATAACTGTAAAGAATATTTTCTTTTAAAGTGACCCAGAATAGAGTTTCTGTGAAAGACTGAAATGTGAAAAAACTACATTTTAAAGATGGCTTTCTGTTTTCCTTTTGTTTGGCTTTTCCTTGGTATAACCTTTACAGCAGAATTGTTTACTTTATACACCTATTGCTCTCTGCTGGAGATAACTTGCATTAAAAAATAATACATTCATATTTTAAGCTAAATAGGAAATATATAAAACAAAAACCTCAAAGACCAAAGAGTGTGTAATGTTGTAGTATAAGGCACACAGGTATGCAATTCTGTTACAATACTATGATCTCTTATACTCTTGTACTGTGATATTTTTAAGAACTTTTTTATTATTATAGAGAAAAAGGAAATAATTAAAAAATTACTTTTATTATATAAGTAGGTGTCATAGGTATCACAAATTTGTCTAAACCCCCTTCCACAAAGTGAAAAAATGTTTTTTCCCGAACAATTATCGAATTGTCGCTCTGAAAACTCAACTCAACTCAAATCGTATTATCATACAAAAACCCCGACTTGCCATTGACTTTTACATGACCTCAACAGGTTTGAGATGGAGTATTTTCAGATTTGGATTTTAAGCTGCTTAGGGTATATTAAGGGGGCTGTTTTTGTTAGGGGAAAATCCAAAGACCAGAGATCACTTGAGGTGAAAGGGTTAACAAAGTTTATTATTTTTATAATAAACATACATGAGCTACATGGATCCTGTACTCAAGTGAGACAGAACACAGAACAAAGTATTGACCAGACATTATATACCCTCTAGTAAACAAATATTTATGAGAAGGGAGGTAAGGGAGTGATGAGACACTAGTATGGGAAAACTAAGGGAATATCTACAGATGTGCTTCAAGGATGATTTGTCTAGGTACAAGAGAAGAAAAACAAAACAGAGTACTGATAAAACCGACTCTGATGTTTCACATAACCTTGATACAGTTTCTAGAAGGGTCTCATTGGCACTTAGAAATTGTTCACTCCACTAAGGGGGGGGGGCAAGCGGGGCCTGCAATACTTTTCCTCCACAATTCCCCAGTTTTGTCAGTATGTCTGATTTTCAACCATTTACCATACTCATAAATGGATTAGATTGTATTATATCTATGTGTGACTTCTCTCATTCAAAGAGATCTTTGAATTACAATAAAACCAGTGGCAAAATAGTATGAATTCATTAAACTAGTTCTCTCCAAAATGTTTAATTTCCCATTCTTTATTTAAACCTGCTGGTTGTTCTGTCTGCAATAGTAACATCCACCAGGTTTCTATTTTGTTCAAAAGTTTTTCTATGTACCCCCTTCTCGTTCCTAATTTCACATGCTCTAAGCCCTGAAAGGAGACACATTTTTTGTTGCCATCATGTTTACTCAAAATATGGTCTGCTATTGATAAGGATGCATCTTCTCTTCCTATACAAGCCCCATGCTCCAAAACGCGATCCTTCATTCTCCTGGATGTTCGACCTACATATTGTAATCCGTTTATACAAGTGGCCATTAATAGTTTTACAATTCACATATGTCCTACACTTATATTCTCTCCCAGTTGTTGAACTTCTGACTGACTTAGATATAGTACATTCATAAATTTACATGCTTTACATATCTTCACCCCACATCTATATGTTCCATTAAAGTCCAAACATTTCTTAGCTTTTACTTTTTCTGGCAACATACTAGGTGACACATAGTTAGCTATTGTTTTACTTCTTCGATATGAAACCATAATTTACCAGTCTGCATGTGTGGATCCAAATCAATTATTCTCCAATGTTTCTGTATTATTTTACAAATTTGTTCTGCTTCTATGCTATATTCTGTCACAAAGTACATGTCAGAGCTTATTCTTACTTTCTGCCCTATGTCTTTATCTTCTCTTAACCTTATATCACACTTATCCTCACTCCTCTCCCTGTTACCACCTTTTTTCTTTCACCAATTTTCTGTTAGTATTCTTCTTCTGTATTTTCTTTTCTTGTCTCTAGAGATTTCTTTCTTCTATACCTACTGCTCTTTCATACACCTTTTTATACACATTGTACTATACCCTCTCATAGCCAATCTATCCCATAGATCCATTAGTATTCTTCTTCTGTATTTTCTTTTCTTGTCTCTAGAAATTTCTTTCTTCTATACCTACTGCTCTTTCATACACCTTTTTTATACACATTGTACTATACCCTCTCACAGCCAATCTATCCCATAGATCCATTGAACTCTTCTGGAAGGCTTCCCAAGTGGAACACATCCTCCTTAATCTGAGGAACTGACCAATCGGGATACCATCCAGAAGGGGTCTGGGATGGCAATTAATCCTTGATAGCAATAAGTTTCAACTGATAGGTTCCCTATACACATCAGTTAACACCTTTCCATTCTCATGCCAAAATTGTATATCCAAAAATTCTATTCTAATATTGCCAATATTACAGTATATATAAAGTTGATACCATTACTATTATCATTACAGAATGTGACAAAATCTCATATCTGTTCTTCACTTCCTCTCCAGATTAATATTAAATCATCAATGAAGCAATAGTATTTTACTATGTTCCATTTCCTTGTAGATTAGAAGTGTTTGTAAAAACTGGTACTTGGGCTGCCTCACACCTTCAGTTGAAATTCATGAGGGATGCATTGGAATGTGTAGGGGCTGCATCTCCTGACTGCCTTTTTGTTATAGTTATCTGACCTGTTCTGCTATATGTTATTTTGGTTGTAGTTATGATTTCTGGAGTTTTTGGAACTATTCTGGAAGTTATAAAGACTGTTGCTGAATGAGTTACACCTGCTGAGGCTTAGGACAGGAGTTCTCGAGACTTGTGGCAATAGCAATTACCTCTTTTAAATTCTTATACTTCTAGGCAGGACTACGGTTGCTGAGGTTTAGTGATGGGTGAATCACTCCTGTTTCGCTTTGCCGAAAAATTCCCGAATTTCCAGCGAAAATTGCAAATTGGCGAAAAAATTTGTGAAACGAAACGAGTCGTAAACAACGCAACACGCCAAAAATGACACGACGCAACAAAAACGATGTGACGTGCGTCAAAAACGACGCGACGTGTGTCACATAATTTTCGTTGTGTCGCGTCGTTTTCGTCGTGTTGCGTCGTTTACGACGCGCGTCACGTCATGAACGACGCGCGACTCTTTTTTTTGGCAAATTTTTTTGACGAATTTTCAATGGCGTTTCGCGAATTTATTCGCCAGTGGCGAATCGCGGGTATTCACCGTGAATTCGCCCATCACTACTGAGGTTACTTTTAAGATCATCTAGTAGTCCTGACATAAAGGCAATAGCATACTGGACAACAGACTCTTGGGCATCTTGGTTAAATTTGAAAACAATTTCCCAAGAAACTTATGGAAAAATGGTGCCTACAGTGCCTTCCAGAGAATGTAAGTGGACCCCTACTTGGGCTGGGTCAGCAAGGTTAGTATCACAATTCATTTTGGCTTACACACATTTTTTAGTACAACTAACCTATCAGTCCAATTAGGGTTATGGGCACCATGGACAAACAAGAGTTCCTCTACAAAGTTCTGTGGATTAGTGCAGGGATGTGGAAGTTCTTGAAAAATCCTTCTAAGAACTGTGTGTGGACTTACTTTGTGTTAACTACACTTAGGCACTACCCATTTACCACACTTCTATCACCCTCCTGGTGAATGCACAGAGGTGGCCGACCTCTGTTCACTATTTTCCTCCCTTTTAGGGCAAGATGCTCCTAATGGAGTTTTACTCTCATACTGGCTAAACTGCCTTCGTTAGCTTAAAGCCCATCTTAAAAAAACTGCCCTCTTCCCTCAAGTTCTCAGACTAATATTGGGGTATAACTGTGGTACCACTGGTTTCTTATGAGGTGGGTTAGTACAAATCTTATAAGCATCAAAAGTATAGAAGAGTTGGAACTATTTCACTTTGCAATTAGTTCACATGCACATTCATACAGGATACATGGTTAAGACAAACCTTGAGTGATCTCCTTGGGTCAGGCTGATTGTGCAGCAACACACAGTCCATGTGGAACTGGAGGAGAAAGTAGACAGAACAAGGTATACTTACCATGTGTGGCCACTCCTGTCCCGTTAGTTCTCTGGGTGCTCATTGTGGATGGGTGAAGTCAGTGACTTGAGCCTGCCCACATTCTCCACCATTTGCTGGGTAAAAATCCAAAGACTAGAGATCACTTGAGGTGAAATGGTTAACAAAGCTTATTATTTATATATTATTTATATAATATTACATACACGAGCTATGTGGATCCTGTACTCACGTGAGACAGAATACAGAACAAAGGATTGACCAGACATTATACACCTTCTGGTAAACCAATATTC
Source organism: Xenopus borealis (assembly GCA_024363595.1). Lineage (NCBI taxonomy): Eukaryota > Metazoa > Chordata > Amphibia > Anura > Pipidae > Xenopus > Xenopus borealis. Next base: position 148,760,986 of record CM044431.1, read on the forward strand.
AGGAAAAGGGAGGTAAGGAAGTGATGAGGCACTGGTATAGGAAAACTAAGGGAGTAACTGCAAATGTGCTTCAAGGACGATTTGCCAAGTAAAGAGAAGAAAAACAAAACAGAATACTGATAAGAAGCGACTCTGATGTTACACATAACGTTCATAAAGTTTCTAAAAGTGCCTCATGGGCACTAAATTCAACTAAAGGGGGGGGCAAGCATGACCTGCAAAACTTTTCCTCCACAATTTTTAACAGTCTGTGTTTTTCCTAAAAAATCTGAGGTTTTTGAGGGTAGTTTTACTAACTAAAATTTTTTGGGATAAAAAAATTTATGTGTAGTAATGTAACCAGCATAGCATTACAAATACGTTTATTTAGAAGGACTATATACATAGGGGGTATTTACTAAAATTGGATGTATCTTTTTTTTTTAAATAAAGTTGACCAAACTCCCATCCATTAATTTAACTCATTTATACAATAATCAGCTCAAAAAAGTTGGCGTAGGAAAAGTCTCACCAAAATCAAACGAATATTTGAGGGGTGCACCTTTTGCAAACTTGACGCTCCAAATCACTTGAGTCATCTTCCAAAAACCCTGATTTTTTTCCAGCACAGATCTTCAGATTGTACAAGGGGCATCTGGAGTTGACTTCTACATGACCTCGAGCTGGAGTTTTTTTTGGATTTGGATTTTAGCAGCTTTGGGGGTATAATAAATATCTGAAAATTCAAAGTTTGAGTTTTCCTGTTTAAAAAATCCAGCTATAAAAAAATTGAGGATTAATAAATAGGTCCCATACTATTTTATTATTTTATTAAGATGTTCTTGGGTAAAACTTGTACAAGAAAGTCAATGTTTTGTTTTTACAAAATACAAATACTGTAAATGTGAGCATATTATGATTAAACTGAATAGTCTTCATACTTTAAACAGGAAAAATACAAAGGTCAAGGTTTTGGATTTATTTTGAAAAGAAACTGTAAAGGCTAGGACATTATAATATACCATACATTCTTCATACTTTAGACTAGACAAATAATCAGATTGTTGGTAATTAAGAATTATTATCTTTATAACCCTAAGTTCTTGATATTGAAATTACTCCAGAAAGATTACATGCTGCTTGGAGTTTAATTAAAATATGAATCATGCGACAAAATTCAAACTGTAGTTTATAAGATCAGTTTCATATACATTTCCTTCTGAAAATATATAATAAGTAAACAATTTGTTGCAGTGCATAAAATTTATATTTAAATGGTTAATTCTCCTTGCCACTAAGTTTTGTAAATTGTATGCATAATCAATTGTAAGCAGATTTGGATAAATTATATAATTTATAAAAATCATGGAATAGCAGGCCTGTTTAGAGAGAAAGTTACAATTTCTTTGTAATTTTAATTCTCATAGCAATTATGTTATAATGATATATAATATTTACAACTGAGTAAATACACAAAGCAATGTATAGTTTGCCATTTTAAATGTATTTAGAAATCAGATTGTATCATTATAAATATAAATATTGCCAGCTGGATGCCATAAATAATATAAATGTGAGATGCTTCTATGCTTGTGTTGGGGCATGTATGCTATAGTCTAGCAGGTGCTGGCTGCTATAGACAGATATGGAATCAGTTACCCAGAACCCTGCCATCCTGAGAGCCCTGAATCAGGGGGAGGCCCTGTGCCATAGACTTCCCTTTTCTCTGTAATAATAGAAAATTCCTTTGTACTTGATCCTAACTAAGATATTATTAATGGAGGTATGACAATTAAATTGGTTTTAATTTATGTTTATTTTAGGAGACATCTAATGAAGGTCCAAATTATGCTTATTCAATCTGGTTAACAGTTACCATACCTGTACCTGCAAGTTATAAAATCATCAGCCAAAAGCAGATGGATGGCCAATTACAAAACAAATATATTTGCTTATATGGTATAGCTGCTTGAAGAACAGGGATACCCACTAAATTATTTTCCTTTGCAAGGACACATTCAATTACAAAAGCCTGTAAAGGGGGAGATTGTGCAATTATTTGGTCAATTATAACAAATAGCTATTGCTACTATCACTGGTGTGCAACAAAAGACATCACATTCTATGATTATATATAAGATGGCTATGCAAAATCTGATCTTGCTGACATAGGATAACTAAAATATTTCAAGTCTGCTTTTTTTCCAACTGGCATGTACTGAAACAATGCGTTTTGAGGTTTCAAAAAGGTATATCTTAAATCATTCAAAATATCGTCTTTCTTGCAGCAAAATGTAAAGATACACTTTGTATGATTTAAGATCTTGGCTTATTATAAGAACAGATGTCACTACATGCAGTGAGATAGCTTCAGTTTTGCATAGTTATGTCTAATCATTACTTTGCTACTAACAGTGATTTGTGATACCATAAAATACATGTGCTGCATAAACCAAAGAATAAAGTGTATTCTTTGCAAGATATTTCATTATACAAGTTATACCTCTTTTGTTTGCTGTGATATTATGAATGCAGTCAATTCCTTATGTCAGCAGCAAACAGTAAGCATATAAAAGTCCCCCGTGTAGTTTATGAAAGCAATTCAAATAACTGGCAACCTGTCTTCATTTCTTAATGAATATACATTGTTTAAAACAAGTCAAAATAAATATGCTCATTACTGCTTTATAATATACCATAAAATTAAGCAACAGCTGAATCCTAACCATTAACCTAGGAATAATAGTACAGCGGGATACTTTTATGCATCCTATCAGTATTTTAGGGGTTACGTATATTTTTAATGATAAATGTTAAATCTAGGTTAAATAAACTTTGGCACATTATGTTTCAGTTTAACTATGAAGATTCCCATTCATCCAGGTCATGGTATATCTAACACAAGTAACTAAAAGACTTTATTGGAGTTTAATACCGCCATTTGTACCCCAGAGAAGCCACGCCATCCTCCCCAAGATAAACAAAGAAGGAGCTCCACTAAGGCCCATTGTCAGCAGCATAAATTCAGTGACATACAGCATTGCGAAATTCTTGGCTAACATCTTAGCCCCATTGGTAGGCAATACAATGCATGCCATGCACCAAGATTCATGGCATTACACTAGAGGAACAGGAAACAATGGTATCATATGATGTCACATCTTTGTTTACATGTATACCTACAACAGAAGCTACTGAGCCTGTAAGAAATCAACTGCAGCAAGATAACACCCTTAGCAGTAGAACAAAGCTCAATCCTAACCAAGTATGTTTGTTATTAGATTTGTGCCTTAACACCACATATTTCAAGTACAATGACCTTTTCTATAGACAGAAACATGGCTATGCAATGGGTTCTCCAGTCTGTGCCATTGTAGCTAACTTGTACATGGACAATCCCCACCATCAGCTGGAACACAAACTAGGTGTCATTAGAACTCTGCACCACAGGGCGGAATGTGTGGCAACTGATACAGTTCAAAACATCTCAGAATAGCTTTGAAAGTGTGTGGCTACGCAGACTGGGCCTTTGTCAAAACAGCAGCAACCAAGCCCAACAGGAACATCAGAAGAAATAACCGCCCGGAAACACATAATAGGTGAAACATAGTCATTCTATATGTAGCTGGAGTATTGGAGAAACTCAGGAGGATTTTCAACAAACACCACATCCCTGTGTTTTTCAAACCTAGCAAAAATGATAGGCGAATGTATTCACCAGGCACAAATTTGCAGAGAATTCCCACGATTCACCTCCGGCTACATACTACACAGAAAATTTGCGACAATTGACGCGACGCGTCAAAAACCACGGACGTGTCAAAAACCACGCAGCGCATGTCAAAAACCTCCCGCGACTCTTTGCACAAAATTTTCAGCAAAGCGAAACGGGATAGATTCGCCCATCACTACCTAGCAACATACTGAGACAAAAACTGGTACACCCAAATGATCCATCTCCTAAAGGGAAACAAAGTAATGTGGTATACGCAGTCCAGTGTAGCAATGAGAGCACTGATCTATACATTGGGGAGACAAAACAATTGCTCACTAAGTGAATGGATCAGCATAGGAGGGTGAACTCTACAGAACAAGACTCTGCTTTCTTTCTACACCTAAAAGACAAGGGACACTCATTTGAATATAGTAATGTCCAAATCTTGGATAAAAAAGACTGCTGGTTTGAAAGAGGTGTGAAAGAGGTGATTAATGTTAAGGTGGAGAAAACATCCTGAACAGAGGTGGGGGCCTTCGCCACCACCTGTCTGATACATACAATGCTGTTCTAACATCTGTACTCCAGTGGTTTCAGAACTTTCACACATCCATTCGAGCAACTCTCACAAGTAACACCTGTGTCTAGGAGTTGCATGACACATTGGTAATCCTATCATAGCAACTACACAGAATGAACACCTCTGTGAATTTCAGATGTCACCTATCTGAAGAGTGCCGTTGTGATTGGATTGTAGGAAGAGTCTATATGCGGAGAACTCCCCTACATCAGTCAGTTGAACTGAATAAGCTGCTCGGATGAGCAGTGAAATGTCTTCATTAAAATTTCTCAGCAATCCAGTTGCTTTGAGTTACTTGTGTTAGATATGTTTCAGTTTATATTTGTTGGAGCTCAAGGTAAAAGTCTTTCAGTGGATAGATTAGATTTGTTCTACATTAAAACATCTTCCTTTCTGATTATTAAAAGGAAACATATTGCTTAACTATGCTATTTTATTTTTTGTTGGTTTTGATCCAGGGTCACAACAAGAGGACTCCTCAACTGACCCTTCACCTTCAGCTATCCCATTGAATCCCATTATTGCATACCATAATGAAACACCAGGAGACAGAAATGGTAAAAATGGCCAAAGCATTTATACACAATTTTCAAATAGTAGAACCTTGCCAGCCTCACCCCAAGGCAATATTCAAAGCCAGAATTCCATAACAGATAGCTAATATGCTCTGCTGTTCCTCACTTGAGATCAGCACTATGTCATTATATCCACCAGTATTAGGCTGCCTCTAGAGGATGGCCCCAACTCTGCTACCAGCAGGAGCTGCATCTCCTACTATGAGTTCAGCAGCCCTGCTGTCGGTCTGGAATCTGTAGTGTGTTGATTGTAGGAAATCCAAGCAGACTGTTACCTAGCATAAGCAGTAGTAGCATTGGTATCAATCAACCCACTGTGCAGTCACAGGAGAGAACCTCCTTTTTCCCTCTTCTAAATGTACCTGTGCAGTACTCTGGAAAGGCCCTACCAGTGCTGTGACAAATAAAACTTAAAATACATTATCTGTTTTGATACAGAAGAAGGCAAAAAAAACAGCTTGAAGCCATTGCCAGTTCCCTGTTCAAGCATTCGACATTCATTTAACCTGAATAATAACATGCAAACTCTCTCATGGTTATACTCTATAACTGTACCAAAACCACAATATAAAAGTACATACAGGAATACATCCATGTTTGCTTATTGACAGATAAAATGAGAGCATAAAAGAAACTCCTGGCATTTCACAAAATATGCAAAAAAGTGAAGGCAGGGTGGGATGTTTCTACCTGCTCAAAAGAGTTAATAAGTAAATAGTGCCAATGCACTCACTATACAGTACTTGTATAACTTGTATGCTGCAGGCTCTGCGTCTCCTAATCACGTTACTCAACAAGATGCATTCAATAGTAAAACAAAAATAATGAAGACGCGATGCCAATGCGGGTGGTGTACTTAAAGTACCTCCAAAGTTTCAATGTGCAGAATATACAGTAACCTAACGTTTCAGGAGCCTCGCGCTCCCTTCCTCAGTGGATAAGTGCAGAAGAGTTAACTACTTCTTCCCCTGACATCACATCCCTGTCACTTACACAGGCACATACTGTAGCCTGCTTTAAAATTCATAAGACAAAATCTTGTGTACATGTTACACAAACTGAACCATTTGTAATGAGGTAGTTCCTTGGTCATATGTGTTAATCATTGAAAATTTGCCAATTACTAGTTCCATGCCCATATCAGCACATGCCAGCTTTTTTTTTACTGTTTTAGAATTTAGGACCCCTACCTTATGTGCAAGCTTGTAAGCACTGAGAGATGCAAGGTACTGAAGAGTCCTGTTGGCAGGCCATAAGCACATGGGCTTTCTTGTGTGTACTGTATGTTAGATGCACTCTGCACTTTGCAGCTGACACCTACCAGTGCTACAGAAGTAAGTAATCCCTCTTTAGTGTTCCAGCTCCTGTGTCCATGTACCTTTATTAAATGAACCTTAATATCTGGCAGGAGTAATTAGAATGGATCATGTCAGTATATATCTTAAATACTTATTGTAACACTTATTTGGGCTATTTAGACAAAAGGGGTTAATGTCAAGCCAGTGCATTAGAGCATGGGTTAAATTTGATGCTAACACTTATGGCAGGGCCTTCACTAAGTGGAAGAAATTAAGGTGTGATTTAGTGCAACTACAACTCCCACCGGCTACTGTGCAATAAAGGGCAAAAGAAAGGACACTGGGAGGTTCTTGCAGTGAAACAGAATAATCAAAGACAGATAATCCACAGGGTTAATACAGTCCAAAGAGGCATATTCAGAATAGGTATTCATAAGCCTAAAACAGTTTGATGAGACAGCTGAATGTTACGTCTGTGGATGTAGTCAAGGTGGTACATCATACCTCCAGACAAAAATACCTCAAAAGTGGTCTGGATCCCACACAATGGAGTAATCAGTGAGAACAATCCAAACCTGACACCCTATCCAGTGGAGGTCCTTTCACTGTAGGCAATCTTATAGCCTAGGGAAGCCTCTCCCTGCTACACCTCCTTGATGGAGCACATACCACCAGCTCTTTCTATCTTTCCTCTCTTGCTCTCCTAGGGAATACTACAATAAATATAATCCTGTCTCAAGTTGATCACTCACGGGGTCGCTGCTCCCCAACTCAAAACTAGAGGAAGGGTCCATCTAGGGCAAAATGGCTTAAGCAAATGTTCCAGGTAGTAATCCTTACCTAATTGGTTATAAACTTATCAAAAACTGTTTATATTCAACTGCAAGCTAGTTTTATGCAGTCTTAGGCACATACAGCCTGCAATGAACTAAAGCAGACACACAATTACACCTAAGGAATCAGTGCACATGTTGCACAGTAATGAATGCTTATCAATCCTTGATGCTACAAAATATAACATTTACTTTATTGCCAGAAAAGCAATATTAGCACAGTATTATGTGATATAACCTGTATACTGAATTACTTGTTTAGAGGTATATGTTTAGAACTTTATAAACTTTTACCTGCTGCACCAGTCCAATGTGCAGGATTAAGAGAATATTCTTGTTGTCTTTCAGCTACCTGCAAAAATTGGAATTACTTCTCCCCTATACATTACCCTCGCACTCTGTATTCATTTTTATATGTACAACATTTACTTTTATAAATATCTGCTTTTGTTATTTCAATAGAAAGAGGCTTGTAATAGATAATATAATCATCTTTGTTTTATTTAGTTGCTTGAGCCAACACAGAGAATGACACAGTGCAGAATAAATTGTTCACCTGGTGTGCTTCTGTCATAAATGGCAAGGAACTGAAAAAAAAATTCTATTAAAAGAGTGATCCAGTCAGCGTAGCTGGAAAGTTATCCTCCAGTGAACCAAAACTTTACAAAAGTCACAGAAATATGTAATGTAGAATAGAAGAGCAAGAAAAGGCCACTAGATCCATCATCCCATCCCCCTGTTCTATACTTCATGGTCCCCTGTTTTTCAAAAATTTGCAAGAATACAGCACCATCAGCAGTTACATAGAGGGCAATCTGACTTCATCAGTTATACTTTATACTTTACATAAACCACAAATAATACAGATGATATTGGTAATTAGCAGGAAACATTGAAAAAATAATATTTGATTTTATGCCTTAAAACTATATCTGGTATTTTGAAAACTAAAGAAGTGAAGGGGATCAACTTAGGCAATTCATTTTAGCCTGTTTTCACAGGCCTGTTTTTGCACAGTATATCAATTATTCTCAACAACTGTTAATGTGACTGTTTCTACTTGTATAGAGAAATGAGAGTCAAAGTGTGTGAGCAAATACTCAAGTCTAATGAGTGATATACAGTATACACCACTACTGTGCACTGATATACAGATGCATTATATGTCTAATCTGGTCAGGCAAAGTTGTAATAAATTAGTACTTTCTACCAAACAAGGCTTTAAAATGACAATGCATTGCCTGCAATAGTGGCCTTGTCAACCTTAATACATATAAGGGACCTATTATCCAGAATGTTAAGTCTTATTAGGGTTTTCAAGAGCAGACTTTTCTTATTTTGTAGAGGCCCCTTATCTGGAAAACCCCAATAAGACTGTTTGACTTCCAGTAAGGATTTATTGTATCTTAGTTGGGTTCAAGTACAAGGTACTGTTTTATTGTTTTTGGGAAATTGTTTTTAAAAATTAGAATTTTTGATTAAAATGGATTCTATGGGAGATGGCATTCCTGTAATTCAAACTTTCTGCATAACAGGTTTCTGCATAATGTATCCCATACCTGTACAAAAAAAATTAAGACAAATGGCAGATTGACTAAGGGTCGAATTTCGAGGGTTAATTTTTTCCAAATGTTTTTAACGCAATTCGAATTATCGAATGATCGAATGTAAAAATTTTGATCCAATGATAAAATCTTTCGAATCGAATGACTTTAACCATTGAATCAAATTTTTTATATTCAATCAAAAATACTTGGGAAAAATCCTATGGGAGCTTCCCATAGGGTTATATAGCAATTATCTGCCAAATTGTTATATTGAATTTTTTTTTTAAGGGCCAGTACTTCAACAATCAAATCTCAATTTTCGAATTTGGCCAATTCAAATCGAATCTTGGGCTATTCCATAGTCGAATAAGCCCAAAATTTAATTTGAAATTCGAATTTTTTTATTCATATTTGATTCGAATCAATTTGAACCTTAGTAAATCTGCCCCAAAGTGGCAGTCCACTTCTTTGTTTCCTTCAACCTTCAACTTAATGGCAGTGTAATTTAATGATTTAATCATTTTCAAAATGTAAGCTCTTGACCTGTTTAAATGCAAAAATAAAACATTTGCAAAGTAAAAAAAAGTATATACTCTTTGTCTTAAAGTTAAAGAGTAGTGATGGGCGAAACTCCCGCATTTCGCTTCGCCGAAAACGACGCGACGCGTCGGAAATGATGCGACGCGCGCGCCTCGTTTTTGTTGGCGAATTTTTCGGCGGCTAACTTTTGCTGCCGTTTCGCGAATTTATTCGCCAGCGGCGAATCGCGGGAATTCGCCGCGAATTCGCCCCTGGCGAATAAATTCTCCCATCACTATTAAAGAGCCATCTTATGATACATGTTTAGAGAGACTCACTGATCTGATCTGTTGAAGTGTGAGATTTTTGTGATTGCATTTTGACGTGACTCATCAGGCTCAATTGCAAGTCTAGTTGGTGCCATTTTTGCTGCTTGGCATTAAAGGGATCCTGTTATGGGAAAAAAAAAAATTTCAAAATGTATCAGTTAATAGTGCTGTTCCAGTAGAATTCACAAGTCACATGACTGGGGCAGCTGGGAAATTGACAAAATGGCTACCCCCATGTCAGATTTCAAAACTGAATTCCCGCGATTCGCCGCTGGCAATTAAATTCGCGAAACGCCAGCAAAAATTCGCCGGCGAAAAATTCTGCCAAAAAACGAGTCGCCCAAAAACGATGCGATGTGCGCCGAATTTCTGGAAATTCGCAAATTTTTCGGCGAAGCAAAACGCGGGAGATTCGCCCATCACTACTGGATAGTCATTCCTCTATCTCTCCCTATAATTTGATTGTATTTTCCTGAATACATTTTAATTATCTGATCAACTCGCAATTGAACTTGCAGACAGGATCAATGCCATGAGGTACAGGCACATTTCATTATTAATAATATAGTCATCTAGCTCATGTATAGCTGAACTGCATTAATATAAACCTGATCATATTGAATATCTAGAACTGTAGCTCATCTAGCAAAGTAAACCTGTTAAAGGGTCCCTTACTGGCACAGGACCAGAGATTTATGCTTGTAATTTTACTAGAAGTAGTACTAGTAGTGACAAGCAAATCTGTCCCATTTTCCTTCAATGAAAATTCTGCGAAACGCCGACAAATTTGCTAAATTTTGCACAATTTTTTTTACTCTCGACAGTTTTTCACATAAGCATCTTTTTTGTCTTGGTGACTTTTTTTGTCTCTGCAACTTTTTGTCCAACTTCATTATAGGGATCCTGTCATGGGAAAAATTGTTTTTTCAAAATACTTGAGTTAATAGTGCTCTTCCAGAAGAATTCTGCACTGGAATCCATTTCTCAAAAAAGCAAACAGATTTTGTAATATTTCATTTTGAAATCTGAAATGGGGCTAGACATTTTGTCAATTTCCCAGCTGCCCCAAGTCATGTGACTTGTGCTCTGATAAACTTCAATCACTCTTTACTGCTGCACTGCAAGTTGGAGTGATATCACCCCCTCCTTTTCCCCCACCCAGCAGCCTAACAAAAGAACAATGGGAAGGTAACCAGATAACAGATTCCTAACACAAGATAACAACTGCCTGGTAGATCTAAGAACAGCACTCAATAATAAAACCCATGTCCCACTGCGTACTATTCAATTACATTGAGAAGGAAAAACAACAGCCTACCAGAAAGCAGTTCCCTCCTAAAGTGCTGGCACATGTCACATTACCAGGGGCAGCTGGGAAATTGACAAAATGGCTAGCCCCATGTCAGATTGCAAAACTGAATATAAAAAAATCTGTTTGCTCTTTTGAGAAATGGATTTCAGTGCAGAAGTCTACTGAAGCAGCATATTAACTGATGCGTTTTTAAAAAAAAAAACATGTTTTCACATTACAGTTTCCCTTTAAGTTAATGGGCATTTTTTTCTTTTGGCAACTTTTTTGCCTATGCAGCTTTTTGTCCACAGTTTCTTGAAAAAAATTCACAGATGCTGAAATGCGGAATTTCACTGCAAATCCATGTCTGGTGAAAAAATCAACTCATCAATAATGACTAGTTTTATATTATCTGTATTAACCTCAGGAGCTGCTTTCCTTCCAATGAAATATATAGATTGACTCTCCATACCTGTCTTGTTAAATATTGCTAGTTTGTTTGTTAACATCTTTGTTTTTCTATGCACTAATCATCTTCTCTGTTCTCTCTTTGCATATAACTGATGAGTCCAGTTTGAAAAGCAAGATAAATTGCTCTCAGAGAGAAAAATCAATATTACACTTTCTAAACAGTAGTTTTGCTACTATAACTGTCAGGTGCTGCATATTAGGAATCTATTGCTTGCATCAGTTGGTTAAAAACTCTTTATGTGAGGGATCTGTTGAAGTACAAAAGGGATTCAATTATCAGAATATACATTTTGTGTTTGGCAGTACTCTGCAGTAAGCTTAGAAAACAGATATGATAATCCTAGTGACAAAATTGGTTTGATGCAAAACATTTACACCCTTTACAGAAATGTTACCTTCAGAGCAATAAACAGAATTACAGTATTATTGTAATGTTATGTAAATCAGATTAAACTAAACAACAGGCATGTTAAGGCAGATTGAGCCAGTTTCAAATTAATGTTAAAACATTGTATTATGGTATATCAAATAAAAGCTTGTGGGCAAAATAAAATTTGCTCCAGTTCCAGTTTTTCCCCATAGACTTCAATAAGCTTGATTCTGGCTCTATTGGAAAATCTAGAATTGAATTAGTAGATATGCTTTTTTCATCAAATTAAATCTGGCCCATTAAGTGAAAACTTGTAGGGGAGATTCAGTTTAAGGTGAAAAAACAGCAACCAATCATAATGTAGAATTTACTAGTCATCTGTTTAAAAAAAAACATCTTGTTGGTTTCTACAGGTTACTGTATCTGGATAAATGCTGTACAGATTATTACAATTGAGGGGTCATTTTACAAAAGACAAATAAACAAGGGCTAAAATTGCAAAGCACTAATTTCCCTTTTATAAAATATGGAAAAATCTATTTTGAAGCACAAATTGTTAACTACAAGCATTACATGAAATATAGGGCTCCTCTCTCACATTTAATGGGATTATTATGAAAAAGGAATATGCCGAGAAACAGGAATATCCAATTACACTGCAATTTCCTTTGATATGAATTTCTAAAAGGTAAAATGTGAATGACAAGTAACAGGTAGAAATATGCATCTCTGAATAGATTGAAAAGTAATTATTCTTATTGCTGTGGGAGTAAGTGCCATATAACCCATTAATTATAACAGCTTTGGACTAAAGTTAAAAGAATAATTAAAAATGGCATATATGAATTATATGTGGTTGTTTCTATTTCTTTGTTATCATTCTCCAGCAAAAAATAAGATTTATTGGTGAAGCTGGGGACCTATAGCTAAACAAGAGTTTTTCTAGGCTCAGATGCCGAAGTGCTGAAGTATATCACAATGTAATGCATGTAATGATTTTTTCTTCATGGAGAAGACAGCTGGGTGAGAAGATAAGATAATGGTAATCAATTAGTTTTTTTTTTTTTTGCAGTCCCGGGCAGGAGGTGATGGCGTAGGTCGTGAGGAAGCTTTAGACACACTTTGGTCCACTTCAGCATCGCAGTTTCTTTACAAATAAGAATGCAAGTCTTTAGTTACAGGTTTTTGCTTCACTTGCTCATGGACCCCTACTTGGGCATTAATTGATGCTCCCTGGTACTTTGGTTAAATTCCCCTCTAAAACCTCTTTACACCATACCTTAGGCTGAGTCCCCAAGTAGAGTGTACCTACTGTATAGACACCTTTAACATTTTAATAAATAGATATTATCAAAAATGAAATCATGGGAAAAAAACTGAGCAGAAACTAATAGAACATTTTAATACACTTTAAAAACCATTTTTACCATCACAGTATAAAAGTAACTAATGCAGTAGTGTCATCCCTTGGACCTGATATAATTTTTGCATAGTTTAAAACACTTTGGGGGTAATTTGCTAAAAAGAATGAATCTGAAGAAGCCTGGCGCTGCACGTGAAATGCATTAAGGATTATGAGCATTTGCAATTGACCTATTTAATTGTACAGCATTCTCCATTTCCTGTTACTGTGTAAGTAGACCCAGTTGTTGGGCACATTGTTTTTAAATAAATACAACTGCACTATATATGTATGCCCCTATATATGCCCCTATGGCTTTAATTCCCTTCCTGATCTCCCTAGTTGCTGGGCAGATGCCCATGTAGCTAGATGTAATTTGCATAGTTGTGCTATAGGCCAGGAAGTGCTGTGACTGCTTCTTGCCACACTTTGGTATAGTGAGAGAGAAGGGGTGGGTCTTCCTTTTTGGCTGCTGGATGCTAATCCAGGTTGGTGTACCCAAGTAAAAATTATGACTTTTAACATTACGATTTTAAAAGTCATTATGAGATTAAAAGTCATAATTATGAGATTAAAAGTCATAATTTCGATTTTTAAAAGTCATAACTATGAGATTTAAATGCAAACAAGAAAAGACCGCTCAGAGCTCACCACTCTTGTCTGCTCCACAACTCCCTGTCGGGTGCTCAGTCAGCAGCGTCCCCCTGCTATAGTTCCCCAAACCTCCAAGGAAAGATGGCACTCCGATAAGGGAAACAGATTTTATTTCTGTTTAGGGATGCTAGGCCCTACGCGTTTCGGGAATCAATACCTTAATCATAGGCAAATGAGATTTAAAGTCATATTTTCGACATTTTAAAGTCAAAACTATGTGATTTAAATTAATAATTTAAATGAGTTTAAAAATAATAATTATGAGTTTTCTCGTGTGTGTTAGTCTAAAAATACAAGATAACAACCTTTAAAGATGTTTGTTTGTATTTATAACTAATGTATTTGTAGTTAAAATACCTAGATTTCATAGCAGTATATTCTGCAATACAGGAAAGAAACCTAGATTTCATAGTAGTATATACTATAACCCTGGAAATAACACATTTCTTCTTGTCCATGATTTAGATGGTACAACAGATGCTTTAAAACCAAAATAAGCATAAGGAAATGGCTGGATTAAATATGAATATCCCTGAATTAGATCCAAAGCATGGCACTGCTAAAATTTCCCAAGCCACATATTAATTTATTTGAAAAATTTGTTTAAAAAATGCTAAGGCATAATGGCTCTAAAGATCATATTCTTTTGAGAGCAAGGAATAAAATAGATTGGAAGCATAAAAGTAATAGACAAGGTAATTGATTAAATTACTTTCTCAAGAGGAAAGCCAAATGGATCTATTAATCAAAAATACCAACTCTCTATCACTTATAAAATATTAATTTGATATATCGCCTTTAAAATGTGCTATATGGATCAGATGTAATATAGATTTTGTATTGCACTGCACTGATATTTAAATTAGTTTGTGTGATCTGAATGACGTTTGTGTGATGCCTTTTTTTAATCTGATATACATTATTTATGAATATGGGTATGGAAACATTTATCCAGAAGCCTGTCATCTAGAAATCTTAAAAATATGACAATGCAAATACAGGTCATCCTATTTCAAAATGTATTCATTTTTGACAAGTTTCTTTTTTCATTATTAATAATAATAATAATAATAATAATACAACTACCTAAGCCTTGTCATTCAGATATACAAGCTGGGGAGTAATGATGGTAGGTCTTAATTACAAGCCACCCAAAAGTGCTATGATTCAGATATATCTAGGGTCAAAGTGAAAAATCTAATTTAAAAAAATCGGAATTCGAACAAATTTTTGGGTACTCCGACTATTGAATAGGCCAACATTCGAAAAATGTTCGAAATTCAAAATTTGATTTGAATTGAAAAATTCAACCATTCGAAAATCAAAGCACTGTCACTTTAAAAAATTCAAAATCGACCCTTTGCCACCTTAAACCTGCCGAATTGCTTTTTTAGCCTATGGGGGACCTACTATAACTTTTTAGGAGTCTTTAGGCAAATTTTGAGAAATCAAATTGTTCAAATTGTTCAATGTAATTGTTTGATTAGAACAGTGATCCCCAACCAGTAGCTCGTGAGCAACATGTTGCTCTCTAACCCCTTGCATGTTGCTCCCAGTGGCCTCAAAGGAGGCACTTATTTTACAATTTAAGGCTTGGAGGCAAGTTTTGGGTGTATAAAAACCAGGTGCACTGCCAAACAGAGCCTCAATGTAAGTTGGCAAGCCACATAGGGTCTACCAAATGGCCAATCACAGCACTTATTTGGCACCCCAAGAACATTTTTCACACTAATGTTGCTCTCCAACTGCTTTTGCTACTGAATGTTGCTCACGGGTTCAAAAGGTTGGGGATCCCTTGATTAGAACAATTCGAACTATTAAATTGAACAATTTGAAAAATTTGAATTTGATTGAAAATGGACCTAAAAAACACTTTGAATATAATTCTATGATAAATCTGACCCTAAATGTTGCCTTCACAGATTATTCCCCTCAGTACTCAAGGTTATAGGGTATTCCATGAAACTGAAATTTATGAGAAGCTTCTCTTTTCCAAGATTCCTTTGATTTTGCGTACAAATGATGAGAGGCTTTTATTTCACTGGATGACAAATATGCTGATATTTAAAATTATGCACTCCAGTGACAAGCCCCAATAAGTACAAAACTGATCATTGCATGCCCTGACTTTGCTTTAAAACCTATTGATAGCAGAGCTGTTTAAAGCTCTTGGTGGTCCCTGGGCAAAGATCCAAAGTATGGGCCCATATTACCCTGCAGCATGTAAGCCTACTTTTGGCCACAACTCTAAATACCACACCCATTTTGCTAAAACAATTCAAATGTAAATCCCGTAGTAAAATGGATAACAGCTTATTAACCCTAGGCATGCCAGTATAAATACAAAATTATTCTGCCAAGCCCAAGCCTACTTTTGACAACACCTCAAAATACTACAACCATTTTACTAAAACACAATCCATGTGTAAATCCCAACACAATCAAGTGTAAAATGGATAATGGCGTTTTAAAACCAGGCATGCCAGTATAAAATACTACAGAAAATTGAAATTTGCTTTATTTATCCCAGCTGTATCACTTTAGAAATGCCCACGAGTACTCCATGAATCCCAGACATTCCAGTAAAATCACTGAAAATTCTCCAATAAACACTCCATTAACTTCAAACATGTCGGTAAGATTCTTTAGGAGACACTCCTACTAATAAACCACTCCCCATGTGACAGATGCACCATCAGTGAATATATAAAATATAAATATATAAATGAATGGAGTGGCAATTTCATGAATTCCTCCAGAACTCCTAGCAGGATGGTACAGTAGCAAATCCATGTATAATACCCCCAGAACTCACAGCAGGATGGCACAAGGGCAATTAGATACATCAATACCCCCCCCCCCACCAAACACATAGCAGGATGATATTGTTGCAATTCCATGTATAAATACCTCAGAACTCATAACAGGATGACACAGTGGCAGTTCCATGTATAATATCCCCAGAACACATAGCATGATGGCACTGTGGCAATTACATGTACAAATACCCCATAATTCATAGCAGGATGACACATGGCAATTCCATGTATAAATACTAACAGAGCTCACAGCAGGATGGAACAATATCCAGCATCAAGTTCTCAGCATGAGCAGAACATATAGCAGATGTTTGAGGTTACTCATTAGCAGGCTACAGACAAGTGAGGTGTGCAGCAGGCAGAGGCCGCTATGAGCAGGGAATTGAATTATGCAATGCATACACATTCTCCCTTGTGTTTCCCAAGATGCTCCCAGGGAACCCATTCTCCTGCTCAGTGTTAGCGATGGAGAGAAGGGTGGCAGACAGATTATGGGCCAGGCATGGGACTCATGGTGGTCAAAAAAACTTTTTAAATAAAATAAATAGCAGTAAGTGGGCCCAAAAATAAGTGGGTCCTGGGCAGATACCCCATTTGCCCAGTTGTTAAAGTGGCCCTGATTGGTAGTGATGAGTGAAACTGAAAAAAACTGCAGAAAATTGGTGAAACTCAAGAAAATGTCAGAAACTAACCAAATGCATTGGAGTTACCAGGAATTAAAATTATATTGCTGTTAAAGGAATTGTTCAGTATAAAAATAAAAACTGGGTAAATAGATAGGCAGTGCAAAATAAAAAATGTTTCTAATATAGTTAGTTAGCCAAAAATATAATGTATAAAGACTGGAGTGACTGGATGTCTAACATAATAGCAAGAATCCAACTTCCTATTTTACATCTCTCTTGTTTTCCACTGACTGGTTACCCTGGTGACCAGGCAGTGACTTGAGGGGGCCACATGGGCCATAAATGTTGCTTTTGAATCTGAGCTGAATGCTGAGGATCAATTGCAAACTCACTGAACAGATATATCCCATGTGGCCCCCCTTCAAGTCGCTGACTAACTCAAAGTTCAAGAGCTGAAAAGCAGGAAGTTGGATTCTGGCTATTATATTTAGTGATGGGCGAAACGGCCGCGTTTCGCTTCGCCGAAAAATTCGCGAATTTCCAGAGAAATTTGCCGATTCGCGAAACGAGTCGCGCGTCATTTTTGACGCGCGTCGCGTCGTTTCCGACGCGTCGCGTCAAAAACGACGCGCGACTCGTTTTTGCGCGGCGAATTTTTTTTGGCGAATTTTTTTGCCAGTTGCGCGAATTTATTCGCCAGCGGCGAATCGCGGGAATTCGCCGTGAATTCGCCCAAATTCGCCCATCACTAATTATATTAGACATCCAGTCAATCCAGTCACTTCCATATTGGAAACATTTTTTACTTTGCACAGCCTATCTATTTATCCAGTTTTTATTTTTACACTGAACTGTTCCATTAAGGCATTCTTTTAGCCCTGCAATAACAAGTACATTGCCCGACCTTGTTATTAAACTCCTATAAAAAAAGTTTTTTTTTCATAGAAATAAAAAGGATCCCCTATTGCCAATTTCTTCCAAGTATGGCACCTGGACTGCTACTTAGACAGACAGGTGTGAGACAGGTGAGCGCTGGGGTAAGTTCCAATCTGATTGTAAAATGCAAGTGGCGCATAATGATGTCAGTGTTTTATTCTGCATCTGCCAATAACAAGATTTTTAGGAAAGGTGAACTACAAGAAGTGTTTTCCAAATTCACAGGAAGTCTCTTCATGAGGCAACTTTAGACGACTAAGGGAAACAAAGCACCACATATGTTTTGATATTACTGTTGGGAAAGCATTTTTGTTCCCTGAGGTAGAGACAATTTAAAATAAATAATAAAGATGAATAAATCTGTTTTAGTTGAGTTAAATAGTAATGATGATAAGAGAGTGTACCTCTCATTTAAGACAACGATCAACTTTGACTTAGGAGCCCTCAAAATAGACCAATGTAATGTTCTGTTGTATTTAATTTCCAAAACTTATTTTGTTAAAAATACTCAGGGAAACTGCATCAAAAGTTTGCTTTGTAATTATTAGAACACAATGCTTAAAGTAATTTGTAAGTGAGCAACTCTAAATTGTTACTGAAAGCTTTGTTATTTCTTTCCCTGAGGCCAAATGTTGCCTTAATGGCTGCTATTTTTCTTTTGCAAATTTTTACATTCTAATATAGAGTTTCTACTGTACTATTTCCTGTAGAACCCAAAGTACATTTTAGCAATCTTTTATGAGTGCTTTCCAAAACTGTTAAAAAGATATATAAATTGGCAGTAATCAAGAGATTTCACATCATGTGTTGCAATTTGATCCCAGGCATTCTGAATAGCTGAGATCAAAATGCAACACAATACAAGCTTTGTGTTTAGATGTTTACTGAATATGAAAGGTTCATATTAAGGTAGAAAGTGTTTTGTTATGTTCTGTAGAACTGTTCTTTTCTTTGGGTAATAATATTAAATTGGCATTCTACAGTCACATACTGTAGCTGCAGTCTGAGAGTATTTAACCTTGTGTGGATTTAAAAATGGAAGTTGTGTTTTTTTTTTATATACAAAATGATTAAATCAGGAAATAATATATATGTATGGGATCTCTTACCTGGAAACCCATTATTCAGAAAGCTCCAAATTACAGAATGACCATCTCCCCTAGACTTCATTTTATTGAAATAATCCAAATGTTTAAAAAAAATTTCCCTTTCTCTGTAATAATAGTTTGTTCCAAACTAAGATTGGAAAGGATTATTCTTTATTGGAAGCAAAACCAGTTTATTGGGTTTATTTAATGTTTGCATGATTTTCTAGTAGACTTAAGGTATGAAGAGCCAAATTACAGAAAGATCCATTATCCTGAAAACCCCAAGTGTTTCTGGATAACAGGTCCCCTGCCAAATCAACTTTGGTAAAAAAAAAATACCCTGTATGTATGTATAACTTTATTTGTTAAGTGCTGTATTGTACATCATTGTACAATACATAAAAGTAAAAAAAAAAAATATATATATATATAAGTACAGTATACATGGAGAAGACAAATCACACAATAAATATACACATAATTCATATCAAGACAAATAGCTTAAGTGCTATGTGGTAAGAGACAGTGTGGGAAGGAGGTCTTGCCCCATAGAGCTTACATTCTATAGAATAGAATAGTTGCATAATTTATTTGTCTGTCTATATGTCTTTTATTGAAATAAAGATCAGATTCTATATAACTAAATGCAAGAATCCTGGTAGGGCTACACTACAGGCTAGCTGCTTACAAGATCCCAACAAAAGACAAGTTTTGTTTATATTGGGCTTCATCCATGTAATACTCTGTGCAACAGTTCTGCTGCGGTGCTTGCTCCCCCTAATTGTCTTCTCACAATATATATGTAATATATCCAAAACAGTCTCCAACTGATTTCTGGTCAGCAGTTACCTTTGCTGCTCTTTAAAAGCCAGTGGCAAAGTTAATGCTTAAAGACTATCCTGTGAAAATGTAAATTATTGGAGTGAAACTTGCCTTCCTTCCCAGTACTCTTGCTGTTCTGCATTAGGAGAGGACCTTTTTGCACCAAATCTTTTGTTCATGTGATGCTGCATATCAAAGCTACCTAGATTCCTGAACATTGAAATGTCCTTCATGTCTTTACTGTAAGAGTCTTAAGCACTAACATTATCAGAGAACCATAACAGAAACTAAGAAAAACACAAGAGCAGAAGCAGAAAGTGAACGAATAGAGGGGAACAAATATAGCATGATTGTTGCTGGGATATTTTTTCATCAACTCTTCTCTCAGTTGTATCTATTTTCAAACTTATCTAGTTTAGTTATACATAGTCTACATAAAGTAAGTTCCCAACCCTAACAGTGGTGGCTGCTCTATTAATAACAGAAAGTGACAAGAACACAGTATTTTAGAGGGTTGTAAAGATGAGAATGTGTAATGAGAGTAATACAGGATCAGGGCTTGATGATAAGCAGATGACATATTATGAAGGAAGATTATTATAGCAACAGAAAACAATGTGGCAGTTCAATGTAAGTTAACAAAATACACATCTTTTTACCAGGCCAGTGATCAGAGACAGGCAGCTTTCTGTGAGAGTCTAATAACTGACAGAAAGGTCTGGGCAGGTATCAGGAAATGTAGGTCCAATAGGCAGGCCGAGGTCAGTCATAAACAGGCTAGGGTCAGGAATGAGTGCCCTGGAACAAGGCAAGGCCTCAGAGCTTGGAACAGAAGTTAAGGCAGGAATCAACAGGAAACAGGTGGGGACAAGTTGGAACAACAAAGTAAAGGGCTGGATCAGGCTTGTGGGCTTCAATGATCGAGCAAATGGGAGTTGCAGGGAACAGGCTTATAAAGGCCCATAATTGCTTTATCAGTGACAAATGCTGTTAACAAGTCAGGATGAGGACACTGAGTGGAAGGGAATGTAGTGTAAGAAGCCGGTTATGGAAACGTGTCAGCACAAGAGCTAGATGCTTCCAGTAGCTCACTGGGGTAATGCAAGAATAGACCATCACTAAGACCAGAATTCATTTACTCGCAGATCTTGACAAAGGTAATATAAATAATCAGATTTCAACCTCTTGTTAGGATTTTGCCCAATACTAAGATGATGAGTTTTGTGTTAAATGACAGTCAAGCAATTTGTGGACATATCAATATAAAATATTATTATATATAAGATATAATTATATTTATTTTAAGTCTGCCATCAGTGTCTGTGATATGCTAAAGTGCTTTTTAAATTCTTGAATTTCCTTGTGTGAAAATATATTCAAAACAGCTTATTAAACATTGGTTTTGTACATTTTAAAACAAGTGGGAAAGTATTTGAAGTGAAAATTCTGCTACACTTTTAGAGAAGTGTAGACCATGACAATCTGTTATTAGTCTGCATTATTGTTTCATTACCATTTAACACTTTCTGACGTCTCAGAAAAACTTATATGAAATGTCCAAGAAAGCGGACATTTAGTTAATAAGGGTCATGGCATCAAGGAAACTAAACAATAATAATAATAAAGCACAGTCCAGTGCCAGGATTGCTATCAGGATTAATCACAGCTCTTGTACTGGCTGTGATGAACTTACATGCTAGGTTATCAGCTGAAAGAATTTTCAGTGATTTACACAAAGACAGGAACAAAATGCAGTGCAATAAAGATATCAATAGGCAATTTAAAGTAAAAAATTAACAAAGCTAGCCAAAAATGCAGACTGGAAGACAAATCCACATGCAGGCATTAAATCAGGGTAAATGCAGAACAACAAAGTGTGTGAGACAGGCCAAGGGGCCAAGGTTCATACCAGGAGATAAGCAGTGACAATTATGGAACACGACAGGAATACACTCAATTAATTGGAGCTGGATAGGATACTCAGACAGGATATTCAGATACTCAGATAGTATACTCAGAATAGTGTGTTGACTTCACCACTAAGTCATTTAATGATCCAGCCAAGAGACCAGGAATGGGCATGCTTGAAAAGACCTTTAATTGGGAAAATACCTGAAGCTGAATCAAGTAACTAACAAATGTAAGCCAAGAAAAGCAAAGGCATGGACAGTGTGTTGACCAAACCTATTCTGACAGCAACAGGTCTCCATTTCTTTGTTTTTACTTTAAGCCCCTAGAGCATTTTCCTTCTTTTAAATAATTCCTTCCCTCTTCTTTGCTTATTGTTGTGACTATTGTTGACTCTACTCAGCTGCTGGAATCTTACAGTATTTTATCAGTCTCATCATTGGGCATAAGTTAACGCTGTGTACTTGTATTCAGTTAAGAATGAAACAGAAACATGTTTGTTATAATAAATATGACTTATTGTCAAAAGTATTGTGCTAAATGATAGTCGTATTGTTAAAACTGCAGATGTTTATTCAAAACCTTTAAGAATCAACACCATTAGTTACCATCCTGAACTCCCACTGCCTCCTGTGTCATAACCAGGAGAAGCAGCAGCCCATGAACAAAAGGTTCCCACTTCAAGACTGTGCTAATCCTAACACCCAGTTGAAAGATTTTAAAATGCTGTTGACCATAGTTAACAGCAGACTTAACTGAAGTCTGACTAACACAGCAGAAAAAATATCTGATCTGAAAGTCATAAATTTAAATAATTATAGTTATTAACTTAGGAAAAGTTTTTTTAGTCATTTTATTTTTAGCATATTTTAGCAATTTACTTAAATGAGGATCTATTTTAAGCAAGGTCAATAAATTGAGTAAATACATTTGCAGATTTCCAGCACACATATTCACTAGAAATTTTCCTTTTAAAGTAATAACAATAGCATGCACTTTTGCTCTGCACTGGAAAAACTGTTGTATTTGCTTCAAAAATACAATTATAATTTATACAGTATAAACTATTTGCTTTGTAGCCATGGGGACAGCCATTTAAAGCTGAAAAGGGAGAAAAGGCACAGTAAATAACAGATACGCTCTGTAGTGGGATTGTTTAGAATTTATTTTTTATCTACTGTGTGCCATGTGTTTGAATGTATAATAGATAGTAATACATATATTTATTATACGTGCCTATGCAAGTAGAGACACCTGTTCTATATAAGTTGGGGGTATTGTTTACAACTTTAAGACTTAGGGGCAGATTTACTAAGGGTTGAATTGTTGAGGGCTTTTAGCACTCAAATTCGACTGGCGAATATTTGGCGAATAAATATTTGTACAATCGAACGATTTTGTGCATCAAATCGAATTGAATATTCGCAGCGTTCAATCATGCAAATAATGTTCGATACGAAAACTTGAAAAAAAGCCTAAATAGCCTTCCCATAGGCTTCTAAAGCAATTCGGTGGGTAAAATCTGGTGAAGTATGCAGTCAAATAAAATTTTAAAGGGCAAGTTCTTCGACTAAAATATTTATTCAGTCTATTCGATCTATTCAATGCGACCGAATATTCCATATTCGATAGTCGAACATACTTTATTTGCATATTGGAATAGTCACACAATTGAAAAGAGACTATTCAAGCAAATTCATTTGAATCCTTCACACGAATTTAGTAAATCTGCCCCTTAGTGTAAACCACATCCTGTGTGTAAATGTGCAAAGAAAATGCCTGGTCTTTTACTTAACACTGTGATGTGCTTGATTCATTCTGCTTGCAGGCTGTCTGATAACCAAGCTCCTGCCTCCACAGCTGTAAAATAAAGAAGACATTTGACATCTATCTAAAAAAAAAATGCAACACGGTCAGCATTGTATAAGTGAAGGGAGCTGCAGGACTTTCAGGTTTTGGAGCACAGAAGACTGTGGCTATTTGCACCCTAATGCAGTGCGCAAATGCAAATATTGTGCATTTTCTTTACCTTGCTTGCTATAATCTATGTTTTATTTGTAAAGACCATTTTCTTGTCGCACTGTAATGTATGGACAAGACCTAAATTGTTGGTTGAGTCAAAAAAAGTTCATAGTTTTCAAACTTTAAGTAAACAGTAGACAGCTGTGCATGTAACTTTGGTAGTATTTCAACATCCCTTTATCAGGGTTGTGCAGGTGATATGGCCTAGCCTGGTTATGGCTCTATTGAGCTGATTTATTGCTGTATGGGTGGGGTAAACAATAGGAGCATAATTAAAAATTAATAATTTTAATTTATTTAAATTGACTATGTTAGAGAAATCAAAATGAAAAAATAAATGTTCAGTGGCCGTTTAACTGCTCACTTCAGGTTCTCCTTTGAGTACTATAAAATATCCTCCCAGGATTATGTAACATCAATTTTCTGCTTTCAGGATACTGTAAATAGCAAATCTGCCACCTTTGAAATGTATTTTCTGAAATGACAATTGTTTCCAATGTAAGAGAAAAAGCAAAATGTCTCTTTTGTTGTTTTAATGTGGATATGCAGTAGGCCATATCTACCTTTTAACAGCATAAATAAGTCATGTAATTATATGACTAGAGCTGAACTTGTACTCTATGGACTCCAGAACTGCAGGTAAATTGTGCTTATAAATATTGTCCCAAAAGCATATTATGATTTAAATTCCTGTGTTTCTCACAATTCCCTGCTCAAGCCTATATACCTGTAATCAATTACTTATACAAACGCTTCATATAAAGCAAATTCATCCTTTTTTGTTGCTGTGAGGGCTGAAGCAGTACCTACTGTATCATTCACATCATTACCACACTTAATCCAGACTGTGTTTTCTCTCATCGTGTAGAGTTTTTTCCTGGGCTATGTGTATCAGTATATCAAATCCTGTGATTAAACACTGTGACAGTGACTGATAATGGGTCAGATGAGGTATCCTTCTGGCTGGTTTTAAGTATGTCTCATTTGCCTGTGATTATCATACTGTAGATTCTAACAGTGTGGAATAGGAATATCATATGTCGTATTTCCATGTTTACTCCCTAGAGTAGGGATATATATACTCAGGGCTGTATCTACAATATTGACACTCAAGGACCCATGCCTATGAAAGCAGGTTTAAGTGGCTAGTAAACGGGGAACAATAAAGTAACTATTTTTATATGTAAATAGTTCACAATATGCACATTTAGCCAGCAGGTGGCACTAAGCCTTCCCTTGAGTCAATGTAAGAGAGTACCTTTCTGGAGCACTTCCTCTTTTAGCCTGTAGCATCTAAGAAGCAGCATCAGACCGAAGTGGCCAGACCCTTAAGGAGGGTTGCTACCATTAGGGCTAGCTAGTAAATAGTACCGGCAAGTGAGTTCACTGTAGGAGTGAAACTTAGAGAGGTCTAGCGAGCACAGACAGCCTGTTATCCCAACAAGAAGTAATAGTTTAAGCTAGAGCCCTGAGGTGACTGTGCAGCAGAGCTAGGCATTTGAGCGGTCAGGTGTAGGTTAGTGGATTGCCTACTGAAGAAGTTATTGTATTTGAGGTCACAGCAGAGAATCAAAGGAAAGAGCTCCTTAGAAGAAGGGGGGCACTGTATAGCTTATGACACTCCTGCCAGTGCAGGAGGCTTCAGATGGGAGAATGTTGGGAATAAGCATAATTGGGAAATTTAAATGGCTAAGAAGTATTGTGAGCTTTGAGAATATTACAGTTCCTTTTAAAGCAGATTCCAAACTTTTTACAAAGGGACAAAGGATCAATAATACATTAAGAACAGCTTTTTAAAATACTGTGTAAAGCTATAGTAAAATGTTATTTTACCCCAATATTTGCTTTGGATGAGAGCTCTCAGGGGCAGGGTGTTTTAAAAAACTGTAACTGTATTCAGTGCACAATAATTGGGCTCCAGTGTTCTTGCAACTTAACTATAGAGCTGGTTTATTAACACAGATCAAGAATGGAGATGCAGCAATACAGATAATAGTCATTGAGCATTCAGTACATACAATAGTGACCATGTGCTTATGAGCAGTCTTCACTCCTATAAAACTGAAGAGGGGAATAGCACTCTGTTTTCCCAGAGTTTCTCCTGTTTCCTCGGACACCTCTGTTGTGGAACCCAGGTGGGATCTATCTATGTCCCTATTACCTGTCTCTGTTTCCCTGAAGAGGCAACAATGCCCTCTGGATCAAATCCCTTCTATTAACCCTCAGTGGAGCCAAATGCTGTTCAATATGGGTAACCCTATATCTGCCTGGCTCTTATTACAGGATATAACTACCCCTTACTAATCCTAACAAATGATGGCTCCACGTGGGACCCTCTCCAGTTTGGAGAATCCTCGGGAAAAGCATCTGGCAAAAAGCCCTGATAAGTAGTGATAAGCTAATTTTTTCACCAGACATGGATTTGCAGTGAAAGTATGCAAACAATTTTCATGAAACTGTGGCAAAAATCAGCAAAATAAAATTTTGCCGCAACAAAATAGTTGGCATAAGAAAAAACACCCCTTGACCTAAGTGATAAAAAATAGTAAAAAAAATTATGAAGCCTGTTATTTTCAGTTTTGCATATTTCAGATTCACTATCTCTTGCTGAGAAGCACATGGATATCCCTTTTATATTATATTACAATGCCAACTAGTGGCAAAGGAAGTGGGGAATTGTTGCCTTCCATAGACTATGGTTCCTATTTGTGATCAATCCTTAGAGGAATGCAAAGTAAATAGGGAATACATGTATCAATCAGCTACAGCTGTAGACTGTGTTTCTGGATAATAATACCTACCTGTATGGTTTAGCTGCAAAAAAATAAGTAGAATCGTAAGTGTAAAAATAGTATTTAAACGTGTATCATAAGAAATTTCAGCAAAATGTAAATATTTTCAAGTAGTTTAGCATGGTTACTTGCTACTGCATGTTATAAAAAATAAACTGATACAACAGGGAATAGATAAAAAAGAAATATGTTCTGGTTAGCTCTAACTGGTTCCAGTCAACGTTTTCTGTGACAGATGCAGAAAGCTTATTTTATCTGACTACCTGTGAAAAATATGTTTCGTCTAGAACCTCTAAAGTGAAATAGATGTAACCATCAGTATTCACTAAGGCATGAAACATTCTCATAACAACGGAAGTCATAGCAATATAGACGGAATGATACATTTTAAAGAGCAATTGATGGAAAGGTCAATAACACTTTTATAAAAATATTTGTACAGTGTGCTGCTCTCAACTGCAAAGATATCTGCTTTGATGTATTTATAAAATATACAGTATGTACTCCAAGGAAAAGTCTTCATTATTTCCATCAGCAATGAAAATTTTATTTCCATCTCTACCTGTCTACTAATTTGCACATTTCTTAGATACACATAAGAAAATTATCTTTGTCCCATTATTCAAAAACACAGCCAGAGACATTTATATATGCAATTTCACCCAAGGGTCTTGAAGTACAATGCATTGAACTATCATTGAAATGAACACCTATAATTTAGGTTTAAAACTGAATTCTATTAAGATAATCATAAAATTTTTTAGTTTGATCCTATATACAGTGACACAAGGGCCTGTTGTGAGTAGTTTAGTGATGAAATATATAAATACATGCTCATAGGTTTTTGCTGTGTTTTGTTTTGTGAAACTGCCAAGAGAGCAAATTGCTTGCTCTGGATTGATGTTTCCAGAGAAAGGTATTGTTAAAAATAAAGACCATCTGTGCCAGGGCACAGACCTTGGAAATACAATGGGCTGTTTATATTACAACAGTACAGCACATTGTGTATATGGATGTACTGAATTCCGAAGAAATGTAGTGTGAAATAAAATGAAAGGCTTTAAAAAATAGCTCTAGAGTTGCTACCATTACTGTATGTGTGAGAGGAAGGGAAGGTTTTATTTGCCAAACACCAAATGCTCATATAAGGGCATAAGCACATGTTTCAAACAGGATATTTTTTTAAAAGAAATTGTTTGGGATTTTGAAACTTTTCTGTTGTCAAGGATCTTCCTCCACATGGCATGAAAACATAAAGCTTTGACAGTTCAAGCAAAATTCCAACTTGTTTCACCAGAGTAATGTTGAAAATGCTATTTGGCATTAGGTCAAAATACCTTTATGTTTATCATCAAAACAAAAGACATATTGCACTAATTAATCAGTTAATGACTGTAGGAGTAAATAAATCCTCTTTGTAAGTGCAATGTACAATTTGCATTCACTATTGTTATTACATTTTCTGTAAACTCTGTTGACATACATTATACAGCACTGTTAAGTATATGGGGCCCATTTATGAAACCTCGATAGCTGCGAAATATCTAAAAATTCAACAACTTAAACCTATCAAGGTCATGAAGAAGTCAATGGCAGATGTCCCGTAGTTGTTTCTTGAAATTGTGATCTGTGCTGGATAATCTGAAATAGTCTGGTAGGTTTTTGTTCGATAATCTGATAATGTCAAGTTTTCTCAGAGACAACTCAATAAAATTCCATCAAATAAAGCTTATGGTAAGCATTTGTTTTTATGATAGTACCCCTATAATATGCCAGCAGCATAAGTCCTACATTTTTTGGTAGATCTTTGGGACACCAAGTATGAAGCCATATGTGTTTATCCTATAGGCCACATGAGGGTCAGACTTGGCTGT
>CM044431.1:148797101-148830823 GCA_024363595.1 Xenopus borealis
CGCAAGTTCGCGAATATGTTCGCGAACATTTTTTCCGCGGTTCGCGCCATCCCTATTGATAAACCCTCGAATTTAAAGGGGAAGTGGTCAAATTGCAAAAACATTTGAATTAGAATGTTTTTAACGCAATTCGACCAATCGAACGATCGAATATAAAAAAATTTGATCGATTAATTAAATTGTTCGAATCAAACGATTCGAACGATTTTAACCCTTCGATTTAATTTTTTATATTCGATCACAAACAACCCTTCCCATAGGGTTTTAAAGCAATTCGGTAGGTCCAAGTTCCCTAAGGGGAAGACCATCAAATATTCGAATATTCGAAAATGTAGACACCCCATTTGAGCTATCAGTTCTGTAATTCCAGATACTGCAAAATCAACACATTTACTTAGTTTGGATGGGGCAAAGTTAGAAAAAATTAAGTTCACCCCAGAAAACCATACATTTTCTGAAAGTACCCATTCCCCCAAATCCAAATTATGTATGCATGTCTGTCTACTCCTAAACACCCAGCCGCAAACCCTTCCTAAATTTGGCAATTTTGGTGACATTTTATAAAATCACCTCAAAACTTCCACCATGAAGCACTGTATTTCTACACATAATTTTAGGTATGAATATAGATCACCCCAAATATGAAAGCCTGGGGTCCTCTGAACAGTTTGATGTATGCATGTCTTTGTACTCCAAAGTACCAAGCCACAAACCATTCGTAAATTTGGCAATAAATATATACCAAAGTATGTGGTATGTACGAACTCCAAATGAAAAACATGCATATGAATTTTCACGTCAACCAGCTCAGATGCTTAAAACAGTACCCCTGCGCGTTATGTGTTGTAAGACCCCCAGATAACCATATATTTTTGCAAAGCATATATTCTGACGGATCAAACTAAGTAAAATATACCTTTCTATACCAAAGCACCAAACAGCAAAACTATACTAAATATACATTAGGAACATACATAAGGAACAATAATGCAGAGATAAAATTGCAAAAAAAAAACCCCACAAAAATAGCGTAAATCAATGAAATGACAAAATAACTGATCCGACAGTGTAATTAGTGGCTGAAATCCTGAAATCAATTACCCAATAGTCACGCTGTGAGTAAATAAAACCAAAAAATGCATAATTTAAAAAAAGACCCGTTTGTGAGTTTTTGTGTATACAAGTGTATACATGTTTGTGCACTTATAAAAGTTGTCTGTGTGTAAATATATGTAACTAAGTGTGCAAAATGAGAAAAGTGTGCTAAAAAAATTTAAAAATACCAATCTTTACTCAAATGTGTGTGTAAGTGTATAAATGTACTGTAAGTGTCTGTAAGTGCAGGTAAGTGTGTAAAAAATTGTGCACTTTCCTTTTTTGTTGCAGGAGGATCGCAGAAGTCCATGGAGGGGCCTCAAGTTGCTGCACAGCAGGAAGTGTGTGGGCGGCTCTGCAGGAAAGGAGGAGGTAAGTGAAGTAGCAGAAGCTCCATGCGATGCGTCTGCTACTTCGAAGTCGGATCTGTGACAATCAAGTCACAGATTCGACTTGACAGCACCCTAGCATCATTGCCTGGGGGGCTGTCCTCCTTCCCCGCTCTCTGTGGAGGCGGCAAAAGCCGCAAAAGCAGAGAGGAACCTCATCAGCCAGGGCATTTAATTGCCAGCCTGTACTGCGTATGTGCTTGGTGGTTAAAGGGTTAAAAGCAAACATCATATTGGTTGCTATGGTTGCTCCCATTAGGAGAGAACTGCACCAGCCCGGGCCACCTGTGAGTAAGTGATCCTCTTCCTTACTCTATACCAGCCCAAGGAAACTACAACCCTTTAGCAGTAAAGTAAAGCCCTGGAGCTATAAGTGCAGGGGCTGCATGACAAGGAATCTGAAGGACCAGCAGCTAGATCATACTGGTCTAGAGACTGGTTAGAGATTAGCAGAATCACATGTAGCTGTGGTTAGGTGAGAAGGAATGAATTAAAGCAGGAGATGGCCAGGCCCAGGGGTGGAGTGATAGAAGGATGTGATGTCAGGGGAAGAAGAAGTTCACTTCCTTAACGTCTGAGCAGGTAGAAACATCCAAACCACCCGCCCTCATTTTGCATATTTTGTGAAATGTCACAAGTTTTCTTCTTTATGTTCTCATATTATGTATTAACAACAATTACTTTGTAGTTTCTGTATCTTTAAGCACTGGCTTCAGGCTGGGTTTTTTGCATCCACTGAATCAAAACAGTGCATATATAGGTAGATCCTTGCTAGAGTAGGTAGGTTTAGAAAAGGGAGAAAGGAGGTTCTTTCCTGTGACTGCACGGTGAGTTGATTAATAGAGATGCTAGCACTACTTGTGCTAGGTGACAACCTGTGCAGGTCCAGCAGCAGGGCTGCTAAACTTCTCACATGGCAGTGGCAAAGCATAGTAGAGATCTCTTGTTTAAGTCTGGCTTTAGAATATTGCATCGGGTTAAGCTGGCAAGGTCCTATTTATTTGATTAAATGTGAATAAATGGTGTGACCATTTTACACCCATTTCTGTCTCTTGGTTTCATTAAAGTATAATAATGGGGTTCAGTGGGATTGCTCAAGGCAAAGGTCTAATTAAGGAGTCCCCTTGTCAAGATCTGTGCCTCTGAAGATGCCCCCAGTAGTCCCTCCAACTTCACTGCGCATTCTCTGGGCTCACAATATACAATAAATAACATTTTCCTGTTACCCCAACCTCTCCAAAATCGGAGGGGTCGGCACCTCTCCTATAGTACAATGTAAGAAAATAACCAACTCCTTTGGCAAGCGATGCAGGGAAACCCCTGCGTTTATTCAAGTCATGTGATGTAACGTTTCGGGGCGTACCCCTTCGTCAGACATGCAGATATACACGTAGTAAGGTGTTTTATAGGTTACAAATTACCATATTCAATTATACACCCATAACAAGGTTACAAAATTGTTTTATAATAATTACAATATACAGTACACATAGAATATAACTGTCACAATATAAGGCTGATAAGTAATTAATACAGATAATTGCTACATGGCAGCACAAAAGCCAGTACAACTAGCATCAGAATTAAATAATCAGCCTTGTAGCATCACTTTATATTACAGGCCAATTTCATTTTCTGCTTGATAATATGCAAAATTAACATCTCAACAACTGCTCAGAGCACACTGAGCATGGTGCAATAATATTGTCAAATGTCCATACAAAATACAATTAGATTTATTTTAGCTAAATTTCCACCTTTTTCAGGTGATAGAATATATTCCTGGTTTTACCATATTTAATTTGTTTTGAAATATATCTATTGTTGAAGATGACAATGTCAATATAAATATATTTTGTCTCAATACAAATGGAAGGAATTTAAAATGCCAATCCATTTTCCAAAGTAGCTCACAGCTTGATAGAATCACAGGCATTTATTTTGCATGTCCTGTAGGTGATTGTGGATTATGATTATAGGTGACTGCACTGAGGGAGAGAATGTGATAATAGCTTCATGTACAGCTCTGATGAAATTCATATGTCACAAAACCTGCCAACAAAAGATGCTTCATCTTCCTCTATCTGTACATCCAGCTTTATCTTCTATTATGAAAACCTAATGAAATTGTCTTTCTATTCACTACACACAATGCTGCAGGAATGAATAGACTGCTAATGCACATTTTAGATACACAGTCATGGATAAAAGAACCAAGGGCATTTTCAAAAGATTTAAGATAGTTAACTTATTGGGAACAACCTAGTAAAATCAAGGGCCTACTATTTGTGATGTCATTTTTAAACCTCTAAGTATATTCATATTATATTATAATATTTTGTTATGCTTAAGTTAAAATAACACATAGGGGCAGATTTACTAAATTCACATGAAAAATTAGAAGTTCGATCGAATTTTAATTAAATTCGAATCTTTGAATATGTAAATAAAGCAAATTCGAATATCAAATGTTCGAATTGAAATAATTCAAATATTCAAATAAAATTTTATTCAAATATTCGAATATTCAATGGTCAAATAACTTCCCCTTTAAAATTTTATTTGACCACCTACTTCACCAGAATCAAGCTACCGAATTGGGAAGCATTCGTTTTGATTGAATAAAAAAAATTCGATTGATTAAATCATTCGAATCGATCGATTTTACTTTCCTTTTATTCATATTGTCAAATTTCTAATTTTTTTTAATTTGAAATTCGGCTAAAAATAAATCTGCCCCATAATCCTAGATCCATTACCTGGAAACCAATTATCCAGAAAGCTCAGAATTATTGGATCAGCAATAGATACCATTTTATCCAAATAACCCAAATTTATTTTATTATGTTATTATTATTATATTTCAAAATGAGTTCCTTATTCTCTATATTAATAAAAAAGTACCTTGTACTTGATCCCAACTAAGATATACTTAACCCTTTTTGGAAGCAAAGCCAGTCTATTAGGTTTATTTAATGTTTACATGATTTTCTAGTGGACTCAATGTATGAAGATCCAAATTACAGAAAGATCCATTATCCTGAAAACCCAGGTCCTGAGCATTCTGGATATCAGGTCCCATACCTGTTTCAAATATAAGAAGCTCTGGTTTGCCTCTATAACTACTTGTCATCAACAGAAAAGTCTCTGTTCTTTTTCACTTTTTTTATAATTATTCAAATAGATTGTATAGTCAGACAATTTATTTATTTTTTATAGTTGTGCTCTTTTGCATAAATGTAAAATTGTCATGGAGTTGTGGTATTACAATAAATGTGCTTCTGATTGAAAATCCAGCCAAACTTGTAAACGGGGGTAGCTTGCTCCTGCATTTGGTAGGTACACGTACCAGCTCTCCTGTATGCAGCCCTGGCAAATGCCAACAATGTCAATGCAGAGAAAGCTTTAAATTTCTCTGCCCCATTCTAGGAGCATCAAAAGTTGCATCCATGGGTGCAAGGTGTAACTCCGGATGGCAAGGTCCATTACAGACAAAATCAGTAAAACAATTTTATACCCAATACCAATTTCCTCACACTAGTTTTAAAACCCTTCTATGCACCCCCCTGAAAGCCAAAGGGATATTTTAAAAATCCAGGTATCCTTTCAGTAAAATACCTGAAGCGAAATCGTTCTGCTGTACAGAGAGCAATTTTCTAGCATAACATTGCAGGGATTATTGAGCTACAGTTGAGAAGTTTTATATTCTGAAAATGTACATTAAGCTATGCCAACAATATTGTCCCTTTTATTACTTTCCACTGTCAGACTTTTTTAGTATGATCTTTAGCTTTGGTACAATTTACTTGTTTATAAAATGCACTACATTTGCTGGACACATTGGAACAAGAAATAAACAAATAAAAAGGTATGTTGAATACAGATGAACAATATTATTGCTTACAACAGAAAGAGCTAAGAAAGCATTTTTTATCCATAAAAGTTCCAACATAATTGCAATTTGAAAGTGCTGAGTGCATTTTATGGAAAGTTATAGAATTTAGAATGCACTTTATATAAAATGAGAAAACCCAATGTGCATATGGTGATTTTAAATAGAATGGTACATAAACTGAATTATAGCCTAGTTCATAGACATTGGAATAGCACATGGCACAAATTGAAATATACTGAACATGTGCAACCTTGACATGTAACACAAAAATAAATTCAAAATACATTATAAGCAAAGAACAGCTGTTTTACAAGGGTATTTTATGTCAGAGTTCAAAGCAAATTGCTCTTTCCATCAAGCAAACAGTAAAGAAAAATGTATAAATACAAATTGTAATGTTAAATACAGCTTACACTTAAAGCTATACTTGATGAAAATCTTCTTTGAATCACACTATGTTATAAACAATTATTCATTGTTGTAATCTACAGAAATTGTTTTATTCCATCTAGATGGCAATGAATATCTTGTTCTGTATATAATGTGAATACAAATCTGCATTTTGTTTACTTAACACTATCTGTCTCTGTTGCGCTGTAAACCCAGAGGTTGGATAACTTGCTTGTGCACACCTTAAAGGTGAACTACGATAGATTTTTTTTGTTTTTGGACAGTCATCCTGTTTGACAGGTTTTCATTTCAATTGTTTACTCATATGTCACAACCAGGCTTAGAACCATTTTTAGAACTGACAATGGCCACTGGCTCTTAGAGATTGGTGATCGTCAAGTAGAAATCAAGAAATTGGGTAAAAGCAGAGACATTTGTATAGATAGAAAAGGGACATTATCCCTTTGTTGATAATCACTTTTTTATGTTTCATTATGGCTGGGGATAATCTATTACCAAGGGTTTCTGTTCTTCTGCGTTCATATCTATAGTCTTTATTTAATATATGTCTCAAAACTGGATCTGTTTTTAAGATAGAATTTTAGCAATCATTTTCTTTATTTCATTATATTATGGACTTTAAGTAGGTATACAGGATAGAACTTCAGAGCTGGCCTTATTTTTTGCTGTAACTATTTTCTCCCTTGAGTGAAAGCTATTACTAGAGGAAAGGATATTAGAATCATTGGTTCCGTATTTCCTGAAAAGATTTTCTCTTTTTGTAGCTGCTGCCCTTTTAAAGGCTTTTGAAGATCTTCCAAATCATACCCCAGTCTTGTTTTTTTGCAGTTCTTTTGTTTTTTTTATGAAATCCTCATCTTTGTAGCAAAAGTAAATAATAAATGAAATTTTAGCTGATTTCAAATGTAAATTTCAAATTCTAAGGGTCAAAGTGAAAATTAGAATTTAAAAAATTCTAATTTCAAAGTAATTTTTGGTTACTTCGGCTATGAATAAGCGAAAATCCGATTTGACTTGAGAAATTTGACCATTCGAAAACTGAAGTAATGTCTCTTTAAAAATGTCAAATTCACCCCTTCGCCACTGTAAACCTGCCGAATTGCTGTTTAAGCCTATGGGGGACCTCCTATAATCTTTATGGAGGCTTTTGACAAATTTTGAGAAGTCAGGTTTTTTTTAAGTACTGTAAATCATTCAAATCAAAAATGGACCTATCTGAAAATGGTCCGTTGTCGATCAATTTAACTTCGAAATTCAACCCTTGATAAATCTGCCCAAAGTGTTAGCATTGATATTTGCTATGCATTCTTTAAACTGTTCAGATGTTGAGTGTAGGACTGGCCAGATATGGGATGACTTTGACGTAGTTTATACAGGAACAGTAGCCAGCTCCATGTTTTATCTCCCACCCTTATCCGCTATAGTCAGGTGATCCCACTGGTGGCTAATAAAAGGGCAGCCAAGTTTGTTTTACTTTAAAAGCAGCAAGTACGTTGCAGGTAAAACTTAGTCCCATTGTAAAATGTATAATGAAGCAATACAATTCTTAATGAATCAGATGCAATTTGAGTGTAGGAATGGCCAGATATGGGTTGACTTTGACATATTTGGCCAGCTTAAATATATTGCAATATATAGACCAGGGCTGTCCAACTGGTGGCCTGTGGGCCCCCCCTTGTGTGGCCCTCCACATCAAAGTCTGCCTGCTTTGTCTGCTTACCATGTGTAAGCTTTAAAGTGGACCCGTCACCCAGACACAAAAATCTGTATAATAAAAGTCCTTTTCAAATTAAACATGAAATCCAATTTAAAATTTTTATTAAACCATTCATAGCTGTTTTAAGCTCATTTAAAAATCTCAGCTGTCAATCAAATATTGTCTGCCACTCCTCTATGCCTTATGCATAGAGGTGGGGCAGATAATTACATTCACTTTCCATTCAGCACTTCCTAGATGCCACTGCTGCCCACACATTCCCCCAGTTCTCTTAACCATTTAATTTTGTAGCCAGGACATGGGGAAAGACACCGGGTCCCTCATTCTGGTGCACAAATAAGATTCTGAGATGATGCAAGGCTTGCCTTAATAACAGTGTCTACAAAATGGCTCCTGCCTGCTTGCTATAATTATGAATTCCCAGACTGAAGAAAACAAGATTAAAATAATTTATATAGTGTAATTAATGTTCATTCTGCTTGACTAATGTTATAAAAAATCTAGAGAAATTCGCGAAACGGCGAAAAATTCGCGAAACGAGGCGCGGGACGATTTTGTCGCGCGTCGCGTCAATTTTGTCGCGCGTCTGTCGCGCGTTGCGTCAACTTTGACGCGTCGCGTTGTTTTCGGCGCGCGTCGCGTCGTTTTCGCGACTGACGCGCGACTCGTTTTCAGCGAATTTTTGCCAAGCGAAATTTCGCTGGTGATTCGCGAATTTATCGCGGGAATTCGCCGCGAATTCGACCTAGGCGAATAAATTCGCCCATCACTACTGTTCACACCTAAGTGCCAGACTAAAATTACCCACATTGTTCACCTGTTCACACACTTACAAACTGCTGGAGGTGCACCAGCACTGTCACTATATGTAGTACATCTTAGGGACAGATTTACTATTGGTAGAATTCGAGGGTTAAAAAAACGATCGAATAGGAAATATTCGATCGAACTTCGAATCCTTCATGTGAATGTAGTAAATCTTCCCACAAGAGTGGTCCTGATAGGTTTCCCTGTCTCCTGTTCTATTCAGTCTTCCCTTTGCTCCCTGTGTATAGCATACTCTGCCTCCCCTATGTGTGTGCACCCTGCTCTGCCTGTGGCACATAAGCATGACATTTGTTCTGAGGGTTTGTTATCATTTGAGGATTATTTTTAGGGGCCCCTATGGTGTTAAATTATGTGCTGGGGGAGCTGTGTTATCCACAGGGGATAGTGGCGGAACTACCAGGGGACGAGAGGGTGCAATTGTACCAGGGTACACACCCCCTGTGAGCTTGAATGCAGTTTGCCTGAGTGAAAAATGAAATATAAATTTTAGGACAAAGCATATTCCAGGTGAAGTTGCTTTCAATGAAATTACTTTGTCTCGTTTTCAGTTGACCAGATTTCGGGGACTGGCACCCGAGACAGATCAGGACGGAGAGCGTTGCCCAGACCGGATATGGGAGCTGGTGCAGCAGTTATGATGGAATGGGTATGGTGGTCCATAGCCCCAAGCACCTGGATCAGCTACAAAAAAATTTGGGGGAACTGGGTTCAGCTAGAGCAGGAGATGGGGGCGTGGACAGCAGCAAGGACAGACTGGGGCTGCTGGTATGGCAACTGTCAAAGGATTTTGAAAAGCCTTGGCTTTTTTGTTCAAATTTCAGGGTTGGCTGGATGTCATGAAGGATTTTGTCATGAAGCAGGTGGTTAAGGGGTTCAAGAAGGGAAGGAGGTCAAAGGACAGTAGGAGGCCCATCACCTTGCACATTTTCGAGGGAATAAATTTTCAGCTGGGTGGCATGGCACCATACGAACTGTTGCTATTCAGACTCGCCTTTTCATGGGCTTTTTACGGGACCTTTAGAAGATGGTGAGCCCCAACAAGGCAGGACCAGGTGGGGTTTGGGCAGAAGATATACGGAGGGAAGAACAGAGTGTGAAGATTAGAATACGGGAGTCAAAGACTGACAAAAGAGGAAAAGGATTCATGGTGGAGCTTCATGGGGTAGAGGGATTTGAGGCATGCCCGATAAAATGGTGATGATTGATGATTATTGTAGAGTCAGGTCAGAACAGCGGGGTTCCTTATTCACCAGGATGGAACAGCTTTATCCAAATTTCAATTTGCGGCAGTACTAAAAAAACACTTGAAGGGTCAAAATTGATGGTGGTGGAATACGGGAGTCATTCATTTAGAATAGGGGCAGCCACAGAAGCAGCCAGATGGGGCTTTGGGGAGGCAGTCATTAGAAGGATTGGGTGTCTAACAGATTCCTTTCCTATGTTAGACCGAGCAGTAAAAAACAATAAAAAAAAAAACACGTTATTTGGTTGGTAGTGATTTGGATTTATTTCAGGTACTCATCCCTGTAAGGTGTGGCTGCTGGGACATTCGTTCATTCTTCCGGCCGAGCAACGGGCTAGGTTTTGTCAGGTGGACAGCCAACTGGGTTTTCAAAAAAGGCAGGTGCAGTTACACTGGGTCAGCAAGAGGGGCTTAAGTGGGAAGAAATGTTACCACTTGTGCAGAAAGCGAAGGAGTGTGGCCCACCTAATGTTATTGGGTTACATGCGGGGGCAATGACGTAGGGCAATGCCCAATGAAATTTCTTATAAAAGACATCAGGAGGGATTGCCACAGGCTGTGGTACTTTTTCCTGAGGGTCGTCTTAATATGGTCGGAAATCCTCCCTAGAGTTCATTGGAGAGGGGCCCATTCCCATTAAGCAGTGAACAGGGCTAGGATTAAGATCAACAGGGCAATTTCAAAATTTGTGCAAGCTAATGGACGGGTCTTTTTTGTCAGTCTGCCGGGGAGGTGATATGTCATGGGATGCCAGATTGGGTCGATTGATTGGTTTAATCCCTAAAGTGGGTGACCACGGGGGACAGATGGAGTACTAAAGTGGGCGCAATAGGAGGCCCCCGGGAGATGCGGCAGGGATCCTCTGAGCTTGGGATTTGGCAGCTGGAGGATATTCTGGCTTGGTTTGAAAGAGGTAGACTGACAATGGACTAAGGCTGACATGGTTGTGTTTCTTACCGTTATTATTAATGGGATTGTTGTAATTTTATATGAATGGATTTTATGGATGAATTAATCACCTTTCCATTTTGTATTGATGTTATGCACTGTTATATTTAATAAAGCTGTGGTCCAACTAATGATATTTGTCACTGGTGATTGGAGTCAGATGAGTGAGTGTAGGTTGATGCATGGGTCATGTAATTTAAATGAAATAACATTTGATTCATAAGTGCTATAGTGTATGAGTTGATATTCCATTGCTCTTAGACCCAGTTGGGAATACATGAATACAGTGAAACTAGGTCAATGGAAGTCCACTTGAAATCCTCTTCCCAGTGAAAATTACTCAAAGCTGGTACCAAGTGGTCACTATCTTTCAAGTAGCTAAGCAATCTTAGAACCAGGGGCTGTAAAAAAAATAGTCATTGTTCACAGAGATTTTCGCCGAAAGAACTAATGACTGCAATTATGGACTTTATGCAATTGGTTAAAGGGTACAGTTTTTGGATTATCAATTTTGAGGAATAGGGCTGTTTTTCAAGATGTTGTACTGTAATTACTCCACTTGACCCTTTGCATTTGTTATTCATTAGGATGAAGAGTATTTTGGTTGACTTTCTTCTTCAGAGAAAACAACATGTTGATAGATAATAGCTGGGTAATAAATTATCCCACAGCCTTATCAAAATTAGTAAACATAAAAAAATGTGGTTATCAACAAAGGGAATGTTTACAGTAAGTGTTTCTCCAGACAATGCATTATCTGCAACTATGTTAACTCAACACAATTCTTTACTCCTTCATTAAAAATAAAACACTACATAGATTGTAACACAAAACATGTTGTTTGTTAACATGAAAAAAAATGTGAAAAGCAAATATAGGACAAATTACGAGAAGAAGAGAGAGATTGGCTCATCTGAATGCACCTTCCCATTCTCAGTGTCCGATACTGTAAAAGATATTGTGAAAAAATTAAAACGTAACTTTTAATAGATATGTTAAAAAAGAAAAATGTCCGTTAGTGATGGGCGAATTTATTCGCATGGGGCGAATTCGCGGCAAATTCCCGCGATTCGACGCTGGCGAATAAATTCGCAAAACGCCAGCGAGAATTCCCTGGCAAAAATTCACCAAAAAAAAACGAGTCGCGCGTTGTTTTTGACGCGACGAAAACAACGGGACGCACGTCGAAAACGACGGGACGCGACGAAAACGACGTGCCGCGTGTCAAAAATGACGCGACGCGTCAAAAACGTGCCGCGACTCGTTTCGCTAATTTTTTCGCCAATTCGCCAATTTCGCTGGAAATTCACGAATTTTTCGGCGAAACGAAACTGGGTAGATTCTCCCATCACTAATGTCCGTAGTTAATTGTTAAAAGTAGATCAACAACAGGAAGGCTGATTAACCTTGATCAACTGGGTGGGATATATATGTTATAGGCTGAACCAGCAAACCAGCTAACCAGCTAATATAATGGTTGTGCTAAATGTCAAGTGTATTCACTCTGCTCCAATGCCACGATTGAAACTACTAATTCTGTGTTAACTCTTGCCACATCCAACCCTCCACCCACATCGAGATCACTCCCCTTTGCTCGTGGTTATTGCCGAACTTTGGGGAGTGATCTCGATGTGGGTGGAGGGTTGGATGTGGCAAGCGTTAGCTGGTTAGCTGGTTCAGCCTATATCATATATATCATATGAGAATCGGACACTGAGAATGGGAAGGTGCATTCAGATGAGCCAATTCTCTCTCTTCTTCTCGTAATGTTTCAGATGTAGGATAACAACAGTTTATAGAATTGCATTGCTTTATAAACTTATGAATGGTTAGCATGTAGGAATTTACATGCAGAATAGGATCTTCATTCATAGGCATATTTACCATGTTGATTGTTAGATAAATATTTTTCTACTACATCAATAAATTAAATGTTTTTTTTAAAAAATTGATTAACCATCTGTGCGTATTTGCTCATGCTTGCTGTTTTTGCACTTGGAGGGGGCAGACAAATATCTATTATTTTAGACTGAGCATAACATGTCCAAGCTAAAAATAAAGTTGTAGCTATTTTCTATAATTAAATTTAATTAAATCAATGCCTTTTATTTGTGTGCATTTTTGATTTTTATATACACAGCCAGTTCAGTTTGTTTGGGAAGGTCGCTACCTTCATTTGGCTACCGACATACTGGGGCCTATGAGAATTCTCCTATGGAGAATTTTTACAATGTGCCAATGAACACCTTATCTGACATGATTTATAAACTTGCCAGTGGCATAACTAGATATAACTGGCCCCCATCTAGAGATGTACCAATATCTATTGAAATTGTATATAAATAATGGCCTCACAGGCCTCCCTATACCTCCTGGTCCCTGCTACAGCCACCGGGCCTGCTTCCTCTGCAGTTATGCCCCTAAAATTGGCCTATATGATTTGTGGCCAATTTTTTGCCAGCTATCAGTTGGGCATACATGTTATTGGGCCAGTGAAGGCGCTGAATCAGTTCTTAGCCACCGTTAGTCCTTATATTAGCTATTGGCTGTTTTTCATTGTTATATAAATGTTCTTTGTTACCAATTAATAAACACAAGCAGTGGACCTGCACTAATAAGCAACACTACTAAACTGAGGAGGATTTGTTTACAAATATACTTTAAACATGGTGATTGAGTGTCACATTTAATTTATTTTGCCACCTGAAGTTTTTCATTTGTTTCATTCAGTTTATGTGTACTGTACATGTGAAGTGCTTTACTGGTATTAGGCACCCCCCTTATCTCTCACATCAAGGCCTACTTGATACTGTACATAACAGCACTATTGAAAACCACTTAGTAACCAAGAAAATAGTGAAGGAAAAAAGAGACTTCTACAACTACTTTATTGGCTGGGACATTTTAATACACTGAAATATATACTGAATATATAGTTATACAGTTAGATGCAAGTTGCTAAAAGGGTTGATTTTTTTAACAAGAAAATATAATCTTACTGCTAGTAACACTCTAATGATCTTATGTAATAAAAGGCACTTCATTTGCCTAGCACCAGTAAACCATAGCAACCAACCAACACTAAGGGAATCATTTACTTATAAATCAAATTAAATTTAAAAATTAAATCAAATTTAAAATGTTTCCACAAATCTCTGAGAATTTGTGGTTTTCTATTTTTTTTTAAAAAAAAAGCTTAATCCTTTTTTACTCAGATTTTTTAATAAATCTCATAAAATTTTAGGGGCTCACTATAGTATACAAAATGTTTGATTTGGTTGTGATGTTTTGTTGCTCCAATCTTTAAAAATCTTGGAATGGAATTTGGTCAGATTTTTAGTAAATGTGCCCCTAAGTGAATTCTTTGGATTATCCCACGCAGATCACAAAGTCAAGAAACAACTTTAGTGACCTGGCACTGACTTCGGCAGGTTTGAGATGGAGTATTTTGAAATTTGAATTTTAGCAGCTTTGGGGTAAGTCTCTAAAAATTAAGGTTTATTTTTCCATTAAACATTTGAGCTTTCCCCCTAAAAATGTTGACCAGAAAAAAACAAGGTTTAATAAATGGGCCCCTTGGACTTTGTGAGTTTAGTCATGTTTTCAGAAACCTCTAGAACCATCTATTGGTTGTTTCACTGTTATTATTGGTTACTGTGTGTTCCTGCACCCAGGGTCAGACTGGGCTGGTGGGACACTGGGAAAAAACTCAGTGGCCCCTGGCACTCCCAACCAAGGCTTTCTCCCCCCTCCCTGGAACTGTGGTTCCTCACACACACCTGCCCCCGATCACAGTCACAAGATTGAGGTAAGGTTTAGCACCAGGGGAAGGGGTGTCATTTGTAGAAGCTGGAGCTTGCAACTAAGGTGGGGGCCCGGTAGCAGCCCCTGTGGGCCCTGGACACCACTATCTGACACTGCCTGTATCTCTGCAAACTAAGTGCCTTTCATTGGAGGGTTAGTATGAAGTGGATCAAGAGACTAATCTAATAATCAATTTGCAGGCCGGAAAGAATATTTCCATCTTTGATTAATGTGAAGTTACATGGGGGTTAGGCTTCTTCTGGATCATCTAGAAGTTTTCCTGGATTTATTAGATTTATTGGACTGGTTAGACGTTTGTCTTTTCACACATCCTCATACATTATGTAACAATGATAAGTTTTCTAATAAGGCATTATCCAGACAATGGGTCTGTTCACCTGGATTAGAATAGGGACTCGCACACCCTAAAGATAAGTAACGATACCTGGTGCTCTTTGGTAGAGGCACGGCCACCTCAATATATCATAGACATAGAAGGATCCAAGGCACACAGGATTTCAGCAAGCAAGGAGATCCTTGCACGTTTATTGCGGAATAGTGCAACGTTTCGGGGTCACACCCCTTTGTCAATCATGTTTTGCATCTTTCCTGTTTTCAGAGTGGTAGAGTTTGACTAGAAATAGACAAATGAATTAAGTGTGCTGTTGACTTAATAATATATTATTGTAATTCACATGAATTCAAAGTAAGTTTCACATCTAAACTGAGCCTGGTCAACTGCAATGTTGTGCTATAAGTCTTTTGGAAAATTCCACAAGCAGTCACAGAACCATTTGTGTCTATTTTGCCATGTAGGTATCTTTTTTATTTTTTTTTGTTTAACAGTAATACGTCTCAAACAGAGCCATTTACAGTGTGATTAGCTAACCCATATTGGAAAATCAAAACCCATGCTAATGCTCTATTTGTTAGTAAGGGGGAAATTTCTCCATGCAGAACTAGAATAGAATAGCTGTGCAGTTCCTTTTATTGTGGCATGATTCGCTGGTATTAGGTTCTATGTAATGAAGATGTATTTGCAGGGAAACTGGGTTATTGTCAAAGATAAAGAATTCTCAGTGAGCATGCAGTATTTCTATAGTTAGTGTCAGCCTGTGCTAGACTGTGTTGCTGGCAGGAGGGGAGCAAGCATTGCTCCACAGCAGGCATACATTTGTATAATAACCAATGCATGTTAATACAAACTAACAACTGAAAGGGTAATATTCTCCATTTAACAAGCAGGCATGGACTCCAGCAGACACACCAGATTGGAAACAATACAGTAAGAGAAAA
Organism: Xenopus borealis; assembly: GCA_024363595.1. Classification (NCBI taxonomy): domain Eukaryota; kingdom Metazoa; phylum Chordata; class Amphibia; order Anura; family Pipidae; genus Xenopus; species Xenopus borealis. The sequence goes on from CM044431.1 coordinate 148,812,728, forward strand.
GCAAAGAACTAGGTTTCCCCCGCTGTCACTGCATAAATCAGGTTTATATGATTTAGTCCCACTGTATTCTTTTTAAACAATAAGCTACTTCTAAGCCAATACAATAATATTGTAAGACAGCAGTTAAAAGGATTGATTACCTTGACTTAGAAATAAGCCGAAACTGTTTTTAAATTCCAGAATAAACAGTATATTTGCCAATATACTAACTAAAATCTGGCAGTGATTTCAAAGGCTTTCGTATCCCATCTGCATTTCAGTAAAGGAAACAAAAGCACCCAAAATTATTATTATTTCCATTTGCAACTGCTCTTTAACAAAAGAAGTACTTTAATTATCTCTCCTTTAATTTGCAGTGGCTAACTTTAAAAGATTCAGGCCATTTAACACTTGTGTTTGAATTAATTTGCAACTAATTGAGTTTAGATTGAATTTAACTGGGGACTTCTAGGTCAAGACAGATCCCAATTTGCAATCAAAAATGTCTAAAAATTGTAACTCAGGCTACAGAAAAAAAGTAAAAAAAAAAACAAAAAACAATTTTAACAATTACAAGTAATCCAAAGTAATTGAGTGCAACTAAGGTTATACAGTTCCTTTAGTGGCCTTTGATTTAAGTAGTTGGTGATAATGCACAGCAACTAACTGGGGATCTTGATGTCATTTTCATATTTTTCATCCATTATGGCATAAAATAGGATAACTACACTTTAAATAGGATGAAATAAAATTTTTGCATAATTTGACATTATAAAAATGTACATTGTATTTTTATGGATCAACATTCTTAATTAAGCAGTAATTTAGTTTTTCTGAATTGCTTTTAAAGCTTTGCTTTATTTGCATTTGTCAACTCTTTGTATCCTGAAAAAAACATATACTTGTTAAGGGGCAATTTACAAGACTGTAGTCTGTTCCTTTGATTTCCAACTTTTCTGCCTGGCTTCCTTACTTTCTTTCATCTAACACCTCATCCGTCATATTAGGGGACTTTAATACACCTGTTAACAACATTAACAGCCCTTCTGTCTCTAAACTTCTTTCACTAACATCCTCCCTAGGCTTATCCTTGTGCTCAGACTCCCCCTCTCACGCCAATGGTAACGCCCTGGATCTCATATTTACCAGACTCTGTTCAACCAACAACTTTACTAACTCACCGTTTCCCCTCTCCGATCACAATATGCTCACATTTCAACTCTCACTAACTCCCTCCTCACCCCCTGCTATTCCCCAAACACATACCTACTGTGACTTGCAAGCTCTGGGTGTGTCGCATCTCTCTTCTTCCTTTGACTCTCTTCACTCTAATATCTCTTGTCCTAATGCAGCGACCTTGGTCTACTATAGCACACTCACCACCGCCCTTAATGAGCTTGCTCCTTTAAAAACTAAACGTGCTAGACCCAAACAACTTCAACCATGGCACACCGCTGATACTAAAGCACTCCAAAGACTCTCACGCGCACTTGAGCGTCGCTGGTGCAAAGCCCGCTCAGAATCAGACTTTTGGAGCTACAAAACTGCCCTGCGCTCCTATAACACCAGCCTTTCCCAAGCCAAACAAACATACTTTACTTCACTCATTAACTCCCTTTCCAAAAAACCGGCACAACTTTTCTCCACCTTTAACACTCTCCTTTCCCCTTCTCCCCCCCTCCATGCACATCTGTCTGTGCTCAAGACATTGCTGAGCACTTCAAAAACAAAATTGACACTATCAGAGGGGACATTACACTACTCAACCCCCCTAGGCTTCCACCACCCTCCCTCCACACTCCCCAATCTACTTGAGTGCCTAGTCTACAACTGATTAACCTCATTCCTCTCTGACAATAACCTGCTGGACCCCTTACAATCTGGTTTTAAACCACAACACTCCACTGAAACTGCTCTGACCCGTCTAACTAATGACCTTTTAACAGCTAAAGCCAACAAAAAATTCTCACTACTAATTCTGCTTGATCTCGCAGCTGCATTTGACACTCTGCCTCCAGTCCCTCCATTCGCTCGGCCTTTGTGACACAGCCCTGTCCTGGTTTTCTTCCTACCTCACCAATCGTTCCTTCAGTGTCTCCTACAATGGAGTAGCATCTTCCCTCCTACCTCTCTCTGTCGGGGTTCCTCAAGGCTCTGTCCTGGGACCCTTATTATTTTCTCTATATACTTCCTCCCTCTGCAAATTAATCAGCTCGTATGGTTTCCACTACCACCTCTACACTGACGATACTCAGATCTATCTCTCCTCTCCTGATCTCAACCCAGAACTCCTAACTCGTGTCTCCTCCTGCCTGTCTGCTATCTCTACTTGGATGTCACAACGCTACCTTAAATTAAACCTCTCCAAAATGTAAATGGTTCTTTTTCCTACAACTAACACCAGTTATATCCCCGGAAGTATCCATTGTCGTTAACAATTCCACTATCACCCCGTCTCCCCAGGCCCGGTGCCTTGGGGTTATCCTAGATTCTGCCCTGACATTCACTCCTCACATCCAGTCACTTGTTAAGTCATGTCACTTCCACCTAAGGAACATATCCAAAATACAATCATTTATCACCCAAGATGCTGCCAAAATTCTTATTCATTCTCTTGTCATATCGTGTCAAGACTATTGTAACTCTCTTTTAATTGGCCTTCCCCTCCAGAAATTGTCACCTCTCCAGTCCATAATGAACACTGCTGCTAGGCTTATACACCTCAGCAACTGCTCTTCCTCTGCCATGCCATTCTGCCAATCCCTGCACTGGCTTCCACTGCCCTTCAGAATTAAATTCAATTTAATAACCCTGACATTCAAAGCACTTCATAACTCTGCCCCCCCCTACATCTCTGAACTAATGTCCATATACTCACCCAACCGCTTACTACACTCCTCTACTGACCTGCTACTCAACTCTTCTCTCATTACCTCCTCACATGCTCGCATTCAAGACTTTGCAAGGGCTGCCCCCCTCCTCTGGAATTCTCTCCCACGGTCTGTCCGACTTTCTCCCAATCTTTCAGCTTTCAAGAAATCTCTTAAAACCCACTTTTTTAGAGAAGCCTACCCTCACTGTTAACTACCCAATGCAATACCACTTACAGTACTACATCTCTCACCCACTCAGTAACATAACTAGGTGGGGGCGGGCCCAGGTGCGGGCCGCGCAGCTGGGCCCCCACCCCCTCCGTTCTGATTTTTTTTTGACGGCTGCAGCGAGGTGTAAACTGCTGGGGGGGCCCTGCGGGGGCGCGGGTCCTGTTACACTCGCACCCCCTGCTCCCCCGGTAGTTACGCCACTGCACCCAGTCTGATCTTGTGTATCATTCCCTTCCCTTTAGATTGTAAGATTTTTCTGTACAGGGCTTTCCTCACATTCTGTACCCTTATTTATTGTGATGTACGTAACCCCATATTTATTGTGATGTATGTAACTCCTTATGTTCTATGTATGTAATTCATGTGATTTAGTTGTGTAATCACATTCACTTTACAGCGCTACGAAATAAGTTGGCGCTATAGAAATACATGTTAATAATAATAATAACAAAATAATATCTAAAAATAAAGGTATATATATATACTGTACCTACATTTATTTTGATTATTTCCCATTTATCATACTTCTAGTTTCTTACAGGTAGTGCAAGGCTTACTCTTTAGACCAGAATATAAAAAAAACTTTCTGCTAGTATTATTCAGTGTATAGGTTCCCAGTTTATGGTGCAGCCCATCCTTAGGGGGGGGGGATCAAAAGAAGTGCATGCTACCTTCCGACTCACTAAATCTTTATGTGTTGTGTTAGATATTTCTGGGACCCCAGCCTGAATGTCAGGTAAATTGTCATTTAATCCAAGTATTTATTATTGTATAGTAACCTGATAAAGGAGAGGGGATCAAATTAAATCCCTTTATACCACAGCTGCTAGATAGTAGAGCCATGTTACATTGTGACTCCCTTTCTCAACTGGGCTTTCAGAGATATAATAAATGAAGAGTTTTGCAAGTTGAGCAATATCACTCTACACTTGTTTCTAGAAAATGAAAAGCTAAGATCCCAGTGATTCTTAACCAGAGAGGTAATTTGTTGAACACGCAGTAACTAAAGACAATTTAACTTTTGAGTACACCAATGATGAGTCAATTAAGTCTTTACAGTAAAGCAAAAATTAGTAGTTTCACAAAGGCTCATACACCATTGTCCATAGGAATCTGAAACAAATCCTGCTGCTCAGGAAAATTCAGTCAATGGATCTTTTCCAGTCGAAGCCCCTTGATAATGCCCTTTCTAGCTACACTAGGTGGGTTACACTTGGGAGTACTAACTCCACACAACTTCTGTTGGATCAAAATGCTAATCTTACTAAACAACACTATCTCACAACTCCTTTTACTGTGCTTAGACTGTCTACCACTATATTCTCTCTTTTGCTGAGTCCCTGCTCCTCTTCTCCACTGAAGTTCGGGTTATCTTAGGGCCCACAGCCTATACTTCTGCCTCCCCAATACAACTTCAGGGACATCTACCATTGACTTTGACAGGTATTAGCTGGAGTATTTTAGGATTTAGATTTATTTACAGCTTTGGTGAATAATAAATCTCTATCTTTTTCCTCTAAAAATAGTTTTTCTCTTTTAAAACTCAACCAGAAAAAGTATTATATAAGCTTTTCTTTGTACAGGTATGGGACCTGCAATCCAGAATGCTCGGGACTAGGGGTTTTCTGGATAATGGATCTTTCCGCAATACGGATCTTCAAACCTTAGATGTACTAGAAAATCATGTAAACATTAAATAAACCCAATAGGCTGATTCTGCTTCCAATAAGGATTAATTATCTCTTAGTTGGGTTCAGGTACAATATTGTTTTATTATTACAGAGAAAAAGGAAACCCTTTTTAAAAATTTTGATTATTTGATTATAATGGAGTCTATGGGAGACATCCTTTCCCTAATTTTAAACTTTCTGGATAATGGGTTTCCAGATAAAGGTTCCCATAGCTGTATTGCTAAAAAAAAAAATAAAACATACATGGGAAAATCTTCAGAAGCAGGATAATAAATATACTGCATTAAGGTACTGCATATCCTTACTGGTCCTGAAATTTTAACCCCAGTTAATTCACATGACTTTATCTAACATTAATTACACATTGAAGAAGGTGCAGTTATATTGCATATATCTATCATGTGGAACAACTACAATTTAATTTCTAAATATACCTGTTTTTCAGCTCATTAAACTTAATCGTGGTATGTTACCAAAGTGTCGGCCTTAAATCTGAACTAAAGATCAGTATTATTTTAAAAAATTAGCTGCAATTACATTCAGAATGAAAGACTTCATGTTTCATTTTTGTTTTTAGTAGGAAATGTTCAATACCCATGTAAAATTGATCTTCCATGTGTGATAATAATAGTACTTGATATTTAATGATCCAGTGCTCTGTAAAATCCATGACATGAGAGTTTGCTCACAAATGTGCTGCTAGAGCTGTAACACATGATGATGAATTTTATTAACTTTGTAATTTAACAAAAACAAAGATGATTAAGTAAAATGAGGTGATGATAATGAATTGTATTTAATATATTTTAAATAATAGTATAATAATAAAGTATAAAAGAAATTGTCATAGTGGTGAAAAATTAAGAAAACTGAGTACAAAAATGAAAATACATTGGTAAAATAAATACAACAGCATACCTCTAAGACAGGGATCGCATGGGAAAAATATTGTGATGTCATGTCAAAAATGTGTGTTTGTATAGCATAGGTGGGGCAAATAAACCACCAAATGGCATTAATGTATAATATTACAGATTTTCCCACAGATAAAAAGAAACAATTGTTTATTTTACCAGTTAAAAGCTCTGACAAGACTATAACCCTGGCCATACATGGATAGATCCCCTTGTTTGTCAAGGTCAACAAACACATTAGTCTTTCTCCAATCATATTGGCAGGTAACAGCACTGGGTCTCTCTGTGCAGTAGGAACTCCAAGCCTCACCTCATAGGAAAGTTCAGGAAAGCTTTCTCCTTGGTCGCATGGCCAGTGCCTTTCCCTGGGAGTTACAGCAGGGGATCTAGAATTTTGGTTGCCAAAGCTATGCTTTCTATAGGTCCTTCTCTTTTTCAGATGTACCCATGGGCCTCCAGCATGATCCAGGCATTCATGCCTCCCAACCAAAAGGTTGCACTGCCTGTAAACTGGCCAGATGCTATCACAGAGCAGAGAAACAGTAGAGAATTTGGAGTAGTATCCTCGTATCCTCTACATTTGGTTTATGCACCACTGGTGCAGTTATTTCCAAAATATTTAATGAATAGGTGCAATATACGAAAGAAGAGATGATAACTTGTGCATCTGATATTTCCTATTCCATGACAATCTTAAAACTATGTCCATAAAATTAGCTATTTAATAAAATGTGTGATTAAAAATAAATTCAGTAATACCATGTAATATGCATTCCTTTCTACCAGAGGATCACACCAACCCCTGCACAGAATGATTAAATGCTGTTTTGCTATTTTTAGAGGTTGAACACTCACTTATCCCCTACTGATAAATATAAACCTAAATCTGAGGTGAAAACAGTTCAATGTCCTGGTAGCAGGCTGGCAAGTTCTGTTCTTTGACATTTTGATAAATATACCCAATTATTTGTTAAACCCCACAACCTATGTGACTTGCCACCTCTTTATAACACTTTTCCTCAAGAATCACCAGCTTGGATTTTATTAAATCTGCCCATAGTAATTATCTTTGCTATCTGATTTTGAACTAAGGGCTGTACTGGCTACTGTCCCATAGGCCTGTACATACAGCTGGATATACATGTACACAGAGCATGTGCATGTTATTTTTCTTTTTTCATATAGTAGATGTCAATTCAAAAAACAGTGCTTAAATGTTTAAATACTGAACAAGAGCACACAGCCAGACCAATACTTTTTTTCTTCAACAAATACATTTGTGTTTTACTTTTATGTCATTTACTTTATTATACCCTAACTAATACACCTCTCTTCTAACTGCAACTAACTGTGTTAGTCTGCTATATATCTCTGTCTGGTTTAATATAGCAACCATGACAAAGGCAATCAATTACAATTTTATAACAGAAAGTAGAATATCAGTTTACAAAAAGAATTGTGCTGTAACAGGAAATTGACTGATTTAGTGCCGATATCTATAATTATTAAACACAGGTATACTTAAATGAAAATGCATTAATGTATAAAGTAATGGTTGTGAGATGTTCTATACTTTTATGTAGAATTCTCTAATACAGCACTTAGTCCTATTTTATAACAATATAAAGTGCACATATAAATAATATATTTTTCTTAGTGTCATTATGTGATGTTCAATCTTTCCTGTAAAAGCAGCGGTACATATATGTAATTATTGTAATTTTTCTGTTCTTAGTCTTAGACATCCACTTGACTGCCAGTGTGATGTAATTTGTCTAATATAATAAGCTTGTTGCTTACCCTTTCACTCCATATCAAGTAAAATAGAGTTGGAACACTTTCCATCAATAGAAAGAGTAAAACACAGAAAGGAACAGGTTTTGGCTTAAGCTTCTTCTTAAAACGTATTTGCTTATCAACACTGGAAAATTTGTACCTGGACAGTATCTTTAATAACCAGTTTAATAATCAGTAATTCTATATTTTCAGTCAACTGGAGGTACATGGAGCGGTTTTGTTATTACACAGAAAAAGGAACCGATTTTTACAAATTTGAATTATTAGCTTAAAATGTATCCTATGGGAAATTACCTTTCTGTAAATAAAAGCTTTCTAGATAAGCCTGGAAATAAATAGATTTGTTTCCACCAACATATAAAGAGTTTTAGTACAGGTATGGGACCTGTTATCAAGAATGTGCAGGAACTGGGGTTTTCCAGATAATAGAGCTTTCCTTAATTTATATCTTCATTCTTAAGTCTACTAGAAAATCAAGTAAACATTAAATAAACTAAACAGGCTGGTTTTGCTTCTAATAAAGATTAATTATAGCTTAGTTGGGATCAAGTACAAGCTAGTGTTTTATTATTACAGAAAAAAAGTAAATCATTTTGATTATGTCATTATAATGGAGTCTGTGAGTGATGGCCATTCCGTAATTCTGAGCTTTCTGGATACTGCGTTTCTGTATAATGGATCCCAAACCTGTATTTACTAAACCTCATTTTTTTTCTGGTCAGGGTTTTTTAGACAAAAACTTAAATTTTTTTGTGGAAAAAAAGCTTGAATTTTTAGAGAGCTGTTATATCTCAAAGCTGCTAAAAGTCTTATCCTAAAATCGCCATATCAAACCTGAGGTTATGTAGAAGTCAATGACAGATGTCACTTTTACAATTCGAAGATATCATCATCTGTGCGTTTTGTCCAATAATCTGGCTTTTGAAAGAAAACCTGAAACAACTGAGTCTTTTCCAAACTCCCCTTTTCAAGTTATTTTATTGATAAAATTGTGGATGGGAGTTCTGGGTTAAATAAAATAAAATAAATTCGAGTTTTAGTAAATAACCCCTTAATGAATTGATTTCTAGTAACTAGCTGCATGAATGGTTATTATGCTTATATGTATACTCAGATTGATCTTTTTGCTACTGTGATGTCATTTTTTGCTTTGTTCCTCCTTTCTCATTTATTAAAGCCTGCACTTGATTCACTATAGGCTGGATTTAATTTGAAAGGAAAACACATATCTCTTTATTTAGTGAAATTAAGCTTGAAAATTGAATATCATAGACCATGTTAATGTACTGCTAACATCTGGTCATTCTGTATTGTCAGAAGTTTTCTATATTTGTGTTTCATTGCATTGTAGCCCTTTTGTTGGTAAAACACATTCTTAGCTTAAACAGCAGTGCTTAAGGTGACATTTATTATAAACAATAACAACCTTTAATAAAAAGTAATTATATCATATTATGTTGCTATATGAGCAAGTCATACTGTGGATATGGATCGCTATAATTATTATCATTTAATTGAACATAACAGTTTACTGAAATACATATTAAAGCTATTTTAGATATTGCAAATAAGCTTAATAAAATATTAAATATTTGAAAAAAATAAATAGAAGCACACTTATTCTTCAAGCTGTTAGTGTCTATTATGCTACAATATAAAATCCATCTAAATGTATCAGAGCATAAAATACATTTATTTTTTATCAGGTGAATAGGTAGTATAGGTATGATGGATAGCTAGGGAAAGCAAATTTCATGGTTGTGATCACAGATTTAATACAAATAGTAAGAAAACAAAATTAAAAAAGTTAATAAAAAGAGTTCAGTCATCTCAGAACCATGGCTACCAGCTAGAAATTTAGCCATTTTATTTAAAAGTGATTTTAAAATATGCACCAAAATCTATGGAAGCAATAGGCAATTTCAAAAGAGAGAAAAGTCTTGTGTTTCGTCATCCAGAATTAAAAAAAACAATTTATAAATTAATAAAAAACATGTAATATTTTTGCAAGATTAGGAAAAACTGATCTAAACCCGAGAAGAACCAAAACCATCAGCTGAACATCAAAATAAATAACACATGATTTTTGTGCTGAAATCTGGCAATCACCAATGGTGACGGGGAGCTTCCAATAATACTAAAGTAGGATTTGGAATCACTTAGCTAGTTGAGAGTAGTTGAGAGTAGCAGAGAATAAGTCATAAACCTAAATATTTATTTTTAGCCACTGGTAAAGGTGTACTGTGGCTATTTCATGGTTCGCTAGTCTGTAAAAATAGATAATTCCAATAATACTTTGTCTTGGGATCTCCATCTTTGAAAATGGTGAATGTGCAGGAAGATTTTATGTTAAAAGAGGCCTCAGAAGATGAGAATAATTTCAGGACAGTGAGTAGGGTTTAGCATGTGACAGACTATCTCTTATTACATGCCATACTAGGACTGTACAGCTAACAAGTGCAGTTCTTATAGTGAGATAGTGTATGTATGTATATTTTTATTTGTATTGCGCTCCTTGAGGGCAAAGCACTGTACAGCAACAATAAATTAGTAGAAACAAACAAGGGATCACTGCATTAATAAGTAACAATAAGTGCATTATTATAAATACAATTCACATTATTATAAATATTATTCCCATAGTGTGGGGTTTGTTATTCGTAGGTGAGTGTGTAAGGACCACAGCTAGATACTCAGACTATTCTTTTATCCCTGGGTGGCTTCTACTGGAGAAGATTCAAAATCATTGTGGTGTTAGCCCTGTTAGTGTTACTTCAATTTCTACTTATTTAACTTTTTACCTCCAGTGAGCATGGTATCTGTGTATATGGTTCTGTCTGTCATTGGTGCAAATTCCATCATTTCTACTGACATTACATTACATTTTTGTATTGTTCCATAGCACAAAAAAATTTGTATTCTCCTTGTAAATACAATTACAATTTGGGAAAAAAAAAAAAAAAAAAAAAAAAAAAAAAAAAAAAAATATAGATAGATAGATAGATAGATAGATAGATAGATAGATAGATAGATAAAGGTCTAAAAAAAAAATGCACCTCCAGCACAAAAAAAGCTTGTAAAATATTCTACCTTCAAAAAAAAATTTTTTTAAGAAAAAAGTAAAATTAACCTGAAAAAATATATTTTCTTAGGAATAAAACTAAGCATTGTTTCCTTGAAAAGTTTCAGAATTGTTTTCGATGTATTAGTCAAAATGTGCCAATTGAATTTTATTTTTTTAGGAAATATTACTCCAAATCAAAAGTAGTTAACTTTTCACCATTTCTTGACATTTATTTAATTCATTCACTCATTCATTATTTCATTCTGTAAACAATATTAAAGTATATCAGTAAAAATCGCTTCTTTTGATGTCAGTGTGCATTTGCTTATTCTGATCAGGCAGCACATTAAAGCAATCCTTTGTTATTTAGATAAATAACAATCATGCTCAATTTTCTTTCATACGTACTTCTTCCGTTCTTCCATGATCATGTGAAATTTTCTTCCATACAGACTGCAAGTTTCTTTGCAGTTTACAGTGCCCGCTTCCATGCTTGGCTAATTTTCGGACTTCTGTCATAAATAACATGTTAAATTCCAATTTTAGAATGTGCTTCTTAGGCCTGGAGTCATATTTATAAAGCTGTATTAAAAAAAGCAATGTTAGAAAATAACATACACTTTAACACCTCAGTAGATCATATTGTCATGAGTAGTTACAAAGCTGTATAAATAATTTTGTACACATATGTGTTGCTGAGCATAAAATGTGTTTTAAAAGGGTGTTATGGTAATAAATGTATAAAAACCAGCACAGAATTTTTACTCCACATTTGCTTCCAGAAAATCTTTGTTCTCTGAATTTGTCCCATTGACTTCAATAGTTCAATGGCAATAAAAAAATACCCAGCTTTGATCAGCTCTTAGTAGATGATTTCAGCAACTGTAATTCATTGCCATAACACTGTTTGTTTTAGACTAGCCTGGTTTAAAAAGACTACTCATTAATGTATACAAGCTCTTTTACAATTTGTACAAATTTCTATTCCTCCCAAGGACCCCACCCCCCACCCCCCATAGCTGCACTGTGTTAATTTCAGTGCAATGCTTGTACATTTTGCTGGGAATCCATATGAATGTGCCTTTTGATTCTCATAACTGGAACTTGGAAGTTTTTCCCTGTACATATTAGAAAAGCATTGCTTTAGCGCGTGTGTGTATAAATGTATATATTTGCTACTGATAAATACTACAAACAACTTATAAATCACAGTCTGCAACCAGTGTGACCTTTTGCTGCTCCAAGTCGAATCCCTTTAACTTATCGTCTGTGTGCTTTTTGTGCTGTATATTGGGTAAACTACAACATGACTCCGGGGTCATGCAAAAGAGCAAAGATCAACAATAAACCAAGTAAAAATGGAATTGTTCAGTATAAAGCTGCAGGGAACTAATGCACAATGTTCCACAAATGAAATGAATTGAAGATTAGTAATAATGAAAAATAGAAATGTGTGTACACCAGTGCCTAATAGTTCAGATAAAACAGTTCTTTACAGTGCAAAGAAATTTTACTATTAAAGCAAATTTAGAGTGGGAAGCATCTGCTTTTTTGATTTTCAGTAAAGGTTTTGGAGAGAAAAGTAATAAACATGTTTGTTCAAAAAATGTTCCTGAAATAAATCAGATTGGTACAAATTATTTTCTGCTTTTATACAAACCAGAAAGTTATTTGTAATTCTGAAATCATTGTTAGATTTTTTTACATTTTTCTGTTGTTGCTGCTCCTACAAAAAACAAGAGATGATAAAATGGGACTTTTACTTGCCAGAAGAAGTGTACAAGGTATACTATTCAGATGCAGTTTGCCATGCTTAACCCCTATGCAGTATTGATTCCCAGAATTAAAACGCTATTGCAGCCAATAAGAGCATTGTGGCAATGCACAATTGTGCAAAAGACTAATCATCTTAATTATCTAATTACCTACATTGAAAGTACATGTAGTAGCTTAAATTGTTTAGCTCAAGAAAAACTATAAGAATAGGAAAAAAGTATGTTCAACTCAATCCCTATTCAACAAATTCATATGGAAAAAGGTATAGCCTGCTCTTTTAATATATCATTTTGAAGATAGAAGAATTGTACAAGGTGCAATTTTCAGATGGAGTTTGCCCACTATGCAGAATTGTTTCCCAGAATAACTGTAATTGTGACCATTCCAAAATCTCCAGATGATACTAAATTGTGCAGAACAATAGGTTCCATGCAGGATGCTGCCACTCTGCAGTGATTGATCTTGGAAACTGGGCAACAAACTGGAAAATGAGCTTCAATGTTGATAAATGCAAGGTTATGCACTAACATAATTATACCTCTTTATAGATCCCTAGTAAGACCTCATCTGGAGTATGCAGTGCAGTTTTGGACTCTAGTCCTTAAAGGAAAACTATACCCCCCCCCCAAACAATGTAGGTCTCTATAAAAAGATATTGCATGTAAAACCTTGCTTCATTTAAATAAACCATTTTCATAATAATAATATACTTTTTCAGTAGCATGTGCCATTGGGTAGTCATAAATAGAGAATTGCCATTTTAAAAATAAGGACAGCCTCCTGGGATGAATGATTCAATGGTGCACACAAAATACCAAACAAACTATAAAGTTAGGTCACATGAGCCAATTAACAGACAGAATTCTGTCTTTTGCTTCAACAAGTCTTCCTGTTACAGTTAGAGTTGAAATAATTCTGGTCAGGTGATCTCTGAAGCAGCAAACAGACCATCACGAAATGGTGGTTCAAGGCAAGAGATGTAAAAGGGCAATATTTACTTAAATATATGTAACAGGTTGGTAAGATTCTTTAATATGTCACGTAATTTGATATAAACTATCTGTAGTTTAAGTATTCATTTCCAGGGTATAGTTTTCCTTTAAGAGGGATATAAATGGAGGGAGCTGGAGGGAGTGCAGAGACATGCAACTAAACTGTTTAAAGGGATGGAAGATTTAAATTATGAGGGTAGACTGTCCAGGTTGGGGTTGTTTTCTCTGGAAAAAAGGTGCTTGCGAGGGGACATGATTACACTTTACAAGTACATTAGAGGACATTATAGACAAATATCAGGAGACCTTTTTACTCATAAAGAAGATAGGCATATATACTTTGTGTGTGTAAGGAAGATGCCGTGTCTCCTACAAGATGGCGGCGCCCTAGAGGTCTCGTCAGGGTGCATCGCGATTGTGTCACCACCAGATTACATGCCAGCGCAAATGCACTGGTGCAAGAAAGCCAGCATCACAAAGAGGCGCCGGTGCCGGATTGGACGCTGGAGCGGAAACGCTGGCATGGAAACGCCTGCATGATGACGTCACCATAAACCTTTGGTGCCAAACTCAGGGCTATTTAAGGCGCCAGAGTACTCCACACATTGCCCAATTATATTACTCTGTGAGTTCCTGGGTGTGATTATTGCTTTGAAATCCTGTTATTGACTTTGGCCTGTCTTATCGTCTGGTGAACCTTTTCTGCCTGGATTGACCCTTTTTCCTGGAGTTTGACCATTCTCTTGTTTACTCCTTTTGGTTTTGGTACCACGAATTGTGTTGGACTTGCTTACTCCTTGGTCCACAAAAACCTACCGGAGCTTTTTGGCCCTGACAGTGTGAAAGTGTGGAGGGGTGTGTGTATGCTGAGTTTTAATTTGGAGGGGTTGAACTTGATGGACTTTGTCTTTTTTCAACCCAATTTAACTATGTAACTGTAACAATTGTGCACAAAGCTTAATCTTTATTATATAATTACCTGCCTCACAAGGACAAAACATGGAGTGGCTTCAATTGTTTAGCTCAAGAAAAACAATAGAATAGACAGGCAAAAAGTATGTTCAACGCAAGCCCTATTTAGCCACCTCATGTTGAAAAGGTGTAGCCTGCCTCTTTAATATGCAAGACCTCCAGGAATGGCTCAGTCATCAATTCAAAGACTATTTATTCAGTATAGGCTGAGGGTTGATGGCAGGTATCGAGATTAGTATTTGAGATGAAAAAGGATATAAACACCTCTTCAAATGGTTCCAGGGACCTCTGCCACTGACTTCTACAGAACCTCAACAGGTTTTAGGGGGTGTATTTTCGGATTCGAGGTATTTCCATTTTGAGGTCTAATAAATCTTGAATTCAAGTATTTTTTTAACCGGAAAAAATACCAAAAAATGCTTGAGTTTTCATGGAAAAAAACCAATTGAACCATAATAAATATGCCCCCTAATGTGCCAAATGTTAGTGACTACTTCAAATCATTAATAAAATATAAGCTTTCTATTCTAATTAAACTATTGCAATGTAATAAGTGTTTCTTATGCAGTGCTGCAGCACTTTGGTGGGACTTTGCAAGAAATGAGCATCGACATTGAGCTCATTGTTCATTGCACTGCCCCAGGAATAAGGAATGAAGGGAGACATGCATAGTCAGTCATCAAATGGATTGGACAAAACAATCAAACCGTAATCAGACTGAGGTTGGTTAAGGCATCAAGAAAACATAACTCACAAGAGGTAAAAGTAAAATATGCCAAAGACAGGTTAGAAATTAAATTAAAGTCAGATTGTATTGAAAACTGGAAGAGATATCAAGAAAACAACATATCCATGATCAGATTTCATTAGTCGGTGCCACTTCCATAAACTAAGTAGTAAAAGGTCTCTGCCCTACCCTGTCTCCACCTCAGTGGAAAGTGCTCAAACCTTTAAAATTAGTTGAGTGAGGTAGCATAAAGAGGATGCCCCATTTTATAAATCTCCTGTTTAGTGATAACTTCTTTTTAGCTTTATTTATGGTCTAGACTACATTAAAATCAATCAACACCTTTTACAACCAAATGCATTATATGGTGACAAAATATATATAGAGGTTGACCGATTAATAGAATACATACAGATATAGATACTGTATATAGATAGACATGAAAGAGTTATGCAGAGGACATCTAATATTTACTCTGAATTGTACCAATCTAAAAATAGCCTTTTTTTTCTTGGCAGCAAAGCATTAACATTTCCTCTGACTTTGTTCCTGCAGAGAACCCTGCTATATAAAGTGTTTCCCCTGCTAGGATGATGTACTACTGGCAGTACCTGAAGAGAATATTTTTTTTTACTCAAATTGCCTGCAAAACCTGCTAGATTAAGGACATTGATGGATGAAGGTCTCAGAGAATCCTGACATTGTGCTTGCAGGAGCTAGTAGACAAGATGTAAGCATATGGAAAAAGCTGGACATGGATAGAATTAGCTGTTAGCTTCACTGATGAGAGCAATTCAGAGACATGTGTACATTTCTGTTGGTGATAAAATTGAAAGTCAAGCAAGGGATCTGAACTTATCTTGATTCCTCAGTAATGTATTGAAGTGCTACTCTATACATTTCTCCTGTCTAGAGTGAAAGTTATAGGATTTTAATTAAAGCTAAATGATCCCACTTCTGCTATAAATTATCATCAATTTTTTGTATTTGGATGCCATTAATTCCAGTGAACGGGGAGAGAACCACTGGAACCCTGTGTTTTGACCAGTAATGTGTCTATTTCATATTACAAAGTGAAAATAAAAAATATAACCTCATATTTGTATGAGCATGCACATATTTTTACGTCAGCGTTTCTCAAATATTTCCGCAGTTTTGCAAAATTTTCAGCAACGCAAAACAGGACAGATTCATTAGTTATAACTAAGGATAAGAAAACTAATGCATTTTGCTACATACAAACAATCATAAAGTCACAGAAATTTTGCCAAAATAAACTGGGGTCAAAGGGAAGACAAAATTACATTGTAGTTAAGGCATTTTAGATCACTTTTGCCTTTATTATGCATATAATAAATTATAACATTTTTAATAATAAGTGACCAATTCAAGAATTTGCACCTTGTATTATAAAGTCATATATATGACCCATATGAACCCTCCCCACTCAAATAGACCTAAGTGCAAGTGGCAGAAACTAAAGTTAGCAAAATGAATGAAATGCTATGAAACAAAACTTCGCCAGCATTTGGCTGCAGAGACACAACTTCAGATGTTATTGAATTAGCATAGTGGTAGAGAATTTGTGCCTGGCTAAGTGGCACATAGTGTGGTAGAAATTCGCCCTTCATGAATTAGTCCATTTATCTTTTCAACTATAACCTTTAAACCAAAGATTAAGATGGCAGGTAAAAATATATTGATATAATTTACCATTGTACACAGCCTGTATTAAAAATGAACTAGGACATTTTTCTACCTTGACATTCATAGTAGATGAGTTTGAAAAAAGACTGCCATCTGTCAGTTTCAGCCTCTGTTTTCTACTGTAGGTGAGCTTGCCTAATTGCTAGAAGTTGTTGTAGATGAGCTGCCTTAAAATATTTGTAAAAAAAAAAAGGGAAGTCCCAATCTGCTATTTTAAATTGAAGTGAAGTCGGTTTGGATATTCTGTGTTTAAGGTATCCCTCAATACATTTATGAAAAGTGTATTGTAAGTTCCTTAATTTTTTAGGAGTCATTGGGATTGATGTTAAATAAACAATTTTGTGAAGAATGCTCATGTATTTGCTTCAGAAACACTACTATTGTTTATATAAATAAGCTGTGTAGCAATGGGGACAGACAAGGCTCAGGTTACATAGCAGATAAGCTCTGTAGAACCCAATTATGTTATCTGTTATTCATTATTTAACCTGTGCCATATAACTTTTTTTCAATTTCCCCCATTCCCCCTACACAAGCAGCTTTTTTATATGAACTATAGTAGTGCTTCTGAAACAAACACATCAGTTTAACCATTGCAGGGCAACAGTACATGATATTTTCATTATTATTGTTTCGTGTTACTGTTCCTTTAAAGAGGCAAAATTAGAGTCATATAGCGAATCATATGAAGATGTAATTTTGGTGACAAAGGTACTGTAGGTGATAAAGTCTCTTTTCCAAGTTATAAATCAACATAGATGTTAATGTTTCTACTGCAGTATGAATTTGATTTATGGGTAGCACTTCTGTTTTTCCCCATAATGATTTTGTTTATAGATCATGAACTTTATTCAGAGATGGTAGAAAACAGAGGGTTAGTTATTGTTAGTAAGAAATCATTGTCAAATAATGCCATGTTAAAATGGTGAGAATAAACAGCACATTTTGCAGCAGTTCCTGCACTTGATCGAAGTTCATTACTAGTTCATATATTCGCCATGTTAAAATGGTTTGGCAATACTGTAACCCAAGTAATGTCATGATTGTTTTGAATCACAGCTGCTAAGGACCCTCTACGTAGAGTGCAAAGTAAAGGGGAAAGAGGGCATTCCTACCTAGTGCTATAGGAAACTGGAACTGCCTTATAAAAATGGAAAGTGAGTGTTAAAAAGGTTGCTGGAGAGCTATTATATCTAAATCAGTCAGTCATTCTTTTCCTTTTTGCCCCTTCTTTTCCACTCCTATCGCTTGCGTGACAGCCTTGGATGAAGTCTACCTTGTCCCCATTCACCACTATGCTGCTAAACAGTTTGCTAGGAATTTAGTGGGATAAGTCTATAATTTGTTTAGGATTTTAAATATTTTTAGAAAAA
>CM044431.1:148839413-148854189 GCA_024363595.1 Xenopus borealis
AGTACTGTCGCTCCAGTCAATATCTGGGTAATTAACCCCCCCCCATTATCATTACTTTACCCAAACTATTTGCTTCAGGAGCTTAGCCTCCTCCTCCTCACTTACATTAGGGGGTATATAGCATACCCCTACAATGAATTAGTGAAGAAATCCACCCATAAGACCTCTGTCCCCTCATTCTCTAACATAACCTCCTCCTTTGTTTAAGCTTTTAAATCCTGGCTAACAAACATACATACCCCTCCTCCTTTTCTATTGCCTCTTTCCCTCCGAAACAAAGTATAGCCGCTGATATTAACTGCCCAGTCATGCGACTCATTCAGCCATGTTTCGGCCACAGCAATCACATCACACAATAAGGTTGTTTTACCACCAATATGGATCCATTCATCTTAGTTACCGTCAAGCACAAGGTACTGGTTTATTATTACAGAGAAAAAGGAAATTATTGAAGAATCAAGAAATGTAATCATTTGTATGCTATGGGGGATGGCCTTCGTGTAATTCAGAATACTAGTGTCTGTGTTTTGGTTTTCCTTATTATTTCCCACTATATGATTACATATGAAAAAAAACTAAAGCCAGGCAGCAGAGATGTTATGCAAACATTTAGATATAAACATGACAGCCAATAGTAGCATGTCAAATTAGGGCCTCTATTATGAAGCTGTAAAAAGTGGTACAGAAAAAAAAATCCCAAAAAACTTTTTATACAGCCAAAGATTCCCCAAATTTACTGCACTGCTTTTCTTGGGGCGACTTTTGGGGTGACTTTTTCTATGCAAAATACAGTGAAGTCAACGGGCGTTATTTAAGCATGACGTTTTTCACATAAAATACATTGATGCAATGTTTTTAATGGGAACATTTTGCTGTGGTTTTGTGGAATTTCACTGTGAATCCATACCTAGTGAAAATCCAGCTTAACAAGTATTATTGATACACAGAGAGCATTAGTTTCACATAAAATAGTATTGTTATTTTGTTTTAATAACTGCCATAGTTACATGCATACATGTAAAGTTAACATAATGCAGAGTCATTTTAAATGATAGAAGTCTAAAATGTAACATGTGAAGCCTCCCCTTACCAGCCTACACTGCTGGTTACTTTGGAGTTCATCCTCTTATAGTGAGGTTGGTAGAACATGAAAATGGCAATTCTGTTCCTTCCTTACTGCATTTTTCATCAAGGGCTGAGCTTTCATTGAAAATAGGGGCTTAACTACAGAGGAAGCAGACCTTGTGGCTGCAGGGGGGGCCAGGAGGTACAGTATAAGGAGCCCAATGAGGCCCTAATTAAAGGGATACTGTCATGGGAAAACATGATTTTTTTCAAAATGCATCAGTTAACAGTGCTGCTCCAGTAGACTTCTGCACTGAAATCCATTTATCACAAGAGCAAACTGATTTTTTTATATTCAGTTTTGAAATCTGACACGTGGCTAGCCATTTTGTCAATTTCCCAGCTGCCCCTGGTCATGTGACTTGTGACAGCACTTTAGGAGGGAACGGCTTTCTGGCAGGCTGTTGTTTTTCCTTCTCAATGTCACTGAATAGAATGCAGTGTGACATGGGTTTTTACTACTGAGTGCTGTTCTTAGATCTACCAGGTAGCTGTTATCTTGTGTTAGGGAGCTGCTATCTGGTTACCTTCCCATTGTTCTGTTGTTAGGCTGCCGGGGGAGAAGGGAGGGGGTGATATCACTCCAACTTGCAGTACAGTAGTACAGAAGTTTATCTGAGCACAAGTCACACGACTTGGGGCAGGTGGGAAATTGACAATATGTCTAGCCCCATGTCAGATTGCAAAACTGGATTTCAGTGTGGAAGTCTACTGGAGCAGCACTATTAACTGATGCGTTTTGAAAAAAGCATGTTTTCCTATGACAGTATCCCTTTAATTAACAATGTCAATGTAAATTGATAACACAGGACAACATCTGGATATGTTGGGGGGCCTAAAATAAATTTGCTTCAGGACCCAGTAACATCTAGTTACGCCACTTACTTAAGAGGTACAGTAAGAGAGGGCACAAAACACGTCAGCAGACTCTTATTTTTGCAATTAAACTATGTGAATCTGTTATTATCAATAATAAAGATGTTGGTATTATACTGTTAGACCTTTGTGAAAAATGTGTCAGGAAGGAGTAGAATTGAGTTGTCATTTAAGGAATCCTTAGTTGATTTTCTCACTACAGGCATGGAATCCGTTAACAAGAAACCCATTACCAAAAAGCTCCAAATTATGGATCTAGACTCATTTTTAAGCAAACAACATTTTTAAAACTTCTGTTTTTCTCTGTAATAATAAAACAGTACTTTGTACATGATCCATAGTAAGATGTAATTAATCCTTATTGGGGAAAAACCACAAAAGCCTATTGGATTTATTTTTTAATATTTGGTTTTCTTTTTTTAATCTGACTTTCCAAATTGCGGAAAGATCTCTCATTTAAAAAAAACCCAGGTCCTGACCATTTTGGATAACAGTTCCCATACCTGGATAATACCTGTCATTTCATAAAACTCAAAATTTAGCAAAAACTCCATGAGATGAATTGGGGCACATTTGTTTTGAGTACATATTTGCTATACAGTATTTAGCAGCACTGATGCTGTTCATTTGATGCTTAGTGAATATGCTTATAAGTATCTATAGCTATATATATCTATAAATCTGCTTACAATAATATGCATTTAGTTATATTCTTAGTTATTTCATATTTTCCTCATTATACAAATATAAAGGCATTATAGCATTAAAGAGAAGCTAGGCTACAGTAGATAGCAGTATGTTTGAAAATTAAGTAGAAATAAGCTTGGTTGTTAAGACAAATTATATGGCTGATAACTTGCCATCTAAGTGACAGTTATCTGAGACAATACTCAGATAAAATTTAATAAGTAGTCCATCCCATATACGTGATAGCTAGTGATGGGCGAATCTGTGGCGTTTCGCTTCGCCGAAAAATTAGCGAATTTTCAGCGAAATTCGCGAAACGGCGAAAAAATTTGCAAAAACGAGTGGTGCTGATGTTTTGTCGTGCGCCAAAGTTGACGCGCGCGTCAGAATAGTTTTGACGCACAGTGCAATGCAATAAAACTGCCAGGTGAAATGCATACCCCCAACAGTCCCTTTTTTTGGAGGGACATTCCCTCTTTTGACAGCGCAACCTGCAGTCCCTCATTTCATTTGTATTGGAAAGTCCCTCTTTTCTCTGCACAGAATAGCCAGAAAAAGAAAGAAGTTTCTAACTTAATTGGCTTTTGGCAGTGAGCCTAGAAGAACAGCTAACAGGTGCAAAAAAGATGCTTTTTAACAATTTTGATATAATAAAATGAGTAATTGATTGTATTTGTAACAGTTTAGATAAGTAGAAATATTTTCAAACTTTCATAGCCTGCCAAATTTGGTAAAACGAACATGTTAATTAGTGGGTGTGGCCACAAAAATGTGTGTGGTCATAATGTTGCAGCGCTACGTATGGAAGAAAAAATTTCTGTCCCTCTTTTTACTTCCAAAATGTTGGGCGGTATGGAAATGTGAAAAAAAATTTGTCATCTTTTGCTTTGTGTGTGAATGTGCTGAATAGCATTGGAGTCAATGAGAAGAGCAATTTACACGCGTGTTTCACTTAGTATACACACATGCCCTGCATTGTTACTGGACTCTTATCTTTTCAAAAGAAAAAAAGGCCTCCCATTTTGAAAGCTTCTTAAAAACATCTGTGATTATTATTTAAAATAGTGAAACATTAAAAAGGCATATTTTAATATGTATTCATTTATTTTTAAAAATATTTTCACTGCACAGATTGTGCTGTTTTGAAGTGAAGCGACGAACTTGGCGCGAGACGAAACGAGACGCACGGCGTAACAAAACACGCAGTGAATTTTCGTGAGCGTTTTGCCGAAACTTTCGCCATCAGCGAATGTCGGAAATTCGCCGCGAATTCGCCCAGGGCGAATTTATTTGCCCATCACTAGTGACAGCTGTTTTTTTTACAGACAGATATTTCAATGAGTTTTAGAAAACTTAATCACAGAGAGCTGAAGTGCTAAACTAAGAAACCAATCACTGTTTCACAATCAAGAAAAGCATGTAACAGAACACTTCAAAGAAATACATGGAATAATTTTCTACAAAAAAGCATGTGTGTGTGTGTCCGTGTGCGTATATACTTCAAATTACATGGATCTACAGTATATAAATACTTATGTATATATGGAGGATAATTGTATTTGATTAGATAAAATCTACATAATAAGTAAAGACAACAGAATTTCTTGCCATTTCATATCTGACTGCACCAGATAACACCTTATGGTACAAATCACTTATTATACATATTGTTACAGTATGATTATATGAGTATTAACATATGTACAGTCTTGCATATTATAAAAAAAACTATTTTTTTCACTTATGAACATCTTCATCTCTACAATGGCTGTGCTACAGTAACATATTTTATTACAATTTTTCTAATCTAAATGAGTCCAGGTGTTGGGTATTTGTACATTTGAAATTAACTTATTATGTTGTGTTTTGGTGCCTCCTACCAGACGACTTAGCCATTAAAGGGGTTGTTCACCTTTGAGTTAACTTTTAGTATAATGTAGAGAGTGATATTCTGAGACAATTTGCAATTGGTTTTCATTTTTTATTGTTTATGGTTTTATAGATATTTAGATTTTTGTTCAGCAGCTCTCTGCATTGCCAGCAATTTGGTTTCTAGGGTACAAATTACCCTAGCAACCCTGCATTGATTTGAATGAAAGACTGGAAAATGAATAGGGGGTGGACTGAATAGAATGATAAGTAATAAAAAGTGGTAATAATACATTTGTAGCCTTACAGAGCATTTGTTTTTAGATGGTGTCAGTGACCCCCATTTGAAAGCTGCAAAGAAACAGAAGAAAATTGTGAAAACTATGAAAAATAAATAATGAAGACCAATTGAAAAGTTTCTTAGACTTGGCCCTTCTACAATATACTAAAAGTTAACTTGAAGGTGAACCACCCCTTTAAAGCGATGCTGAAACTGTATAAGAGACTATTGCCTGAATGAATGTGATCATAATGCTTTTCAGCGGTGCACCTACCCACAATTCCTGGCATAGCTTCTTTAAAAACTTGTGAAGTCATCAACCCAACTTCCAATACATCTAAGTAAATTAAATAGAATATTTTAGCAGCCATATAACCACAAATATAATTTTACTTGTTTGCCATCGGTTACTGCCCTCAGCAACTTTTCCCAGTGTTGAACCACTGTGCCTGTGTGCACTACTTTTGATTATTTTAGATGTTTGTAAGGTTTTTGGGATAGTGTTGATGAAAGTATCAGTGATGTGGCTGGGAACAGACAACAATCTGGATTAATGCCATTGAACTCTATAAGGTTCATTTATGAACACATCCAAAAATGCAGCTTAGCTAAAATTGTGCATGTATTGTGACTATTTTTAAAGGCATTTGCAGTCAAACATGCTCCTTGTACTTTCACATAGTGCCAATGTGTCCATTCTGCCCCCGTTGTATATAATAGGTAATTCCTTGAAAAAACTCTGCTTATTTTAAAGGGGTTGTTCACCTCTGAATAAAGTATTTAAGCATGATGTAGAGCCGTGCTGTCCAACTTCTGTGGTACCGAGGGCCGAACTTTTTCTGGCCTCTGTGGTGGAGGGCCAATAATGGAAGTCAGTGTTGACCACTCCCCCTTTAAACCACACCCACTGTAAACCACACCCACTTTACCTCAAGAACTTTTAAGATCATATCCACATTAACGGTTGTAGCACACCAAAAAACCAAATGGTTGGTGCTCACTGCAGAGATATCATTTATCACTCATATGTGAAAATTTTTAATCAGTCATAAGCCTAAACCTCCCCTGTAAAATACAGAAATCCCCCCAACACATGATTAAACACTTTAGGGAGCCCCAATAACTATTTCCAAATGCTAAAAAACACCCAGAACAAACCTCTACCACGCTTACATCCCTCAGGTAAGCTCAGAATGAGCTTGGCAAGCAGAGTTTGAAACACACAAACAGCACTGGGCAAGCAGAGTATGACACACGCAAATAGCACTGGGCAAACAGAGAATGGCACACAAGCAGCACTGGGCAAGCAGAGTATGAGACACATAAGCAGCAATGTGCAAGCAGAATATGGCTCACACAAGCAGCACTAGACAAGCAGAGTATGACACACACAAACAGCAGTGGGCAAGCAGAGCATAGCACACACAAGCATCACTGGGCAAGCAAAGTATGAGACACACAAGCAGCACTGGTCAAGCAGAGTATGGCACACACAAGCAGCACTGGGCAAGCAGAGTATGACACACACAAGCAGAGTATGGGACACACAGGGAGCATAGGGAAGGCAGAACAGAACATGAGACAGGAAAACCTATTAGGACCACTCTAAGATGTACTACATATAGTGACACACTGTTGGGGTGTGAACAATAGAAGTGTTACAAGTGTGAACAATGCAGGGGGATTGGAGATGTGAACAATTAAGGAGATTAGTCTGAATTTGAGGATTAAACAATGCAGGGCCCAGTTACTCACTGTAGTGATAACTTTGAAATAGTGATGGGTGAATCTATCCTGTTTAAATTAGCGAAACGAGTCGTGTCATGTTTTTGACGTGTGTCGCGCTATTTTTGATGCACGGCGCGTTATTCTCAGCGTGTCGGGTCATTTTAGGCGCAGAGTACCCTTTTGAGGGTGAATACCACAGAGTTAACAAAATTAAGGACAGCAATTTCCATGTTACAATGGTACTTGAGTGCAATACATGTTATCTCCATTCTATATATAACCTGAATATATATATTCATCATGGTATAATGAGCCTTATTGAATATAATGAGAACTATGTTGTGTTTGTTATGATTAAAGCCTTCTTCTCTTTCAGCATTCTTTAATCCACTCAAATAGTAGTGTGCCTTTACTTCAAACATGTGTTTATTATGAGCATTCTAGATAGACACAAATCTGAAGATTAACCATTGTTTGCAGAAAAAGACTTGTATTCAAATCTCCTATTCGCTTCTTGGGACTGCAGAAATATTTTTTGGAATGCACAACGGCTTTACATTTAGTGTACTTAAGCCAAATACTGCTTAGTAAAGCTGACAACTGTCCTATAATCCTCTTTAAATGTCATCTTGCTTTAATTCCAGACAAAAGCAGCCCTAAATTAGCAGTTCCAAAACAGTGCAAAGAAACTAAAATTTAAGCAAATGAGAGAGGTTTTGCATTTTTATAGATGAGAGGTGGATAAATCTGTAGACTGAGAATAAGTGCCATGTCTCATAAGAACAGAAGGGTAATGTCATAGGACTGCATGAAATAAAAAAGGAATTGGTTTAATACATTATGATCAGACAAGCAGCACTTTAAACATTTCAGATGCTGATTACTGATTTGCAACTCCCAGTATTTCCCAACAGCCAGAATACCTATTTCAATAACTGCTGTAGAAACCACAATAACACAGCATGCCCCTGTCCTGAAACCCATTAGTAAAAAGTAAATATTAGATATATTAATAATATGCTAAATTATATGATAAATGTTTAAAGGTTTGGCCTAACAAAATTCATGAATAAAAAAAAGCTAAAAAGTTTAGGTCAAAAGACCTAAGCCTAACTCACTGATACAACTCAAGTGATCCAGTCAGGTAGGTATTGACATACAGCTTGCATCTTTAAATGCACTCTTAAAACACAACACCTAGCAAGAACGGGTGAGGAGTTGCTTGTATTTTACAGTGTAGGACCTTGGAGTGCAGGGTTGCTACTGTCTTCCAGAATTTCTGGGCTACTGTACAAGTCCGCCTCTAAAGCAGGATGAGATATTTGGATTGCCACTAAGTTTGCTGATACAAAAGAGAGTATACTACCATCAGAAAATAATTTTGTTTGTGCTTTCACTAGAGACTGCACAAGTACTGTCCTCCTAGCCATGTCCCAAATGTTTTCCCAGGTCTTTTCCAATATGTTGATGTTAAGATCATCTTCCCATTTGGACATGTTGTATGGTTGCGGCATTGGTTGCTAAATGGGAGTATAGTAATGAAATTAGATGATTATGTAAGATTTTCTGTGGCATATAAAGTAGTTTCAAAATATGTAAGGGATTGATTTGTCTGAATATTGGTTTTGGATTCCACATAATGTCTGATTTGTAAGTATCGATAAAAATTGTTTGTTTGGGATATCATGCTCTACTTTGCATTGTTGAAATGAAAACAACCTTTCTGTCTACTAAAAAAGTAGTTATGGTAAGCATTTTTGCCCTTATCCAGAGTAAGAACTCTGCTGGGTTGCACCCCGGTGGGAAATCTTTGTTGTTGAAGATTGTTATATGTCTAGAAGTGGAGGTACTTATTTTCATTTTGAATGCTATTTTGTCCCATAAGTCTAGTGCATGTCGTGATGTAGGCATAAGACCTGGGGGTGTTTTTCTGAATTTCTTGAGTATTCAAAAGAGGTGAGCTAGTTTTAAAGTACACATATTGCAAAAATATGTTATCCCCAACCAAAGGTGTGTGCTGATAGAACCCGCTTTCCAGTTGGGGATAACAGTACTTTAAAAAAAAAAAAAAATGCCCCCCCCCCCACCGGAGCTAGCTAGCTTCCATGACAGTGGAGGTGCATGCGCATTAAAAACAGCAGCCCCAAAACTGTGGCCGCTTTTCACTATGCACATGCGAGTGATGTCACACGTGCATAAGCTTCCAATGTCATGGCGGGAGCTCCCGGTGCGAGTTTGCTAGGTGGCTTTTTTTTATTTTTTATTCTATTAGCCTGCACCTTTGGTTACTCACCGAGCAGTTGACCGCAGCACGCCACCACCTATGCAGCTCCCACTGGGCTTTTTCAACCTCCGGATTCCCTGTCGTCTGTCCGCTCCGGCTGCATTCCTACCCCACTTGACCAGTGCTCGCTGAAGTTCGGTGCAGGAACTTGGTGAGAAGTTTCTGTTGCTGCACACATTGGTAGGCCTCACTCTGTTTGTAGTTCTCGCACTAACTGCTGCTATATTATTTAGTTGTTAGGGTCTTGGTGCCACCTTAAGATTTTTAGGGTGGTTTTTATGCTGTGTCCAGGTATTCTGGGGTGCTTATGTATACTTTTGGTGGGTTTAGGTGGAGGAGCAGTTAGTTAACCGGCCATCTTCTTCTGCATCCAAACCACGCCCCATGATTAGCTGTCCATAGAACATGTCTAAAGCTTTGGAGTAGTGAAATGTGCCAGTGCCCTGGATGCCCTAATCTTCATAGCTTGCCATCACTTTGAATATTTGATTTGACAATATCAAGCATTCAAAGCAATCTTCATGCAGGTAAGTCATAAATATTTCTGGTTTCTGTAGCTCCATGTGCCCAAAAAAAGGAATAGCTTGTTTTATTTAGGACCTGAAAATAAGAAATATTCATAGTCATGCAACCTTTCACATCCAGGAGGTCTAAATTGATTTCAGATTACAGGTAAAGTGAAAGAACAAAAGCATAAAAC
The DNA here is from genome assembly GCA_024363595.1 of Xenopus borealis. NCBI lineage: Eukaryota > Metazoa > Chordata > Amphibia > Anura > Pipidae > Xenopus > Xenopus borealis. Next base: position 148,848,963 of record CM044431.1, read on the forward strand.
TATGAAATTGTAAACAAAATGTTGAATAATGTGCAGACTTTGCACAACTTCATGCCAAGGGAAAAACAATTATCACAATTATTATAAACTGCTTAAAAGTAACAGAAATGTAAAAAAAAAAAATCAAATATCTGCTATTTTCACTCCGTTGTCTGCAATGGAATACGTCTGCTATATTTGACAATACCCCCCCCCATAAATTTATTTAACATTCATCTAATATAGTCTCCAGTTCTGTAATAAATGCTGGTTCCCTATTAAAGCAACAGTAACACCAAAACATTAAGCCATTATAAAATAAGTCAAATATACAGTAATGTACTGTTGCCATTCATTAGTTAAAGTTAAGTGTTTGCTTTAGAAAGACTATTCCTGCACCAAAAAGGATTGAAAATTGCAGAATACGTTTCCCCAATGCCAAAGTTCTGCTGCTTTTTTCTCTTTGGCTCTATTATGTATATGGGAAGCTAACACTACATGCTGGTACAAGAATACAAGCTGCCATGAATGACAGGACTAGGGCATAAGAATGGAACCTTTTTTCCCTAGTGATATAATTTATTATTGTGTTACTGTATGTCTGCTCGTAAAAAGGAAGTGACATTTAAATACAGTGTGAGGTTTTGTACAATCTTAATCTATGACTAAATGACCTGTAAAAGATGAAAAGCATCTGTTACATCTGGATAGGTTTAGTCATTTTTCAACTGCATCATCTAAGTTTCAGTGGTCTATTCCAGGGGTCCCCAACCTTTTTTACCCGTGAGCCACATTCAAATGTAAAAAGAGTTGGAGAGCAACACAAGCATGAAAAAGTCCTTTAGGGTGCCAAATAGGGGCTGTGATTGGCTATTTGGTAGCCCATGTGTGGACTGGCAGCCTCCAAGAAGCTCTACCTGGCACTATACTTAGTTTTTATGCAATTAAAACTTGTTTTCAAGATTGGAATTCAAAAATAAGCACCTGCTTTGAGGACCATGAGAGCAACATCCAAGGGGGTGGAGAGCAACATGTTGCTCACGAGCTACTAGTTGGGATCACTGGTCTATTCTGTACCAGCCTGCTGTTATATGAGGAAAGTATGATTTCCTCCTTTAAGCTGGTGATCTGGGACTTGACTCCATGTTATCTGTGGTTAGTGTCACTCAATTATTACTGTAGACAGTCTATATATGAATTTATTCACAAAATGTCTTATTGCACATAATATATTGATAATGGGTGAGTGAAGAAGAACATTTGTCTTTTTCTTTGTCTTTTTCTGTGTGAATTCTGTGGTCACAGCCTCATTGCAACCCCACCTAATAATTTAAAATTGTTAAGTGGTGAGCACACGTTTCTTTTTTTATGTATAGTGCAACACATTTTATAATTTACACACTCTACTTAACTTGCTGAGTTTTGCCAATACATTAATTAATTTAAAATTACTATTTGCAATACTTACTATCATCTCTCTTTCTATCTATCTAGCTATCATCCATATCTATCTATCTATCTATCTCTCTGTAGACTTATGTTACACAAAACAAAGTTTCCTAACAAAAATAATAATGAAATGATTGGGTAGTCAGTGCAGGAGAAATACAGTATATTTCCAGCAATCAGCTATTACAGATACGCAGGAGTTTCTTATTTCAGTATTATTTTAGGTTTGGGAAAATGTCAGGATTCTGTCAAATTTTCTGTTACAATTCCAGAAAACAATAGCTATAAATATGAGCTGAGGGATATGGGTCAGTTGTTAGTGTAACATTTAAAGATCACTTTAATTTAAGAATAATATCTTTTAAATGACCTATACATTTGACTGTTACAGAAAGTGAACAAAATATGAAATTCACTGCCTCTGCAAAAAGTAAAATAATTTAAATCCCATTGTTTCCCAAACAACAATCGGATTACTTTAATCCTGCCTGTCACTTTTTGATGTGCCTGTAGTACAATTGCTTTTTTCATCTGTAAAGGACTTTGAGACATAAGCAATTGGTTTTAAATTGTTTTGAAAACGATTATATATTCCACTCTATTTAATGCTATAAAAGTAAATTCATCAAAACTGAACCTGATATTGTATTCATTGAGTGAGTCTAAAACATTATTCCTGTTGCATGTTATCAGTATATTTTAGGTATATATGTCCAGATTCCTAAAATTGTGTTTCTAATATTGCCATAATGGTTACTTATATTGAATAGGAAGAAAAGAGTCACAATTTAGATAGGAGATTACACCTGGCCCAGTCAATTTAGATCTCAGAGTTTATAAAGCTGAGGCACACAACAGTTGCGTTGATACCAGAAGCATGTATCAACGCGTGCTATCAGTATATATGTCCAGATTCCTAAAATTGTGTTTCTAATATTGCCATAATGGTTACTTATATTGAATAGGAAGAAAAGAGTCACAACTTAGATAGGAGATTACACCTGGCCCAGTCAATTTAGATCTCAGAGTTTATAAAGCTGAGGCACACAACAGTCGCGTTGATACCAGAAGCAAGTAATAAAACGAACCTGTGTAAGGCCAACTAAGCTCATGCTGCAACATATAGTAAATCCACAAAAAAAGTAAAAGGGGAAATATAGTACTAAAAGTAGGCATTAAAATACCGATGACTATAGAGATTGAGAGGTTTCCAAACAAGCACATCTTCCTTGATATTTATACCTTGAGGTGGATGATATTGAGTCAGATCACTATGGATAAGATATTCAAACCTGCCTGATCAACATCTGCACAATATTTCGGAGGGCCCCATACAAGGGTCGATAAGGCACTGACTCTGTAGCAGCTTTTATTGGTCTGTATATGTTCCCAGTAAAACATTTTCAATACTTTGCTTCTAAGGGCCCTTACACACGGGCGTTTTTACCTGTGCTCCCCTGCGTTCCTTTTTGCTGCGTTCAGCCGCAGGGGAGTGCAGGTATAGACGCACTCAATTATTTTCAATAGGGCTGTACTCACACGAACGCATGTAGGCGCGAAACGCAGGTTCAGACACAACATGCTGCATTTTTCCTGTGTTTGGCGCCTTCATGCTTTCGTGTGAGTACAGCCCCATTGAAAATAATAACTGCGGCTGAACGCAGCAAAACGGAACGCAGGGGAGCGCAGGTAAAAACGCCGGTGTGTAAGGGCCCTAAAGATATTTGTAAAAGTAATTACAATGGAAAGAATTTAAAGATCAGACCCACCTTGCAGCAAATGTTTCAGTTCATCCCAGAGGTGTTCAGCTGGGTTTATTTTATGGCTCTGTGCACACTAGTGAAACAAGTTCTTCCACTGCTGAAACAAAAAAGCCTTCAAACAAGTACTTGTACACTGAAGCCTTAAGGTTGCTTTCAATCAAACAGGGGCCCTAGCCAAAACCATGGAAAACAAATCCAGACCATTATTCCTTCACCACCAAACCACCATTATGGATTCAACCAAGTAAGGTTCTCCTGGCATCTGCATACCCAGACTTTTCTGTCAGATGTCCACATGGAAATCACCATGAAGGATAAAGAAGGGCATGGCACAGGAGAATGGCACAAATTGCACAAAGTTGGAAAGAAGGACACAGATCAGAGGGAAGCATGTTGGGAAAGGTTCTCAGGTGAAGCAGGAAATTATTCATTACCACCACCTGAAAGTTACAACATTAATAGCTTGCATGGAGCTTATGTGACATCATCTAAAAAAAATCAGTCTCTCCAGCAGTCAGAGAACCAAAACTAATAATAGTGGCCAGACTAAAGCTGCTACTGCAGCATTCTAATTGTCACTCACATTGATGACCATTTCCTGAGGGAGAATGAAAGGACACACCCAGACCTTATTTCAACATGTCCTCATAGGAGAAAGGACCTAGTATCATTGCATTTTTAGCAGGTACGTTTTTTCTAAATCTTTTTACAGACATTTTTGAGAAAGGGGAATATACTCTTAAAAGATTGATATCACAAAATATGTCTAATTTGATGGAACATTTTATGGAACTTTTGTATTGCAAAAGAAATGAGTACTGTAATTATATCTGTATTGTTGTTATAGAATGTATACAAAAGAACTATGTGATCATCATTGCTCAGCATACATTCAAGACAAAATGTGGTGGCACTAAAATAGTTTAGTTTTTTGCATCTCAAAAATTCTCCATTGGCTCAAACTGGAGTTTGTGTGATTAAATCCAGCAATAACATTTTTAAAAAATTGTAGAAATAAAATTGTCATTACCATCGTGTGCAAGCATTAAATGACTATGAATATAGAGCAGATGGTCTTATAAGGCATTCAGTTTTAAGAGCATGTCACCTATTTGTTTATATTTTGATATTTTTATGGGGTAATTTAGATTATAACAATTTGTGCCTAATAAAACAATGAAAAATTACTGGAATAAGATTATTTTGCACAATATATTACCAGCACACATTTTCTTCAACACTACAGATTAACAAATGATTTTTGCTAGATTTGGGTGGTTTTACAAGTTACAAGAATTTTCATGAACCCATGCTAGAATTTAACCTTTTTTTTGTTGGTAAAAAATGTTTTTTTTTTATAAAAAAAAAAGTTAATTGACAATGTATTTGGCACAAGAAAAAACAGAGATAAAACATCTATAAGGGTTTTGACACAAGAACCTTTAATGAATGGGGTTTTATATGCAAAGACAAATGCACAAATGCAACTTGCTGTAAATTAACCCTCATGTATCCCTTAAGTATAAGTATAAAACATCATCCAAAAGCACAAATAATAAGGACCTACTGAGACTGACCTAGATACTCAATGCCATCAATAATTTTAACACTAACAACATAACAAGACAAACAGGGAATTTAAACCATCTGAAGTCATTGTTTGCCTTTCGTTATGAGAAATCTTTAAGGAAACCCAGCAAGGGTTTTATGCAGGGTTTTATGCTGAAAAATCAAACTGATCTTCATCATTTCACTCATACAGGTTTTCGAAATGAAGAAAGACTTCAGCATCTTTCAGGTACTTTTAGGTGCTTTTAAGGCTTGAGCAATCTTAAATTGGCTTATATTGGCGGTGGGCACCGTGCAGCTCTCCCTCTTCTGCTTTGGTCACTGCCTCCTCCTCACTGTCATCTCCTGTGCAGCTCCTGCCCTACCAGGTCCCCCTCCAGTTCCTTGGCCCTAAGATACCTTTCTCCCCCAACTTCTTGTTGGCCCAGCTCCACACGGACATTCATTTATCAGAGGGGTGCACGTCA
>CM044431.1:148859659-148880207 GCA_024363595.1 Xenopus borealis
CGAATGTGAGATAATAAAGGCGGTTTTATTTCAACTGGGAGTGCTGCAATCTTTGAGATACCTTTCTCCCCCAGCCACCCCCCACCCAGCCACAGCCTACCTGGTAAATCTTCTGTCAATGCAACCACCCTTCCACCAGATGATGGCTTGCGCTACCTCTAACTGGTGGATCCCCAGCTGCCATTATTTTGCTAAGATGGCTATCCCTTAACTCCCCAAGCAGGTGGAGTCCCTGCTGCTGAATCATGCTGTTGGCAGCAGGGTGCACTGTACCAAAGACACATGGACCAGCAGGCATTGGCAAGGGAGGTTCATATGATATACTGTACACTGGGTCACTCTGATGAATGCTTGGGAGGGTGCAGGAAGGGATTCTTCCCTTAGGCTAGAGGAGCCTTCCTGTGGGATTAAGGGAAACCACATACAGCCACTTCATACTACACCTCCTCCTCTGTTTCCACACCCCCAGGGAATCCCTGCAACTCAACTTCAGTTTCGCACAACTGCTGTCAGGCTGACCTGCCGATGTGCAGTGGAATTCGACCTTGCCCTCTTTGAGCAGGCCTCATGCTTTGTTAGCAAGGACAAGGCATATGTAAGTGATGTCATAAAACCTGGTTTTCACACATTAATTGGCCTGCTACACAAAAGGGATATGCCTGAGAAGGAAGAGGAGTATAGGGCTGTAGGCAGGCAGAAGGGGCTGTGAGGCACGACAAGGTGGAGATGCTGCCCAATTAGGAGGATGACTTAGAGGAGGGTGAAATAGAGGAGGCGTGGTTGCAGGGGGAGCAGAGCCAATTCACACAACACCTACACACCAGCTACTGTCCTCAGCTGGGAGGGCACGGAGAAGGTGCAGGATGACCTGATGACAGTCAGGAAGAAGTTGGTTGTGGGCAACTCTTCTATGCGGCTGCCAATGTGCAGAGATCCCTCATGAGTGATTCCCAGATCTCTTCCATTAAAGATCAGGAAGATTACTGGGTAACATACATCACATATTGAATGTTATCAGAGATATCTTACTAATGGGTAACCCTCCACCTTGCATTTCTCAAATTGCCCTGTAATTTTCCAGTGATGATTTGCTCATCACCAGATGCAACATAAATGCTTTAATTTGTTGTGAACCAGCATTCAAATTGTGTAAGCTTCTTTTCCTTCCTTCTGTTTTACTGCTTTCTCAAAGGTTTTTTTCTCAGCCTTTCGTAAAACAGCAATTGGGTAACCTCTTTCAATAATTTTTCTTTCAGTTCCTCTGCTTTGGAATAAATTAAATATATGGAATATCATGATACTAAAGGCACCAATGGTTTGATTATTAGATAAACTGCATAGGACTCTATTTCTATAATTTAGTTTAAGTTTATCATTTCAGTATAATATGTATCATAAATACTCAATAATATGAAAAAATGTTAATAAAACATATTAAATCCTGAAATTACTGTTTGGCTTCAAAGAAATTCTTATTTTCTTTATTTGTATTAGCGGGTAACTCAAGAGACCCTTCATCTCACTGATGAACGTAATAATATGTTATCATCAGTCCAGTAGAAAATCCATCTACAGAACAATTTAGATCAGCCCTGTGGCTGATAATAAACATGAGTATTAAGGTCTAAAATATAACCAAATTTAAAGACTTAAGGCTTGTTTTATTTTGTTAAATCCATCTCCTTCCACATACCTTTTATTGGAACATGTTGGCTGTATATAGAATTGCACAGTCTTATTTAAAGTTTTCACAATGTCAAATAACTGCAGAATGTTCATTGTTAAAATCAAAGGCATGTACTTTGGGGTAATCCTTCAGTGATCTGAAGAATCACTATAATTACTTATACTGCTATCTAGAAGCCCTTGTGTATTTCGCTGATTCTCAGTGCTTCTTGTAATGACAATAAGGCACCATGTGTATATATATGTAAATGGCAGTACTAATAAATACAACAATTTTTTACATATATGAGTAGTTTCTTGCTATATAAAAAGAAAATGCTGATCACAATGATTCATGTAGATATTAAACAGGTAGAGGATTTGTCATCCGGAAATCTATTATCCATAAAGTTCTAAATTATGGAAAGGTCTCCCATTGACTCCATTTTAATAAAATAATTCAACATTTTAAAACATATTTGCTTTTTCTCTGTTATAACAAAACAGTACCTTGTAATGTATCCCAATTAAGATATAATAATCCTTATTAGTGGGAAAAACAATCCTATTGAGTTTCTTTAATGCTTGAATTTTTTTAGCAGACTTTAACTACTGTATGGTGAACAAAATTACATAAAGATTCCTTATCAGGAAAGCCCCACGTCCTGAGTATTCTAGATAATAGGTTCCATAGGTTCCATACCTGTATAGATCAATCACATCTGCAAAATTTGAAATACATTAAATTCCACAACAGAATATGCATCAAGACTATAATTATATTAATAGGGTTTTCCTGAAACCCGATAACCAAAATCTCACAAATATTGTCATATTCTACAGGGTACTATTTAAACAAACAATTGATAATTTTTTTACAAGAATTAAATAGGTAGTAGCATTAACTTTATATTATAGCACTAACCCATGTGGATGCAAAAAGAATTGATTAATTGTAATATTTAAATGTTTTTAGTAACCTTACATCAGTGTGTTCTGCATTACAAAAGGTCAAGCATATCTCATCAGCCCCAAAATTCTGGATAACAGATGTGGCAGATAGTACATCCACAAACCTAGTCTAGTGACTCTGACTCATTTAGTGAAAATTCAGAAAAATGCATTAAAGTCTATAGCCGTCGATTTTTTTGTCACACAATGTAGCATGTCAATTTTTTTGACGCAAAAAGATTTTGCTTATCACGACAAACCACACAAACACACAACAAATACAATAGTTTTTAATGGTAACACATACAATGAATTTCTAAGTTATCAAAATAACTTTATAAATATATGCAAATGGAATACATAATAGGTATCTTAATTAAAGATATTACAGAATGATACATAAAGTGTGAGTTTTGCTCGCAGGGAGAATTTACCTTATCATGGGTGTATGTTAACATAATAAAATGCTCACATTTACAGTAGCAGTAAAGAAAAGATTCCCAAAACCAGATCTGCAATTAGAGGAGAGATGGACATTAAAGTACATTAAAGTATTATGAGTAAAGTTTCAACTGGAATGCCTTATTTCCTTTACTTTTCCTTTTCCCTTTGACCGTGTTGGTAAATTATTCAAAAGATTACAATGTGAAAAATAACTTTATGTAATAAGTTAAAAAGGTGGATCCCTGCTCTATATATAATAAGCAAAAGTAACAAAATCCCTTATATAGGTTACAAGCTGAGGTCTGACACCAGTCAAAAGGTTGTGAGGATAAAGAGAATTATTGAGAAAAAAAGAACCCCACTTGTAACCGATAATTCGAATCAAGTATAGTTGAAAGAACCTTATTAAAGAAATATTATGATTATACTCCTAAAGTACAGTGCAATAAATAGTTGAATCAAAAAATCATAAATTCATCAATTAGAGAATTAATTTATAATAATTCTAAATTAATCAAGTTAATTAATAAATCAAGAGAATCTAATTAATTAAATAGGTGAAAAATTGATTGAAGTACTAATTAGGAAATGGTTACACGATCAATTCATTATATAAAGATATAAATCAAATTAAAAAACCTCAATTTGATTCCCATTTATATTTTAAGACGAATGGTCATATACAATATGTATCTAATCCATGAGCCAAATAATGTGCGGTGCTACTAATAAACTTGAAGATCCGTAATTAAAAATAATTAATTAATAAATAATTTAATATGACCAACATTAGAGGTGAGTTAAAAAACCTTATTGTTAAAATCCATAAAAGGTTAATAAAATGGAAAAATTAAGAGTGGTGGAGCTGTCCTGAAGAGAACTAACTGCCTGTTTGTTGTTCTAAAACCTGGGACACCACAAAGTAAAGGCAGGACAGGGTAACCGGCATAAAAAAAAAAAGTTGTGCACCGAAAATGACGCGATGCGCGTTGAAAACGCAAATTTTTCAGCAAAACGGGATAGATTCGCCCCATCTCTATCTATGGGAGATGGCCTTCCTGTATAATGGATTTCCAGATACCTGTATTGTAAAATAATATTTTTAACCATTAGGGGAGTATTTATTAAAGCTCATTTTTTTATTTTAAAAAAGTCGACCAAACTCCGAACCACGCCCTTAATTTGTTAAAAATTCCTAATGAAGAAGCACATGTTGGGAAAGTCATAACAAAATCAGGCAACAATTTAAAGCATGCAACTCTTTCAAATTGTCAATCGAAATCCACAACTTTTTCGGATTGTCACACAAAAACCAGCCAATGAATGGCAGGATTTTTGGGCGGCATGCTCCCCAGCCACACCCACATTGGTTCAGAAACACTGGGGATATGCAGGAGATACTATCGTTTTTTAAATTTCCCATGCACCCATCCCCATTGCTCCAGTCCTGATTATGTAAATTTGCGAATAAAGGGCAGAGTATGGGGGCGACAAATGGCAGTGGGCCTAGGGGTGCCCGGTATGTAAATCCGACCGTGGGCATAGATTCACATTACACAACATTTAGGTTTAAAAGCATTGAGAACTTGCATCATCACTGACGCACTTCCAGAAAACAGCGTCAGAATGGCCAAAACCCTTGAAAATCATGAAGGCAAAAAACAACTTCCCATTGTAAAAGGAACATCTGCCATTGACTTTTATATAACTTCAACAGGTTATAGCTGGAGTATTTTCAGATTTGGATTTGTCACAGTTTTATCACATAAGTCTGTAAACATTGAGCTTTTTTTACTGTAATTTTTCAGATTTTTTTTCAAAAAACCCAAACAGAAAAATTTGATCTTTAATAAATGTGCCCCTTAATGTGGTGATCAGTGAAAATAAAGATGCCAAAGTAAGACAGAACTATATACAGTATATTTACTATAAATAATATTAAAACATATTTCAGTAAATTCTGTATCAGTAGCGGAACTAGGATAGTATAATATATTGATAATATAATATCGCCTATAGCAAACATCTAAGTTACTGCAAACTAAATAAAATAGCTTACTTGCATTGCAAACTTCTGGCTAAGAAATAAAGTGAAGTTTTAAGGCTTATCATGTCACAAAGGAATATATGTTAAATATGCAGCACATTTTCTTAAATTAGCACTTAGCAAACATTGCCCTGCAGCCCACTGGCTGAAGCACTGGACTCTGGGAATTGCAGATCTGATTTGTGTGTTAATCTCATTTAACCTTGGGCAAGTCGAATCTCCCTGTGCCTCCACTAATTGTTAAAAAGGTCTCACTTGGCTTAAAAAACTCTGTGCAGTGTGCAGAAGACAAGTATCAGCATGGAAGAATAAGAAAAACAATAATATTAAAGAGGAAATCGCCATGCACCTATTAGGTCTATGCAACCGTGTAAATGAAACTAAGAATCAATACGCAGTTCAAGTGGTTGTGGCATATTTAAAAACTCTTGAAATCTTAATCTTGCTCACACTGGTTTCCAAATCCCCTAAGAGCAATGCATATGTCGAATGTTTTCCTGTACAGTTTCCTCACAAGAAATTTTGACTGGAAAACCCTGTGAAAAAAAAAAGTAATTTCCTAAGGCTTCCCTGGAGAAATTTAAAATGTAGCACTTAGTAATGCTCTTCTGGCTATACATCTGTACAGTCTGTTTTTTTGGTAGCAGAGACGTTTCCTTTTTTTTTTATGAAGGCAGCATTAAATTTTCAGTCAGTAACCGGGCTGCTTTCATTCTTCCTTTGCAGATATATTCAGAATGTCTGTGCACAGCATGGCGTTCTCAAAACAGATACTCAGTGCAACCACTGGAGACCATTTCAATTTTGTGGCTCTGCTCTCGAGCAGTCCCTGCCATAAATGAATCAGTGCACAAACTCAATAGGTAAACAGGGGGGAAAAAAGATACAAACATTTCACTTCATATATATTTGGCATTTTTTCTTTTTATAGTTTTTTTTCTAAGGAAATGTAATATACACCACTTCAGTACAGAGATGCCTATTTCTGTTATTCCATTATAACTGGTTCACTAGCTCAACCCATTTGACCAACTAATATTTTTAAGTGAAATACTGCATACTGGTACTTTTGCTAGATTTCATTATTTTAAAATGGCAGGATTTGCCTTTATAACCATAAAACTGAAAGTAATTTTTATAAAATATGTTGTTACTTATATAATGTTATAGCATGTTGTATTTCCATATGCACCACGAAGGGGCTGATTTATCAAAAGTCAAATGTTTTGTTTTTTACCTTCGAATAAATTTGAATGATTTTGAAACTCGAATCTTATCTTATTTAAGAAATATATTTATATATATTATATATAATGGCTCTGTGGGGGCCACACTATGCCATGAAATTACTGGGACACAGTGGGGCTTATTTATAAACAGTGGGCAAATTTGCACCTGGGCAGTAATCCATAGCAACCAATCAGTGATCAGCTTTTTTCAGCCAGCTTAGTTGAACACTAAGGGGCAGATTTACTATTGGTCCAATTTCGAATTTAAAAAAATTCGATCACATGGGGGACCTCCTGGAAGCTTTCCTGAAAATTAAGTCCTGGAAAATCGAATATTTTTTTTTACTATAGTTCAAATTTTTTGGTGGAAAATTGACCTTTTCTAATAGGTCAGTTTTTAATCAAATTTGATCGAATTTGATTGGAACGATTTTCCAAAAAAAATTTAAATTTTTCCAGGACTTAGAAAAATTTTCAGGAAAGCTTCCAGGAGGATCCCCCATAGGCTACAATGGCGATCTTTAAGGTGGCGAATAGTTGAATTCAAATTTTAGAATTTTTTTAATTCAAATCGAATTTTGGGCTATTCGATAGTCGAAGTAGCCCAAAATTACAAAAAAATTTGAATTTCAAAAATTTAAATTTTGTTAAAAAAATTCAGTTTGACCCTTTGGGGCAGATTTACTAAGGGTCGAATTTCGAATGAAAAAAATTTGAAATTCAACCCTCAAATTTTGGGGGGGGGGTTTGATCGAAAATGGACTGTTTTCAATTGAATAGGTATGTGTTCGATCAAATTTGATCAAAGAGACAATACATTGAAATTCAAAAATTTTAATTTTCAATTTGAATCGAATTTTGGGCTATTCAATAGTTGAAGTAGCCCAAAATTACTTCTTTACTTTTTTAAATTTCTAATTTTATTCGAAAATTCACTTTGTCATGGGTTACTGCCCTCTTGCAAATTTGCCTATTGTTTATAACTGACCCCCAGTGAATCACGAAATGCAAGGGTGCCCCGTAAAGAGGCTGCTGGGTGGCTCTAACTGTGGCCCATACTTGGGGACCATACTGTGTCATGAAATTGCTTCACATCCTTAAATATCTAAACATTTTGTGTGAAACAGTTTTATAGTAAGGGATTTGTTTTTCTGGAACGCACAACTATAAATCATTCTGTCCAAATGCAGAAACAACAGAGTTGCAGACCATAACTAAAGGGACATAATAGAATAAGAGGATTCTATACATTTATATTTATTATTTGGGCATATTTTCTTACGTGCAAATTTTCACTGTGAAAGGCTCCAACATACTTTTTTGCATACCGTCAAGCGTTATTTCTCTGCAAATGAACGCTGTCATACTTTTGCCAGCAATAATTCATCAGCCCAAAAGTTTCTTAATGGACTTTCTCTAGGTTACTTACTTCCTAGTAAACTTTTTTGCCATACTAAGATTACGTAAACATGGCGGGTATATACTGTAAAGGTTAAATGTGTGTATTTAGTAGTAATGTTAGTGAAACTGCTGGAAGTGGACACTTAGGAGCTGATTTATCAAGGGTCGAATTTCAAAGTGGAAAATACTTCGAAATTCGACTATCGAATTTAAATACTTCGACTTTAAATATCAAAGTAGAAGTTTTTTTCACCGAATTTGGCTTCAATCATGCGGTTGAAGTAAAACTGTTCGATCAAATGATTAAATTGTTCAAATCATTTAATTCGAACGATTTTAGCGAATGATTTTTCTTCGACTTTAAAAAACTTAGAAAAATGCTCAAGAAGGTCCCCATAGGCTAACATAGCACATCGGCAGGTTTAATTTGGCGAACTAATGTAGTTAAAGTTTTTTTAAAGAGACTTCGATTAGCGAATGATTGAATATTCAAATGTTTTTACTTCGAAGTCGAAGCCATAGCAACCTATTCTGTGGTCGAAGTATCCAAAAAAAATACTTTTTTTTTACTTCCAAAATTCCCTCAAATTCACTTCGACCCCTTGATTAATCATCCCCTTATTATTAAAAATGTCAAAGAAGCAAAAAAATAGAGATCCTGAGCCCACCCAAAAAAAAATTGTCATGCGCTTCAAATGGTTAAAAAGTTAAATAACATTTAACAGTTACAACTTGTAAACATAATTCTACATTAATATGTGAAAAAACATCAACATTTCATCTTTTTTATGACTTTTTTTGGCATACAGGATATGATGTCACTGATATAATAATGCTGAGGATGTAGCTTAATCTTATCAATTCACCAGGTTTGCCCCATTGTTAAAGTCCTAGTCATTATTTCCAATTCATATTTGCTATTCATATTCATAACAATTGTAGTTCATTGTAGCACAACATTATGAGTTTATTTCATGTTTCACAGACCTACCCTGTTCTACTTATAAACTTCATTCCATCTACAGAAAGGGCAATTTATTTTATACACAAATTTACATTTACTGAGTAATTTAGCACATGGTATTAGTATGAACATTCCTAGAATAATTAGCTAGTTTTTTAGCAGCCATTATGTACAAATTCTGAAGGATGTCAGGCTGTTTACCAGAAAATAATGAGAATAATAAGTGCTTACAATGAGGAAAATATATGCTAACAAGGCTACCTGCAATTTTATTAATATTTAGTAAAGCTATAAGTAGAAGATCTAGTAATGGAAAATTTTACATATGACCCATTTCTGCTATTTGTCTTTCTACCCTTGATTTGTATGCACGTGTTCAATTCTATTATACAGAGTTTCGAGAACCAAGCCTCAAAAATATTCGGGTGTTCCACTGAAAACTGCAAACTAGCTTTCATCCAGTTCTGTTACATGGAATGAAGGCTGATCAATGTTTTTGAAGACTGATCAACATAAGAAGAATATCACCGGCACACAGGAATTGCGTTCTGCAGGGGACAAAGGGAAGTGTCCCTGAAACGTTGCAACATGCATTGAATAAAATTGCAAGGGTTTGCCCTGCTGAATGCAATTCCTATGTGCCAGTGATATTCTTCTTTCGTTGGATAGGAGATTGCTGATCCCCCATCAATGAGCACCAGGAGGAGAGATTTGGTAATGTAAGGTGTGCGGTTGTTTCAAAATCATTTTTAGGACTGATCACCCAGGAGATCAGTACGTAGCACAGTAGTTAGTGGGGTTCAAGGTGTGAGTTTCCTCCAATGTGCTCCGGTTTTTATCTGGCATCCCAAAAAGAAACAGTTACAATAACTGGCCCTTGATAAAACTGACCACTGTGATTCTGATTGGGACCTTAGTGTCAGGGCCTGAAGACTCCAAGTAAGGTTGCGGACCAAGGAGGAAGCAAGTCCAAACACAGTTCGAGGTATCCAAGGGGTTAAACGGAAGAGAGGTCAAAGTCCAGGCAAAGTCAATCCATGCAGAAAAGGTTCAGTAGTCAAGAAGGCAGGCCGAAGTAAAAAAACAGGAATCCAACAGATATCAGCGCACCCAGGAACTCACAAAGTAAGACCTATAATTGGGCAAAATGTGGAGTAATGCCTTAAATAGCCCTCAGTTTGGTGCCAAAAGGTGATGTTATCATGTAGGCGTTTCCGCTCCAGTCCAGTGCTGGCGCCTCTTTATGATGCTGCCATTCTTGCACCGGCGTATATGCGCCGGCGTGTTATCTGGAACTAATGTCATCGTGCTGTGACCTCCATTTTGGGAGAAGCACAGCGTTTTCCTTACACTTAGATTGTAAACTCGACTGGTGAGAGACTGATGCAAATTATGGACAATGTCTGTAAAGCACTGCTAAATATGTACACGAGTACTATACATGAGGATAAAAACAGATATGAATGGCCATTTCATGTCCATTTCATTTTTTTTTTTTTTAAAGTACCTGTTGTACTTGCAGACGAGAGTTACCTAAGAACCTAAGAACACCCAAACTAATGAATGCACAGAGCTGTGTCTTTTACTTACACTTGAGGTTGCAAGGAGGACCCTTGAGGTGGTGCACCAATTGGACCCCTTAATACTCTGGTCTGACACTGTTGTGATCAGCTTGGTCAGAGAAGTCTTTCATTCCTTCGCTTGCTTCCTTATAGCTGTGACAGGCAACAGTGACGTGTCATACTTAAGTGGAAATTAGCACTAACTGATTATACAATTATTTATATAAAACATATAAAGGTCCATAAATAAAGAGCAATGTGCACAGTGCTAAATGTTATGCAAATAATAATAAAGTATAATCACAGGTGCATCCTAAGCTGACTGCACTAAATTTGACATGATGCAAATACATGGACAAAGATTGGCATCCATTTTTGTAAATTGACTCAAGATGCAGCCCAGTTTTCCCCCACCCCATTTGTTTTCTAATGGTGTCGCTTCTTGCATGCACAGTTTATCATGATTTCATTTAGGATATAACCTTGAAATTACTGCCAAGTTGAGGCTGCTCTTAAAGTAGGCTGAAGGCACTAGTTGCAAAGCAATATGTGCTGTATGTATAGACCCAAGATCCTTATGTGCATGGCCAGTTGGGTAACAGGGCATCACAGAGGGTGGACAAAAATCTCCTGTAAAATGGTCCTGACAAGTTGATTTCTCTGCCCGTCTATGATTGACATTTCCTTATGGATCACTATTAACCCCCTACTGGCCAGCAACTTAATTGCAAAATGGACAAGATATACAGTACATGCCATATATTATAAAATAAAAAACCACCACACCCCTTGGAGCAGAATGTTATCTTTTCTAAAAAGCTCATCATTTGTAATTAGGTCATTCCACTTTACAGAATGAATGCATTTTTAGAGAAGTGATGTGATGTGCAGAAGCTTGCTGGGCCATCACCATTATTTGATTGTCAAGTTTTATATATTAATGCTAATGGATTTTTGGAAGCACACTCAAAGTTAGTTTGACATTTCTGGAGCGCTTCTAATCTGACCAAAATGAGCAATCAGCACATAGAAAGTCTTGGGGCCTATCCATAATGAATGATATGTAAATGCACTGAATATATACCTTTATTAACAAACTTTGGGTCTATTTCTGTGAACATTTCATAAAGATGAACGGAAAAATGGTCTCTTACATCTTGCCAAATGCATTAATTATAGTGATTGCATATTTTTATTGTCTTTAAAGGGGTTGTTCACATTTAAATTAACTTTTAGTATGGAGACGTTCTAAGACAATTTGCAGCTGGTTTTCATTTTTTATATTTGTGTTATTTTTTAGATACTTAGCTTTTAAGGGCTGACCATGGAGTGATGTGGTGCAATGCATCGCGCTGCGAGGAAACACAGGCAACCAGGCACTGAATATAAAGTAAGTGATGCGGTATTCACATCCAGTCGTGTGGGATGCATTTGTAGCTGCAATGTTTCCATCATTTACATTATATTCAGCCCCTCTGACTGGTCACCTGTGTTTCCTCGCACAGGGACGCATTGCACCACATCCATGGTGTTCAGCCCTTATGCAGCAGCTCTCCAGCAATTTCAGTAATCTGATTTCTAGGGTTAATTTTTGTTGGTTACCTAGGGTCTAAATTACCCTAGCAACCATGCACTGATTTGAATAACTGGAATAAGGCTAGGAGAGTTCCTGAGTTGAAAGATGAGAAGGAAAGAGTGGTAATACCAGTAAATATGTACCCTTACAGAACAATTGTATATTTACATGGGGTCAGTGGGCACAATCAGAAAAATAAAAAATAAAAGCCAGTTGAAAAGTTGCTTAGAATTATCTATTCTAAAAAATACTACAAGGTAACTTAAAGGGATTCAGTCATGATTTACTGTTACTGTTTTCATTGCGAATAATTCACTCTACCATATAAAATGTTATTCTTGAAGCAACAAATGTATTTTATTAGCTGTAATTTTGGTTTAATAGCAGCCATCTCAATGCATTGTGCCTAATTCTGAGCTTTGAGATAGACCCAGCACTTCAGGATGGAACTGTTATGAGACAGCAATTGTTTCTCCCCTTCTTATTGTGTTCCAAGTCATAGACTAGTGGTAGACATGAGAATAGTACCAAGCAGGGGAAAGTAGGGTTTAGGGGTCTAGGGAGCACAACCTGGGTCTTATTGAAGTACAATACAGGGTTTTCCTGCTTGGGTGTTAGTCTCATGTATACTACATAGTGGTGTTTATAAATATCTTTATTTTGCTTCATTTCTTGACTTCATTTTGATCTATACAATACTCAAATCTTCTCCAGCCTGAAAAGATAAGGTCTGGGGTGTCATAAATCGTTGCCTTTCATTGTATTTAATATAATTCGGCCTAAAGTTCTCACTGCCTCTCAGTGAATTTATTGTGAAATATATGGGACTTAAGTTCCCACTGTTTCTCATTGTATTTAATGTATTTTGGGGGCCACTACTTCTCCATGCATTTATAATCTGGCATTATTGTTCATAGAAGCTGGTGTACCGTTGTTTAAAAGTGCATACTGTGTGTGTGTGTGTGTGTGTGTGTGTATATATATATCTCCTTTACTGTACAAGATTATTGAGGCTAATTGTACATGGGTCAGTTTTTGTATAGAGTATTTTAGATGGCAGATAATTGCCTGAATCCACCCTAAATTATTGGGGGAGCAATATAGGACATTTTGCCGGTTTAACCACTTCAGGACAGTAGCAGCAGTGTTGGAGGCACTTGGGAGCTGAATCCTTCAGCAGAGGTGTCAGTTCGCGGCCCATTGTTCTGTTGATAGGCTGTTGATGGGCTGCTGGGGGAGGTGATACCACTTCAACTTCTAGTGTAGCAGTAAAGAGTGACTGAAGTTTATCAGAGAACAAGTCACATGACTGGCGGCAACTGGGAAATATATATCATGTCTAGCCCCATGTCAAATTTCAAAATGAAATATAAAAAAATCTGTCTGCTCTTAAAAAACAGATTTCACGGCAGGTGTAGCACTATTAACTGAGACGTTTTGGAAAAAAAAATGTGTTTTCCTGTGGTGCAACTATAGTGTTGGGGCATTTTATGAGTGGTTTTGGATGAATCAAATAAATTGTGTTGGTTCATGCAATGCAGCGTCAATTTTTGCACAACTGCAACTGCACTTAAAGCAGAAAATCCTTTCCCAAGTTGAATGAAGTTACTATTCCTTTTTAAAAAGAAGAGGCATTTGATTACATAGCATACTGCACATAAAACTGACATGACATTACTAGACATATAACTGATAGATGCATTAATATTAAAGATTTTTGGATTAAAAGTAAGTTCCACGACTGCCATGCTCTAAACATTTTTCAAAGTCACACTGTTGTTTTAATATAGGCTGGGATTAAAAAGTACCGCAGCTGTAGATTGGGTTCCTTGTGATCATAGAAACTTCTGCTGTCTGACGAAACTGAGTATTGAATAGCATCAGATAGTATATCATTTACAGGTTGATGTTTTGGTGTTATCCTACTAGCATTTCAAAGAGTCTTGAAAAAAATGTTACATCAGTCATTGTAAAAGGCATTGGAGTCAGACTTAGAATAATATAGTACAGAAACGTTAAAGTCTGATATTCTTTCTTAATAGGAAGCCTCTGGAAGTGTTGGGCAATTTTATATTCCAGGCTTTCCTGACTGAGAAAATGAATTTGTTATTTGATTCGGGCCTGTGAAATTATTTAACACATCTTCCTGGTTCCATAAAATGTTGTCAGACCATTTGTTATGAGGCTTCTTCTCTTTTAGTAAAAAATAAAAAAACATAGCTGCAATGGTTCAAAAAGAGCTAGATAACTCTGGCTGTTGTTTTACATGAAGCATTAAGCATTTTAGGTCACTCTGCCTTCTATGGGTTATTAGGTGAATATAAAATTAAATTATAAAAATATATGAAAATGCATACAATGGATACAATAAAATGCAGAGAGGCGACTTCATAATGCTGAATCTATATATACATCCAACATTAGTACACATTAGTTGTATTATATTTTTTTTATTACATATTGAATTATCAGATAAAAAATATCTTGAAATCTCTGAATTAAAGGACCAGTAACAGCATACAACAAAAAGAAAACACCAAGACAAATTTAAAATAGCAAAGCCAATAACTTACAGAAACTCCGACCATCCATCCTGCGGCGATCGATTTCTCCTCCCTGGCTATTCTACTGTGTAGGCACAGTCAGCAGGTGTTCACTCCTGTCTCCCAGAAATATCACTGTAGCTGGGACATGGCTCCCCCTGCCATGTCTGTCAGAGTGCCAAGTACTCCCCTGGGCACATGCAGCCTCCTGTGCTGGTGACGCTCAAGGAGAACTAACAGCAGCAGGTCCTCTCGCTTCCCTTCCCCTGGTCTGGCAGCCTAGAGTTTGTGTGAGGAAGAGCTGTTGTGTGAGGAAGATTTACTGGTCTCGCTGTCCCATACAACAATGATGGGGGGTCCGGCAGCCAGGGGAAGCACTAACCACGAGAAAGCTGTGCTACATCTCCGCAGAATCAGGCCAGTGGCAAAGGCCACAGAGAGTCTGGCCAAGATGTATGGAAGCCGGGAGTTGTATGGGACAGCGAGACCCACTGGGTACAGCTCCCAGGGCCTGCTCATTAACACCTTCAGCTCCCACTCAGCTTCCCCCAGCCTCAACACTGCAGATGAGCCCAAAGTAGATGTGGAGTCCGGACACTTCCCCCGAAGAGGAGAACAAGTAGCCAAGAAGTTTGGGCCCTGGGGCCCCCTCCAGTATCTCTTCCCCGGGGGAGGCGAGCATAGAGTGAACCAGAGGAGGAACCATGTCCCAGCTATATTCTGGGAGACAGGAGTGGACAGCTGTGTTCCTTGTATGCTAACAATTTTTATTTTTATTTTTGATGTTACTGGTCCTTTAAGGGATGAACATCTTCATAGAGACCAAAGATCTGGAAGATGGTGGCCCATGAGCTCCACTGTGCTTACACCAATACATGTGCACAGGGCCAGACTGGAAGTAAAAAGCAGCCTGGCACTATTCCATGTATAAATACCCCAGACTTTAGTAGGATGGCACAGGTGCAATTCCATGTATAAATATCTCCAGAAATTAGTAGGATGGCACGGGCCCAATTCCATGTATAAATACCCAGAGAATTGATAGTTGGATGGAACAGGAACTATTCCATGTATAAATACCCCCAGACTTTAGTAGGATGGCACAGGGGCAATTCTATGTATAAATACCCCCAGAATTTAGTTGGATGACACAGGCGCAATTCCCTGTATAAATACCCCCAGAATTGATAATAGGATGGCATAGTGAAGTTCCATGTATAAATACCCCCAGAATTTAGCAGGATGGCACAGGCGCAATTCCATGTATAAATGCCCCCAGAATTGATAGTAAGATGGCACAGGTACAATTCCCTGTACAAATGCCCCCAGAATTCATAGTAGGATGACAAAGGACAATTCCATGTATAATAATGTATATGGCCGAATGATCAGATAACGAGAAGCGCAATGGACTTCCGACGGCTTGGTCGGAAGAAAATCTGACCTTCCCAATCGATATCGGGATTTTAACTTAGCCACCCATCTTCTCCTTTTTTACTTTTATGGAGGATCCATGACCACCAATTTTTTTTAATCTTTTATGGGTGGACCCTAACCACCAATGTTTTTTTTTTTAAGATTTGGGGGGCCTTGGCACCAATATTTATTTTTTTAACTTGTAGGTGGACCCAGACCACCAACGGTTCTATAACTTAGGGGCAGACTGGTCACCATTTTTTAACCTGTAAGGGGAACCCTGACCACCAAAATGTTCCTGGGTGGTGCCAGATAAGGGTTGTGATTGACTATTGGCAGGCCATATGTGGATTTGCAGCCTACAGGAGCCTCTGTTTGGCACTACATCTGGTTTTTATGCAACCAAAACTTGTCTCCAAACCAGGAATTCAAAAATAAGCACCTGCTCTGAGGTCACTGAGAGCAACATCCAAGGGGTTGGGGAGCAACATGTTGCTCACGAGCTAATGGTTGAGGATCACTGGTTTAGAGGTATATCTAGCCAAGGTTGGATCTGGTATTAAAAATTTACAGGCAATATACTTGCCGGTAAATTTGTAACAATTATTTATGCCTCCCCAGCCTGCCTCCTATCCACCTCCTATATCTCTGCCTCATTTGCATTATGACTCTGCCCATGATATCATGTAGCACAGGAGCTAAAAGGGTAAGTACAGCTTACTTTGCAGAAGTCACACAGAGTCAGGAAATGTGGCATAAGCAAGACTGCATCCCAGAAGTAGGATGCCAGGCAGGGTGCAGGCATATAAGAAGTCCTCCTCTAGTTTAGAATTGTAGAGGTGGTTAAAGGATGTGTTTCAGATAGTTCTCTTTTCTTGCTCTTATATCCTGGCCAATGTCTGAGTATGATATACAGTATATTTGTGCAGTATATGCAGCTGAATAAAATCAATAGAAACTTTCACTGAAATGCACATTTTATGGTTCAGTTCCATTTTTTGCTATTCCTGGTAAGGGTGAGATTTGATTTATCTTCTTTGGAATTACATTATCCCCCCCCCAAGGATTACAGAATCAGCTGGAAACTGACATTTGATATAAGATGATTGCATGAAATGTGACATCATTCCAAGAAATAGGTTCCATTACACACTTCTATAATTTATACTAGTAGTTCAACCCTTCTGTATGCATTGACTGTCCTCCCAAATCACAGCAAAACAGACTGAAAACTTTAACCCTACAGCAGCATAGGTTGTGGAGCAAAAGAGATTAAACTTTGAGTAAACTAATAAATATTTAGGCCCACATTTGCTAAAGGTCCATTCAGCTGAATCATATTAAAACATGCATAAACACTGGGAAAATATATATAAATATATATATCCCAGCAAACACAAGTTTCACCTTGAAGTAATGTTTCCATTCATCCAGGACAGGATTGTTTTTAGTTTTAGGGATAGAAACCTGAAGAAAGTTCCAGTATGGAACTGAAACGTCGGATTTAGTAAACCGGCTTTTCTACATGACTAATTCTGCAGTTTGAATCCCTTGGAGTGCTGTCACACCACACAACTATATATACAGGTGTATATATCTATATAAATATCTATGAAGAAAATAAAAAATCGGATGGCTGCAGCTATGCAGTTCTTTGTACAAGAAATGTAGATAACAAAAGTTTTGCAGAAATAACTTAATTATTCTGCTATCTGCTGAAATTCATATTATTTTATTATCTCTTATTTACTGCAAGCCTGTGCTTGATTATCCTTTCATCTTAATATTGCAATATTGGCTACAGCTCTGAAAGGTTCTTATTTAAACTGAATTCAATGCACTGAAAACATAATTTATCTTCTGACTAGCCTGGCTGTTGTGCCAAATCAAGATCAATCACTTTGAGACCGCTACACATCTCTAAATTACACATCAGTTACTGTGGTGCCTGCATTTAACATCACTGAGATTGCATTGTTTTACAGAAAAAAAATCCAGCTCGCACTTCCACTGCTCCTGTTGGATTCATCCATCTGTTGAATAAGTAAAGAATTTTAACAAGCATATGTTAACATCTCTTTAGGAAATAAACACCTTTATTTTGTAACAACCACTGCCCTATCATAAGGCTGCTCAATGGACTAGAGAATTCATTAGCTATGACCTTACCCTCATGTTAATTGCCCAAAACAAACTCCATAACCAGTTGAAGGACTTGAAATTAATGAAGTCAATCAAAATATCCACTGTATTAATTACATTTGTTTATTGTTTTTAAGGTAAATTAAAATTTTCCTCAAAAAGCCTTCTTAATCTGCCACCCCTATAGTTACCAAAATTGAACTAAGTTCACTATACCAATTCTCCATAGCACTGCCAATCATTAAATGTTATTATCATTCAAACAGCTCACAAGCTGCTTGTCCAGAGTTTCCTATCCATCTATCACCTTTGAATTTTATGGCTTTATTAGTGGGTCCAGTGTCGGACTGGGTCGGCAGGACACTAGGAAAATAACCCGGAGGGCCCTGCTGGCCCAGACCTGCCCCCTCTGAACTTCAGATTGCTGCCACAAAGAAGAGTATAAGGTACACGCGGTGAGGGGTGCAGCTTTGAGTATTCATTGGAGGACCTGCACTTACGACCAGAGTGGGGTAGTTGTCCAATGATAGGTGGGTCTGTGAGATAGAATACTTGGAACAACCTGCAGAAAACCAAGGTTGGAAGATGCATCACTAATCTTTACAGTGTTTTTTTCCAGAAGAACTGATCCTCTGTGCTTTCATCTTTTTTTACTTCCTAGAAGAGCCAATATAACTGAATAACAGACATTAAAGGAGTTAAAACGAAGTAAGCTTTATCAGAAATACCTACATAAGTACACCAGACCAGTAAATCTTAAAATGCTGCTCAGAGTCCTCTGTCAAAAGAAACACTACATTTCTGTCCTTCTATTGTGTACATATAAGCATTTAAGCATTAGTTCTCCTTTAATGATATATTTCCAGCAGACAGGGATCCTAAAAACTGGCAGTGGCTCCTATAATTTTTCCCAGCAATTCCCAGTTTCCCTGCAAGTAAGTACACTTAAACTTTTCAAGCAATAGAAAGCCTTCATTTTCTGTAGCTGCAGATGGTTAATTAGGTTTAGCCTTGGTGGCTGTACATAGGGGGGTCCATATTGACGATTTCAGTAAATCCAAGATGGTGGTCATAAACTGTTATGTGTTCCTGGCTTTTGATTAAGAAAATTATTTTGGCTAAAAAAATAGGTATGTTGGGGGGGGTTATTTGTCCTTTAATTGAGTATTACTGTTATAAGTGCATGGGGTTTTCCCTGTATAGGGCTTTTGTACAAAAGGAGCAAATTATAGTCTTGTATATAGATATGAGCTTTATGCAGGAAAAAATAAAGGTACCATTTTTACTAAATTAAAAGTTAGACAAGTTAGTTTTGCTTCATAAATCACCTGCCAGGCCGCTCTTTTGGGCGCCAGTCCTGTGGAAATTTTCTTTGAAAAGTGCACAAAACCCAAACTGCAGAAATTACCATAATGCATTTTATTGTATTTTTTAAACAATCAAGCCAAATAATTATTTTTGCTCATGCTGTACATTTATTATTGTGATCAAAGTGTTCTCTTTAATGTAGGTTAAGTTTTCGAGAAAAACTGCTGAACAGAACATTCACATTCAATCCTTTGGGCATATTAGTGTACATTTTATAAATCTATTAAGTTTAAATGCTTTAGCAGCATATTTTACAAGTCACTTGTTCTATACTCTGGCTTTATCAGCTGCCCCTGTGAATTTCAATAGTTTTACATTCCCAAAAGCATCTTATTCATTTTCTTGCAGTACCTGTATTTTCACATTGTCAATAATATCTCAGATGTAGGTTAACCATTCAGTTTTATATTACATTTTTGCTGCTTCAACATGAAATTTATGATTGTCAAAAAATGTGCTTTTACTATATATATATATATATATATATATATATATATATATATATATATATATATATATATATATATATATATATATATATATATATATATATATATATACACACACAAAGAGTAATATAGTAGAGTTACTCGCTGGCCCGGGTGCTGCTTCTTGGAAATGCATACACAAAGAGTAATATAGTAGCGCACTCCTAGGGACTTCTTCTTAAAATTTCTTTATTGGGTCATATAGCACAAAAATCAATCAACGTTTCAGCTCCCTTCTAGAGCCTTTATCAATCTTGATAAACGAAAACGGCCGTGAAGTGACCTAACAAGTGACATCATAGAAACGTACTCTATTGCACTCTATAGAAACAAACATAGGTGTGCTTAGGACCTAAGTGACATCTAAGGTAACTATGAGAGCCCGCAGGGTATAGATCAAATATCCTAATTTTAGCCTGTGAAAATAAATTGAAAGACAACCAATACAGATAATAAAGAATTGAAGAAGGATATGAAGGGGTGTTCATTCAAGTCAAATGACATCGAATGTCCCTAGAATGTCCCACTTCACGTATTTATTCGTTTGCTCACTTTGTATTTTTTATTTTGAGAAAGGCTGTTGTATCAGCTGTTGTATCAGCTGAAACGTTAGTCCAATGAAATAAAGCTTTGAAAGATTTTAAGCCCTGCGAGTGCGGACTTTCTCCATGCACGTAGATTACCAGTCCAAGGACTGCACCCAGGCAAGCCTGACTTCAATAGCCGTTTCTTTTTATGTGTGTAATATATAT
>CM044431.1:148886713-148901833 GCA_024363595.1 Xenopus borealis
GGAAGTGAGTGGGCGGGTACCTGATCCTGGAGGCCTCGTGGAGGGACGGGTGCTGCTGCTGCTTCTAGCAGGTAAAAAAGTCGGTCCTGCGACAATCGTGTCGCAGGACTGACACATAACCCCCCTGGGCTCATTGCCTAGGGGGTAGGGGGCCTCTTTGACTCGCTGCACGGCGGCTAAAGCCGCCAATGCAGTGAGAAACCACTTTAATGCAAAGCACGTAGGTACTACGTGCTTGGCACTTGGAGCCTTTTTTAGCAGAACAATGGAAAGGTAACAAGATAACAGCTCTCTGATCGATATGAGAATCAAATTCAATCCAAGTCTCACTGTACACAATCAGACAAAATAACCTGATATACACTTGTTGGTTCAGGAATAAAATTGTTTATGGTAGAGTGAATTATTTGCAGTGTAAACAGTTTAATTTAGAAAAAAAAACTACACCATAAAAATTGTGACAGAATCCGTTTAACTAGAGCAGGACTGGAGGCCCACGAGATATGTCTTGCCTATAATGGATTTTCATAAACACTTCCTAGGTTTTGCTGCATTACATTTTTAATTTGAGGTGGCCCTCGAACATTTTACATGATACATAATCAAGTCACTACATGTAATATGTTGGACAGCACTGAAACTTACTAGTATCTTAGGAGTATCTGAGGCCAGATTTAACATTGCTATAGATTCCAGCTAAGGCTTTAAGCACTTGTGCATGGAATTGTCCATTACCACTGTAAAAGCTGCCTCAAAAAAATGAAAAGTAAGCATTTGAGTAAAAAATAAATACTAAATAATGACTCAAGCTAAAACGTAACTATTATAGTGCAAACCTTTCTGAAAACCACGGTTCCTTTCTCAAGGAACAACATAGAGCTAAAAATGTTGCAGCATCTTATATATCTTATGGTTAAAGTTTGTTTATGGACTTATTTGTTTGTTCAAATGCATTACCTGTGCACTGGTAAGGACCAGACTTGGAGCAGCTTCAGTTTCCATATAGCATTGAATATAAATAACCAGAGAAATCCTGCATTCAATAGCAATTACATTTACAAAAATTAAATAATTTGTATTGGAAAATTTCCCAGAACTACATCCAGTATTCTTTCATTATGCAAAAACATATTTTCAGTGGAGGACTCTTTTAGAGTGATGTCTCAGTAACGTATAAAGTGTCTGAAATATCTTACTCTTTGTATTACTAATAGTCCATTCTATACAGCATAGTATATATTTTGCCTACTCTGTCAATTACAGCTTGGAAAGCATGCTAACAAAATTGTTCTTGCAAGTAGTGATGGGCAAATTTATTTGCCAGGGGCGAATTCGTGGCGAATTCCCGCGATTCGCCGCTGGCGAATAAATTCGCAAATCGACAGCGAAATTTCGCTTAGCGAAAATTTGCTGGAAAAAGGAGTCGCGCGTAGTTTTTGACACGACTTGCGGCGAAAACGACGTGGCGCATGCCGAAAATGACGCTACGCACGTCGGAAATAACGCGATGCGCCAAAGTTGACGCGATACGCGTCAAAAGCGTCCCGCAACTCGTTTCGCTAATTTTTTGCCAATTCATGAATTTCTCTGGAAATTCGCGAATTTTTCGGCGAAGCGAATCTCGGGAGATTCGCCCATCACTACTTGCAAGGCATCTCAGAAAAGAAAATAATATATTTATTGAGTTACAAGTTAGAAATGAGATTTGTATAGACTGGGCTAGCTCATGTTATTTTGATTTATCTATGATTTAGCTGCAAATGGTCAACTATCGTGAGAAGACCAATAATCATGATTCAAGTTGATGACAAATCAATATATATTCATCTGCAGTGAAATGGTACAGAAGACACAGATGGGATGAAGGTCAATGAATAGCTAGCAGAAGGTAACATATTTATAGCAAGTACTAGAAGCAGAGGTGAACACAAGTGCATACAGTACAAGTTTGGGATCTGTTGTTATCAGTACAGGTATGGGATCTGTTGTTATCTAGTCATTTTCTCCTCTCTTCTCAGAGCCACCTTTTCTTCACACCATCCACATCCTCTGTCACCTCTCATCTCAAACCCTTTTATCTTGCTGCTCCCTACCTCTGGAATTCCATCCCTGAATTCCTCCATAAGGAATCCTCTCTCAATCTTTTCAAGGAAAAGAGCCTACCTTTTAGAGCACTAAAACATTAGCCTCTTTTGTGCCTACTGACTATGCCTTACCATGTGCACTTTTTCATCTACAATTTGTACCTGTATGCTAGCCACCCATCCACTTAGACTGTAAGCTCTATGGGGCAGGGACCTCCTTCCCACTATGTCTCTTACCATATAGCACTTAAGCTCTGTGTCCTATGATTCTGTAAATATTTATTATTTGATATGTCTCCCCCCTTGTATACTTTTATATATTTTATGCACTGTACAGCGATGCGGCTCCTTAACAGAGCTTTACAAATAAAGCTATACAATACAATCTACAGTAGATATGCTCGGGCCTGGGGTTTTCCGGATAACAGATCTTTGTGTAATTTGCGTCTTGATGCCTTAAAGGGCAAAAACATAATTCTAGCAACTTTTCAATATACATTTATTAAAAAAAAGTCTTGAAAGTTATTTGTAGGAACAATGCTATTGACATCTGTAGTTGGTTAACATCTGGTTGTTACTTTTTAAACAATGTTGCAAAAGTTCCCCAGCAAAGACAGGTCTGTTAATCAGCTGCCTTGTCTTATATCATATCAACAGTCTGAGCCACCAGGGCAGAGCATAGAAAGGGGACAGACACTGCTTTCAATAGCAATACATATAGGAATAACTTAAACACTATTGAAAATGTGCAAAGAATGTACTGTATATTGCAAAGTTGCTTAGAATTGTGTTTTCTTTTATTAGGCAAAACATTATTTTTTAGGTTGACATTCTTTTAAGTCTACAAGAAAATCAACACAACTTCCAATAAGGATTAATTACTGTATATCTTATTTGCAGCAGATACAAGCTACTGTATTAATATTACAGAGAAAAAGGATTTTTTTTAATTAGAATTATTTGAATAAAATAGTCTATGGGAGATGGCCATCCTGTAAAATTCTGAGCTTTCTGGATAACAGGTTTCCAGATAACAGATACCATACCTCTATTCACTCCTCAACAGTTTTAAAGAGGTGAAAGCTTAGGAAGCTCAGATTAAGGTAAACAGTATGAACTGGAAGTGGGGCTCACAAAATCATAGACACGCACAAGCATCATAATTTTAATTAAATTTAAAATGGACATACAGTATTTAGAAAATTTAAAGGGTTTACTCTGGATCTATCTGTAAGGCTACAGATGTATTGTCATTACTTTTTATTACTCATATTCTATTCAGGCCCTCCCCTATTACAGTCTCTTATTCTAAGTAATGCAGGATCATCTGGGCCCTAGCAACCAGACTGCTGAAATTGCAAACTGGAGAGCTTCTGAATAAAAAGTTAATAATGCAAAAACCAAAAATAATAAAAAATGAAACCAATTGCATCAGAATATCACGCTCTACATTATACTAGTAGTTAATCTAACGGTGAACACTATACTATTTTACCATTTTGATTACATAGGATCACATTATGGCATTTCAGCAGCATACAAATAGGCTTAATTCCAGCAAATCTGACCAGGCATGAAAAACAGGTCTGCTGTTGGCTCACTATTACTACTTACATAGTTAAGTTGGCTTGAAAAAGACCAAAGTCCATCAAGTTCAACCCCTCCAGTGAACCTCAGTTCATTTATAAACACACTTATACAAATCTATAACCTCCCATTTATACACTACATATACCAATATCTATACTAATTGTAATTATAGTATCATAATAGCCTTTGATACTATGCTTGTTGAAGAAAATCACCCAAGCCCCTTTAAGGCATTAATGGAATCTGCCATTACAACATCAAGTGCATTCCACAACCTTACTTTCATCATTGTAAAGAACCACCTACACTGCTTCGAATAAAAGTTGTTCTCTTATAGTCTAAACGGGTAGTCCTCTGGTGCATTGATAGTCTATCATGACCTCTTAAGTACCTGTAAAGTGTTATCATTTTCCCCCGCAAGTCTCTTTTTTCCAGAGAAAACAACCCCAACCTTGACAGACTACCTACATAATGTAAATCTTCAATACATTTAACCAGTTTAGCACATTTATATATTTCTTAAAGTAAAACTATACCCCCAAACAATGTAGGCCTCAATAAAAATAAAATACATAAAACAAAACCCTGCTTCATGGAAATAAAACATTTTCATAATAATATAATTTTTTTAGTAGTATGTGCAATTGGGTAATCATAAATAGAAAACTGGCATTGATTGTACTATTCACAGTGCACACAAACAAACCACACACGTTAGGTCACATGAGCCAATTAATGGACAGAGTTATGCTTCCACACTTCTTCCTGTTAGAGTTGCAGCATTTCTAGTCAGGTGATCTCTGAGGCAGCACACAGACCGTCACAGAATGGTGGTTCAAGGCAAGAGATGTAAAAGGGCAAGATGTACTTAAATGTATATACCAGTTTGGTATGATTCTTTAATATGCCACTTAATATGACGTAAACTATCTGTTGCTTAAGTATTCCTTTTGGGGGTAAAGTTTTCATTTAAGGACTGGTGCCCAAAACTGCACTGCATATTCCAGAGGAGGCCTTAACAGGGACCTACTGTATAAAGAGGCATAATTATGTTTTTATCCCTTGAGTTTTTTTTATACATGACAGTAGTTGATGTATTCTAACTGGACAAAATCTTTTTCTGGTCCAGTACCGAATGTAAATCAATCAGCAGTTAGCCATTGTGTCTAAATGGCTAAATTATGTTGCTATGAATTAATGTCCACATGTATTATGTATTACACACTAACTGATACATACACAAAAAGGAACTGATTCTTTTTTTTTTTTAACAGTTGTTTTTTTATTGAGTTTCAACGATGCATATAGTAATATATATTTGCATTATAATAAAGTCTTCACAATATAAGCATTGTCTTTTTTATTCATTTATACAATGGTAACCTGTTTTCATGCACGTAAATCCATAGTTTAAGGCACTTTGCAAGACCTTTATATTGTTATGCAGTCCTTAGTATTATGTGCATCTTTGTAATTTCCCCAAAATTAAATCTAGAACTTAACCTTAACTAGTGAACATTTATGTGTTTGCCCGAGAGTTCCTATGCTTTAGTGAATAATTACTTGTCTGTTGGCCTTATTTGTCTTAGGTATATATACAGTCTACTTTCTTAATGGTAAAAATTTATCCAACCATGTTTTCCAGATGGAGTCAAATTTGTTTGGGCATCCTCTTTGTATATATGTCAGCTTGTATAGAGGAACATTGTTGTTTACCATATTAACCCACTGTCCTTTTGTTAGTGCTAATGTCGATTTCCAGTTAACCGCAATCAATTTTTTTGCATATATTAATAAAGCTGTTATAAGACGTCTAATTTTAAGAGATGGGGATATAATTTCCACCTGATTGAGCAGTATTGGTAGTGGTTCCATTGGTATATGGATGGAAGATACTTCTGAGCATTCCTCTATGACTTCTTTCCAGAAGTGTTGTATTTGTTGACAGGAACATACCATGTGTTTGAAAGTGGCCGGAGTAACGCCACATTTAGGACATATGTCTGGAATGATGTGTGTTATTGTGTGTAACCTATGTGGGGTAAGGTATGTTCTACGGAGGTACCTAAATTGTACCATTTTCTCTCGTACACTAATTAAAGACTCATATGTTGATTCTAGGACTTCCTCCCATATTTCTGGTGTTAATGTTGGGATATCCTGGGCCCACTTGGCATATAGTTTGGGAAGTATTGTTGCTGCAGGTAGATTAATTAGTTTGTAAAGCTGAGATAGGGGTTTCACTAGATCAGTGGTATGTATGTACTCTTCTAGACGTGTAGGGCTTGTGTCAATGTTGTCATGTGGGAGCATTAAAGGCGTGTCTTAATTGAAAAAAACATTTTGTTTGGGAGGCTAAATTTAAGCTTGAGATCATCAAAAGTCAGAATTTTACCCTGGTCAATTACATCCCCTATGTATTTTATGTGGTACTGTATCCATATCTGGGGATCAGGAATAGTTTTAAGCTGTGTAAGTTTTGGGTTGAAGCATAGGGGGGAGTATGAGGAGCAGTAGTTTCGGTCTCTATGTGCATATTTCTGGACCTTCCTCCAATCTGCTGCGGTTTCTTTCCTTACTTGTGTGTCATTTTTTTGAGACCTGATCCTCTGTATAATAAATTTTTAAGTGCCTCAGGGGACTATATGAGATTCGAGTATAGTAGCTGCATTAGATCCTGTTGGGGAGGTCCACCACCAAGTGGTGACTAGTTTGGATGATAAATAGTATTTGTATATATTAGGTGCTGCTAACCCTCCTACGTCTACAGGCAGTTGGAGAGTGGCTAGAGAGACCCTAGGATGGGTATTTGTCCAGTAGAGGGATGTGAGTAGTGAGTCTATCTTTTTAAAAAGGGTGTTAGGAATTGAGTTTGGAGATTGGCGAAATATATAATTAAACTTTGGCAGAAGCACCATTTTAAATAGGTTTGTTTCCCCTAGGACCGTTAATTGTAATTGAGACCAAGCTTTAACCTTAGCCTCCAGGTTGATAAGGACAGGTGTTACATTTAGATCTTAAAAATAAAAGTATCTGTGTATTTTAATGCCCAGATACTTAAATTCGGTGACCCATGGGATATTAGTCTGAATTAGTGATTGGTCCATGATAAATTGATCTATCGGGAAAATGTTAGATTTAGCCCAGTTTAATTTAAGGCCTGAATATACTGTGTGTTTATTTATTGTGTCTAGGGCCTTAGTGAGAGATGTGTATGGATTTCCTAGGAACAGTAGGGTATCATCCAAAGGAACTGATTCTTATGTAGCATACCTCCATGCAATAAGTGGTTTCTGCTCTGCACTTTGGAGACAGGGAGACACTATGTTACACAAGCTGTGAGCTTTGACAGATACTACTGCTTCTCAGAAGTGAAAAAAGAGAACATAACCTTTACCTATTAGAGGAGCAGAATAATCTCTCATTTACCAATTGTTGGTTTCTGTATTTTTTGGAACTCCAACCTCCTGCAGATTTATATGTTTTGTTCTCTTGCCTTTTGCATGTTCTGGGAATGAAACACAAACAATCCAGCCAGAACCAAGGTGAAAAAACCTCTCTCATGATATTAAAATGCTCAAGACCAAGCTCCCAGTTCAAATTTCCTAAAAGCACTGCATTTCTAAGCAGCAATTACTTGACACGAGGAATGAGGAGAAATGACAGAAATTTGTGTGACATTGCCTTAAAATTCACTAGTGGGATTGTTGCATTGATAGCAAGGGTAAAAGCAAATGCATAATAATTTTCCTTTATAAGAGAAAAAAAATAGAAAAGGAAAGCATAATTTTAATACTTTTTATTTGACTTCCATTGAATATAGGTTTACAAACAAGGTATACTACAGGGTAGCTCTCCTGCTTAGCATCTGTTATAGTTCAGATGTATTTAGATAATGAAAGAAAAGCAGTGTCTTTCTTCTTCTGCCTAAGCGGATATTGCTTTTAAGGCTGGTTTTAATGCTGTCAGTGACACCACAGTTCTTGAATGTTTTCTAATATGTGGTTTTGATTTGCAATCAGATGCTTCCAAATTCTGTTTGATAAGCAATCAAACTGCTTTTCTTATTATGAAAACAAATTCTGCAAGGCCAATTCTAAGCTGAGACGTCTGATATTCTTTTGAAAGCAGCTTGTGGCTATACTTGCTGTGTCGCTCCTTAACCCATAACTGATGTAAATGAAATATTAATACTGGAAAATTTGTCAGATGAAGTTCAGCACTGCCGCATGAATAAAATGTCCACCAAAATAGAAAAAAACATCAGAAAGTGTTTGCAAATACCCCTAGGCTGAAATAAAAAAACCAATATGCAGTTGAAGCTGCCAAATAAAATTATAACGGCGCCCTCACAGTATTCAAACACAGCTGGGTGCCATTTTAATGTGCCCATGTCTGTTTTTAAGTGGAAAGCAGCCAAAAGCTAAGTATGTTCTCATCTAATCCTCCAACCTGCCATTTAGTTTCCTTGGTCATCAGCCCCCGCACGCAAAACTTAAATGTTTAAATTTCTGGTGTATAATGGTCTTTTTGTGTTTGTTTTTGTTATTAATTAGAAACAGTTGGGGTCTTTGTAAAATCAAATGTTTTGTGGAAACTTCACCCACCAAACCCAAGATGAAAATATAATTAAGAGGAACTATCATTGTGATTTAAAAATCATCAGACAAGAGGAAGGTGGTCCCTGACCCAAAGAGCTTATTAGCAAAGTGGGTGACACAAATAGGAAGATAAAAGGTGCTGCACTTTTGAGTGGATGTCACTGCAACATATGTACCAAGACATATGTTATGGCAGTGCTCTAAAGGTAGCTCTTGAGAAGAGACTAAACAAATGATTTAATAGGTAGGTTAAGGTAGATAGGTTTAAGGTGGGAATCACCTTACCTGCAATACCTGTCACCTAAACCCTCAATAATATCGTTTGACTTTCAGGTAAATATCATTTTAGTAGCCTTTATTTTGTCAGTTGTTAAAATATAGTTACAATGGGCATTGCTGTTGCACCCATATTGACACAGGCCACTGTGAAAAAAAATTATGTTCAGAACCATAGAGGCCAGAATATTTGTACAGATATGGGTGTGCATAGACATCTCCAGTTCTTTATCCACTAGACTTTGCGATCCTCAGGATTGCCACCAGCTGCCTCATTGCCTTATTGCCTAAAGGTGTCTTTCTCTAGAACAAAGAAACTCAGGAAACCAGAAGGTTCTGTAGTGGACAAGAGAAATCTTCCCCCTGCTTTTCTGCCTGTAACATCATCCAGCCCAGTTGCAGGCTGGAGGGCAATCCGATTGGGAGAAAGTGTGTGTCTGACTTTTGAGCCAAATGTACGGGGTCTCCAACAGAGCTGAACAGAGTCAGCACAAGTATCTGTAAGACTGTCAAGTACAGAGAAGCTGTTGAATCTGCTGAATCTGTGAAGGTACTGACTGAGCCCAGCCTGTCCCCTGCCAAGCTGCTAGTAATCTCCAGTGCAATTGCCAGGGCGGCTATGGCAATGAGGCAAGGTGAGAATCTTGCCTCAGGCAGCACGGAATGGCTAGTTTCCAGGGGCGGCATTCGCCTCTGGTAACTTTAAGAGTCAAATTTCTGTTTTTTAAAATGGAAATTCGGGCTCTTCTAGTGCAGCGAGCGCAAAAGCACTCGCTGCACTAGCGATGTGGCCCCTCCTCGACTTGCTCCAATGCTACAAGTTTGAAGCGTGGAGTGGGCCGGGGGCGGCAAAGCCCCTGAAACACTTCTGTTGGCTGACTCTGAGAGCACCCCGGTGAGTGAACCACCCAAGGGAGGATACTGGCATGGATACAAGCGTGGGGCCCCAAAGTGAAGACGGGTCTTCTGTCTGTCCTTTAACCTACTTGCACTTACAGAAACCTGGCTTTCTCACACTGACACTGCTTCACCTGCTGCCCTGTCCTATGGGGGCCTACACCTTACTCATACTCCCAGGCCTGGAAACAGACCTGGGGGTGGGATATGCTTGCTTCTTTCTCCCAGCTGTACTTTTAAAGTTCTTCCACCTGTTCCTTCCTTATCATTCTCCTCATTTGAGGTTCACTGCATTAGGCACTTTTCTCCTGTTTAAATCTGCATTGCTGTCATATATCGACCACCTGGACCAACCACACAATTTTCGAGCAACTTTGCTGCCTGGCTTCCTTACTTTCTTTCATCTAACACCCCATTCATCATATTAGGTGACTTTAATATACCTGTTAACAGCCCTTCCATCTCTAAACATTTTTTCGCTAACATCCTATCTAGGCTTATCTTTGTGCTCAGACTCCCCCTCTCCCACCAATGGTAATGCTCTGGATCTAATATTTACCAGACTTTGTTCAAGCATCAATTTTACTAACTCACCGTCTCCCCTCTCTGATCACAATATGCTCACATTTCAACTCTCACTAACTACCTCCTCACCCCCTGCTTATCCCCAAACACATACCTACCATGACTTGCAAGCTCTGGATGTGTTGCATTTCTCTTCTTCCTTTGACTCTCTTCACCCTAATATCTCAGCCATCTTTTGTCCTAATGTGGCTACCTCTGTCTACTATAGCACACTCACCACTGCCCTTAATGAGTTTTCTTCTGTAAAAACCAAATGTGCTAGACCCAAACCACTTCAACCTTTGCATACTGCTCATACAAAGGTGCTCCAAAGACACCCAAGTGCACTTGAGCATCGCTGGCACAAATCCCACTCAGAATCAGACTTTTGGAGCTACAAATCTGCCCTGAGCTACTATGACACCAGCCTTTCCCAAGCCAAACAAGCATACTTTACTTCACTCATTAACTCCCTTTCTAAAAAAACTGGCACAACTTTTCTCCACCTTTAACACTCCTTTCCCCTTCTCCACCCTCTCAGTGCAAGTCTGTCTCTGCACTTCAAAAACAAAATTGACACCAGAAGGGACATTACACATTCAACGCCCTTGGCTTCATCACCCTCCATCCACACACCCCAGTCTCGCCTGTGCTCTTTCACCCCTGTCACTGATGAGGAAGTCTCAAAACTTTTAGCTTCTTCCCACCTTACCACCTGCCCATTTGATCCTATTCCTTCAAAACTTCTCCGCAATAGCAATCCTTGTCTAATCAAAGCCTTAATTCATCTATTTAATCTCTCACTCTCAACCTTTCATCTCTAAACTACTTGAGTGCCTAATTTATAGCCAACTAACCTCATTCCTCTCTGACAATAACCTGCTGGACCCACTACAATCTGGTTTTAAACCACAACACTCCACTGAAACTGCCCTGACCCTGCTAACTAATGACCTTTAAACAGCTAAAGCCAACAAAAATGTCTCACTACTAATACTGCTTTATCTCTCAGCTGCATTTGACACTGTAGATCACCCTCTTCTCCTCCAGTCCCTCCATTCACTTGGCCTTGGTGACACAGCCCTGTCCTGGTTCTCTTCTTACCTCACCAATTGTTCCTTCATTGTCTCCTACAACAGAGTAGCATCTTCTCCCCTGCCTCTTTCTGTTGGGGTTCCCCAAGGCTCTGTCCTAGGACCCTTATTATTTTCCCTATATACTTCCTCCCTCTGCAAATTAATCAGCTCGTATGGTTTCTACCTCTACACTGACGATACTCAGATCTATCTCTCCTCTCCTGATCTAAACCGAGAACTCCTAACTTGTGTCTCCTCTTGCCTGTCCGCTATCTCTACTTGGATGTCACAACACTACCTTAAATTAAACCTCTCCAAAACGAAATGGTTTTCTTTACTCCAACTAACACCAGTAACATCCCGGAAGTATCCATCATACTGTAGCTAACAATTCCACTATCACCCCATTTCCCTAGGCCCGGTGTCTTGGGGTTATCCTAGATTCTGCCCTGTCATTCACTCTTCACATCCAGTCACTTGTTAAATAATGTCACTTCCACCTAAGGAACATATCCAAAAAATGATCATTTATCACCCAAGATGCTGCCAAAATTCTTATTCACTCTCTTGTCATATCACATCTAGACTATTGTAACTCTCTCTTAATTGGCCTTCCCCTCCAGAAACTCTCACCTCTCCAGTCCATAATGAACACTGCTGCTAGGCTTATACACCTCAGCAACCGCTCCGCCTCTGCCATGCCATTCTGCCAATCCCTGCACTGGCTTCCACTGCCCTTCAGAATTAAATTCAAATTAATGACCCTGACATTCAAAGCACTTCATAACTCTGCCCCCCCCCACATCTCTGAACTCATCTCTATATACTCACACACCCACTTACTACGCTTTTCTACTGACCTGCTACTCAACTCTTCTCTCAGTACCTCCTCATGCTCGCATTCAAGACTTTGCAAGGGCTGCACCCCTCCTCTGGAATTCTCTCCCACGGTCTGTCCGACTTTCTCCCAACCTCTCTGCTTTCACAAAATCCTACCCTCACTTTTGACTACAAAATGCAATACCTAATACAGTACCACATCTCTCACCCACTTAATTGTGATCTCGCCGACTCCCACATGTGTATCATTCCCTTCCCTTTAGATTGTAAGCTCTTTCTGCACAGGGCCTTCCCCACCTGGGGAAGGGACATTTCATTTGAACTGTGTGGTTATTAACCCCTTCAGGAGGATTTGGGACTTTAATATTAAAAATTACTGTGTTGGAGCAACAGTTAAGTACCTAATAGTGATTTCGGTAGTGTCCCATGTGTCCCCAGTGTAGGAGTGCACGGTGTATTAGTTTGCCCAAGTTTTATATAAAGTTTATATGTGTTCATTTGTTTCATTTGCAAACTGTGTGTGTTTTATTATTCCTAGTGGAACCCCCCTGAGGGGTGTTCCTCAGTGTTCCCCAGGTGGAGTCACTGCACTGTAATTCCCAGTTCCCGGTACTTTTCATAAGCAAAAGGGACTCAGGGCCACTGGATTGCCAAGGGTAAGTTGCTATTTGAAGAGACAGTAGCCAAATTAGGTTTATTGTTCTATGTCCGATTTTTGGGGATAAAGGAGCCCCTTTACATTTCAGAAGAATGAGAGCCCTTCTTCTGTGTAACCAGAGACTCTAGAGAAAGTGACTGTTACATTTTCTATTTGACTTTGTTCTGCTAATAAGAGCAGAGAGAAACCTGCACCACCTTAGACATACTGCATTTCCAAGGCAAATAATTTCCTTCTATGGTTGGTGACTTCCTGTCTGACAAGTTTAATTTATCTGTTCTTCTTTCTCTCTTCAACTTTCTGAGGGCATCAGTAGTGAAGTAAGACTATCTGAAACATTTGTTTAAAGGTCATTTTGAGGACGTCTGGGCTTTCTGGGCCCTGTGACTTTTTCAGTGGAATTGAGGCGTAGCCTGTGAGGTGTGATCTCCTGATGCTGGTATTAGTACTTAATAGTAATTAGTACTCCACACGTACAGTTGTAAT
Source organism: Xenopus borealis (assembly GCA_024363595.1). NCBI lineage: Eukaryota > Metazoa > Chordata > Amphibia > Anura > Pipidae > Xenopus > Xenopus borealis. The sequence goes on from CM044431.1 coordinate 148,899,786, forward strand.
TCTGTAGTTAGTTCTGTAAAAAGTTCTGACTGTCCCCTCATATTCTCATGCCAGTTTCAGGGCATTCTCTCCAAAATGTGTAACTCTATGATGTTTCCAGATGATGAAGCTTTCTATAATTTGGATTTTCATACCCTGTCTACTAGAAAATCATCTAAACATAAAATAAACCCAATAGGCTTGTTTCGATTAAGCATTAATCATACTTTATTTGGATCAAGTACAAGGTGCTGTTTTATTATTACAGAGAAAAAGGAAATCATTTTTAAGAATTCAGATTATTTGGATAAAATGGAGTCTATTGGTGATGACCTTCCCATAATTTGGAGCTTTTTGGATAATGAGTTTCTAGATAACAGATCCCATACCTGTATATCTAAAGCAACTGCACTTGCTTAGTAATCATGAAATCATTTTCCACCTGATTTGATTGCCTTAAGGACCAATGACATTAGCCCTATCACTTGACTAGGGATGTACCGAATCCACTATTTTGGATTCGGCCAAACCCCCGAACCCTTCCCAAAAGATTCGGCCGAATACTGAACCGAATCCTAACCCTAATTTGCATATGCAAATTAGGGGTGGGAAGGGGAAAACATTTTTACTTCCTTGTTTTGTGCCAAAAAGTCACGTGACTTCCCTCCCTGGCCCTAACTTGCATATGCAAATTAGGATTTGGATTCGGTTCTGCCAGGCAGAAGGATTCGTCCGAATCTGAATCCTGCTGAAAAAGGCTGAATCCTGGCTGAATCCCGAACCGAAACCTGTATTTGGTGCATCCCTACACTGCATTTTTGTGTGTGTGTGTTACCATATTTTTTATTGCAGTGCCCCTAGAATGCTTAAAACTAATTAGCATGATGCAAGTGGATTCTGTATCTGTGCTATATTTATTATGAAATCCCTGTAGTATTTGTTACCTTTGTGAGAAAACATTCATATCAGGAGACAAAATTTTCCTAACACAAAGTATAGATGATGTACTCAAGGAAAAAACTGTTTTGTAGCTTAATTTTATAACTTTTTATATGTAAGCTTTATAGTGTTTATATCCCTAAAGTTGTACAATATTGTTATTCAAACAAAACATGTTTTAGAAATAAGAACCAAATGAGCTTCTTCTAATCCAAGATAAAGAAATTAAATCTGCCTTATTGATTTGGTTTTATGGTGCTTCTATGTTTTGCTTCTGACATTTTATATATAGCTGTAACTAGATCATTTAGGATTAATGAAAATTCATCTCTTTTGAACAATTTTAATGCATTTCAGATATGCACTTTAAATACACTATTGCTAGACTCTAAAGTAATGGCAAGCAACTATTTTAACCATTATATCAATATGGGAAAATAGTGCCTGGCCTTTAAGTTAAGTATTACTCTGCACCAAAGATGAATAAATATGTTAGATTTATTTTACATTGTTTTCTATCTCTTTTTTAGTTTACAGCTGGATTGTTCATAGAAGGTTACACCAAAATTTCTCCATCAACACCAGCGAATGGCACACACTCCACGGGTTTTCAGGCAGCGGTAAAAATTCAAATATCTTTTATTTACACAAACATGTTTAGTTCTTATGCGTTTCATGTGTTCCCACATGTAATCATAGACCTCAATGCACAATATCAAACTGTGGTGTTTGTGCAAGGTGCCTGTAGGCAGGCCCAGACTGGCCATTTGTGGGTTAGGGCAAATGCCAGAGGGGCTGCTATAAGGTCCCATAGAAAGTCTGTATTTAGTGGGCTGGTGGGGGCTGTTTGGGCCTCTATGTGGGCTGATGGGCCTCTTGTGTACCTGAAATGCCAGGGCCTATTTTAATTCTCAGTCCAGTCCTGCCTGTAGGTGTCACTGTGCACAAGAGTTTACTGTACTTTCTATATTGCTTAAAAGGGTTAGAGTTCAAGTTACTGTTGCAGTGTAATGGCTGCATGAACCTGCTAATAAAACACTGTTATACTCTGCTTGTCCTCGGCTACCAAAACATAACACAAACACTTGGGTTCAAAAGCATTGGAAGATTACATCATCACTGACTTACTT
>CM044431.1:148924011-148943682 GCA_024363595.1 Xenopus borealis
CAAGTGTAAACTGTTCTAAATTGATACATTTAGTTGATACATTTCTTATCTTTGTCCTCGCTGAACAGAATCTCTAGCTTTCATTACAGGCAGCTGTTAAAACTGATACAATAATTGCTAATACTCCAGAGATGCTGCTGAGAAATTTATCAACTAAACGTTGCAAAATTGTAACAGTTTAGAGTCTGCACCTGAATTACTGAGCTTTCAGACTCAACCAGAGACACAAACATTCAACTTTAAACTTAGATTTTGGAAAAACATTCAAAATAAATAATGGAAAGCAACTGAAAAAAGTCTTTATTTCTGGGGAACAATCTGAAAACAACTGAACTGAAAAAAATGCTCCTTTAATAGTTAGAACCTGTGGTACTCAGTCTAGGTTCCTGCTCACCTTCTCATAAAAGGCAATTTGATTAGTATGGCAAAAGCCATTATGCATAAAACCACTCAGACACAACCCCATCATATTGAGATTGCCAATGAATGGAATTGACGTGTATACCTTATTACACCTTCAAAATGCGTTCCTACCATTGATGTCAAAATAACAGGCCAGTGGTCAGTGTCGGACTGGCCCACCAGAATACCAGGAAAACTCCCGGTGGGCCAAGGTGTCAGTGGGCCCTCATGCTGCTGAACTTTTGGCCTATTTCATGGCCATTCCCAATTTCTATGAGAACAAAGAGGCTAAATAATTGGAATAATTGATTATAGTATGTTAAGAAAACAAACTAGAAGAATAGAGGTTGATTAAGGAGATGAAGAATATTGGTACTGAGAGTGGGCCCCTGGTCTAAGGTTTTATGGTGGGCCCCTGGTCTAAGGTTTTTGGGTGGGCCCCTGGTCTAAGGTTTTTGGGTGGGCCCCTGGTGTCCCAGTCCGACACTGCCAGTGGTGTTCAGGCTTAGCAACTTGCCAATCTCTCTGCACTGTGCCAGACCTCAAGGAATCCTGAAAGATTAAGTAAAGATGATTGGCAATCACAGATCTAAGCTCATTTAGTAACCTGGGATGAATGTTTTCTGGTTCTAGACTTTGTTTACATTTATATGCTCTAGTATTTTTTTCATCTTCCTTCTGAGTCACCTATCCATCAACAGTAATATTACTAGAAGTGGCTCTTTAAAAAAGGAATCCTTCTTTAAATGGTTCAACTGCTGTGTTGACAGATACAAAAACAGTTTTTATCAATCAATTTAATCTCCCCCCTTCTGACACAGTCATGAGACATGTGACTTTTCTGTGGGCACCCTGAAAACTAACAAAATGAAAAATGCTAGTGTGGTGAGGGTTCAAGAAGTTTAAAAATGTGTTCTTACTGAAACTAGGAATCTGGGGGTATACACAGCAGGCATTATAATTTTCTCATATACAAAAAGGTTTGTGCTATTCAAAAAGTGGGTTCTGCCACTTCTGGAAGATGCTTTGTTTGAATATTATTTCACAACAATCATAAATATTTTAACTCTAGCACCAATCAGACCAGAGTCATCTGCAGCTATCACAGGCCCCATGCTACTAAGCTAGCAGTGCCCTTCCCCAGGAGAGGCTGCCTATATTACCTTTATTATATATAAAGGTAATATACAGTAATTATACTTAGAACAGTCATCATTACCTATAACGTAACATTAAATAAGGCGATGTGAACGTAGCCAAAAACAGAAGCTGCAAATGTTCTGGTAATCTAAAATCAGAAATATATTTCATTAAAAATCAATTCCCTGTAACAGTAAAAAGAGTTCATCTGATTCAGCTGTATTGTGTAGAGCATAAAAGCACAGAGATATTGTTGCCAGCTAATAATATGGTATATTTCTTTATAGGAAATAATCTCAGGCACCAAGAATATGCAAATGCTTTATGATTAGAAGCAATATTCTTTGAGTCATATTTTTGAAGTATTGCAGTGTTTCAAAGTCATCAGAGCTTATATACTACAAAGGGATAAAGATATTTAAAGACAAATAGCTGTTAAGTTATTTCGTTACACTGAGCTGTGGGTAGGGTAGTCACCTTTTTTGGAAAAAAAACTGGCCTTCCTATATACTTTATATATACTTTATATCCTTTATTTTTTCCATATTAATAACATTGGGATCAAGCATTATTTTTAGCCGGTCAGGCTGGTAAAATACTGGTAAGGTGGCAACCCTAGCTGTGGGGCATAAACCAAAAGGGTTAAATTTATGCATTTTCAAATGCTCTTCACTTTTTTTTAGATATAATACAGGTACACTAGTAATGTATGAGGAACCACGTAGTATGCATTTTTTTTTCTGACTCCTGAAATAAATGTAGCAAAAGCCAACTGTTTAATAGGCCTAATGAAAACTGCCAGAGATCACAGTTGGTCAGCCAAACATTTACAAATAACTTTCTTTTAATAAACATTTAGTAGGAAGTTATTTAGAAGGTTTATGTTATATGTTCTGGGTGAAGATCACCTTTAAAACAATGGGTTAAATCTGGTAGTTTTTAGAATATACTTAAATTGTGAAAAAGTAATTGGCCATTTCTGAGCTAGCACTGGGAAATGCAATCAAATGATTAAGTCCTCTCCATTTAGCAACAGTTCCATGATACAAAAAAAGGTAGATGGGCCAGTAAAAGCTGCAGACAGACCGAGTCGGCAGCTTATTGGCCCCTGTGTAGGGTCATCTGACAGGCTTCCCCAATTGACATCTGGCTGAATGTCAGACAGATCTCGATCGGGCAAGTTAAAAAAATCCCGTCAGTGCGTTTATGCTTTCCCGCGATCCGACCACCAGTATTTCTTCCATTCTGATGCGATCGTTGGGCCCTAGGGCCCACGATCGGATCAGCCCAATATTGCCCACTTCAATGTGGGCATATTGGGAAGAGAGATGTCGCCAAACGAACAGATCTTCCATGTATGGCAGCCTTTACTGCTGAGTCTAGCTATCTCTATGGCAGAACATTCATACTATACTGGCTGAAGAGCTTATCTGAAATCCTACAATCACTGTAGGGTTTGTTACCTTAAATGAACAGTGTACACACACACACAACTTTACTCAAATTTACCAAAATAAATAATACCATTGTTGAATATTGGGCTTATTTATGAAGAACAACTGCAGTTGTTGTCACAAAAAGAGCACTGCCCTTTAAAGGTATTTGTGACTAAAACCGCTCCAGCTCCCTGTCATTCTCTTTGCAGCCCTGTGAAACATTTGCAAAATTCAAACGTTACAGCACACATGCTCGATGAGGGGAGTGAGGGACGGACTTCGGGATGGGGAACCTTCAAGTCACATTCCTAGTGGGCCTTTGCTGCCCCAGTCTAAATCTGAGTGCACCAGAGCTATTGCCACTTTTCCATAGCAGCCTGCTTCTTCAATAGTACATGCATCTAAAAAATCCCATACAGATGATATCTATCCCAACACCAGACATTTGTATTTCAATTTGTGCTGAATGTTATTGTACACATTTTCTCATTGCACACACCAAGTGAAAATCCCTCTGGCCAATGATGCTACTGGCATTTTAGTGAAAAGAAATAATGCATTGTGGGTAAAAAGCACAACAATTTGTGCTCAAATGCACTTTGCACACTGTACTTGTGCTTGTAAATAAGCCAGAATATATTGTATCAATTCTTTTAATTTAAAAGAAAATCATATTTTTTCTAATGCTTTTTTTTTATTTACCCTGAACTAATCCCCTTCTTTCCCCATGTAAACATAATTTGTTTAAATGTAGGCAATGAGCTCTTTGTAAACAAATTCTCCTTTACCCAACCTGCACCCTTTGACTGACTTTCAATTAAGGCATGGAACAGAAAATGAAAATTATTTAATGCAAAAAAAAATTACAAAGCTGCAATACCAGTCAGCAGCTTCAGGGGTAAACAAGGTATAGAGCTGTGTTAAAAGGGACATAGATTCGCAGGAGAAGGGGGTCATTCTTCCACTTCTAGAGAGCTGGTAAGGCCGTACAGTTTTGGTCTCCCTCACTCAAACAGGACATTATTGTATTAGAGAGAGTACAGAGAAGGGCAACTAAGCTGCTAAAAGGTATGGAAAATTTTTAGCTATGATAGACTGCCAAACTGGGAAAGTTCACACTGGAGAAGAGGTGCTTAAGGGGTGATATGATAACTAAGTATAAATACAGTATATAAGGGGATCATATCATAATCTCTCTAATGCTTTATTTACCAGTAGGTCTTTCCAGCTGACATAAGGTCACCCATTCCATTTCCAAGAAAGGAGATTACGTCTAAATATTCGGAATGGTGTTTCACAGAGAGCTGTGAAGATGTGGAATGCTCTCCCTGAATTATTCATACAGGCTGATACATTAGATAGCTTTAAGAAGGGGTTGGATGGCTTTTTAGCAAGTGAGGGAATACAGAGTAATAGAAGATAGCTCATTATACAAGTTGATCCAGGGACTGGTCCAATTATCATCTTGAAGTCAGGAAGGAATGTTTTCCCCCTCTGAAGCTTCAAAATGGGTGTTGTGCCTTCCTCTGGATCAATGGACAAAAACCCACAACAAAATGTAGAAACAAAAATGAGTGTCAATTCTTATCTTGTGATTGGCACTCAGACATTATCAAATTTTTGCTGCAAAAACTCTACTTTTTCATATCATCAGATGAAAACTTGATGGGCGTGGCTTTTTTTTCAACTTGACTTACTATGTTACTTTCTTAGTTAAAACAATAGGCATAAAGTATGTTCAACACAGTCCCTATTCATTGGATTCATATTGAAGAGGCATTATACTGTACATAAACAGTATTAATCAATGGAAAAATAGATTAAGTAACATACCCATCACTATATTTAGTGGGTTATTTACTTAAACATGAAATCATCTTAGTTTTTTTTTTATAAAAACAAAGTCACCTTAACTCCCTTCCATGAATTGAACTCAATTATGAATAATATTTTTCAAAATATCGGAGCCGCAAAACTTTGAGACAAAAATGAGTGTCAATTCTTATCGTATGATTGCCACTCAGACTTTATCAAATTTTTGTTGTGAAAACTCTACATTTTCATATCATTGGACAAAAACCCTCAATGCCAAGAAACAACTTCAGGGATATCTGCCAATGACTTCTACATGACCTAGACAGGTTTGAAATGGAATATTTTCGGATTCGTATTTTTAGCAGCTTTGGGGTATAATTGATATCTAACTATTTGAGTTTTTTTCCCCCACAAAAAAATCAAGTTTTCCCCTTAAAAACCAGAACCAGATAAATTTGAGGTTTAATAAATGGGCCCATGAGTATATAGATATGTATGAACAAAGGGCATTTTGGCAAGATAGAATCCCTTTAATTCTTATATATGTAGCTGTAATTTCTATATATATACATAATACTGTTTTGTAAATAGCATTATTTTACAGGGAAAATAAGATTATTTCCTACTAGCTATAGTTTTATCTCAGATGAAGTTTCTTGCAAACATCCTTACTGAGTTTATTGCCTATTTCCTGTAATGCCTGTGGCTTTTTTGGGAATAGGTAGCTAAACTAAAACGAGGAGCTTGAGCACTAAAACAGGATAATAATATAAATAAAATGCTCCTTTCAAACAGTAAGTTGCAGAATTCTATGCCGTTATTGCCTGAACTTGTCACAGTGTGCCAATTAAAAAAGAATAATTTCTACCACCATTGCTTGTTTTTTTATATTTAATGACATTTCTGTAACTTTTGGGCTTTCTGTTCATTATTTCTGTCCATATCAACAGCACTGCTGGAAAATTGCATTGTGAGCTCTCATCATGCCTAGTATGTGGATCTGGAAAGTTGCTATCATGGCGATGTCCTGATTTTGTGATAATTCATTTCAGCTTTGGCTCCCTGTTTGGACAGTTTTGAAGTGGAAATTGATTAAAACACATTCACATGTAAAACATTTCCACTGTTGTCTTTAAAAATATACAGATTATCCTTTTTTTTAGCCACTAATTATTTTAACCTTTAGAAAACACCAATGTCCTACGCACACAAAAAATTGCAAAATAGGAGGTAGGGGGCAAAACAAACCTTATATAAACCTAGTATTTGAACAATTTCCTGTCCAACATCTCATTCCAGAACCAAGGGAGATAATTATGAAGTTGGACCTCTCTTGCTGCTAAAACATCCTGTACTCTCTACTCTTGCTGGAAGGCTTTCCACTTGAAACTGGAACATTGTTGCTGGATCAGGCCTGGCTTGCAAGTGTTGAGTTGGGTCAGGGCTCTGTGGAGGCCAGTCAAGTTCTTCCACATTCTGGGAAATGTTATTTCCCAAACTGTTGCCACAAAGTAGAAAGCACAAAATGTCATTCAATGATGCAGTTGCACTTGTGTTGACAATGACGAACAAATTAAAGGGTTTGTGCACTTTTGAGTTAACTTTTAGCATAATGTAGAGCAGGAGTGCCCATACTTTACTAATTTGAGGTCTACTTTTAGTGATGATGTCCCATTATTATCTACATCCATAAAAGGTCATTCTGCTCCATGGAAAATATTACTTAAATATTGATTGATACCTTTGATATAAATGACTATATTTAACAGCAACTATTTCTTATGTAACCTTAACATAACAAATATCTGAATGAACAGATGTAGAGAGTGATATTCTGATACTATTTGCAATTGATGTAAAATTTTTATTATTTGTGATATTTGAGTGATTTATCTTTTCATTCAGAAGTTCTCCAGTTTGCAATTTCAGCAGTCTGGTTGCTAGGGTACAAACACCCTAGCAATGATGAAATGATCAAAATAAAACCACAGAGGGCCTGATCAGAAAGATGAGTAATAAAAAGTAGCAATAACAATATATTTGTATCTTTACAGAGCATTTGTTTTTTAAATGGGGTCAATTACCCCAATTTGAAAGCTGGAAAGTGTCAGAAAAAAAGGCAAATAATTCAAAAACTATATAAAAAAAATAATAAAGGCCAATTGAAAAATTGCTTAGAATGTGACATTCTGTAACATAAAGGTAACTAAGAGTTAACTTTAAAGTGAACCAGCCATTTAACTAGTCAATTTAGCCATATAGCTAAAAAATTCATATAGTGTATTTTTTGTACACAGCTTTTCAAATAACTTTTAGAGCAGATCATTATAGGTGGTATATGTACTCATCTGCAAAATTGCTCAAAAACAATGAATTCTGCAATGTTATTGTGTTGTAAAAATTCATCTTTATAAATACCACAGTGGATGGCATTAATTCGCAGCTAAGGAAAACAATTATGTTTTATAAATATACCTTGCACCACTTTTGCTTTGATATAAAGCATTTTACACAGTTTTATAGGTTCAATGCAACTGCAAAGAAGCACAAAGAAAATGATTTTGCCTGCGCTGCCAGTTGGCTTCCATGATGTTGGAGAAGGTTCAGCAATGCTTGTCATTAAATGCAAAATTCTCAGCAGATGCCATCATACTTTATCTAATGGAACAGATGAATTAATATACAGTACACAAAATGCTGGGTGAAAAGGAATAAATAACACTGAACATAAATAATAAATAAGATGGGCTGAAAAGTCAGATTTTGCATGAAAATGAGTGCTTCGGCCACTCAATAAATATGCCAGTAGACATTTAAAAGATGTCAGATTTGCATTTAATTACTGCTAGAAAACTATAATGGGAGAGCTGGCTAACTGCATAACTGCATTATTCTGACACCCAAAACAAGAGAATATAAAAGCTTTTACTTATTTATATTACAGTACCTTGCTGTCAAAATAATGTATGTTTATAAACGATGAAAATATATTGATGTATTTTGATATATATATTGATATGTCTAAACCATCATAACCCCAGCATGAAGTGCTTCACACAGAACAACAACATGCACAATTTAGGAATAAGACAAATTGACTGGGGAGATAGTTAGCTGTGCTCTCAATCTCAGCAAACACCCCCGCTGCAGGTGTCGAATATAGTCAAAATAATGTAGAAGGCTGAAAGAAAGCAAAAACGGCAGAACTTGCTGCTTACTGCCCTTTATCAAGTGTACAAAAATGTTTAGTGTTACAAATGATTTAACATAACATACAGGAAGTGAGGTAGCAGACAAAAATGTGTCAGTCATTTGAAGTAAAGTTACAGAAGTAATTTAATGTCATGTGGGTTGGCCAAATTTACATATCAGACAATCTTTGATTTGATGTATCCAATATATTCTAAAATAGAAAATACAAATATTAATAACAATATGTGAAAAGCTAAAACATTTTTTCATAGCTTAAAAAAACATCTTTTTCTTTTTTCTTAAAAATGATTTCTTCAAGAATTTGTCACAAAATTGGAACTGCCCATTACTAGGCCTACCACAAAACATCCTGATCAACATGTTACAAATATAGAAGGAAAGGATATATCTAATTATCTTACCAATAGCTGTACAATTAATCTAACTATCTTGGGTTCAGAAATCTCTTATCTGAAAAGAACAAAGTCCAAATGTATTTCTGATTCAAGTTAGATGTATCAAACTTAACTACACTCTAGGAATTGTTAAAAATGGTGCAACCTCAAATCAAATCAAAGATTGTCTGATATGTAAATTTGGCCAACCCACATGACATTAAATTACTTCTGTAACTTTACTTCAAATGACTGACACATTTTTGTCTGCTCCCTCACTTCCTGTATGTTATGTTAAAAAGTTTGTAACACTAAACATTTTTTGTACACTTGATAAAGAGCAGTAGCCCAAAACATGTTGTGTGCAATAAAGTACAGTTAAGCAGCAAGTTCTGACGTTTTTGCTTTCTCTCAGCCTTCTACATTATTTTGACAACATGCACAATTTGCTTTACAGGTACGGGATTTATTATGCAAAATGATTGGAACCTGAAGTTTTCCAGATAAGGGATCTTTCTGTAGCTTGTATCACCTTACCTTATGTCTGCTAAAAATTATAAAAACAACCCTGTAATGTTTTTAGTCACCGATATGGCTTCATGCATTTTAGTTACCATCAGTTAGTAGAAGTAGATGGTCTTCCCATAATTTATAGCTCTCCAGATAATGGGTTTCCAGATAGGAGGTCCTCTACCTGTGTAAAGAAAAATGATAAACACTACGTGATGTTTTCAAGCAAACATTCTGCCTCTTCAGTGCAGTTGTTGTGAGAATTTGGATGGATGAGACATTTGGACACAATTAGGTAACTTAAAAGCTGGATTTTGACTGTATTACTGACAAACTGCATTGTTCCACCTGTGTAAGTTTCATTGATACAGGCAGGAGGTCTCCAGAAGAAAATTAAATTGCTTCCTGTTTTCATATATGACCAGTTACACACAAAAGTGGAAATATCACTGCATTTGTATTGCCTGTTTCATTGGTGACTAGTGGGAAAATAAATCAAGCCTGTTTCCTGGGAAATATTTTGTGAAATGAACCACAGATGCCAAGGAGGTCAAAGAATACATAACAGGCTGTATACAAAGTGCCAGTGCCACAGAGTCCACTTCATACTGGGGGGTCCCACTGGTGCACAATATTAGTCGGTTGTGGGGAGCAGGTCTGGGTCAGGGCCTACTGGGTTTTTTTCCCCCTACCCAGTCCAACCTTGTACAGAGTCTAGGTTTTTAGGTTCATGTTACTTTTAATGGGCAACCTTAGCAGAAATTGGAGGGGTAAAAAAGCCTTTCTCTACCCTAAATAAAAAAAGCATGGCAGTTTGTCATAAGTGAAATCTCCTAATGCCCTTATTTACCTCTCTATGGGCTCTGGGCTTTCATTCTGTGATCAATGAAACTTACCTCCCTTTAGTATTATACCCTTTAATACAATACAATTTTATCTCTTGATATTTTATTAGGATTTTTTGCTATTTACATTCCCATTGAAAGATTTTAATGGCTAATGTAGTAAAAAAAATATGTATACATAATTGTGCTCCATTTGGAATCTGCTGTTTGATCCTGAGCCAGTAGTTAGCAACCACATATTTTAATTCTGTTGTGGATTACATGGGAATTTGTTTAAACTTCAACACTATTCTTTTCAGTGGAATGTTGACTCAAGGGCAGTTCTGAGCTCTAACAACTTCAATATGTTAATACCCAAGTGTTGGACAAGATCTTGTTAAAGCTTTTCAAATCAGTCCCAGATTTGATGCCATCCCTTCACTTCTTTATTTTTGTGAAATAGCAACCCCTCAGAGGGGATGCAAGAGTTTTGCATTGCGGACCTTTCTTTTGCCCTTCTCCACACTGCATGCAAATAAAATGCAGAGGTAAAATAAAATTTTAATAAAATATAGTTAAATAATAGAAGATAAAATGAGAGAAAATATTGTTGGGAAAGAAATAGAGAAGAGATAGAGAAGCGTTAAACAGATAAAGAAGGTGGAGGCATCAGAGAGGGTTACAGAGAAAAAGATATACGAAGAAAATAGGGGAAGCAAAAAGAGAAAATGTAGGTATTAAACAGCAGCAGGTTACAGAATAGTGAGAGAATGATGTATAAGAAATAATCTTATGTAATATAGAATATGATGATGGGGTTGTGCTATGTTATGGAACAATGGACTATATGTTATGAGACAATACACAGGCAGAAGCTGGATTGACAGCCAAGAAAATTCACATGCACAATTTTCATTTTGGGGTCCCTACAGGTCACATACTTAGGTACATATGCATACTGGACGTTAAATTGTGCATCAGAAGGAAATACCAAAATGGTTTTGCTTTAAAGTGGGTGAAACCATAAAGTTGTGTGAGGTTTAATATAATAATGGGTGTGGCTTATGATTGTGGGAGGGGCTTCTTTTAGCATTCTGTGCTAAACTCACCAAACAGAGCATCCCTTCCCTTTATTCACTCCAATTTCCAATTCAAGCACTGGTTCTTCCAATTTCTCTGCCTTTACAATGACATTTCTTTAGAGAAGCTTACTTTCAACACACCTGTGTGTAAGAGCCATTATAGAATGTCCAATGGGAAGAAGGAAGCTTTCACAAGAGGTTGCATTTATACATTTTAAGCATGTCATCTCGGCTTATTTCTCGAACTGTTTTGTCAGTTTGTCACAAGGAGTCCGTATGCATTTAAACATAATGGTTCATTTCATCATATATAATTACATATAACCGCATGTCTGCTTCATTTAATCTTGAATCTTGAATTGATCTTTCAAGACACATAATGAAGACTGAATTATTAAAAATCCTATTGAAATAATTATCACAGACAATATATTTTTTTTCTGGTTTCCCAAGAGAAAAAACTTCTGCAAAAACTTTGTAGAAATGATTCTGCATTCAATGATTGTGCAAAAGCTCCAGGATCAAGATATTTTAAAACCTTTTAATGGCTAAGTCAGTGAGTAATGATTTCCAGGATAACACTGCCATCTACTGTTTATGAACACATCTATTGCTAGAAAAATGTTTCCTTTTCTTTCAGGGAATGCTCTATTCATTTTTGTAAGCAAGTGAATGTCGGGTGGGGGTAGAAGAGCAGAAATCCATCTCTGTGTGCACATTTGTTGATATTCAGTGATCATGCACCTAGAAAATATAGAGAAAGTAAAGGAGAAAAGGAGGGATCTTCATAATTTGTATGAATGGATGATAATATGTTGCTACGGGTTATTACGCGGTTGTGATAAATGCAACCCAGTTGTAAAAATAATCGGGAGTGAGCTTGAGGTCTAGCTTTAAAGGATTGTGTCATGATTTATGGTAAAGTTTTTATTACACTATGTACATTACAAATAATTCATATCATTTAATTTTTTATTCTTGATCCAATAAATGTTTTTTTAACTAAATATTGGTGTGTAGGCAGCTATCCCAGGTCATTGCGTCTGATTCTGTGTTTTCATAAAGAACCAATACAATGGAATTGCTATCAAATAAGCAATTTTTTCTCCTATTTAACATAATGAATAAGTCATGGTTGGCCTTGGATATTTTACTATTGAGTACTATTTCTATATCTACCACTATCTGTGAGTATTTTCAACAATGCAAGATATAAGGATGCTGTTATCCAGTTACCTTCCCAATGTTATTTTAATGGGGGAGAGAGAGTGGGGTGATATCACTTGCAGTGCAGCAGTAAAGAGAGACTGAAGTTTATCAGGGCACAAGTCACATGGCTGAGGGCAGCTGGGAAACGTTTTGTTTTTCCGTGACAGAATCCCTTGAATAATAATAATCTTGAACACAAGACCAATGCAAGTCACTCAAAAACAAAGACACATCTGCATACTTAGAGAATTTTATTTTGACCTGAATTTTACTTATAAACAAAAAACAACAAAACGTGGCACAAAAATCTTTGCAAATGTTTGTAAATACCCTTTATGGCTTTCAAACCCACTTTAAATCCCACTTTAAATCTATTGTTTTAGTCACATAATATTTAATATTACTGTTTATTGTAATTTTAACATTGATACTGCAATTGAATGTTTCACTGGGAATGATGGGAGAAAAGTTTCACTGTGAATTATGGGTAAAATGAAGGGGGTAATTGTAACCCCTCCCACTTAGTGAGTATTTAAACACGTGTGCACATTGTTAAATTATGGCTTGAGAAAGGGCCTGTGTAGCCCGAAATGTTGCCTGAATGCACTTTAAGTAAAGTTTATCACTTCTTCAAATAAACCGGAGTGCTGCTGTTCTTTTTGGAATTGATATTAAATGTACCTCAATATTCTGCACAACTTCTGAAGAAAATACTCAGACTAAAAATCTGGTCAATACTATAGTCTGCATTCTGCTCATGCATTTTATTTCATACAGTTGGTACCATTTGACTCAGATTTTATGGTAAATAAAAAAAAATCCAAATAATGCCTCATTATTGTGAAAAACAAACTTCTCTAGAATGGCTCCAAAATGTCAGTGTCAGGCAGCTGACATTTCCATCAGCATTTCTGAAAACAATTTCTTTTTTTCACCCCACTTGCAGGCTATTATTTCTGCCAAACGTATACAAATATATTGATTGCATGGTGCTAATTAAAACAGTCATTCTGCTCTTGCCGACTTTAAAAGCAGTCAACATTCCTACTTCATAGCATCAATTAGCTGTAGCACCACATCTCCAGAGAGTAACTGTGCTATTTTTGCATGAAAATATAATTCAGTTCATCCAAGGTGACAGTGGAAAAACATTCTGTGATTTCTGCAGCAGAGATTAAAGGAAACATGTCAAACAAATGTAATGCATTTGATCAATTCTTAAACAGTATATTAACTATAGGGACCAAATACTGTATAGATTTTATTTTTATAGCACCACTTATACAGTTAACACATGAGCATGTTTTGTTTTGCTGGGCAAAGCGCAAATGTAGGTACATTTTTTCATCCATGTAGCTGAGATGCTATTGCACAATCAACTGGAAAAAGAAAACTATTTATATCTATTCTTAAAGGACTAGTATACCCCTGTGTTCAGCACAAGTTCAATTAGAAAGACTTTTGCTGAACATACTTTTTGCTATAGAAAAAGCTGTGTTACGTTTGATATATCTTGGGCTTGAGATTAAAAGCCAAAGAGACAAATTGAAACTGGTTAGAGCGTTATACTGAGGGGCCTATTAACTAACTAGAGTTTCAATGTTTTTCACATATTGAATTTTTTCTCTATAAATTTTTTTTTCTCTCTCTCTATAACTCTGAAAATTCAAGTGTAAAAACCATGAAAAACCCGAATACAAAACTTTGTTAAGTAAAAGCAGTCGAAGTCCAATAAATTCAATATGAGCTGCACTGATTCTATTGAACTTTTCTTTATCCATTGAGACTTTAAGGGGCATATTTATAAAGGGTCAAATGAAGAATTGAATTTTCTAATTTTTTTGCGGTCAAAAAGGACAAATTCGATTAGGGAGTTGTGCAAATTAAATTTTTGAGATTTATCATTCTCTGACCATTTCAAAATTCAAATTAGACTATGTGCCACCTAAAACCTGCTAAATTACTGTGTAAGTCAATGGGAGAGGCCCAGGGATCAATTTGGAGATGTTTGTAGCCCCTGTAGACATTCAAGTATTTTTGGACAGAAAACTTGAATAAAGTTTGACCTAATTCTATTGAATCCGATTCAGGTTTTTAGGTTGTTTCAATTCTTCTGAGTTGAAAAAATGTTGATTTTATTAATAAATTTTGACAGGTTGAATATCAAAATTATGGAAGGTCAAAAATACCTGGCATCCAAAATCAAGAACAACTTAACTCAATGTCTATGTTTTTTCTCCTTTTTGGACTCAAAGGACATTGCTACTAAAGAATTATTAAATGTTTTATTTTCCCCAAGGCTTAGGTATAAGATTGCCCAAGTATTTTTTTAATGCTTGCAAAAAGTACATAGTAAGCAGTCTAAAGGTGACCATACACTGGTGGATTATGAACTAGAACCTACAAAAGGACAAGCACACCATCACTGTGCCCATGTGGTCCTCTTCCAACAGGATTTTCAAACCAGTCTGATTGACATCTGCCTGATGTCCACCAGATATGAGTTGGGTAGGTCCACATTGACTGTAAGCTCCTCCTTCCAACTATGGGGCAGATTCACTAAAGCGTGAAGCGTCTAACGCTAGCGCTAATTCGCCAGCATGACGTCATTTCGCAACTTCGCAAATTCACTAACACGGACTCTGGCAAATTTTCGCTAGCAAAGTAGATAGACTTGCGCAACTTCGCACCCTTACGCCAGGCGATGAACATTTTCCTAAACGTTAGCACTTATGCGAGACGTTACTTCGCCTGGTCAGACCAGGCGAAGTTCAATACAATAGATAGGAGGTTGAAAAAAAAAAAAGTTACATTTTTTCTAAGTCCCAAAAAAACGGTGGCGTATTTTAGCATAGGAGGATGATGGTCTGAAAAAGATCGAAAAATTTTTTGGGGGGGTTACCCTTCTTCCCCCTACATTTCCTAACATATGGCAACACAACTATACAGGGGGCACATGTAGGGCAATAGGACAACTTTATATAATTTATTAAAGGTTTCCTGGGCTTGTGTAGTGGAATGTAGTGGCTGTAACATATACTTCTATTATAAGTTAAAGTTCCCACGTATGCAAATTAGCCTTCGCTAGCGTAACAGCGCTCTGCCTAGCGAAGTAAAACTAGCGCAACTACACTACCATTCGCCAACCTGAGCGTAAATTTGCACTTTAGTGGATTTGCGTAGCGCTGACGAAAATTTGCCTGCCGAAGTGCGGCGACCGCTAGCGAAGCCTACGCTGGTGAATTTTTGGATCTTAGTGAATATGCCCCTGTGTCTCTTACCACATAGCACTTAAGCTCTTTGTCCAATGATTCTGCATATATTTATTATGTGATTTGTCTCCCTCATGTATTCTTTTATATATATTGTACTTTTATGCACTGTACAACGCTGTGGCTCCTTAACAGCACTTTACAAATAAAGTTATGCATGCATACATACATACATGCATACATACATCAGGGGGCACTGTATATCGGCCAATAAGCTGCCAACTCTCTTTGGAGGGACCACATAGGCAGATTTCACAGACCAAGTAAAAATTAAACAAGAGCAAGGTTACCTTCAGCATTAATCCTGTAGTTTTAGAAACAATGGCACACATGGGATCAGTTTTAACCCATGCTTGTCCACGTGATAAAATGTAAATAAATGCACAATGCGGTGAATATGTTTAAAATACACTTTTTGGCCACCATGTTTACTGTGTGTATAGATAAAACAGATTAAACTTAAATAGCTTTTTCTTTTTTTTAACAAAAACCCATTTTTATTTGTTGCGATACATACCATTGCCTACGTTCTCAGTCTACCGTTCTTATACATAACAATTAAGTATAGGTGGTGTGGACTAAGACAATTCATAAGCTAAAGGTCTGTATACTGAACATACAACAATGTAAGAAAGTAAACCTTTAATAGACTGGACTTGCTGAGCAATCATTTCATTATTCATTCAAGCAGCTTCTTCAGTTCAACTGACTGATATGGGGAGGCCTCGGCATATAAACTCTTCCACCAATCCAGTTACAATGGCACATTTTAACTCTTCAGAGAGGTGACACTTGAAACTCACAGAGGTTTGATCCGTGGGGTTACTGTGATAGGATGACCAAGGTATCATGCAACTCCTAGTAACAGGTGTTCCAACGTATTAACATATCTACATAACAAATTATTATTATTTATTATAAGACAAAGTTGCTCGGATGAGTAGTGAAGTTTTCAATGATTACTTCCAATAACGACAGGGAAATATCAGGTAACCGGGTTAATTGAAAGTTCAGCCTTAGAGCAGAACAACTGGATTACAATGAAGAGAATGGGTGTCGTTGGGTCATAGGACCACACTAACTAGCCAATGCGGCCCTCGATAGCAGAAAAAGTCAAACTTGCCCAAAAATTACCGATATCGGAAACATTAATATGCCTGTGTATGACCAGCCTTAGAATTACTAGATATACCATGAACTGGATAGTCATACTGCAAGACAGAATGAGTGCACCACTGGCTTTAGAATAAGAGCCAAACCCCCAAGTCTACATAATATGTAATTATATTAGGCTACTTTGGAGATAGTGCGAAAATGTCATTCATAGCTTGTCTATGTATATCATGTGCAGTGTTCTTCATCAACACAGGGTTGGAGAAGACATAAGCAGAAAGAAGAGTTGCCATTAGGAATCCAATAAATTCATTATGCTGCAATGTGAAATGAGTCAGAGGGTCAGAAGGGGATGTGTGGCGTGGCCATAAGAAATGGAGCAAAAGAGTTAAAGAGTGGGGTGAAAGACAAAATCTGAGCAGAGAAGAAATATTGAAGTGGTAAGGCAAGCAGAATGTGGGCAGAAGGATAAGAACGGAAAGCACAAAGGGAAATATGAATATAGATGGAGAACAAAAGTTCAGGGAATAAGTATACATTTTTAAAGGAAATTAGAATTAAGGTAGGAGAGAAGTGTAGTTACAATCTCTGGGTGTTAATGTTTAGACTAGGAATTGTAAAAAAAAACTCAAATTTTTAGAGGTTTAAAGGTATTCGTATTTTACATTTGTACTTTTTTACTTGTATTTTTTAATAAATCTCACTGCAGTTCTAGTTTTAGAGCTTGTGAGTTTAGTCATGGTTTCAAAACCCATTAAAACCATGATAATGAGACTGCTGATAAAAAGTAATTTAGACACTATCATTTGTACTTTTTTAATCCAATTTTTTAATAATACATTTGTAGTTTAAGAGTTTAGTCATGGTTTCAAAAACCACTATATACCCTTAGCCAGGGTCAGACTGGGGGGCCTGTGGGCCACTGGGACTGCTGTTTCAGGGCCCCCTCTGCTGTGCGTGTGTGTTTACTGTGTTTTTTAGGTAAAACTGTGTCTAAGTGGCTAGCAACAATGGGGCCCTGAGCTAGATTCTAACCCTGGCACATTCTGCTATTTGCATATTAACTCTGTGTCTGTGTGAGTTCATGGAGTAGGGACATGAGACTGTAAGGGGAAGAGATTGATGTGAACAAGAAAACTGCTTCTGAAAATATGGTATATCAGAATGAAATCAAGGCCCAGAAATAGTCCCACAATGGAATGATACATTATCTAGTGTAGATTTATGAAAACATCACAGCAGCAGCCTTGTGGCACAAAGAATATCAATATAATTCTCAGTTCTAGTGCTTATAATTAATAATATTCTATATATAATGGTACATAACAATCAGTATCCAAATAGGTTATGATTGTTGTGCCAGCAAATAATTATAATGTAAAAAACTCTATATCTGTAAATGTTGTTATATCACACGTACATAATGAGTGAGCAAAAACAAACCCGTACCTACTGCCGGTGGGGGCAGCATACCGATCACTAGGAGTATTTTCTGGCCCAAATAGTATTTTATCCACCAACATTACAATTTCTGGTAGTGGAAATAAGTTAGGTGCCCTGTTGTATTTAGCAGAACTAATATTTATTGTCTTTAGTGTACTTCTACCGACATACTTGCTGGCTTAAGACTATAAGCAATCAGCTTAATATTCGATTGCCACTATGTAATATTGTTCACAAACCTATTCATGCAAGCAGTTAGTGGCAAGCAGTAAATATAACAGCACCCAGCTGCTAGTCAGGAAATTAAAGAGTTAAAAGATGTTCCCTGCTGCAAAAGATAAGAGTTACTTGCAGACTGCAACATATGTTTTAATGCTGCAACTTGATTTTTGATTTACAATTTAATACTCCTTATTACCCTAGAGTTTTGTCAGAATGTCTTGCCGTGTAGTGATTAGCTAGCCCTTACTGGGAATAAAACGTGAACTTGAAGTGTTATTAGCTTCCTTAACAAGGAATTCTCTATGACCTCTCTCCCCAGTGACTAGTTACCCCTATCTGGGAATTCTTCCATGTGCTAATTAGCTCTCCCTAACAAAGAACTTTATGAGCATGCTATGTCGGAATGAGCTTCCATGGACTATATATACCTTCTCCTGGCCATTATTTTGAGCTTCTCAGAAAATCTAATTACACTTTGAGATCTGGTTAAATATTCTTTTTAAGCACAGTTTATTAAAAGGGAAATACAAGTACTGAAATCTGTTTTACTGTGGATTATATTCATTATAGGGCATGCAAGGGGATTCATTTACCTTGATCTATCTTGGCACCTTCTATGCAGCAAGGTGAAAATATGTATAATTAAGTTAAATCATTCTGCTAATTTGTATTTCTATTATCAAATTATGCAAATGTTTGTTTTCACTAGATATGTTTGTGCAGGATCTCTAGATTAGCGACGTGCGGGTCAACAAATTGTCAACCTGTCACCCGAACTTAAACCACTGCTCTGCACCCGCATCCGACCCTAATACACTGCTCCACTTTCCCTTATATACCCATGCCCACCCCATCTCTGACATCACAGAGGAGATAGATGCCACTGGAAGAGGCGCATACTTACATCATGTTTACACTGTGCGTGTCAACCCAAATCCACCAACCCGTGGGTCCCGGGCCGGCCCGCACATCACTAGCCTGGATGCCTTCCCATTGAACAATTAGAAAAACATTTTGCTGGTCACAAGAAATATACAGTATTAGGCCACTGACATACACAAACATTACAGTCAAATTGTAGACCAGACCAGGGATGACTTTGTTAGTTGGCCAACTTAAATATATTGCAATATATGGATAAACAATCCCTGTTTTGTTTAAAGTGGAAGGCATTACAGGTATGGAACCTGTTATCCAGAATGTTTGGGACCTATGATTTTCAGGATAACTGATCTTTCTGTAATTTGGACCTTTTCTACTACAAAATCATGTAAACATTAAATAAACCCACTAGGCTGGTTTTGCTTAATTATATCTTAGTTGGAAAATTGGATTATTCAGATCAAATAGATTCTATGGGAGACATCCTTTCTGGATAATTGGTTGCCCACACCTGTAATGCATTGAGTGCAGAGGACCTCTTGTATTTCTCTGTATGAATTTTTGACAACCTCATCGCACCCCCACTTAACTGTTTAAAAATGAGTGGCGAGCACAACTTTCCACTATCGATATCAAACTTGCCAGTGATGCTCTGAACCAATCATTCAACAGCCAACCAAAGAATTGGATAAGGTGGGTGGCCAATATTTTTAGTTCCATTCTGCCTCCTAGAG
>CM044431.1:148969865-148996478 GCA_024363595.1 Xenopus borealis
GTCTGTCCCTACCCTAAGTCATGTAACTGCACATAGTAAATATATGAAGCTGAACAAATCTGTTATCTTCCTACCTTTAGTGGGCTAAAGAAAATAATTTTACTAGATAACCACAACCTAAGTCCCTACTGCAGGGCTTACTGGTTTCAGTGAATGACACAAGATGTTTCTTGGTTTGTATTGTGGCTCTCATTGCTCAGCTTCTCTGTAGTGACTGATTAGGTTACTGATTAAGTAATTGATTAAGCTGCCTGCATGTCTGTTAGCACTTATAATAAGACACCTATCAATGAGCTGGCCCAGCCTACTATGTGTGTCTGTCAGTTCTACTGGGTACAAGAAAAACATTTTGTAATTAATACTATACACCACTACACACTGCTTTTAGGAAGAAAGTAAAGTCTTTATTTTGATGAAATCAAATGTGTTCCTGAAATGATTGATCAATCAGAATAACAAAGCAAATCAGCCGGTAAAATAAGAAATATGGACATAGGGAAATGAAAAAGGTTTAGAAATATAGCGCACTGCCCACTTTATTTAAATATTGTGCCACAAAAAAATAAAGAAATAAAAAAGATCCAAGTAATTTGTCCAGACACAGGGGAAAAATTCAACGGTATATAAAATCATGTCATGGGTAGTTGCATTTCTCATCTTAGGATGTGAAACTATATACTTCTCCCTCCACCTTTTACAGGAACAGACAAAAACCACAGCCAGGAAACGTACGAGTAGACAACAATAGGCTATATTACTTTGCCACGTCTCTATTTTAAAAAAGAAGTCAAGCAATTCTAACTTTATATGTGCAGTGAGGACACCTCTGTCACTCCCCAATCTGCAGCTTAAAAGTAAAAATATTACTCTATCTATAAAAACGCCTGTGCATGACATCTTATTGATTATTGGTTAAGCAAAAGAGGGATGTACTTGCCAGGTAAGCCATGATACACGTGCTACCTATGTGACTTGTTTGTCATTGCTAAGACCAAATACAGTAAGGCTGTAGAGTACATGTCAAGCCTCCCTGCGGAGTACAATCATGCCAAAGGTGAAGGTGCAAGGACTTCCAAAGCTACAGCTGACACAAGCCCAGAGAAAAAAAACTACAGATAATAGTTTCTACAGATATCTAAGGCAGGCAAATGACAAAGAGCACACAGATAGGTTCACTGACAAGGATTTCAATTAGCCTTTACATATTATGCTACTTTTATTAAAGGAAAACTATACCCCCTGGACTATGTAGGTCTCTATAAAAAGATATTGCATAAAACAACTCATATGTAAAACCCTGCTTCATGAAATAAACCATTTTCATAATAATATACTTTTTCAGTAGCATGTGCCATTGGGTCATCCTAAATAGCGAATTGCCATTTTAAAAAATAAGGACAGCCTCCTGGGATCCTATGATTCAATGGTGCACACAAACATACCAAACAAACTATAAAGTTAGGTCACATGAGCCAATAAACAGACAGAGTTGTGTCTATTGCTTCCACACTTGTTCCAGTGGAAATATTTGAAGACCAACGTTTCAACTCCACACAGGAGTCTTCGTCAGGGTGACGAAGACTCCCTATGTGGAGTTGAAACGTTGGTCTTCAAATAAACCTTCAAAATTTGATTTCCTTTGTGGACATTTGTATGATTATGGAGTGCTGTCACCGACGAATTTGCTTGCATACTTAAACAGACTGGCACCCTGCTTTGATAAAGCCTTATGGTGTGCGTTCCTTTGCTACCTATATATATATATATATATATATATATATATATACTGTATATATAGAACAGCAGCAAAGAAGGTCCGCACTCACAGGACTTACAAATACAAAACTTTTTATTCGATAAACATGCCGACTTCTCGCATTGATGGAGTTATATATATATATATATATATATATATATATTTGTTGCTCAAGTATTCATTTTGGAGGTATAGTTTTCCTTTAAGAGTGGAATTGCCATCATAAGAAAAACTAGTCAGAGAGCCTATCTGTAAAATGCTGGCTGTCTGGAGGGGATTGCTCCAGAACAATCATTTTCAAGTTTCTGTGCAATCCTTGTACTATCTCCCATGAGCTGCATGCTTGACATTCATATGAACTGAAACAGCTGCACACACAGAGGGGTGTTTTCACTACAATTCCTCCTCCTTGAGAGGAAAACTGAGCTCAACATGCCACATGTGCCATTAGTCCAAGAGGAGTGGTTTTTCTGTTGCTTTTTCATATTTGTAGGAGTACAAAAAGCACCACAAGCCACAGCCTCTAATAGTATGTGCACTGGTTGCCAATGGCATGAGGGCAAGGCAGCATTTGACATTTCCCACCAACTAGGGATGCACCGAATCCAGGATTCGGTTCGGGATTCGGCAAGGATTCAGCCGTTATCAGCAGGATTCGGATACGGCCAAATCCTTCTGCCTGGCCGAACCGAATCCGAATCCTAGGCCAGGGAGCTAAATCACGTGACTTCTTGGCACAAAACAAGGACGTATTCGGTTCGGTATTCGGCCAAATCTTTCGGCCTGGCCGAACCGAATCCGAATCCTAGGCCAGGGAGCTAAATCACGTGACTTCTTGGCACAAAACAAGGACGTATTCGGTTCGGTATTCGGCCAAATCTTTCGGGAAGGATTCGGGGGTTCGGCCGAATCCAAAATAGTGGATTCGGTGCATCCCTACCACCAACAGAACAAACATGGGGTGTTGATTTACTAAAATCAAACGTGACTTGCTAAACTCACGTGTGCATTCCATAGCCCAAACAAATAGGCAGGTTCTATATACATAAAAGGTTGAACTTGATGGATGTGTGCCTTTTTCAACCTAACTTACTATTTTACCCTTTGTTTGGGCTGTGGAAAACACAACTACTAGTTGATCCAGAGGAAGGCAAAACCCCCATTTGAATCCTCTCCAATTTGCCTCAGAGGGGGAAAAAAATCCTTGGTTTGCTGCTAATCATTCTTTTTATTTTAAGAATATAAAGTTCAGCACCTAAAACTTGCCAAGCTTTATATTCGATCATAAGCAAGCCAACATATTCAGATCAGTCAGCGTGATTTTAGTACAGTACACAGAGGCTGGAGCATTTGAAAATCAGACATAACCCCAAATGATTTGTATTTTATTCTATATTTAAACTATATATAGTTCTGCCCAAGTAGTGATCTTATGTCAGTGCATGCCAAAAGCTAAATTAGAAAAAGACCCCCCATGTGGCACTGCTGTAAATGTATACATATTGTTTCAGATACGTAATAGATATGTGAGATACTGGTTCACCACACAAACACTAGAAGTAAGCATATTTTGTACAATATTTTTTAACATTGCATTTTTATATACAGGTGATAATAAATCTACCCCTTTCAGGAACAGGCCATCCTAGAGTAGAAAAGCTTATTGGGCAATGGAGAAAGCAGGTATGTAGATTATTTTAAATTCAACTGAAGAGGAGCTGCTAATGATGAAGAAAGGGTAGACTTTAAAGCAGGGGTGTCCAACCTGCGGCCCAGGATGTATATGAATGCGGCCCAGCTTGAAACACTCAGTTCCCAAGGAAACGTCATAATAATAGGTCTATTTAATATACAGGTGTCCCTTATTCCAGTGTAAAGCTCCGTCCAGTGTATATCCAAATGGTATTGTAGTTTTTTTCTGTGTATTTTCCGTAATTTTACAAATCAAAAGTGTTTGTGAATTTCATGTGTGGCCCCAGACAATTTTTGTTTTTCCAATGTGGCCCAGGGAAGCCAAAAGGTTGAACACCCCTGCTTTAAAACAAGCCAGAATATGAAATAGAATGTTCTTTTAAGTAATAGCAGATTGGGAAATGTGTTGCCTGTGGTTAAATTAGTGAGAATGCAATAATCTGCAAAATCTGGCATGTTTGCATCAGAAAGACTACTATGGTTTACAGAAACAAGTTGCTGTGTAGCCAAGGGGGCAGCCATACAAGCTGCAGGAAAAAAAGGGAAAAGGCACAGGTTACTTAGCATGCAACGGATAAGCCCTGTCCAATACAATGGTGTATCTATTATGCAACCTGTGCAAGCTAACAGTATATTATATGTTAACTACTTAAGCCACTTTAATTTTGTTGGTGTTACTGTTCCTTTAATAAATTAATGTATTTTCCATGTTGAAACAACTTACGTACACTACATACAAGGCATTTTACCCCCTTTGGTAATGTGAAACCAAATCAAAGTACTAAACCAATCAAAGTTGAACTAAATAAACCAAAACCAATTAGAAAACCTAAAAGAACTTCTATATTAACTGAACCTGGCATATAGCTGTCGAATACCTTTTAATATGATATGATCCAAAATTAACTAAAGTCTTGTTCTTAGAAACAGATTTGCTTCTGCCATATCTTCCTTCATAGAAGCGCTTGATTTGATTATTTTCAGTGCTTGTTATTTAAAGTTATTAAGCGTAGGTACATGCTTGCATCCGACCCTGACTACACAGTTCTAATAAACTGCCCTGTCTGCAATCACCCTTAGGCAATCAAATTGCTTAAAGCACTCTTCCCTTAAATATTACATTAAAGGGCTAAGATCAGTAAACAATGTTTTGGAAACTGTATTTGACCCATTCCACACTAAAAACACTGTAAAAAGTCTTAAGAATTCTCTTGTTTAGGAAACCAAGTCAAATTGATAGGAAGGTCAATTAATAAATCTTACAGGCTGGATTAGATCAAGAGCACTTGATAAAGGGGGTTGACCCCCTGAAAAGTTGTGCAGAGATCCGAATAAACCACGCAATTTAAGCACATTTGCTGTGTGTGTACGCCATCTGAATTCTCACTATTACTATGATACATCTTTACTTTCCAAGACATTTCTAGTTACATGATATTTTGCACAAACCCCACCCTTTAGAGCATTCATTGGGTTTCCTTTCTCTGATTATTACTGGAGAGATTCAATATAAATTAAACAAATGGCTTAAATAATGAAATAACTTGCAACACTGCACAAAGGCGAAGTATTCACCTTGTGTAACATAAATTCAGCATTTGTGTTTAACAAACTTTTTCTTTTAGCTTAACATTGACAATGGATTTTGTTTACTTGAGCTAAACAGGGGAACTGAGACAGAACCTACTCTACATTTGTTTGTTGCCTGGTAAATTACTGAATTGATAATCCCCCTGCACCCTGGACTTCTACTTCTAAAGGTGCAGAATATGCATTTTATTAACCTGTGTATGGAACCTTATCAATTACAATATTTGTAGTGTAATTGTGGATAGCAATAAACTTGCAATATGCTATATCATTTTTTTTTTTATAGTACAGGTAGGAGATCTGTTATCCGGAAACCCATTATCCAGAAAGCTCAGAATTACGGAAAGGCTGTCTCCCATAGACTCCATATTAGCCAAATTATCCAAATTTTACAAAAATAGTTTCCTTTTTCTCTGGAATAATAAAACAGTATGTTGTACTTGATCCAAACCAAGATGATATTATTAATCCTTGCTGGAGACAAAACCTAATATTTGCATGACTTTCTAGTAGACTTAAGGCAAGAAGATCCACAATACAAAAAGATCCGTTATACGGAAAAACCCCAGGTCCAGAGCATTCTGGATAACAGGTCCCATATACCTGTATTTCCTTTTGTTGACATGGCAGAGAAGAGAAGTAACCCATATTTAATAGTTCTTTGTTTAAAGTTGCAGCACAAATATTCACTATATATAAAAGTCCTATTAAAATCAGTAAGTAGCAGTTAAATTATTTCACAATACCAAACGTTTCTTATTAACTGCACCAGATGTTCTTCATTTGTTCTGGTGGGACTTTCCAACATATAAAAGTGTACAGTTGACACAAAAGTCACCATTAAGTATAATGTTTTTTAGAGGAATTACTTGAATAGCAGCTGTGTTTGTATTGTACTATGTGTTAGGGGTGGAGTGAGAGGAAGAAGGCTGCCATACACAAGCAAGTAGTGTTTGCTGACCATCTCATTTTATGTGAAGTTCATTTTTTTCTTTAAATGAACGGCTATTGCAGTTTTTATATGAATATGGAATCAACTATTTATTATAAAAACAATGCACAGTACGTTTTTGTTTCATGGCCAAACTGTGCAACCTATACCCATTCCTTTAAAATGGTCAAATAATCATGGAAAATAAGGGTGCAAAAAGAGAAGGTTTAGAAAAAGACAAAAGAAAGAGAACAAAAAAAATTCCTCATAATTTAGAATGTTTTTAGTCATGGTAATCTTACCCTACCTCTATGGTGCAAATTCACTAAAGCGCGAAGCGTCGAACGCTAGCACTAATTCGCCAGCATGACGTCATTTCGCAAGTTGGACGATTCACTAACAGTGTCCCTGGCGAAAATTCGCTAGCGAAGGACATCGACTTGCGCAACTTCGCACCCTTACGCCAGGCGAAGTTGCGCACTGATGAAAGGACGTAACTACGCTAATTCACTAAGAAGCTAGACGTTACTTCGCCAGGTCAGACATGACGAAGTTCAATACAATAGATAGGAGTTAGAAAAAATTTCAAGTTTTTTTTTTTCAAAGTCCCCAAAAACGCTGACGTCTTTTACCTTTTGTAGGGTGATAGTCTGAAACAGAGCGAAAAAATTTTTGAGGTTACCCTCCTTCCCTCCTACATTTCCTAACATATGGCAACTCAACTATACAGTGGGCACATGTTTAGGGCAATAGGACAACTTTATTTTATTAAAGTTTTCCTGGGCTTGTGTAGTGTAATGTAGTGGCTGTAACATACACCTCTATTATACGCTTAAGTTTGTGCCGTATGCAAATTAGGCAGCTAGCGTAAAATGCGCTTTGCCTGGCGCTACTTCGCTACCGTTCGTCGCCCTGGGCGCAAATTCGCATCTTAGTGAATCTGCGTAGTGCTGGCAAAAATTCGCCTGGCAAAGTGCGGCAAAGACAACTCTAGCGCAATTTCGCGCTTTAGTGAATTTGCCCCTATGTTTCTTATCAAAGTTCTTTTTTACATTTATCTGCCATGAATTTGCAGCCAAAATAAAGGATTATCCCGCATGTGCTTCCTCCCAATAATATACAAATGCCCCACAAGTCTTTCACATGTCCACACTAATTTATTCCTTCCTTCATAAGTGTCCTTGCAAACATGAACATTTCCTGCACTTACTTTTAAGTCAACATTTAAGATCAGCAACAATGCAACATTATCACAGTTCTACATTTGCATACTATTTCACATACCTTTACTCCTTGAATTAGTCCATTCATTAAAAATGTATGCTGAGGAAATGTTTCATGTAATACCTAGAAAGGACAATATCCAATTATACCAAAGTAACAATTATCATTATGCTTTATTTATAGAAGACAAATTCTGTAGTGATTTACAGATATTATTCACATCAATCCTTGTGGATCTTACAAATACTCTACACAATTTTACAGTTACATAGGTGGGGGTATATATCTCATATAGCATTCCTGTAAGTTTTTGGAGTGTAGAAGGATACTGGAAAACCCAGAAAAATTAAAGATAATATAGCAATAATTGTCTTGCAATATGTAAAAAAAAAAAGCTTATGAAATGAAAATTAGCCTATTAAACGGATTACATTTCTGTGTACAGTACGTTTTTTTGCATAAGCTATCCATGTAAGATTTTTTATTTGGTCTCTTTTGGAATTTATAGCTTTCTTTTGACTAGTCATATCAAAAGGTGCCAGCTGACAAACCTGTTATATAGCAGACACATACTGAAATGGTAATCAGCCTAATATGACTCACTGGCATAGCTGCCTCAGCAATTGTTATTTGTATCTAGGTAGGCATATTTTTATTTATATAGTGTAAATGCAGAGCTGTTTATTCACATTTTCCTTGTAGTTTTCTTTTGTCCATCTGTTGAATCAGTTCTAACCGGAGTCTATTGCTCAACTGTACATTGTAGAAATGTGTCAAGCACAAAGCCATACTACATGTAATAACATGAGTTTACTTGGTAACATTGCATCTATTATTTTGGTGCTGAACAAAATGAGTGTTTAGATTAGTGTTTGAATTAGACTGTATACATTTACAATCGTATTAATTTGGGGGGGGTGGGCAGCTGGCTGGGGTTGTGTATTTAAAAGGGCTGTTATGGTCATTTAAAATATGTTGCTTAATATCGGAGAGCGGGGGCTCCTGAGCATTGCATATGAATTTTGGACTCAATTTTGCGAATAAATCTTTTCTGGTATATAGAGCATTTTTTGAATTTGTATATAAAAACAAACAGTTAAAAACCACATTGAAATAGTTTTAATACTTACAACTAACATGGGTGTTGTCAACAAGCCCCAGGCAAAGAACTCCAAGAAGATAACTACCACAGCATGATATACACTTGGTTTTCCTATGCCTTGGTGCTGATTGGGAGACAAAAATGTACAAAACATTACAAACATTTAAACAAAAATGGCATGGGACAGTTTTTAAACAAATAATTATACCCATTAAAGGAGTTATAATGTTTCGAAAATGGCAATTTAAGCCCCTATCCAACATTGCTTATGCATTTAATCTTGTAGCAAGAAGCCTCTGTGCTGATCTTATCTCCTTTACCTCTTTGTTGTGATTAATCTTTAATTATACAGACCCAACATTTTCAGCAAAGCTTTACAGAGATTATAAATTGCAATGGTTCAATAATAAATAACATACATTATAAATGAACACATCCGCCAAAAAAAAGTATATTTACATGTAATTACTGTGCTTCTACAGTTATTTACACTTCTTATTTGACACAAAGGAATATAAATCTGAATTTAAGTTTAAATAATTTAAAAGGAATATAAAAGAAAAAAAATTAAATCCCATTTTCACTTGCTTTTATGAAAAAGAAATCTATCTCCGATATACTTTAATTAAAATCTACTGTTTTCGTGATAAACCTGACTGCATGCAGAGAAATCCCCCCCACCCCCTTTGTTCTGCTGTATTTTGTCTGCTGCAGATAGGAAACATCAGTTGACCCCTAACTGCTCGGGGCATACTTTCAAATGGCAGGAGGAAGGGACTTCCCAGAACTTGAGCTGCTTTGTTTGTTTCCCTGTAGAGCAGTCTGTGACTGTGTAGGGTTATCCACAAACCCAGTGCAGTCTGCAAATTCTGTTAATCAGTCTTGCTGTATCGGTTTCTATGGCAGATTTATTTGACTTGTGCGGTTTTAATAATTTATGACGATCCCTAAGCATAGTCTCCCAAGAGCAACCCAGACCACACTAAGCATGTACATGGTCTTACAAAGACGTTTAGCAAAGTTGCAAGTTGATGACCCCTTGTTGCCAAATTTGAAAGCATAAATCATTTGTTTGATTAGGCTTCTGGTGCAGTAAGTTCATGTTATGTTTAGTATACAAAATACCGCATTATTCTATTTTAGACTTTAGTTCCTCTTTAAGCAACATTGTTTCTTTCTTAGTACAGTAGAAGAGTTGTGTATCCACAACAGACTGTAAACAAATGAGAGTAGGCGCAATAAAGTTCCATTTATCTCTCTCCACCGGAAGTTTCATTATGACTACACTGAGCACAAATGTTTGGTCAGTGATGGGGTTTGCAGTGAAGCTTGCTTTAAATTTGTAGGCAGCCACCATTGATTCTGCGCTACTAAATAAGTTGGCGCTATAAAAATACATAATAATAAACAAATTATCTGCAGAAATGAAATAGTAACATCAAAAAACGAATCATTTGTGTTCCAGTTTCTTTTATAAGAGGGGAGTGAATAGTTATGTAAGGCCGCTGGAGAATTTTGGCACAGTAATGCTGTGGGCGAGCGAGCCAGAGTCCTGTAGGGAAATAAGTGGATCGCAGGATTTCCAAACTTCACTAGTTGTGAGTGAAATTCAGTCAGGCTCATGATGAATCATTTCTCCAAAAGGCAATGGCACATAAGACAAATGCACTTGTAAATGAGTCCTATAGGTAGGTGTGTGTGTGTGTTTGTGCATATATTACTAAATAACTTTATTTTTTTATTTCTGAAAGTAATCTCAGATTTCCTATTATTCTGAGACAACTTTTTTAAAACACAATGACGGCAACCAGTCTGTGCTTTTTCTACCTTACATTATTTGATTAAGGAACAGCTTCCAAGCATCAGCAGCTGTGATGTTGTTAGTTGCCAAGCAGCAATTAATGACCTACAAAATTGTGGCTCTATTAAATCTTCAGCGCTGTGCCAGTATATTGTGAACTCAGTAAAGCTTTTGGCCAATAACAGTTCTTGCTGGACTGACACAAAACGATCATTCTTGTGGTTTTCCTACATCTAGTAGCTATGGTTTTAAATAGGGAAACGTAACACTGAAAACTGAAACCAGTAAGATACATACATCTTTAATAAGTTGCATAGACTGTGGCCCATGAAAATTGCAAGATTCTGCATCATCCAACCAAAACAGTTCCTACCCATCTGCACAAATTCCAGTGTCTGATATACTGTAATATTTGCATGTAATTAGAGTCTAAACTTTAGTTTTCATCTAAAAAAAAATCCAATCCCTTATTGGCAGAGTTAGCAAAAATGAAGACTGAAGGGTCTTCGCTATTCAAGAAAAAACATAGAAAGAGAGAGAATGAGATTATTAAAGAAATAATATAACCTGGAAAAAAAAATCACATAAAAGCTGCCAAATTTCAGTTAATGGGAAGATTTCTAATAAACTTTTTTGTATGTAAGAAAAAATAACCAGGACTATAAAGTCACATTTTTTTAAAGAATTAAAAAAATGTTTTGCAGCCCGTTTGTGAACTGATGTACACCATGGTGTATTTGCAAAAGTGTAGAGTACTCTTGAACCATTTAAAAAGTACATTCGTATACACAATTTTTTTGTATTATGAGCGAACTAAAGAATATGGGTATTATATCTCCTACAGACTTCAATGGAAACAAGAAAACCTAGTTTAATGTTTTTCTATTTAATGAATGAAGCTGTGCCTTGTATATGATAGTAGATAAGATACATAAGATGATATTGCAAGGTTTTTTCATGTTTAAATGTGTCAAGTAGATCTTTAAAGCCCTGAGCTTTGCAGTGCATAGATCCCGTGTTGCATTCTCCAGTGGAAGCAGTGTTTAAGCCTTAACACAGGAATTATATTTTTGACACACGCGTGGCATACACACAGTTTGTATTTCAGGAAACGCAAGCCTCAACAGGATTAGAGAAATGTTTGGGGAAGACTATTTTTGATCACTTTCCCCCACCTCACACCAAGAGATAAAAATAACCATCTTGTTGCTATTTTGGGAAATTTGAGACATGCACGTAGATTTTCAATGTTATGGTAAACTCAGTTTCCTAAAAAAAACTATGGGTACCCATCAAGGCAAATTAGAAATGTCTTTTATTATCATATCTTGTTAGATCGCAAAAAAAAAAAGCACAATCCACTAATGCAATCGATCTATGCATCAGAAAAGGCAAATCAATTTGAGAGAAGGACCTCAGAAAACGAAACTTTGTGGCCGAATAGGCTTCCATATGTACGTCCATTGATAGTATGACATCTGGAGCATTTCAGGGGATGCTGCTCCCTTTAGCCACATAACACTTAGCTCTTTTGTGGTAGAGCAGGACTTTGGAGGGCTGTATTGCTAGTGTAGAGGGTAAACTTCCATTAAAACAAAATGGAGCAGCCCTGTGTGCCTTTCATGAACCACTAAGGAGATCCTGTGGAGACAAAGCACAGCCCCTGTGCTTACTGACTATGTAGGGCATGTGTTATTTACAGAACCTCATTGCAAAGGTAGTGCTCCACATAGAGAGCAGACACATGGGATTTGTTAACGGTGTGCTAGGTGCCCTCTTGTGTCTTAGACCTTATCGTACAACAGCTCTATGTACGAAGACTTACTAAAAATATAACATTTTACTCTGGACTTTTACCAAGTAATCTTGGGATCTGAGGCTTTCTGGATAAAGGATCTTTTCATAACTTGGATCTTTATACCTTAAGTCTACTTGAAAATCATGGAAACATTAAATAAACCCAGTAGGCTTGTTTTGCTTCCAGTGAGGACTAATTATATCTTAGTTTGGATCAAGTACAAGGTACTGTTTTAATATTACAGAGAAAAGGGAAATCAATTTATCCAAATAGTTCAAATTTTTCAAAAATGGAGTATTTGGGAGACAGCCACTCCGTAATTTGGAGCTTTCTGGATCCCATTCCTGTACTTTGAAAATAAGTAAAACAGAAAGGATACCTGTAATGAGATATATGTGGCAGGAACCAGAATTAAAAAAAAATCCTTTAAATCCTAAAAAGGACTTGTTGAACTCAAAAACAAGTTATGCAAAATTGAGCAAAAAAACTCCCCTATTAAAACCACTATTCAGTAAGTTAATGGAGTCAAAATGCCCACCCAGTCCTTTTGCCCCCTATGATTTTGTGCAGCCAACAGAAAGCTCTGTACATTAATTCTCTAAAAAGGCAGGTTTGGGACGCTGCAACCATGTTCTTGCTCGCATCTATTATACCATATTATTAAAATATGTACCGATATTTCCTCAGAAAATACAAACACAGCAAGAAACAGAACAAAGTCTATTGCAGAGCCAAAAAAAGCCAGCTACAAATTTAGAAATAATGTATGCATATTGCTTTAATGTTAGGTACATATTTACAATGAACTGCTATGGCAGATAAAGGAATGTTAAGAAAATCATGTTTTGATCAATATTGTTTAGCTGGCCTCCCTTGCATAGCCCTACAGCTAACAGGGTCCACATTAATACAGTATGAATCTGCTCATATTCAGCAATCTAATCTCTTCGCCTCTGAGAAAAGATGTATTAGTAAGGATTAACTAGGTTTAACCTGTGCTTATGAAATGACTTCCAGTTCTATTTTTAGATCAGGATTAAAAAAACTAACTAAATGTA
This sequence comes from Xenopus borealis, assembly GCA_024363595.1. NCBI lineage: Eukaryota > Metazoa > Chordata > Amphibia > Anura > Pipidae > Xenopus > Xenopus borealis. The sequence continues at coordinate 148,982,818 of CM044431.1, forward strand.
AAACAAAGAAGGTTCTAAAATAGGTTTCGCACATATAAATTAAAAGGCTTTTATCCTGAAAGAAAATTAAAAAAAAAAAAAAAAGATAAGAGAATTTTGAAATGCAAGATTTTTAACTGCACGATTAAGTGACTTGAAACAAGGAACATAACCACACCGGACACTAAAATGCAAAGAGGATGAGAAACATGTCACTTTGATGAAAATTCTAACACTGCCTAAAGTTTTGGCACATATTCAAGAGAAATATGCCCAAGCAAGGTGCTGAAAACAATGCTAGTCATTAAAAATTACATATTTTCTGACGGCGTTTAAAAATTCTTCTTCAAAAAGGCATGGTAGATTTTCTGGGTAGCCAAGCCCTGGAATCAGAAAGACAACACATTCCAGCAAAATATATTTTTGAATAAAACCCAACCAAATTTTTGATTCATCTCTGCTTACACTGCAGTACACACTGGGGCCCGTTATCCAGAATGCTCAGGACCTGGGTTTTTTTTCTGGATAACTGATCTTTCCATAATTTGGGTCTTCACATCTTAAGCTAGAAAATTATGTAGACATTAAATAACCCCAATAGTCCCCAATAGTCTGGTTCTGCTTCCAATAAGGATCATTTGTATCCTAGTAAGAATCAAGTAAAAGCAACGGTTTTATTATTACAGAGAAAAAGGAAATAATTTTAAAAAAATCCCATTATCTTGAAATTATGGAGTCTATGGTAGAGTCCTGCGCGGGTCCATTTTTTGGAAGTGCTGTGGTTGTAACCTGGAAGTGACATCATCAGAAGTGGGTGGAAGTAGGCATTCTCAGAAAAAATAAGAGGTGCTGACATAAACCAGGAAGTGACATTATCTGAAGTAGACATCATCAGAACAAAAAGACTAAAATTTGCTTTTTTAGAAGGCCTGCGACCCGATCCACCACCTGCAAACCCGGACAACCACGACTCACGTCCATACCCGATCCTGAAACTCCTACCTGCAAACCACAGGGTACCGGCAGTTTTTGCGGGTAACCCACGGGTACCCGACCCAATGCAGGACTCTAGTCTATGGGAGATGGGCATTCTTTAATTCGGAGCTTTCTGGATATTGGGTTTCCAGATAAGGGATCCCATACCTGTATAACCAATTGCCAAACACTGGTGAATATTGCCTGTAAGTCAGAAACAAACCCAAACTTTAAAATGGAAGGATTGTGATTGTTCCTGAAAACAAAAAGTCTAGTATTTACTCAAGTGGAGTCGTTTTGGAAACATTTGATACTGTATTCACATTGGGGGTTTTTTGTGTTTGTTGTCATCATCCACTTTTTTATTACAAAAGCCTGGAAGACAACATAAACATGTTTTGTACTTCCATACACCTAAGTGTGTACTTCATTTAACAACACTCCTAGAATTAACCCTTTTTTTAGCAGGGGTTTTATAGGGTTTAATGTTGGTGAGAAAAACATTTTCCTCCTGTGGTTTTAATTCCTGAAGGAGAACAGTAAAAAGATGACGTAATTGTATAGTTAGCAAATCATGCACTGCTTATAAGGTTACCAAAGTTTAAAAAGCCACACAGATTGTATTTGGAAGTAATGAAGTCACCTCCTAACATCACCCCGAACATCACCCCATCAACAGAGATTTGACCTACATTTCATGGACTTCTTATGTTCCAGAAATAGCAGAACCCATTACTGTACAGAGCCCACTACGAACCACAATTTCCTTGCAAGGCAACTTTGGAAAAAGTGCTGGTGTGCCTTTACCTTTATTTACATACAGCAAACAACAACCTACAGCTCAGGTTACTTCATGAATCCTACAATATGCAAAAACAAAGTATTGCATGGATGGAGCAAATGAAAGTTGTTTGCTTATTAGTTCATGCCTTTGTTAAAAAGTTGTAGAAGGAACACACCGGCACACAAAGCATGAATATTGCAAGGTTTCTGAATCAGAGAGATGGGGGCAACCCTGCAGGGCCCTCAAAATTGAACCTAGATCAAGCACTGCCTTAAAGTAGCCCTGTTGTGCTTAATAGTGATGGGCGAATCTACCCTGTTTCGCTTCACCCAAAAATTTGCGAATTTCCAGCGAAATTCTCGAACTGGCGAAAAAATTTGCGAAAACGAGTCGCCGCACGTTTTTCACACGCGTCGCGTCAACTTCGACACGTCGCGTTCGTTTTCGTCCCTTCTTTAAAACGAATAGTTTAGAAAAAAATAAAAGCCACAACAGATAAAAAATTAGACCCAATTGCCAATTGTCTCAGAATATCACTCTCTGCATCACAGTAAAAGTTAACTCAACAACCCTTTAAGCAGATGAAACATGCATAAAAATGTGGCACATGAAGTTGCTTTGCTGTGTATTTAAACTTGGGGCATTAATATGTATAATCTAGGGCCAGGGCTAGACATTCCTACAATGCCACAAGAGATTACAGAAGGTTCTGCAGAAGGTCTCGACCTGTTGCCTGCCAGCAGTCACATGAGAAGCAGCTGAGCCACTGTACAGGGAGCACTCCAGCAATACTGAAGGGATTTCAAAGAAAAAAAAAAGAAAAAAAGTTTCAGCAACTTGGAGAAAACTTTCAAAAAACAACTGGCTGTGGTTATGAAGAAAATAATTACTGTATTGGTACAGTTAACCATATGTGAAAAACAGGGAAAATGTCTTACTTTTTTGAAAGTCATTACACAGTGCTCACTATTAGGAAACCAATATCACCTCCTTTGATTTCATCTGTTTTTTTCCTGATCCAGTTTATTCAAGTTATTTCATTAATAAATAAGGCAAAAATCAAGCATGGAAGCTTGGTCAAGCTTTTTTTTTAATTTCAATTATGGTTTAAATTCGACAATTTGCAATTGCTGTTTTTTTTTTTTACTTGTGTTTTTTGAGTTATTTAGCTTTTTATTCAGCAGCTCTCCAACTTGCAATTTCAGCAATATTGTTGCTAAGCTCCAAATCACCCTAGCAACCATGCATTCATTTGAATAAGGGGCTGGAATACGAATAGACATGTGCCTGAATAGAAAGGGGTGCAACACAAATAAGCAATAACAATAAATGTGTAGCCTTACTGAGGCATTTGTTTTTAGATGGGGTCGGTGACCCCCATTAGAAACCTGGAAAGAAGAAGGCAAATCATTTAAAACCATTAAAAACAAATAATGAAGACAATTGAAAAGATGCTTAGAATTATCCATTCTAGAACATACTAAAAGTTAACTTAAGGGTAAACCACAATTGAGAAAGGGTTGTACCCAAAACATGTAGCGCTTATATTGCTAACAACATTTGCAGTTTGAAAATACTGCCTTGAAGCTGTTCGTTCCTGTTTCTTTAAATTATCCGAACTACTTTGGGAGTGCGAGACATACTCCAGGGAATTTACAGAAGTATAAATTTGGAGTACCACGCTGAAACCAACAAACTGTTTTGCCTCCACCCCTGCCTGGACGCTGGGACAAATTGAATCCTAGCAACAAGATAACTATTGAAATTGCAAATTAGAGCACTGCTTAATTAGAAAAAAATCTAAAAAAAACTGTATCAATATCACAGTCTACATCATACGAACATTTAAATTATAGGTGAACAGCCCCTTTAACATTGGTCATCAACAAAGGCAGAAAACGTCTCACTTGAGACAGACTGCCAATCGCTGTAGCTCTGAATCCATAAGCCAACAATGCCAGTTATATAATTTCAGGAGCAACATGACTCAAAGCACTTCCTACTGATGTCAAAGGTAAGCAATTTTCAGCAGATTGCAAGCCATGTGATCAAAAATCCCCACATTCCATTCCATAGCCTTAAAGGAAAAGAAGCCTTCTTTATTTTTTTCATATATAAAGTATACTTTGAGTCCCACAAACTGCTATCCCAGTTTGGGTGTACAGAATTACTCTGACTGTGAAGATCCATGGCATTTTCACCCCCAGATGGTGACACGGCTAAACACACACACAGATTTATTTATTAACCCAACCAATCAGCAATTACTTTTGATCAAAGAATATGTCAGAAATATATGCAAAAATTTGATTAGATACTGCTGTTAATGTTCATTTAAAGGCGAACAACCCCTTTACGTATGATTTTTTTATTTGTGGTTTGTGAGTTATTCTGCAGCACACCAATCTGCACTTTCCAAATTACCGTAGCAACCATGCACTGATTTGAATAAGAGACTTGTATATGAACAGGAGTGGGCCTTAAAGGGGTTGTTCGCCTTCGATTTAACTTTTAGTATAATGTAGAGAGTGATATTCGGAGACAATTTGCATTTGGTTTTAATTTTTTATTGTTTGTGGTTTTATAGTTATTTAGCTTTTTATTCAGCAGCTCTCTAGTTTGCAGTGCCAGCAATTAGGTTTCTACGGTACAAATTACCCTAGCAACCCTGCATTGATTTGAACAAGAGACTGGAATATGAACAGGAGAGGGACTGAATAGAAATATGAGTAATAAAAAATTGCAATAACAATACATTTGTAGCCTTACAGAGCATTTGTTTTTAGATGGTGTCAGTGACCCCCATTTGAAAGCTACAAAGAAACAGAAGAAAATTAAAAAATTATGAAAAATAAATAATGAAGACCAATTGAAAAGTTTCTTAGAATTGGCCCTTCTACAATATACTAAAAGTTAAGTTGAAGGTGAACCACCCCTTTAATAGAAAATAGAGTACTAAAAAGTAACAATAACATTACATTTGTAGCCTTAATTAGCATTTGTTTTTTTAGATGGGGTCACGGACTCCCATTTCAAATTTGGAAATGGTCAGAAGAAGATAAATAAAGAAGATAAATAATACAAAAATTACATTAAAAAAACAGGGAATATGAAGACCATTTGAAAAGGTGCTTCAAATTAGCTAGTATAGCATATTAAAAGTTAGCATAAAGGTGAACTAACCCTGTTAGGGCTGAAAGACACAGCAGATTCTGCCGGATTGGACGCTGGGCAACAAAAAGCCTGCATCAAGAAACAAGGTAAGTAATACAAAAGTCGGAAGCTGTCGCAGCGTTCATCCGACACGACTGTTGGATGCAGACATAGCTTGCAGCATTTGCATTAGACAGTTGCGTCGCGTAGGAGCAACGCTGCGACACCATCCGACGTTATATTACTAACCTTGTTTCCGTTGCATTTGACTTGACGTAGGCCTGCGTTGGTTCCGGCAGAATCGCAGCCAAAACGTTTGTATAGTTCTACCCTAAGACAGATGGTGAGTGGCTGTTGCACTTTCAGTGGGACATTTTTGTTGTTATGCACGGAGCAAAATTAACTAGATTAAATGGCAGACATTCAGCTCTTAATAATCAGGAATCATGCTGATGCGTCCCCCTTTCACCCAGTCACTAAAAGTAACATTCCAGTCACCCCCTGTCAGAATTTTGCATCCATTTTACTTACTGCTATTTTAAAAAGCATTAAAATGTGCCCAAATTTCTCCAAATATCCATCTAAACGGGCACCGCAGGGAGTATGGTTGGGGCTTGGACTGGGATTTTTTTCTAGTGACTTCTAAATGCAGTGATATAATGTATCACCTATGTGTTAGGCTACTGGAAGTGACCTCACAGTTCCCTAACCTAATAGATCAGGCTGGTAGCCTCAGGCATGCAATTATCATAGAATTCCTAGGTCTTCGCTGACATTCTTGGGACATACAGTGGAAGGAAGTTATGTGTCTAGCAATAAACCAGCAGTCAGTTGTACACAAATCACATGTTGGGAGACAAAGACTAAAAACAATGTCAGTAATTTGATGCAAGGATAGAGCACAGGATTAGCACTTACCGTGCCTCCATCTTTCATGAAGATCCTTTTAACCAGCATGATCCGGCTGGGCTTTTTTTTTTTCTCCTGGCTCATCTTGTTCTCATCATCTCGGCCAATGGGAGCTGAGGCCACCGACGCTCGGGTGACAACCAGGGGCCCCCCAGCTCCAGCCTCCTGAGTGTCCAGCGTTGTGAGGCCAAGGGCAGGCCGAGTCGCTGCTACAGAGATACTGTGTGAAGAGGCCGGGTATTCGGATTGCTCTGCACTGCCTCTTGTACATATGTTCCCGGGCAAAGTATATAGAGGGACCGGGTACAGGTGGATGCCCTCGACTGCCTTGGGGGCAAATGCAAGCTCTTGGGCCACCAGTGAGACAGGATCTAAGAGTACCGGGGAGAATGCACTATGTCCGATGACAGGTGGGTGTGCGCCCTCCGCCCAATGTATGGGTGCGTCTGTGGGCTCGGTGGGGAAGCTGCCAATGGGTTTAGTTACTAGATGTCCCGCTGCTTCGCCTCTCTTTGTTTCTTCACCTGCCACAGCTTCCCGGTAACTTTCATAGGAGGGTTTCCCGCTGCCTAAACACACAGATGGACCCCGAGGCTGACAGGCAAGTCCGGAGGGAGGCTCGGGCAACTGCGCTCCGGTGACCTCTCCCCGCTGCCGCTCTTCCTTGAACGGATCCAGAATCCAATCCCGGCTAGGCCGGACCCACTCGTACACACACTCACACACACACACACACTGACTAACACCGGCACACACGGCCTTCCGCCCCCAACCTGGCAGCAGCTGCGCACATACAAACCGGAAGCGCGTCACTAACCTACCCAGGCCGCTTGAATTCGCCGCTCGCCTTTGACTGCAGTAAAGTCAGTAGGGGGCGCTAAAGATACCGCAGTGTAATTGATCCACCGCCGATGCGAGTGCGACGTCTGTCATTCGAAGAGCGGCGACTCCTACCTTTCCTTACAGCAAATGGGTTATTCGTATAGTTTGGCAGCACCGAGAGAGACCGGTTGCAGATTACATACTATGCTATACAGTGCGTGGTATTATCCACATACCTGCCGGCAATACACACTCTATGGGAAAAGGACTGATGCAAAGGCAGATTTTATTGTGGCAAGTTAAAGTGGAGGTTCACCTAAACTTTAGTATGTTATAGAATGGTTTTTCAATATGATTTCATTTTTCTTCTCTATAGTGTTTGAATTATTTGCCTTCTTCCTCCAGGTGGGCCGTCACTGACCCATCTGAAAAAAAGGCGAAACATTTAGTTATTGCTACTTTTTATTACTCGTTTTTATTCAGGCCCTCTCCTATTCATATCTCAGCCTCTTATTCAAATCAGTTTATGGTTGCTAGGGTAATTTAGAACCTAGCAACCGGATTGCTGAAATTGAAAACTGGAAAGCTGCTGCAGAAAAAAAAGCTAAATAACTCAAAAACCATAACTAATCAAGCATGAAAAACAATTGCAAATTGCCTGAGAATATAACTCTCTACGACATCATACTAAATGTTAAGGGGACAACCTCTTTAAAGGACCAGTAACATCAAAGTTTTTAAAAAATCATTTTTAGTAAAGAAATAATTTACCAATACACTTCAGAAAAGATTGGGCGCGATATCTCCTCCCTTCCTTCCATGTAAGAGATAGCCAGGGAGGAGAAATCGAGTACCACACAATGGATCGTCGCCCCCCTGTTGCCGTCACCCCTAGTAAATACTAAGCGGCTAATTCATCAAAAGTTTTTATACAAAGAGTCACCAGAAAAAGCTCAGCAAGTAAAAGCTGACGAGGTTCAATAGGAGTCCACTGGAATTGTCTCCAACAGCTTTAATTACATATTTATTTTCCCATTTCATTAAAATATTAGATTTTTTTACCTCATTGAAAATGAATGGAACAATGCGATTCTCGCTGGCATGCACATTGGAATATGGTTAATTGTTTTTTCCTAAATAAGTCAGTGTTTCAGAAATAAAAAGTTGCACATTTGGTCACAGTTTTTTTTTTTTTTGCGCTTATGGTTTTTTCTTCTCAACCTCAATAAATTGTAAATACAGTAGGCCTCAAATGATTGGGGGTCAGTAGTAGTTTACCTGCAGGTTGGGCAGGTTTGGCCTGACTTTTGTAAACAGTTTGTGGGTGGGTTTAGTTGAGCTCCTTATTCTGTGACATTACTGAGCCATATTCTTTTTGTGGGGTACTGTATCTATTTATAGGTGCGCTAGTGATATGTGGCTCGAGAAAACTCTCACTCGGCTTCGCTCCTTCTTTTATAGAACCGCCCCAATGATGATGTCACAAAAGGGGTAGGGTGGGCAAATGACTATAAAACTGGAAGTCAGAAGCTGGCTGTCTAAGGTCTCAACCCACAAACGGCACCAGAAGGTTGGCCCGAACCCATCACACCTTTCTAAGGCACGTTTCAGCCCCATCCCGGCCCTGATTTGTGATGTCAGAGATGGGCGGACACAGGCGTATGAATGGAAGTTCCAGGCATATTCTTTTTGGGTGCAAATTGGGAGCAGGCAGGTTATGGGTGCGGGTCACTGTGTTTATTTTCCAGGGACAGTCCCAAGTTTCCCCAGTCAGTATTGCCCTTAGTTTCAGTGTCTGTCTTCATTTTAACATTGAATATCTATTCAAAAGGGTTGACTAAAATGCAATAAAACTATAACAATCATCCCTATCAAGGTATGCCATGTACAAAGTGCCCTCAGACTTATGACTTCAGTTCCAGTTTTTTGGGGTACTTAAAAGCACAGGGTTACAAGTACTTGAACTAGTCTGTGCCATTAGCTGCAGTAGCCTTCTGGCCATTTCTAAATGTGAATTATATAACAAAAACTAAACAAGAATTTGTCATCAGTTCAGATGATTACCACATGTCATTGTGGAATGTCCTAGGTTAATTAAAGTCCAGAATAAATAAGCCTCATGGTAGATTTCGAATGCCAGACTGTACACATAAAGGAGGAGTATATTGTTCAACATGAGTTGAATAAATAGGGATTTTGGTGGACATATATTTTTTGGTTGGTAAAGAGATACAGTAGCTATGTTTTTATTTAATGTTCTAAGCAGTGCAACCTAATAATTATAAAAAGTCAGCATAAAGAGCTAGCAGTAATCCTTTTTGCTAGATGGGCACTATCCTGCAGCTTTGTGTGCATTGCTTTACAAGAAACATGATCATGCCTGCACTTGTTGCTCCTGCTCCAGGGTTATCAGTTGGTATTTTCATCCAGTCAAAGGTCAACATCTTTACCAAAACATTGTTTCTTGGTTTAAAGGATAAAATATCAATATGTGTACAATATCACAGGAGGCACATAGGAAAATGTAACCTAATGATCTCTGTATTTTTACTCAATGAAGGCATGGTTGTCTTCTGACCATATGGATCCTTAGTGATACCCCAGGGAGAGGTTCTCTGACTCCCAGCCAGTGGGAAGCTATTATCCATATGGAAGGTTTACAGAATAGGGAGCAAATTATTGATGTCTATTTAGCAAACTGAGTCAGCAAAGGATAACTATACCATACCATTTACACATATTTGGTTTCTATTTCTGATTATTTATTTGGTTTGTTTAGTTTGGTGTAGCAGTAAACTGTAAAAATGTTAAGCAAGCTGTGGGCACATGTGTGAGCAATGCGCATGTGTGACCAAGCTTGCCACACCTTAAGTCAGCTCTGCCCCACACTTTTTATCTAACAGTAGCTATGCCACTGGCCAGCTTCCTAAATGTGCCCTGCAATTATATGGCCAGTCAGACAACCCAAGTCAATACAGGAGATGCAAAAAAGCGGAAGCTTCAACTCTAACCAGCATGTGCCCAGTAAACACGTGCCTAACTAGGCTGAAGCCTCCTCCTATACCTCCAGATCCAACTCAAATGGCATCACAGGGAAGGCATGCCAATACAGGGTGAGAAATCTCAGCAAATGTAAAATATTTCTCCAGCAGGAATTAAATGCAATCACAATCTCAGCAGACATGGCTAAGCAAATAGCAGAGTTAGACCAACACACAACTGAGATCAAAGCTAAAGTTGATGATATAATTACTGTTCTAGACTCAAACACAAACAGGACATTATCTCACTTCAATTTCAATTCAAGTTAAAGGGCACCTATGGGGCTAAAAAAATTCCCCAAACCGAATGTGCTGGCTGATAAAAAAAAAAAATTCCCCCTGCCTGCGCTGGCTTACTCGCATGAGCATAAGCCGAATGAAAAGCTGCCACAAGTTCAGACAGCTTTTCATTCTGCGCATGGGCTGTCATGGCGGCTCGAACCGGGAGCTCCCTCTCGATTGCGAGTAAGCCAGCGCAGGCAGGGGGATTTTTTTTTTAAACTACTAGAACCCCAAACTGGAATGCGGGCTCTATCAGCCCGCACCTTCGGTTTGGGGGATTTGTTTAGCCCCATAGGTGCCCTTTAAGGAGGCACTTGATAAAATAGAGGACGTCGACAACAGGCCAAGACACAATAATTAGTGATGGGTGAATTTACTTTTATACCAAACAATTCCTTTAAACAAAAGAAGTGTATTTTATACAGTTTGATATGTAAAAAGTTTTTTACCTCACACTTAAAGGAAATATAAAGTTTTTTTTTGTTTTAGCAGCAATTAGACAGTTAACCTAAGATAATAAACATATTTCTTATACAAATCCCTACATTATGCAAAAAAGTCTTGGATTTTTATTGGATTTAGACCCCTGTCTATTGTTAAAGAAGTGGAATTACACAAATGTAGGGAGATTTAGAAAGCCCACATTATCCTGAAAAAAATTATGCAACCCTTCCTCCAAAAATTCCATTTTGATGGCTGACTGACAGGTGTAGTAAGAGCTAAAGACAAATTCAGAAAAAATGTCTTTAAAATACCATGCAAAAGACAAAATCTGTCTTTTTAAAAGACAAATTCACAAAAGTGCAGATAGAGGTTTGTGAATTAGGTGGGGAATCCAACCTTTTTATCTCCACTTTTATTGTATCTCAGTATCACCACTTTTGTGAATTCCCCCCATTGACATCCTCACCAGTCGTAAAACAAGCTAACCCCTTTATGCAAAAAAGCAAAGGCTGGGTCACCTAAACCAAGGTTATCTATCACCTTATCCGGTGCAGCCGGCATCTTAGAGTCTGGCCTTGATATAATTTACTTGGATTATTTCTCTGTAGCTGATTCTCCTTCTCCTATATTGCATTTGTTCCCCATCCAATGGTTACATAATGCTTTATGAGGCTCCTTCCCCCAGATGGGATGAAATCGGGGCTATTTAATATGTACTTCACTAGCCTCAATCCCCTGAGGGATAGAACCTGACAAACTTATTCTCTATTCACTAACTAATGGATTTCTCCTTCCTTGGAACAGTTATCACCCAACCCCGTTTCATAGCTTATACAGTTTAAGTTACATTTATAAATGGTATAATGCCTAATCATGAGTTTAGGGTTTATCAGGCTTTGGTACTTCTGTGATAAGAGATGCCCCTATAGTTATACTGGCATGGTATTTATTACAACTAAACATGCCGGCCGCTGTATGTTTACCCCCATTAGGTTACATGTGCACCCTTCAGGGCGGGCTCTGGGGGGAGCTACCAGTAACCCTACACAATATCTTGATTAACCACTTCTGTACTTGCATTTTTTTTTACTGTAGTGTTTTTTTTCACTGTGCTAAACAATCCCAAACCACATCCATGCTCCTCAAAATCGATATTAGGAAGGCCTTTAACCCTACTATACCCTAGGGGTATGGGGATTCGGTCCAAATCTTTTGAACTGGGTCAAAACCTTTTACTAGTCCCTTACCACTATGGTTGATATATTAGGCTTCAGCTCTTACGCATTTCCTATCTGTTGAAGCACCAGACAGGGTTGCCCCCTTTCCCCAGTCCTTTTTGATCTTGCTATAGAACCTCTGGTGTAAAACCATTAGATCTGTTACGAATATCTCTGGACTAGAAGTTGAGGGTATACACCCTGATACTATCTAAGCCTCTCACCACATTGCCTAATCTGTATTTATTCATTAAACATAATAAGACCAATGTTAATCTGCCTTACAATGTAGTCAAATAGCTTTAGTTAATTTCAGATTCCAATGGCATCTCCACAATATATCACTATTAGGCATAAACCGACCAACTCCTACCATACTTTTTATAAATGCAATTACCCATCAGTGTTTAAATCTCTTAATTCATTACTGGAGAAGTGGAGCTTGCACAACATTTCATGGATAATTCAGTCAAAAGTACACATTTAGCGAAGCTGTTATACCCACAAGAGCCTTACGCAAATCCCACATTATACGCTTTGTTTGGGGTGGTAACTTTTGCAGAGTAAATTTACCTCCCAAACAGCGCTGGTATTGGTATTTACCCTCATGAAGACCCTCTTGGGCTATTTCATGCCTTCAACTAACTTTAAAGGTATGGGACTAATAACAAATCTCTAGAATTACACTCAGCCCCTATATTGGTCAATTCTCCCCAGGGATAAGCACTGGAACCTTTACTGTTGGACATAAAATAATATTTACACTATAAGTCATTTATTATCAGGAACTGGTCCCTATACAGCCAAGCATTTACAGATTTGCGCTCAGACCCCCAGGTAGAACAGTTCCTTTGTCCCAACTATTACACTTTGCCCATTCACAATGGTGCCTAAACCAACAACAGGATAGCTCTGAAACATCTTTTGAGAGTTGGTACCTGAGTAGCCCTAAGGTTCGTAGAACGGTTTACTTTCTATAAAGTGACTTATGCAAAAGCCTCCTAAGATAAACTGGCCTCTTGGCATACAGACTTCCGATGCCAATTGGATTTGGAGGAGTGGGAAACTACCTGACTGACTACCAAGAAATCTTCACATAATGTTTCACTTGTGCAAATGAATTATAAGGTCCTTCTCAGATGGTACTCAGTTCCTGCACACATTGCTAGATTTGTCCTAGCAGCTGACCCAAAATGTTTCCGTTTTTGGCTTGTTTGCGGGGACGCCTGCCTCCTCCTCTCCTGCGCTCCTCCTGGTGCTTGCACAGCGCACCACGCCTCATGTCATTGCACTTGCCGCAAAATTTAAATATGTAAAGGTCCCACAGCCAATTGTTCCTTGTCCAATATAGATCTATTTCTTTACAGTTCCTGGGTGTGATTTAAGTCTGATTACTGTGTTTTGACCCTGCCTGTTCCTGACTGCTGCTTGTTCGCTGCCTGTACCAACCCTCACCTGTTTCTGACCATTCTCAGATCCTGACCTTGTACTGTGTTGCTGTTTGGTTTGACCATGGCCTGTATCCTGACTACGCTCCTGGTTCCTGATTCTGTACCTAATAGGTATCAAGCACCTCCTGAAGTGAATGGTGGTTGTTATAGGCAGAAGTGTGAGCCGAGACTGAGACCTTGAGGTTTTTTCTGGGTTTTTGGTTATCATATGTTACAGTACCATGTTTTATGTGTGGAAGTCCTGTCCTAATGTTCAGAGATTTTGGATCAAAGTTTACACTATGGTTCATTCTATCTTTGGCATCTCTGTCCCCAAGCATCCTTCATCTCTGCTTCTGCTCTATTATGTAAGATAAGAACCTTATTCAAGGATAAGCAAACTCTCTCACAATTCCATTTGTTTATGGTGATTATGACAGCTGCAAAACAAACTTTCACCAAGGCTTTGGAGACTAAACAGATTCCAACCTCTCAAAATAGTTTGACTGGCCAATAGCCCTGGAAAAGACTAAAAGTATTTTAATGGACACTCATAAGAAATTTCTTAAAGTTTGCAGCCATGGATTCATTAGAGACATGGGAGGAATTATCCAAATGCCCCCCC
>CM044431.1:148998018-149018694 GCA_024363595.1 Xenopus borealis
AAAAAATAAAGTGAAGCAAACTATGCATGTTGTTGAACGTTTAATGCACAAAGCCATTTGATAAAATTAAAGTATATGGATTCTCCCTGTTTAAGGAGTGACATTTTTACTGTTTATTTAACTTTATTTTAGTTTCTCCATACCATAGTCTCACATTTATTTTACCTAATAAACTTTTTTTCTCTAGAGCATTTTATGGGACTGGTACCTGCATTTAGAGAGGATCATATGTACTTGCAAATACAATCCACAATGATCTGCTGACCCAGCAGGATCAAATATCCCTTTAACTTAACTCGCATACCATTTTCAACTGGGAACAGTATATGCAGATTTTATACTTTACTGGGTGGCTTTGTGTACACTGTGTCATAGCAACATCAGGCAGGTAAAATAAACCACGGATAAAAGCTCCTGGTAACTGTGTTTAATATTAATAAGGCCTCGCTTTATACTTTGGATGTGTGTTACTTCCTAGGAGATAGCAAGGGTTGTAAAGGTGTTTAAGGTTATCTCTTTTAGTCAGGTAGGTAGCACAAAGACAAAATATAAAAACACAGGATGCCTTCCTTTAGAAACTTCAAATAGGATTAATGAACTGAGGCTTTACATATTTTTAAATAGTAATGAAGAAGTAATAATGTTGATTGTTTTCATTTATTTAGTTTAGTTGCAAGAAGATGGCTCTGGCAAGTGGTCACTGGGTACAGAAAGATGTTTTAGGAGATCCTCCAACTCCAAGGTAAGTTATATTTTTTGAACTATTGTACTTTACATCTTTTGTTATGTGCGGTAGCTAGATATCTCAATCCTAAAGTTGCAGTGTATATGCCTTTCTGGACAAAAAATGCCTTTTAACTAAAGAAGGCTTTTCCCACAGACTTAGAATATAGTGCTATAGACTTTGTTACAAACTGCCAGAAGTTGCCACTTCCGGTGCCTTTTGAACTTCAAGTGTACCAGACATGCAGTCTGAGCACTAGGATTTTGACCGATGCTCAGGCTCAGCTTGGTGAATATACTTGTTGAAAGAAATGTGTCTAATTCTGCTGAATTCCGTATCATTTAATAGGCAAAATTTAATTTATAGAGACTGATAACATATTCTATATCGCTTTAAAGCCGTGCTAAAATCTGAACACTGTCCATGAACAACAAAAAAATTTAAATGCATCATATACATTATAATATTATACTTTTAAAATATGTTGTGCATGTTTTACATAAGCTCCTTTGCAGCTGTGCAGGCTACCTTTTGGGGTTCCTAGGGAGACACTGGGCACAATTTGTAATAGTAATATCCAGATAAGCAATTTAATATACTACAGTTTTTGTGTTTAGTTGTGAAAAATTGGGTTCAGAGACCACACATGACTTTATACCATCATATATTTTAAGAATTTTTCCTTTACAAAATATAACTGTTCCTGCAAGAATGGTATTCTAGCTGATTCTGGGCAATCGTATTATCTATATCAGTTGCACCACTCTTGCTCCATCTGCTGCAGTTCGATGTTAAGGGTGTCACCTGTAAACCTTTGTCTGCTTCCTACATGGTGCATGGTATGCTTAGGTATAATTGTATGCATGCACCAACATGAATAATTTCCATTGTCACCTTTCATTAACACTCAAAACAATGCTTTATGCAGTAATTGTTTGAACAACCTATAATGCTGCACAAATGTAAAGGTGACCATACAGGGTCAGATTTAAGATACTGATTCGGGTCCTTCAGATCGATTCAGCAGCTTATCTGTATGGGGTGTTCCACACATCAGCCAGATACCAGTCAGGCAGGTTTGGTTTTTACCTGTGATCAAGGACAACATTGATTACTGTGTTTTGACCCCTTCCTGTCAGCCTGCATTAGTCGTTCCTTGTCCTGTCTTTGGCTATTCTCATCATTGTAATCTGATCATTTGGCCCTAGGACCAAACCATTGGATAGCTTGATATCGCCCTGTCTTTGGTGGGCATATTGGGGAAAGATCAGCTCAACGATTACAATAAATCCACTAGGATTGTTTTACCACAAAAACTGCCTAGGTGAGATCCTAGGTAGGGTAAACTGAAAGGCATTTTTTTATTTTTCATGTATTTGTTTGATAGGCTTAAAGGAGAAGGAAAGGCTTGCTGCACTTGGGGTGCCAAATGTTAGGCACCCCCAAATGTTTGTATCGACTTACCTAAATCCCTGGGCCGGTGCTCTTATCAGCAGGAAACTACAACGGCCCAGGGTTATACCGGTGAGCACTTGGAGCAATCCACTTCCGTCTTCAAATTTCAATGAAAAAGCTGAATTTTTTAGTTAAAGTTCGGCTTTTCGTTCCACTGCGCATACGTAGCCGTGCGAAGAAGGAAGTTGATCGCTTCGTGGTGTTCGCTGTAATATCCCTGGGCAGTTGCAGTTTTCGATGCAATCACTTGGGGGTGCCCAACATTTTCACCCCCAAGTGCAAAGTGCAGCAAGCCTTTCCTTCTCCTTTAACTGAGTTGTTCACCTTTTAGTATGATATAGACTCGTAGAGCATTTATTTTCAGATGGGGTCAGTGACCTCTATTTGAATTAGCCTTTGTATAACATGCTTAAAGTTAATTTAAAGGCACACAACCCTTAAATATTTACGGTAGACTATATTTGCAAATGCTGTTTCACAACTAAAGTGCTTACTTTAAATATAAACATGATTTAAAATTTAGTATTCCTTTAATTCCACATAAATTATCAATTTTTTTTGTTCAATCAACTTAGGCATGGACATGCATTAGCAGTTGCTGGAAATATTGCTTTCATATTTGGAGGCTGTGCCACAAATAAATCTCTGGTAAGTATATTCAAAATCACTGGACCTAACTTATCGATCTTTGTTATCATTTTACAAGTAGTACCAATTTGTTTAACAGTCAATAATGTCAATTTGTTAACACTTTCACAACAGTCCAGAAAATAGGCAAAAATAGGGATAATACATCTGCATTCCCCTATATTATATTTAATACATCTTCCCTAGTAAATTACATAAACTTAAATACATCCTTACCAAACAATGCCCCCTGCTTTGTCCCTGCTGGGGTTATAAATACAGTTGACACCAGAAAAGTATGTTGACAGGTTTGTAAAGGTGAACTGAAATAATAAAAATTCTGATTTTAATTTAGTAGTAATTTCAATAATTATTTAGACATTCGAAAGTGTTATAAACCCAAAAATCAGTGTTTCAAAATAAAAAAAAATGCAGTTGTTATTAATGATGGGCAAATCTGTCCTGTTTTACTTCGCTGAAAAAATTTGCAATACTGCAAAAAATTTGTGAAACAGCAAAAAATTTGCAAAACGAATTGAAGTCAACGGGCGTCAAAATAATTTTGACGCAAGCAACAATATTTATATGTGCAACTATGTCATCCAAATGCATTAAAGTCAATGGACTGAATAGTTTTGATGGGCAACAATTTTTTATGCATGCATGCAATTTTGACGATTTTATGGTTGCAACAGATTTTGCAATAGTAAACTTTTTGCCACAGTTCCACAATTTATTCGCGGGCTGTGAAATTCGCTGTGAATCCATGACTGCCAAATTTATTCGCCCCCTCAATAGTTGTAAAATTCGAATTTTATAAAAATGTTAGTGCAAGCAGAGAACAATATTTCAATTACTTTTGAATTTGAAAACTACATTTTCTTTTCAAGGTTTTATTTTAATATACAACCCCTTTAATATTGGATTTTCAGTTACTAAACCTAACTTGTTTTTCCTGTTGCAAACAACTTATCCATATTATTAGTCACTGATATGGCTTAAAAAGCTAACTCCGTAATGAGTCAGGAATTTGGAATGCCTGACTGCAAAACAGTGTGGTTAAGTCTGCAAAAGAAATAATGTGGGTTAAGGGAGCACAGTAATAATCAACTTATATCTTATAATTACATTATATGAAACATTTCCTGACCAGGGGATATTTAGAGCTATAACAGTTCACCTTCCTTCAGGGATATATGTTTATAAAACTGTGGACACCTTGCACTGAACATGCAGAATTAATCCATTACAATGTGCTAATCTGCATTTTTACAAAGGTATTTATTTTCTTTAATACCAGAATAAAACCGAATGATGCCATTAGCCCAAAAAATTATACAACTACTGGTATATGTCGTAGAATGTGCCCAAAGCATTTATATAAATCATATGTGCTTGGTCACAAATTACATAAATTTTATGTTTTACTAGGATGAAGAGCCGATGTATCTCAACGATTTCTACATGCTGTCAAGTAAGATTTTGCTTGGAAATTAATATATCTGGAGTTATTACAAGGAGCACCAAGGAGTTGAATTAGTTACTGCCACTGACACACAGGAATTATATGTTCATTGTAAGCTGCCATTTATATGAAAGTGCCCTTAGAACATAGGAAAATTACTACACAAATACATGTGAGCTGGCACAGTATGGGCGCAAACATTACCAATCTGTCTGTTATCTATATGCTTTAGATAACATACATTTAACAAGTCTTTAACCATGACATTTCCTTCTTGAAATAATAGCAGTTTCATGAAGATACATACCTTTGGTTCTTCAGTGCTCTGAGACAGTTTTAATCAGTAGCTCTGCTAAGGAAACTAGCATTTATAGCTAACTTTTAGAAATTGTGGACAAAACTTTGCTAAAAGGTTTATTCAACTCGACATGTTTCGAGCAGTGTGGCTCTTTTTAAAGCACTTCTAAAAGTTTCTAATTGCATCAGCTTCCTAAGGGGACAGAAGCAGTGCATCAGGCATTGTGTGATTTGGTAACAAAATACTACATTTTCTAGCATTTATAGCTATATTCCTTTTTGGACTTTAGTTTTACTTTAATACTGCATACTGAATTAATTATTTATGTATGTTTATCACATAATGATACCTGTATGACAAGTAATTTTCAATGTGTGTCCCATTCCGAACAGGGATAAACAACATCACACCCTTAATGTAAGTGTGTTTGTTCATCGCTACTAGGATACACATCGATGAGTGCACACAGGGAAGACAAGCACTGTAATAAATGGTAGTAAGTCACGTCTCTCTAAACTGTTCTACATTGATACATTTAGTTTTTTTTATATTTAGCCCTGCTGAGCAGAATCCCTTAGTTTCAGTAAAGGCACCTGTTAGAATTGATATAAAAGTTGCTAATACTCCACAGAATTATACAAAAGTTGCTAATACTCCAGAGAAGCTCCTGAGTCTGCACCTGAGCTGCCAGACTAGAACACCAGAGACAGGAACTTGGAAAGCAATTGAAAAAAGCAAAATCTAAAGCAGTTGAAAAAAATCTTTTTTTCTGGAGAACAATCTGAAAATAACTAAAGTGAAAAAGTGTTTTTGGTTTGGGTAACAATGCCAAGAGCTCCATATTAGCTAGGTTTGGTTTGAGGTAGTAGTTGCTTCATACAGGAGGTGGGAGGCAGTTATAGATCTGGGTCTGAATTTCAGTGATTAATGAAGGGGTGTCTATGTGTATCTGAATGGTATCTGCATATAAGTGATCATTAAGGCCAAATTAAGAGATAAGGACCCCTAAGGGCAGGGGCACCCGGGGCAGATTCGGAGAGATTCAGTCACCTGTCGACTAATCACCTCTTCTTCAGGGGACAATCCCTAAATCCAGAACCCAAGCTATGCTCCCTGAATTCAGCTTTCACTTGTGCCTATAACCACCGCCTTTCACTTAGGGAGGAACCCTCGGCCTCCAGGTCTTATTTGAGAGAGGAGCAAAGCTATAGGTTCTGAACGACCAAAGGGGCACGATCGTCTCACCAAGGATACTGGATGGAAGAAAGCCACTTAGGAAGGCAGGCCAGACAACACAGCATGGAACAGGAAGGCCGGGCCAGCACAAGCAGAGTAGAATAGTCCAACAGGCCGGGATCAGGATTGGAGAATGTAGAATAGTCAGTGGACAGGCAAAAAGTCAGGATTGGAGAGATCAGAATTGTCACAGGCAAGGGTCAATACA
The DNA here is from genome assembly GCA_024363595.1 of Xenopus borealis. NCBI lineage: Eukaryota > Metazoa > Chordata > Amphibia > Anura > Pipidae > Xenopus > Xenopus borealis. Next base: position 149,004,032 of record CM044431.1, read on the forward strand.
CAGAATATCAATCAGGAATCAATGAAGAATAGCACCCAGGAACAAGCTGAATTGAACTTAACAACTGGCAGTTTGCTAAACACTGAATTCCCCTTTTAAACAGTTTGAATTTCATGCCATTGTGCAATGATGTCATCAGGCCAGCACAAATGTGCCTATGAAGCCCAGAAGTGTGCTCCTCATGCACCATTGAGGAAACCAGCACAGGAGAAGACAGGACACGGGCGGCGGGCGGCCCTGCTGGCCATGCGGCGAGCGCCCCCGCCAGACACTAGACCACTAGGGGTAGCCACTGGACCACCAGGGTAAACTTTAATCCTTACACCCAACCGCCTTGCCCCTGCCTTCTGCCTGCTATAATGAGAAAATGCCAGCGCAATGCAGCACTTGCAACGCTCCGATTTCCAGAGTCGCCCGAAATTGCCTCACGAGGAAACTTAGGGCGACTTCTGAAAATTGAAGCACCACGAGTGCATTGTGCTGGGGTTTTCTCATTATAGCAGGGACAAGGCAGTTTGGGGAGATTGTTGCCTAGAAGACAAGGCGATTAGTCGCCAGGTGATTAAATCTCCCCAAATTTGCCCATGTGACCTTACCCTAAAGAGAGAGTATACAGGGATAAAAGCAGAGGGACGAGATGTAACGTAAATATTCTAAAACTAGACAGGGTTTATGAGTTGGTTCTCAGTTCCTTCCCTTAGCAGAGCTACTGATTAAAACTGGACATACACATAAAGATCTACTTGACTGTGGAGCATTTAGGTGGCAGACTATGTCAGAGGCTTATGCTGGCCCATAGGGATTCTACCTGATTCTATCTGAAGTCAAAACAGCAGCTTAAATCTGGCAATGTAACCTTTAACCTTTCAAGTTACCTTAACCTAGTAATGGTTGCACATAACAGTGTTTCTGCTGGCACAAGTCATATGTGACTAGCTTTAAAACTGGGTACCTCCAGGTTTCTACGTAACATATAATATACGTAACTGGTTCTTCTATTATTGCAGTAAATAATTTACACAAAGGGGCAGATTTACAAAATTCACGTGAAATGATTGAAGTTTGATCGAAATACGATCGAATAACGATCGTACAAATTTTTCGAATATTCAGATATTCTATTTTGGCCTCTTCGATCATCGAATACTGAATTATCGAATGATCGGATATTCGATAATTCGATCATTCGATGATTGAAGGAATCAAAATTTTAAAATTGTTCGACTGCCTACTTTGCCAGATCGAACCTACCGAATTGCAATAGAAGCCTATGGGAATCCCCCCATAGGCTTCTGAGACTAAGTCCTGCTCGAATACCATTCGTACGATCGAAGCGTTCGATGGTTTGAATTGTATAAATTTTTCAGATGCTCAAAGGAAATTTTACGATTTTTTTTTCGTGAAATCGAACTATCAGTATCCGATCGTACGAATTCATCGAGAAATCGAATATCAAATGATAGCCTGAAACAATTCGATAAGCATTCCATGGTCGCATGCTTATCGAATTTCGAGTAGGATCGAGCTAATTTTGGGGAATAATAGTAAATTTGCCCCAAAGTGTTTTTATGGCTCCACCCATTGTAAATGTGAGTGACTCCACTGTGTATCTATTTACAGTTTCTCAGAGTGATTTAACATGGGAAGCTATCCCACAGAATGGTCATATTCCTTCTCCAAGAGAAGGACATTCCATGTGGTAAGTACTGGATGCTTTTGAAATCCATCTAAAATAAATATATATTTTCCAATTCTTGTTTATAATATCTCAGTAATATACAAAGTTTGTCTGAAGTAGAAGATATAAATTACAAAATGTAACTTTGTGCCAGAAATTCCATAAGTGGCATATTTATTGCAAATTTATGATACATTGGTAGCTAACAAAGTAGTTTTTTAATACAAGAATAAAGCATGTTTTTCATCATTTTTACAAATTCTATTTGAAAAGAAAACCGTCAGTGTGGAAAATAAGCTGCCCATTGACTATAGTAACAGTTGCTACCAAAAATTTTGGATTTTCAAGATTTTTACAAAAAGAATTCAGAAAACTGAACAAGTTCAGAAAACTTGTATTTAAAAAATTCAAGACTGCTTTTTCACTGCAATTTTCACAGAAAAAGCTTAATCTTGCATTTTAATAAATATACTCCACCTATGATGAAAATAGTATTAGGTTGGAAATTATATACGTTATTGTTAGGGAAAGAGAGGATGAATTTCCATTTTTTTTCTGCCCATTGCATAGAATGAACTACCGATGTAGCAGATAGCAAGTGTATCCGTTTATATACATATGTAGAAAAAGTTCTTTCATGGCTATTTCCTAATTTCTTTAAATGTATATATCTCATATTCACAGTGTTGTTAAAAGAAAAATCTATTTATTTGGAGGCCGGTCTGAGCAAAATGCAAATGAAAGCCTATCAGGGATGTATGCATTTGACTTGGGTAAGAAGGAATATGTGTGACAAAAAATGTGACCTGTTTTGTTACCAATGTTACCTCCAAATAATTTACAGTTTAATGTTTTTCAGATGATTCAAGCAGGAAAAATATGATATGATTATTTGATCCTTTCAAAAAATATATAAAACCTGTTTGCCTGCTTTCCAATATGTTTGCATAGAAACATTTCTATGTCCTCCACATTTGCGTGACAAAAATGCTACATCTTATACTCTATTGTTTTTGAAAACTATACATAACCAGTGTCATATATTGATATACAGATAAAGATTTAGCGCTATGTACTCAAGTTGTAGGCTGTGAATAAACACTATTATACCAAAAAGAGAACTGAGTAATCACAATCTTCATCCAACACTATGACTGATCTGCCATTCTATGCCAAATATGGGGGCTAGAAAAGCAAAATGAAAACACTACATTTATAAGTTAATGACTACAAATGCAAAGTATAAAAAATATATATGAATCAAAAGAACAGCCTATAAATCACATGTTTTGGATCAATTATCCAGAATGCTCAGGACCTGGGGTATTCCAGATAAGGGATCTTTCTGTAATTTGGATCTCCATACCTTACTTCTGCAAAAAATGATTAGTATTACAGAGAAAAACTAAATATATATATATATAAAAAAAATTGGAGTGATTTTTTTAAATGGATATGGGAGACATGTTATAGTTGTACTGCACACCTGTTCTCTCAGGCTGCATTGGTTGTGCTGGCTATGCACAGACCTATCTTGGTCCTGTAGTAGCTGCAAAATATATATGGAGCCACACAAACTCTATTAATGCAGTTAAGGAGCTTACCCCATTTATTGCTAGACCAACAATATCAATGTATTGGGGGTGGGTTCACCCTCCCTTCATCAAGATGATGGCCCATAATTCGGAGCTTTCTGGATAATTGGTTTCCAGATAAGATATATGCATGATTATAATGTTTAGTCAGTGAAGAAACATGATGCCAAGAGCACTGTGAGCCATAGTCAACACTGATTATTGTTATGTCATCACTACTGATATCCTGTAAATTTAAATCTAAAAAATAAATTTATCATGGATAGCTAAATAAAGGAACTAAAGTATCTTTACTTGACGTTACACTTTATTTGGCAGAGAATAAATCAGAGCAATGTTATATTTGGTGCTTCATTTATACACTATTCTATATTACAGGAACTTTGGAATGGAAGAAATTAATAGCAAATGGAAAAGCACCTGCTACCCTGTGGCACAGTGTTGCCGCTGTTGATGAAAACATATTTGTTTTTGGTGGATTGTATCATGGCAAAATAGGAGATGATTTGTCCATATTCAACACAGGTAAATTCATGTACAGCTTGAAGTGCAGTTATTCATTATTGCTTTGCTCTCTCTCATGGGGGTAGATTCAAAGAGTGAAGTTAAGAGTGAAGTTCCGCCACTAGAGGGAAATTCCACAGCTCTCAATTCATTTCTATGGGATTTTTAAATGCGTATTCATCAAAGGGTGAACTTTCACTTCACCCATTGATGAATACGCCTTGCAAATAGAAATCCCATAGAAATGAATTGAGAGCTGTGGAATTTCCCTCTAGTGGCGGAACTTCACACTTTGATGAATCCACCCCTTTACCTCTGTTCTTCTAAGCAAGTTGTTAGCTGTGCTGAAAATCGTCATTGCAGATTTATCAAAGGTTGAGTTGTGTATTCCCAAAAAATTTTAGTTTTTCGAGGGTAAGTTCAGTATAAACACAAATTTTTCAGGTTAGTTTGGATCAGAAAATACTCCAGGTAAAACCGAGGTCATGTAGAACAGGGGTCCCCAACCACTGGGCCATGGCCCACTACCGGGCTTCAGACATACTTGAACTGGGCCTCTGAGCCAAGTCTGCATTTGACACGGACGCACTGAAATTGAGGCAGACGCACTGAATTTGACACTTGCGTGCCTGAATTTTGCTGTGGTGCACACAGTTGATGCCCCCTGGATCCTTGCTCAAAAATTCTGGATTTATACCAGTCCCTGAGGCAGAAAAGGTGGGGACCGCTGGTGTAGAAGGCCCTTGAAACATTTGAAGATATTAATAATCTTCCCTCGATGACAACAATTAGAGCAATTCAAGTTTTTATTTGCCAATAACTCGATCAATTCAGATATCCCCCTGATTCAAGTATTTTACATTTGAGTTTTTTCATAAATAAGCATTCCAGTTGTGAGTTTATTCGAGGTAGAAAAAAACCTCACAAACTCTGATTTGATAAATAGTTTGTAAAATCATATCCTAACAGTGTTTAAAGAGATGATCATATGGAAGCTATTCTGCAATCAGATTAGATTTTGATAAATTTTTCAGAAAGTACAAATATTTTTTTTGACAGAGATACAGCATTATACCTGTACTATATTATTTCCAAAATATTTCTCTTAAGGACATTATAATTGCTCTGCACTGGGTGGTCCTCTTAGGTTTTAGGTTTAATCCCAGGGATTTCTGATTTCCTGACAGATATTTTCGGTGAAACAGAGCAATGAAATCAGAGAGATGTAATCAATACTTCAAATTCATTATGCCTAAATTATTTGGATTTTTTTTTTTTTCTGCTTGATCAAAATTTAAATCTCATGTATCTATTATTAACCCAGCATTCAATGCTTACTAGAATTTCTTTTCTTAAATGTAATATGATTATTTTGGCTTTTGTTTATAGTTTCAGAGAGCTGGGTGCCCATAAAGACAACAGGCTCCATACCGGATGCAAGGTAAGTAACAGAGTTTTACACAGAATATAGAATTAATAGATTCATACAATGATCAAATACACTTTAAATATCAATTTAAGATTATAAATTCTAGTCTTCCTATCACTGCTGCTGGCTCCACCCTGTAACTTGTTCAAGGACAGATAAAGCTGCAAATACTTGGGATTGAGAGCTTTCTGTTTTACAGGTTAACCATAGATAGGCCCTATAGATATCTACACTGCTATCTCTAGCCAAAGGAATATGCATTTACATTCATGTATACACTACTGTTGCTCCATGTTTCTTTTTGGTGAGGCAAGTTGGACAACAATAGAAGTAAAAACAAAGGGGCAAATTCACTACAGGGTGAATATTCGCCAATGAACACTCCACCACACTTCACTCCACTTCACTTCAGGCGTAAAAAACTGTGGCGAAAGTGGTGGTGTTCTGTAAAATTCACACTTTAGTGAAGTGAATTTGTGAAGTTACAAACATTCATCTGAGCAAAAATTCTCCTGGAGGTAGGGCGAAAAACTGCGGTCTCTTTCACTAGTAAATTGTCGTCTACGTCTGTGAGTAAATTGCTGTGGATGTCTCTGTGGATGAGATTTCTGGTGGATTTTCATTAGCGACAGCCCCAAAGTGTTTTACTTATATACGGGTATGGGATCTATTACCCAGAATGCTTGGGACTTGGGGCTTTTCGGATAAAGACATAATCCATAATATCATTTGGAGCACCATGCCTTAAACCTACTGAAATCAAATACAGGTATGGGATCCATTATCTGGGAATCCGGTATCCCGAAAGCTCCAAATTCAGGAAAGGCCGTCTCCCATAGATTGCATTTATAATAAATAATTCACATTTTTTAAAATGATTTCCTTTTTATACCCTGAAACGGTGCCTTGCACGTGATCCAAACTAAGATATAATTAATCATATAACATTGGAAGCAAAACCAGACTATTGGGTTTATTTAATGTTTACATGATTTTCTAGTAGACTTAAAGTATGAAGATTGAAATTAAGGAAAGGTCTGTTATCTGGAAAACCCCAGGTCCCAAGCATTCTGGATAACAGGTCCCATGCCTGTATATAGTTTTTTTTTATTTATTTTTTTTAAAGGATGCGTTTGCCAACAATATGAATTTATGATAGCTTTGAATGCAAGGTACTGCCCAATTATTGCAGAAAAACAACTCTGCAAAAAAATTAATAACTGCTTGATTAAATTTAACTGTATTGTGAAATGGCAATTCCTGGACAATGCTGCATAGAAGTACAGGTATCAGTTTCATTACTTGCTGGCGAGAGATGTTTGTGCTTTAGAATATTTATATATAGTTCACCTTTTCATACTTTTTTCTTATCTGTCTATGCAGGCCCCTACTATTCATGGTCCATTCTCTCATTCAAACCACTGTCTGGTTGCTAGGTTAACCAGGCTAGCAACCAGATAGCTGCTGAAATACCAAACTGGAGAGCTGCTGAGCTGAAAAGCTAAATCATTCTAAAACTACAAATAATACAAAATGAAGACCAGTAGTAAATTGTCTTAAAACAGCATTCTCTACAAAGTGAACAACCCATTTAACCACTATTTTGAAAGCATTGTAGGGTTTATAGTTGTCTGGTCTTGGCCTGTACATGGGTGTTATATTGTCTTCAGACCTCTACTTCATTTTATCCAGTGTTCCCCACAAAACACAGGTAAGAGCAGCCATAATCAGAATGAATTTTCCCAGCAATATCCCCCTTCACAGTTGCAGATGATGCTTTTTCATGTTATGGCAGACCAAATATTGACCTGCTGGGTCTGCCCACCATATAATCGACAATTCTAAGCATGATAATAAAGAATCAGTTTACGACAGCGCTATAAATACCACTACTTGTAATAACTTGTTAGTGTATGTTTATATAACTGTGCGCCATTAGTCTGTATCAAAAGTTTTTCAGTTTTTCCAGTCTACATTTTTTTAATTTTACAGGCGCATCAGCTGGTAAAATATTTTTTGTGCAGGAAAGTACCTTTGAGTACCTTCTGGTAGGTGTTCAGTAAGAATGGGCCAATGAGCACTACTTGGCTATTTTTTTTAAGCAGATTGACTTTTGCCGTTTTAAATGAAATGAAACATAATGCAGGGGGTTTTTAAATGGTAAAGCCCTGCCACATATTAAATACTTGTTGTAAATAAAAAATACATGTAAGCTAAGACATGACAAGTAGTGATGGGTGAATCTGTGGCGTTTCGCTTTGCCGAAAAATTTGCGAATTTTCAGTGAAATTCGCGAAGTGGATAAAATTTTGCGACATAAGTTTTGATGCACAGTGCAATGTAATAAAACTGCCAGGTGAAATGCATACCCCCAATGGTCCCTTTTTTTGGAGGGACATTCCCTCTTTTCACAGCGCAACCTGCAGTCCCTCATTTCATTTGTGTTGGAAAGTCCCTCTATTCTCTGCACGGAATAGCCAGAAAAAGAAAGAAGTTTATAACTTCATTGGCTTTTGGCAGAGAGCCTAGAAGAACAGCTAAAGTGCAAAAAAGATGCTTTTTTTTAACAATTTTGATATAATAAAATAAGTAATTGATTGTATTTGTAACAGTTCGCGCGACGAACAAAACACGCCGCAAATTTTCGTGAGCGTTTCGCCAAAACTTTCACCATCGGCGAATGTCGGAAATTCGCCTAGGGCGAATTTATTCGCCCATCACTAATGACAAGGTATTCCTAGTATTTTTGATGAGGTAAAAAAATTACTCATAGCCTATGACACCTCACCCTCTATAAAACAGCTCTAAGTCCTATATTCAGACTATATCACGTGCCAAAATATGGTCAACAAACCCTTGAATCTCATTATGCTATATAATGCATTGACACAAAGAGAGCACCGGAATATCCTTAATATAATAATAATGAACATTAATCACTTGAAACTATGATCATAAAATATAAAACAAGAAAAAAAGGAAGGGTCTCAGCTTCTTTGGAACACAAAGAGCACAGCTATGGCAAATGTACTTTGATAGTATTAGTAGAGAAGGCATTTTAATTGCTCTAATTTAATTGGGGTTTCAGGTTCCTAAATTTTCTGCAAGCTGATTCCCTTCAAAACTAACATGATTCTGGGCAGTTGGCAATGTCACATGGGACATGACAAATGTCACAACACCCACTTCTAGTTGATATTATGTGGCATACATAGCAAGATTCTTGTATGTGTTGTTTCAAAGTCTTTATCCTAGAATGTCAACCTAACTGGTATGCTATTTAGTTAAAAATAGCAGTCTCTACATCCAGTGTTAATGTATTAAATCCAAAATCCTCCATTGATGTCCTTGGCTATCTGTTTTTTTATTACACTTCAGAGTGAAACTGTTTTGATATATTTCTGTTTATCATTATGCTTAGGATGGGGCATGCATTTGCTACAATTGGACAACAAATATACATGTTTGGAGGCTGCTCCAGTGCATTTGATTACAACACAGATGTATATGTGCTTGATACAGGTAATTTAAGGCCTCGGCAAAGTCCATCCATGTTTTTTATTGGCTCACCCCTTCAAACCATTGAATAGATGCTATCACTGACATCTTGGACAAAAGAAAAATCTTCAAGAAACAATGAAAGTTCAACTTCTGCCATGGATACACTTTTACTTCATAATAACATAGTATGTTTTATCCCACACTCTCATAAAGCTAATTACAGCACACATACTCATCCTCACAGCTACATACAGTACACAAGGCCAGCAAAATATTTGAATCAGATCAATAAAAACAGAAGAGATAAATAATGTAAACATATAAGGGGAGCGGATGCAGATCCAAAAAGTATATAGGGAAAGAAAACAGGACAAAATGTGAAAGCAAACAGGAAAGGGTAGAAAAGAAAAACAGTAATAAGTTATCGTAAAAGGAGAAAAGAGAGAAGAAAAGACGTGCATAAACAGATATACACTATAAACAAAGGTCAATAAGAAAATGCACATGAGAGAGGAAAACAAAGCTTAACAGAAAGAGAAAATGGAGACGAAAATACAAACAAGCATGGAGAAGACAAAGAATAAAACATTTGAAAATGAAATACTATGAAGCCAGAAAACAATTAAAGTGCAAATAAATCTGCAGAATTTTATGCAGGCCTCTGTACATTGTTTCAGAGCCCAGATACCTTTGACTACTTCCCTTGAATAGAGTGCAGTCTGTGTTGTGCAGCACTCTATTCAAGAGGGGCATTCAGTGGTGGCACTTAGATACCCCCCTTCATCCCCTACCCATCCCCCTAATCAGGAGCTGCCCTGCACCCCCCTGATGCTGTGCACAAATAATCCAGCGTCAGGTGCAGAAGTGTTTCACAAGGGACCCAGGGGGAATTGTAAATTGTCAACCCCTCTGTAGAAAGAATTTTCAGCTTTTCTGCTACTGCGATCGAAATTCTGTGAAACAAGTTGATAGCTCTTCCATAGAACAGTTTGTGCACTTCAACCAATGAGTCTTTAAGGCTCAGTTCACACGAGCAGATTCAGGGGGATTATTCGCCCCAGCGACAAATCGCCTCTTCTTTGGGGAGACAATCTCCCCAAAATACCTAAAGTGAAAATCGCCTGCGGCAATTCACATGTGGCGCTTTGTTTTCTGAAGTAGCCTGAAGGACTTCCGAAAAGGAACTGCTGCATGCGATTACCGAAGGCAATTTTCACTTCAGCGGGTGGAGAGCAGGGAGAAGGCAGTTTGGGGAGATTGTCACCCCGAAGAAGAAGCGATTTGTCGCTAGGGCGTAAAAGTGTCATATCTGTCTTTAATGATACTTCCCCCTGAATCAGCATCTCACGTTATCTCACCACCTGTGCGAAAACGTATGAGCTTTAAACCCACTACCTCATGCCCTCTATACAGGGACACTCTGCTTTTCTCCAAGTGACTCATTCTTCCTGAGTAAATGTTTCTTCATTGCCACTGTTTTTTGAAATGTGTAGAAAAATATATTATCAAAACGTTTTTTATTTTACAAGATGTTCTTTGTTATGTATGGGTTGTTTATTTCATATTGTTCACTTTAGCTACATTGATATGGAAATTGTGTGAAGTGAAAGGAGAAAAACCAAGTGGACGAAAAAATCATTCATTTACAGCACACCATGACAAGGTAAAGCAATGTTTCCTCTGTTTTAGTTTTATTGTGTACATTTAGCATATTCTCACTCCACTTTAGTCTCAAAATAACATTGAGCAAGTGACAGTAGCAACTTGCACACCATTATATTTATTCACATACATTTCATAGCCATAAACTTGTCTGTTCCCCAAAACCAAGGGTATTAATACTAAGTTGCTCATCCCTTAGATACTGCAACAGCCTCTACCTTTCTGGGTAGATGTTGCACAATATGTTGGCATTCTATAAATACATTATTATTATTATTATTATTAATAATAATAATAATAATAAAAAATAGAACTTTTAGTAGATTTTGGAATATTGTTAGTGGGATTTGCTTCCATATAGCCACTAGATCAGGCCTGGCTTTCAGTCAGCATTCTAATTCATCCTACATGTGTTCAGTTGGTTTAACCTCAGGGCTCTGTGTAGGCCAATTAAATTCTTCCACTACCATTGCAAACCCATTCTGTAAAGGCCTCACTTTGTGCATCAGGGTTATTATTGTGCTGAAATGAAAAACTGTTGATACAAACTAGAAAGCACAGAATTTTCATGAAGATCATGTTATGCTGTAGCCTAAAATGAACAGTAACACTAAAAAAGATTAAAAAAAATATATATATATATATAATTTACTGCTGTTGTCGTGCACTGATAAAACTGTTCTGTTTGCTTCATAAACACTACTATTTTGTATATAAATAAACTGCTTTATAGCAATAGAGGCAATTGAAATAGGGCTAAATGGCATAGGTAAAATAACAGATAGTAGATAAACTCTGTAGAACACCAGTATATTCTACATCATTTATCTGCTATGTAATCTGAGCCTTTAGCGTCTCTGAAGGTCGGATGACTAGCTAAACGTCTTCAAGAAAAAAAAAATAAAGCAAGTCCAATTAATTTGACCTATTACTATAGACTGAACCTTTAGAGACACACAAGTAGATTTGAGGAGATTAGTCCCCTATCTTCAGGCGACTAATCTCCCTGAACTGCCTTCCCGTCAGCTAGAATGTAAAGTGACTGCGGGATGGCACCTGGAGTGCTTCGTTTTCTGAAGTCAGCCAAAGTTTCCTCATGAGGCAACTTCGTAAAACGAATCGCTCCAAGTGCCATCCCATCCGCGATTTCCATTATAGCCGGTGGAAAGGCAGGGGAAGGCAGTTTGGGGAGATTAGTTGCCCCAAAGAGGAGATTTGTTGCCAGGTGACTAATCTCCTCGAATCTGTTTGTGTGTCTCTGCCCTTAAGCTGGCCATAGACGTAACAATTACGATCTTTCTCGGAAAAGATGTTTCCAAGAAAGATCGTTCGTTTCAACACACACGTGTAGAGCTGAATCGTCAGATATACAGGTAGAAACAATAGAATTCTACTTGTATCTGACGATTCAGCACTAACAATGGCCGATGTTCAGGGAGCTTTCAAAGGCATCCGATCAAAATTTTCCGTCCAGTCCGATCAACCAGCCGACCGATATCTTAATCCTCTGACGATGTCGGTCGGCTCATTTCCCACCATACACGCACCGAATATCGTACGAAAATTCGTTTCGTACGATATTATCTGTGCGTCTATGGCCACCTTTAGTGTTTCTAAAGCAATCACACTAGCTTTACCAATTAAGGACAACACTACATTATATTTGAATTACTTTAAAACACTTTCATTTTTTGATGTTACTGTTGCTTTAAGAATTGGTTTCAATGTAAAAGGGCCCTGAACCAAACCATGGAGAAACCATTATTCCTCACCACCAATTATATATATGACCGTCATCATATATACATCTATCTATCTATCTATCTATCTAGCTATCTATCTGTCTATCTATATATATGTATATATATATATATATATATATATATATAGCAATGACAGTAGAGATGACATTACTTTTCAGTTGATGTTACATTTTATGTAAAAAAAAATCTAACAAAAAAAATCTAAATATTATATCACACTGACAGGATATTTACATGTTTGGAGGATTTCAAGAGTCAGAACATGGAACCAAAATGTTGAAATATGATGTAATGAAACTGAGTCTTGGTAAGCATAATGTTAAATAAACCATACACTGAAAAAACTTCTGAGCCATATAAATAATGTAAGCTAAGTCACTTTATGGTTTTCCATAAAAATAAGTGTAAATTAACTTAGAAACATTTGTAGTCAGATTTTGAATGGATATAACTATCAGAAAAAAATGCATACCAGTTCTTTAAAAGAAAGTATCATTTAAGACTTTTTAAAGTCTGATTACATAAAGGATGCCATTTGTATTTGTCTAACGGGAATGGTAAGAGATTTGTGAAGAGCTGAAACATTTTGCAGATATAAGCCTATTCTATCCAGGCAACATTTTTCCTCTTTCAGTAAGGGTAGTGACACACTGGCAGATTCGTGGAGATTTAGTCGCCTGGCGATAGTCACCTGTTCTTTTGGGTCACAATCTCCCCGAACTGCCTTTGTGTGTCTTCCCTTCCGCTATAAAAAAAATGATGTATAATGAAGAATCAGTTGCGCTAAGCACATGCATCGCTTTGTTTTCCGAATTCGTCTGAAGTTTCCTCGTAAGGCAACTTCGGAAAGCGAAGTACCGAGTGTGCTTAGCGCAGGCAACTTTTCATTATAATGGAAGGGAAGACACGCCAAGGCAGTTCATGGAGATTGTCGCCCAGAAGAACAGGTGATTAGTCACCAGGCGACAAAATCTCCCCGAATCTGCCCGTGTGTCACTACCCGAAATCTGCATGGAGTATGGGCTGCTTTCTATAGACAGGAATGGAAATAACAAAGTTCGGGATTAATAAAGCAGGCCATGCACAGCCACTAATTTTCAAGGTTGCCAGAAAAATAGATAGATCTGCCAGATTTGGTTCTTGATCTTATCTTTCAACAATTACCCTTCACCTGCAACTGTATTTACACCTCACAAAGGCTTATCAATACAATCCCCAATGTATTGATCACCGAGCAGACAAAAAATTGCGTGTTTAATTCCAAAACCTATGTGGCTCAAGTTTCTGCTACTACAGCATAGAGCATCCAAGAGATTTTTGCCCATAAATACTCAAGGGATTGGAAACTTTATAATAACTGTTAGACACACATGCTCTTAGACATTTGCAGTGGAATAGGGAGAAAAAAATAAGAACAATTGAGCAGTATTTACCTTACAGGTACACTTTAGTCTTGTATGTTATACATACAGAGCAGGAAAGTAGGAATACCAGCCAACCCACTGAACCTCTATGAATTATTAAAGAAACATTCTGACTTCACATCATAAGGAGACAATGGGGTTCAGGCATAAACAGAGACTCAATGGGTGACAAATACTACACACAAACACCCCCCCCCCCCAAAAAAAAAAACTATGCATGTACTTGAAAGAGAAATAACAAAAGCAGATATTGTAAAATATACTCTCTAATTTGACTAATTTTATAGCAAAAATGAAATGGAAGAGGCCACTTTATTTTGGAATCCCTCCAGCATGCAGATATGGTCACACAGCTTTTGTTTTACACAGCCATGTAAGTGTACTGTTGTGTGTTTGTCGTGACTTGCAGTGATCGCGTTCCAAAATTAGATTTTTGAATTAGGTTTATGGTCATTTGTATTTAAATTTTAAAAAATGTAATGTATAAATATGTGAGAATCTGAAAATTCCTATGTGATTATTTCTTTTAAACAGCACCTTAGTGATCAAAATTGCCAAATGGCCATCTCAGCATTTTAAAGGTGCCTTTAATTGGCAGTGTATTCGGTTGATTTTATTCATTAAATGCTACTATGCAGTTGCCTTGTATGTGCATGTCTGAGCTTTTCCTTTTTGTAATATATTATTCGTGTGAATGAATATAAAACCGATGAAACAGCTCTGCATACAAACTAGGTAACTGTTTTGCAAAAACACAAGAATGCATGTTTAGATTAATATATTTTTGTTTTATTAAATCAAAAAGCTCTTTGTTTTTGGAGGAAAAAATGAAGATGGTGACTTCAATGATGTCATGGGGATGAAGCTTATAAACCCATCAGACAGACAACCGAGTAAGTCTACATTTTTCAATACATTTACTATATTTGGTTTTCAAAATCCTCCTTGATATGTATAAACACTGACGGAAAGAAAGAACAAACAAGCAGAAAGTTTGCTTTAGTTCTAGTGACACATAGAAATCAATATTTCTGAAGTACTGTTATGAGGCCTGGGGGTGGGGTAGGCTTGCTTCTCTCTCCCCGCTGTACTTTTAAAGTTCTTCCA
>CM044431.1:149020634-149034055 GCA_024363595.1 Xenopus borealis
GGATAGCATCATACTTTGAGTTGACAGTACCCATTATCAATTATTACTTATTCCACAGAGCCAAAGCTACAGTGACCTGCTCTATATTTAACAAATACTCTTTTTGTTAAGCATCATTGGCTGGAATTCTGATGGAAATTCTGGCCTCTGATGTGATTGCAGCTATGAAATCAGAATGTTATAACACTACATCAGTCTACTAATAAAAAATAAACTTGCCATATCCCATATTCAACAAATTGATTCCTGATGGCTCCTTAAGTCTGGACTCCTTTATAGCCAGTATGTTTATGCTCTTGTTCTTGACCCCTTCCCTCATGATATGTGAAATGGGGTGCATAAGAAATAAGATGGGACCTATAGTAGCCAACAACCCATACTTAACCCTAGTGCAGTGGTTCCCAGACTGTTGGGCTGGCATCTCTTGGATGGGAGTGGAGGACAGTTTTTACCCCACCCCCAGTATCAACAGGGTCCATATGCATGCAGAAAATTGTATGGGCCCCTTAGGTAATAGTCTTAAAAAGGAAATCTATTTAGTTGATAATATATAAACATACAAACACTGTCAAAGCCTTACATATTTCACACCCAAGCAGCACTCCTTCATAGGCAATAAGGAACCCAATGCACAAAGAGGGTTTAAACATCTTTAAACACTAATATTTTTCTATATCAGTAATCAGTGGACATCTCTGAGATTATCTTTTAAAACCTCTGTAAAACCAACCAACTCAAAACATTTTTGCTAAGACAAAATACCAGGGCTGGGTTAAAGGAAACCAATTGAGTTCTTTACTTTTCCCATCTTCTATACGTGATTAGAGTCAGGCCCACAACAAGTAGGAACAAGGAAGCCTGGTTTGTATTATAGTGGTTGCACCTAGCCACAGCACAACAGAGAAAAAAAGTAGATTTTTGATTAGCTCTGTCAGATCTACAGTATTTTTCTCCAACTTTTTGGTTTCTTACTGTACTGTTAGAAAGATTAATGTTCAATACTTTTGCCATATACACTTTACCACATGGCTCTTAACATAAGATTTTAATAATATTTTTTTAATAGAAAAACTACACCTTTCTCTCAGAAAAGGTGCACTTTATGCATAGGATAATTTGCCGTTTTTAGAGCAAAATTTAAGTAAAATTTTAATTTCATGGATGCCCTACCCAAAAACTACCAAGTTAATTAAACTTGTTAACTTTGTTTTTGATCACAGATTACCCGAGCAATTTAACAAAAGATTGAAAATTGCATTCAATAGCAGTGTGTTTTACAGAGCACTATTTGGCTGACTAGAATAAACAGTGATTGTTTTTAAAGAAATGAAACAGAAACTATTTTAAAACACGTCCTGTGTTATTGATGGCCACTGTTCAGATCAGTAAGAAGAAAATCAGTTTTTCTATGAAAACTGAGAATTTCTCATTAACGTATATTGCAGACAGGCTTATTTTTTTAAACAATGAAAACAAAATACCCCTTTAAAGTGCAGATAAAATTTAAATGCAAAGCATGTATTTATTTACTTTCATGAAGTCACTTCCTGTATTTTATGTGTGACCCCTAATGAGCAGGGACTTCTTTACCTGCAGAATATAGTTATAAATATGTGTTTAACAGTGCTGGAACCCATCCCTCCACTGGAACTGGGATGGGATCCCGTCCCTCCACCCCTTTTCTTATACTAAATGGAATTCCTTTGTGCGCAGAGTGCACACCTTAAAGGAATGTTGCATTCCGGTCTTAAATTCTACCACTAAATTGATTGCTGGGTACATGCCAATGCTTTTGCTCTAGTGATGTGTGGGTTAACAAAAATAGGATCCGCACCCAACCCCTATCATAACTGACCGGGTGTAGCCTCTGTAATTAAAGACCCTCCCTGTTTTTGATGTCACACAAGGGGGGAAGGCAGACTAATGGCTATAAATAGAGGCTGTCACTGCCGGAAACCCAGCAGTGTAACGTTGAAGAGCTGAAAAAGAGCGCAACCTGAGTCCTGCCCACAACCTGGCAATCCTCTGCGGAAGTTGGCCTGAACCTGCCCGACCTACATGTGTCAGCCCACCCCACACATCACTATTCCTCTCCCTTTACCTCATTCTGACTCCCATTGGAGGTTTGTTATTATTATTATGTAGGGTTAAAAGTTTGACATTTGCACAGGCTGTCCCCATCTCTGCCAGCTACAACTCTATGGGAGTTTCATCAAATCACAAGATTTTATCAACAGAAAAAAATCTGTACATACACTTTTAAAAAATGACTTTACATCCCCTTTAACTGTGTTATAACATAACTTCATGGAGGGGTAACTAAACCTTTCCAGTGTCTTAAGTAAAGGTAAGCAATGCAAATATTAATTATGGTGGCTGCTGCATACTGCATTAATTGACGCCTGGTCGGGAGGTGGCAGTTGCTCAATGCTCCCCTACATCAATAAGTGCCTGATTGGGAATGGAAGGCAGGAAGGATTGCGTGGCATAGGACACTATATGGAACTGCAAAAAGTGCATCTGAAAGCTAGGAAAATGTTTTTTTTTTTTTTTTTAAAGTATCTTTCCATACTATGAGTATTACTTACTATGGCTGTAAGGCATGTCGGGGAAATTCAGTTATTGGAGACCACTTGAGGTGAAAGACATTTGACACAAGCTCCATGGATGGGGGAATGTAATAAAAGTCGGTAATGGAAAAACTATTTGCAATGCGAAAAGTTAGGCCTTTGCGCGAACAATGTTTGCTTTGCACAAATTTAATATAGCTTTTGCAAACCCGGAAACTGTTTAGCAACCACTTCCAACAGTGGAGGAGAGTTTGCGAATTTTACAGCTTAACATAATAAAACAGTCAATGTAATAAAACTTCTTACTGAAAAATGTATGTTTGCTCCAAAAGATTACGACACCTTCAAACACTTCTTAAGAGTGCACAATTAAAATTTGCAATGCAATAACAGTTTAAGGAACAATATTACATTGCGAGATGTGCATTTGTATTCTTATTGGTGTGAATTGTTTTTCTCTTTGCAACCTTAATTACATCCCCCCCGAAGAGTCTGAACACTAAGCAAAAGAATCACAGAGTTTTATAGATTTGGCAATGTAAGACATGAGAGCATACACATATGGGAGTAAAAGGGAATTACCGATGGGAGATCATTGCTTAGCAGCACAGAAAAACAAAAAGCTGCTCTTACAACCAAGTAGGTGGTTTTACCCTCAAGGCCAGGGTACTAGTTACCAAGGCTATTAACAGCATTTAAATCATTTTTTAAAAATATGATTTTTATTCCCATCAATATGGAATCAAGCTATCTTTGTATTTCTTACTAATACAGAGAAAAATAGGGCTCTGTGGTTAATGCAGTTGATATAATTTGAAGCTTTTTGGATTGTCTTTGGATGTATCCTATATTGTACAAACACTAGTAGGGGGTTCATAAGTGTCCTATATAAAAGACAAACACCCTGTTTGTTAAATGTTATGATATGTAACCCTTTTTTTGTACCACAGGAAATAAAAGCTTGCAACTACATATCTGCTCGCAATGAAGCAATGGGCAAAATCACTATGGCTTTTGATTTGCTAGACTCAGAATTTAAAAAACTTGACCTGTAAGTATTGCTTTCATAACATAGCATTTAGAATCTTCAACGGACGATTTTTATCCTTCATTCAAAATCAGGTTCACCATTGGGGGGACAGTTGTCCTGGGCCCAGATGATGTTGGGTCAAAAGGGGTTTCCGGCTGTACTGTACTTATTTGATTAGCTAGGCCCCTTACTGTAAGTGAGCTGCCGAATTGAGAAGGGAGGGCGGAACTCAGGAGCTTGCATTTTCAGTCCACTATCTCCTTTCGGGGTGCTGATTTGTCACTGCAGTTTAAGTCCTGGTAAATGTGTATCAGGATTGGATAGGTTGGAAGGGAAGTTCATTCCCTATACTGCTTCATTGAGACTTAGATGTCTGTGAGAAACGATCAGATAGGCAGCTGTGATTGAATGATCGTCCAGCACCAGAACACTCAACCCCCCCGACCCAAGTCTGCAGCTCACTGACTTTAGGGGGTCCAAGCGAATCCAGGTGCAAGCAGCACTGCAGGGCCACTCTCATATAAAATAAATACCTTTTCTACAGCAAATTCAAACACCTCCCTTACAAGAAAATGTAAAAAAATAGTCTTTGATTGCAACAGGGTAGGAAGGGGGGTTACATAGTGGAAGTGTTAGTGGCTATGACCAGAAGCACTAAGTTGGCGAACAATGGCCCCTAAATAGCGTTCACTGTAAATAGGATTTAGGACTTTTCTAATAGTGTCTTTCTCTGCATGCAAATTTTGCCAGATCATAATCTCAAACTAACACCTGTCCTGACTGTGCTGGTTTTACATTTAGTCCATACTGATATTTAAAATAAGCAATAAAAGTTACCTTTGAATTTGTTTAATAATCTGGTTGGCACACTTACTGGATCCCTGCATTCTTCCATTTACCTGATGAGTTACGTTTCATCCTGCACCCCTCTGATTTTTGGCTTCCCCCTTAAGTGATGAGAGAGAGAGAGAGAGTGGGAATTGAAGCACATTCTTTGAAGGGGAAGTAAAATAAAAAAAGAGCCGTAGTGGTTCCAGGTTCTGCATAAAAAAAAATATTTCCAATATACATTTATTAAAAAATCCATACTGTTTTCATAAAAGACTTGGGGGGGAATGTAATTAAATTCGCAAAGAGCAAAAGAGTGCGCATCAATAAGATTAAAAATCCACATCTCGCAATGTAATATTGTTCCTTAAACCGTTATTGCATTGCGAATTTTAATTGCGCAATGCGACTTTTAATTGCGCATTGCGAATTTTAATTGCGCACCCTTAAGAAGTGCTTGAAGGTGTCGTAATCTTTAGGAGCAAACATAACGACTTTTTCAGTAAGAAGTTTTATTACATTGACTGCGCATTGGCGCAAGCTGTAAAATTCGCAAACTCTCTTCCACTGTCGGAAGTGGTCGGTAAAACAGTTTCCGGTTTCGCAAAAGCTATATTAAATTCGCGCAGAGCAAAAATTGTTCGCACAGAGGCATAACTTTTCGCATTGCGAATAGTTTTTGCCTTACCGACTTATATTACATTCCCCTTTTGATCCCTTGCCTGTGATTCTCCACTTTGCTCCACTAGGTCTGATTACTGATTGCACAAATCCTTAGACAGTCGCTAGATGGACTACAGTAATACGATTGGCACTGCTTTGATTTCTGAACAGTTGGACAGAAGCACACATTTTTAACCCATAAAGAAGTTATGTCATCCGTTTGCATCTCACTAAGCTAATCTCAGTCAGAAAATAACTTCCTATTTACTTTCCTGTTATCAAGAACTTTGGTAGCGATGCTGGTTTTGAACTAATGCAGCCAATGGTGTCTTATTGTGCGATCAAAGGTAGTGGAGTGAAGGGGAGAATCACAGGCAAGGGATAACATTTTCTATAAAAACAGTGTGGATTTTTAAAATAAATGTATGTTAGAAATATGATCTAGTAGCAGCTCATTGTCACGGCTACAAAATACACAATAGGGATTGGCTTTGCTTAGACACTATGGGGCCCATTTACTACAACTGAATTTTGTTTTTTGCACATATCACTAAGCATTTGTGGTTCTCCTATTTTATTACAAAACTTTGCCTGGTAAAAGTTGTGCAATTCTTTTTTTTTTGTTTTCATTAGGAGTTGTCCAAAAAACTCAAGGTTATTAAAATGTGCCAGTGCTTTTAAAGTTGTTTGTCAAAACAATTGCTATTGAAAGCAGCATTTGCTTAACTCCTGGTTGTTACTTTTTAAACAATGTTGCAAAAGTCTGAGTTCCCCAGCAAAGACAGGTGTGTTAATCAGCTGCCTTGTCTTACTTTGTATCAACAGTTTTAGACATCAGAGCAGAGAATACAAAAGGACAGGCAAACACTGCTATCTATAGTAATACATATACAAATAACATAAAAACCATAGAACATTTGTAATGAATATATATGTATATATGTATATTGCAAAGTTGCTTAGTACTACGTTTTCTTTTATTAGGAAAAACATTTTTGGGATGACATTCCCTTTATTCATTTTTGCCCTGATGGCTCAGACTGTTGCTACAATGTAAGACAAGGCAGATGTTGAATAGACCTGTATTTGCTGGGGAACCAAGACTTTTGCAACATTGTTAACAAGCAGGAATTAAGCAAATGCTGTTTTCAGTAGCAATTGTTAAACTTTAAAAGCACTGAACATTTTTAATAAAAGTATATTAGAAAGTTATTTAGAAATATATTTTCTTTTAGTGGGCATCTTTTTATTTTGGGGTTGACTTGCCCCAATGTGCAAATTAATAGGCCCAGATAATGTTTCGCTGAAAAGTTGGCGCCATGCTGGGATTTGGCCAAATTGTAAGGCGGTCCTGGATGTGATGCATTTAAAACACTACATTCTATATAACCATACTTTGTATAACAAATTGTAAACCCTTAATAATAATAATTTACTTGTTCTACAGTCATTGTTATTTATATAATACCATTGGAACTCACAGTGCTTACAGAGTAAAGGGATACAGACATACACAGACAAACTTCCCAACAGAATAGAAGCACAGGTACAACTGCAAACAACCGGGTCCCTTTTGTGTGTTAATAATAGATATAAAATGCCCTTTATAGGCCTGTATAGGCACATGGGCTTGGGAAAAGATGAAATAACAGTCACAGGGCTGATTTCTAACATAAGTGCACTTGGAAAAACAACCATCCCTGCAAAACATGAATTAAAAAGAGTTGTATTAACGGAACATACAACTTGTAGAATATGTAGCACACCCCCCAATCTACCCTACTTGCCATCTACCATATTTAGTTTTTTTTTTGTACTCACAGTCAGGGCCGTCGCTATTACAGGGACAATTTACAGTTTTGCTTCCTTTCTGCAATTATCTTTGCTAAACTCAAGGAGCTTCTATAGACAGGAGAGTGCAGAAAGAAAAAAGCTCAACGGGAGCACAAACACTACAAATCATTGTGACATTTTGCAAGCATTACAGTGTTATCTTCTCTTTTGGCAGAGCCTGTGTTAAAATATTTATGATTTAAAAAGGAAAAGGAGGAGTAAAGAAGTAAATTTTGTTAGAACATGTTTCCTAAAAGAACATATACACTCACTGAAATTAAAACACGTTCTATTGTGAGCATCTTGAACCTTTTTTTTTCTTGCTTCTGTTTTGTCCTGCGACAAACACTGCAGCTGTCAGGGGTTTCTACAGTACTGGCAGACTAGGACAGAATTGACGTTACAATGGGCATAGATTTGGGGGTAACTTAGTAAGATGCAAAGTGTGCTCTAGTTCTAGGTACCCTTTCAAACAGCAGGTTCATCATTTCTGGCCATTGATTGATTGCTGCTGTAGGTTAGTAGAATAGGATCAAGCCTGGGTCATATTTACCATATAAACACTCAAGGGTCTGAGCCTAAGAGGTGGCTTTAAAGGAGAAGGAAAGGCTAAAAAAAATATGATTATTGATTATCATATCCATTGTTACAAGTGCAGTTCCATTTCCAAAAAATCTCTTTTAATTAGGTTTCAGAAACGTTTTATCTTTCTCTGGCATTGGTGCAGGAGATCCTGCAGAAACAGGAAAGTAGGGTGTTATGGGGATATACTTTTCAGTACAGCTTGGCACTTATTTTAAAAACATTTAGAGCTCAATAAAAAAACATGAAGAAATGCCTGCTGGTAAAAATATATGCATATAATGAGCAATAATTACAGCTTTATTTTATTTTAGCCTTTCCTTCTCCGTTATGGGGGTGGCCCTCAAATGCCTATATGGTAAATATATTGTTTGCACAACAAAATAAACCTATGCCCCTGCCAACAGATATAATCTCATAAATTCAATGGAAAGGGTATCAGGTGTGAGTCATGGTGGTGACATCACTTCTGCCTATGTCATTTACATGTGTGCCTGTCCTTTTTTATACTGTGCTATTAAGTGATGAAACCTTCCTTCCTCTCTGTATCAACCCCTATCAGAGACATGGAATTCACTCAGTACACCTACTATTAAGTGAGACACTTTGTTTCCTAATTTAACTTAGCAAGACTATCATGAAAATTGTGATTCATAATTCTTCTGTATTGGAAGAGCTTTAGGTGTCAAATAAAGGTGAACTAGGGATGCAGCAAATCCACTTTTTTGGGATTTGGCTAAGTAACCACTCTTTTACGAAGCATTCCCTACAGATCTGGGTAAGGAAGGGGGTTAAATATACGTGTGACGTAAGTCACATGATTTTAAGGGTTCATTAAGGCACTTAACCAAATTCTATGCATCCCTAATTGGTACTGACATATGAAAAGAAGTATGGTGTAAATATAATGATGTAAGCAATCATATCTTTAAGAGCACTGAGAAAACATTCCCATTACAATCATCTGATGGGTTGTTTCCCCTTTAAGGTCCACTAAATCTCTGATCGTCAATAGACAAGTTTAGCAGAGGCTGCCTACTGGGTTGTTATTCATGAATCCGATTTTCATATAGGTGTTTTCTATGCATGTGCTTTCATTGGCTTTGTTCCTTTCCAGGAATGACTACATTTGCCAAACAAATCTTGTTTTTCTACAGAAAACTAATAATAGAAATGTGACTTCTCCTTTTCAGCATTGGACTTGAATGAATCATTTCAGTTTAATGACAGATATGTAAAGTGTAAAACCTACAAAGTATGCCACTGCTCATCATAAAGCAAGTGCCTCTTCTACCCTATTTCTATTTTAGTTCCCTTAACTAAAGCTATGGAACACACAGTGATTTGATTGACCTCTCCTCTCCCCTGATTACTTACCATTCACTTGACCAGCACCCACGTTTAGCACTCAAAAATACGGGTGCTGTAGCACTAACAAATCATTCTGAGCCGTTTTCAATAAAACAGCCTGAAGCACTTTGTTTTCATGAGGATATTGAGCCTTTTACAGGATTAATTACCAGAGAGGCTGAAATAAAAAAGCTTAGCAAGGCCAAGGAAGCAACTAAATAGCCATGTGTGTCATTTTATGCTGTAAATGGAATCTGCTTAACAAATATTTGGGAAAGGGACCTTTTAGGAATGATAACAAGGTAAATATTAAGGATTTGTTAAACAAGGATTCTCACAATTGAATAAACACATACCAGGGTTCAATAAATATAGAGATTTTTTCTCAAACTGCCTAATGGAAATAGCCAGAAAGAGATAGAAGTCAACCACAAGTGATCCTTAAAAGAAGCTTGACCCTATCATGGCACATAGAGACATTGCCTGAATATGGCTCTATCACCAGCAAGAGAATAGATTTCTAGAACTAGATTTAGAATAGATTTTCTAGAACAAGATTTCTTTGCTTACAAGTGTTTCTCCTGTATAATATAAATATTCGGGGGCTTTTAAAGTAATGAAATGCAGTGTTTTGTTTCACTGCTAAAACTGGTGTGTTTGCTTCAGGGACTCCACTGTAGTTTCTATTAACAAGCTGCTGTGTAGTCATGGAAAAGGTGTATCTGCTGTGAAAAGGGACAGAATACACAGCAGATACAATGGGATTCTACGGAACTCATATGTTATCTACTGTATACCCCTTGCTTAAATGGCTGCCCTCATGGCTACACAGCAGCTTCTTCAGCAAATTCACTAAAGTGTCTAACGCTAGTGCTTATTCACCAGCGTGACATCATTTCGCAATTTCACCAATTTACTAACAGTGTCCCTGGCGAAAATTCACTAGTGAAGTAGATAGACTAGCGCAACTTCGCACCCTTACGCCAGGCGAAGCTGCACACTGACAAAGGGACGGAACTACGCTAATTTAAGATGCCCATTTTACTGAACGTTACCTCTTGCGCTAGACTTTACTTCGCCAGGTCAGACTTGGTGAAGTTCAATACAATAGATAAGAGTTTGAAAAAAAACTTCCCAAAAAAAAAACGCTGGCATCTTTTATTTTTTTTTAGGGTCTGAAAAATAGCGTAATTTTTTGGGGGGTTACCCTCCATCCCCCCCTTCATTTCCTAACATATGGCAACTCAACTATACAGTGGGCACATGTTTAGGGCAATAGGACAACTTTATTTTATTTATTAAAGGTTTCCTGGGCTTGTGTAGAGTAATATAGTGGCAGCAACATATACTTCTATTGTACATGTAACTTCACGCCGTATGCAAATTAGGCATCGCTAGCGTAAATGCGATTTGCCTGGCGAAGTAACGGTAGCGGAACTTCGCTAACATTCGCTGCCCTGAGTGCAAATTTGCATTTTAGTGAATTAGCTATGGTTTGCGAAAATTCACCGGAAATCTGACATGGGTCTAGCCATTTTGTCAATTTCCCAGATGCCCCTGGTCATGTGACTTGTGCCAGCACTTTAGGAGGGAACTGCTTTCTGGAAGGCTGTTGTTTTTCCTTCTCAATGTAACTGAATAGTACGCAGTGGGACATGGGTTTTTACCCATTGTTCTTTTGTTAGGTTGCTGGGTGGGGGAAAGGGAGGGGGTGATATCACTCCAGCTTGCATTACAGCAGTAAAGAGTGATTGAAGTTTATCTGAGCACAAGTCACATGACTTGGGGCAGTTGGGAAATTGACAAAATGTCTTGCCCCATGTCAGATTTCAAAATGAAATATAAAAAAATCTGTTTGCTCTTTTGAGAAATGGATTTCAATGCAGAATTCTTCTGGAACAGCACTATTAACTGATGCATTTTGGAAAAAACATTTCCCATGACAGTTTCCCTTTAATAATGCCAAACAATTTCCTCCTGCTAGCAGAAGCATTTCCCTGCAGTCTGCAGAGCTGGGCTTTTTCATCATATTTCTCTCCCTGAAAAAGGAACACAAAAGTAATAAATATGCTGAAAATACATTACCAGTCATAGTTGATTCTTGGTTTATTGCACTTTTAGGGAACGAACAAGGTTTGCCCAATCACAAGCTACTTTCCAGCAAGAAAAACAGGCATTCAACAAGCAATATCAAATTCAGCAACAGGTTTGAGTTTGTCTTGGTATTTTTGAAAATTCATTTTCATAACAAGATATCTTTCCTTTTAAAATGATGAGGAGCCTTAAGATATACACACCATGCGGATGATATCCTTGATTATCCAGTGTAAAAAAGGTTCAACCTTCAGAGCCAGACCTTCCAAGCTTTCACAAGTTACAGATAATGTCACTCTGGAGAACCATTCTTTCATCTATCGGTCATCCTTTTATTAGAAAATGCACAACATGTTTCGGGAAACATGTTGTGCATTTCCTAATAAAAGGATGACTGATTGATGAAACAATGGTTCTCCAGAGTGACATTATCTGTAACTTGAGGAGCCTTAAGAAAATGATCACACTCTCCCTTCCATCTAACATACTGTATCAAAGGCAAGTAACCTATACTGCATGTGATCAGTCATTCCACTGCTAGCTGATCATGAACCTTCAGATTTATACAAATTACAGTAGTTCCATAATGGAATCTAGCAATTATTTGGCAAGGTGGGTTAAAGGGGTGGCTCACCTTTGAGTTAACTTTTAATATGTGAATGGCCAGGTCTAAGCAGCGGGTCGGGTACTCCCGCAAAAAAATCGGGTACCCTGTGGAATGAAAGTAGGATTTTCTGGTGCCTGTATAAATGCGGCTCGCATCACGGGTCTCATCTTAATCTAAATTTAAGATCTTAAATCTCATCTTAATCTAAGTTATATTGTCTATATTTTTTTACAATACTTATTTCTGTCCCCGACCAATTTTGATGACATAATTTCCTGCTTGATGGTGGCTGGTGGGTTGCGGGTTGGGTTGCAGATAAGGCAGTTATGGGTCTGGATCGGGTAGCAGATCAAAGTGGTTGAATATGCGGGTTGTGGTTCGGGTCTTAGAAATTGGTTCTGCGCGGGTCTCTATTCTAAGCATGCCAATTATACACGTGCTTTTCTATTCTAAGCAACTTTTCAATTGTTCTTCATTAGTTATTTTTTATAGTTTTTAAATCATTTGCCTTCTTCTTCTTCTGACTCTCTTCCAGTTTTCAAATGGTGGTCACTAACTCCATCTAAAAACCAAATGCTCTGTAAGGCTTCAAATATATTGTTATTGCTACTTTTTATTGCTCATTTTTCTATTCCTATTCACATTTCCGTCTCTTATTCAAATCAATTCTAGGGTAATTTGGACTAGAGAGCTGCTGAAATAAAACTCAAAAACCACAAACAAGGAATGAAAACCAATTGCAAATTGTCTCAGAATTTAACGCTCTACATCATACTAAAAAGTATCGCAAAGATGAACTACCCCTTTAAGGTCAAAATACTAGCACATTCTTGGCACAGTACCTACAAGACTAACCACCTCATAGGGGTATATTAAAAAGTGAAGTAAGACAGTCCTCTAGGGTGAAATTCCCACCACACTCCATTCATTTTCTATGAGATTTTGAAAGGTGTATTCATCAAAGGATGAACTTTCACTTTCACCCATTGATAAATACTCTTTTAAAAATCCCAGAGAAATGAATGGAGAGTGGTGGACTTTCACTCTAGAGGACTGTGGCCGAACTCTAACTTCACTCTTTGATAAAAATATACCCCATAGAGTGTGAAAACACGACTTTTTAATGAAATGTGATTCTGAGCTGTCATAATGCAATTAGGAGTTATTTTGCTCCAGCTAAGAAAACTTTTTTGCCATAATCTAAGGAATAATGTTTTAAAACCTAAAATGCAGAACGCCAATATAAATTTTCCCCTCTTCATAAAACCCGTATTCTTGACAAAGTGATACTATAGCACACAACTTTGAAGGGCCACGCTTTATAATAATACACACTGTATTTTTGCAGGAAGTCCAAGAGATGCTAGAAAAACATAAGCTGCAAAATGAAGCATGGCTCAAAGCAAGGGCAGAGGAAAATGACAAGGAAAGAAAGGAGATCAGTAAACTAAGGGTAAGTCTACCATATAGATAAGCCTGACAGAGTTTTAGTGCAGGGTTTTCATGTACCAAACAGCACTGCACTCTGCACCTTATGCCAGATTTTTATTCTGCGTAGACATTAAGTGCTGAGCACAGCCTGCACCTCCAGGGACTTTCTTCATGCTTGTGCTGTTCTCCAAATTTCTTTAAATTTGATGAGCTGCAATTTGACCATAAATTTACACAAATTAGATTTATTTGTACACCAAATCTTATTATTGGGCTAGCCGTCCCTCTAACATACATTACCACAGACTGGAATTTCAAACAAATAAACTACAGGCATGGGAAGATCCAGATTAGAGTCCTGCAGCGGGTCAGGTCCCTGTAGAAGTTCTGGGTGCGGGTATAGAAGTGAGTCGGTGGTTCTGCTGGTTTGCGG
>CM044431.1:149039556-149071870 GCA_024363595.1 Xenopus borealis
AAAAAAAAGCACAAAAAACTGAAAGTGTGCAGGCCAAGTGTGTAAAACTTGCCGTTTCCAAAGTGGTTAAGGAATTTGTCAAATTAGTACTATTTGGTGTGCTGGTTCCATAGATAATCAATAATAAAAGTCCCAGTGTGTTTAATTTCTACACGTACATATATATGGCAAGGACTGTCCTTTCAGACTTACATATTGCATACTTCATAGTTCAGACTGAATTTAACATAAGATAATGCTTACCTTGTTGCAATTAGGACATGCTCCTCAAAGTTTCTCCTTTAATAGTCCTGTTATATGTCAGCAATCCTGGCACTTCCCACTATATCTTTCCATATCGTGTATAGGGGCGGTTTCATTTTCCCCATCTCCGATAAGGCTCATTCATTATTGAATACAGAAGCCAGGCCCACTTTTCCCCACTGCAAGGCATCAATTCCTCTATGCTGCAGTACAGGGTGTTGTTCAGCTACTTTCCTTTAAAGTGGAACTGTCGCAAAAAAATTTACATTTAATATCATATGGACATAAGAAACTTTCTTAAACCTTTCAATTAAAAATTCTGTACTGTTTCTGAAATAATCCAATTCATGTTCACTGTTCCTCTCTCAGCATGTGTTTCTCTTCATTCTGTCTTCATGCAGCAGTTGGGTATCAGATCATCGACAGTTAGATCCAATATATCTTATAGGAGGGCTGCTTTTGCCTAAAAGATGTATGAGAGCTCCCTCTATTAAAATCACTAGATATCGTGTCTCTCTACATGCAGAATTTGTGCAAAGGGCAGTTATTTTGTTAGATTTTGTTTGTACTAGAATGAGTTATTTCAGTGAGCTTTAATTCATCTGCTAGGAAAGAAAGCCCTCCCTATAAGATATATTAGATCTAATTGTCAGTAAATATCTGACACACAACTCCTACATGAAGCCAGAATGAAAAGAAACAGAACATATTATTAGATTATATAAATTTTCAGAACTGATGCAGAATATTTGATTGTATTTACAGCTAGTGATGGGCGAAACGGCCGTGTTTCGCTTCGCCGAAAAATTCGCGAATTTCCAGAGAAATTCGCAAATTTTTCGCAGATTCGCGAAACGAGTCGCGCGTCGTTTTTGACGCGCGTCGCGTCGTTTTTGACGCGGCAAATTTTTGTTGGCAAATTTTTTTGGCCGTTTCGCGAATTTATTCGCCAGCGGCGAATCGCGGGAATTCACCGCGAATTCGCCCATCACTATTTACAGCATGCTGAAGCTTAGATTACATTTTCATTTCACTATAGTTCCCCTTTAAGAGCTTTGGACATCTGACCAATCTATTGCAATACCTAACTGATAAAATGGGCTGCCATTCTGCAGCTGAATCAGAGAGACTACTTTAACTTCATTTTGACATTAATCTAGCACAATGTTCTATATGGTTGCCTTCCATTCTCCCCACTTAAATGACTTCAGTAACATTTACCATTAACGGTGGATCACTATTAGCTGTCAAAACTTTAAGAAAAGATTAGAAGGGCTTAGCCAGAAGTTACTTATTCCTTATCTAGTATTGGCCAAAATTCATGCTCATAGGTGGGCTCACTATTTATTGAATAGACTTCTGGCATTTCTGAATTCTTAATCTATTAGGAATGCACCAAATCTACTATTTGGGATTCGGCCGAATCCCTGAATCCTTTTTGAAAGATTCAGCTGAAAAAGTGATCCCTAATTTGCATATGCAAATTGGGGGTGGGAAAGTATGAACATTTTTTTATATGCAAATTAGGATTGGTTTCAGCCAGACACAAGGATTCAGGCGAATCCAAATCCTGCTGAAAAAGGCTGAATCCTGGATTCAGTGCATCCCTAATATGCTTCTCGACAGGCTAAGCAGCCAGGCAGATTCATATAGAATACGCAGTAATGTTAGAAATGTTTGGACTATAGTCCTGCATGGGTCCATTTTTTGCAACCCGTACCTGCAATTGGCAGCCCAGACCCGCATTCTTACCCACCTGTACCTGCTACCCGACCCTGACCTACAAGTACCTTATCCGCAACCCGGACCCGCTGACCATCAAGTATCAGAAAGTGTGGTCATGCTGCCAATCAAGAATCAGGAAGTGCTGTCAGTGTAACTGGTAGTGACATCATCGGTAGTAGGCGTGGCTAGAAAAAATAGTTAAAAAAAGCTATTGAGAAGACCCGTAGCCAGACCTGCAAACCCGCACCTGGAAATTCTACCTCCAACCTGCAGGGTACCGCAGGTTTTTGCGGGTAACCCGCGGGTACCCGACCCACTGCAGGGTTCTAGTTTGGACAAATTCCTAAATGGAAAGTCACTAGACAATAAAATAAGGATATGGAGTAACCACATTAATCAGACTAAAAACACCAAGTTGTAATTCTTCAGTTCATTCATTTCATCCCTTACTGGGACCCACTCCGTCATCTGTGAAATGCTGCAAAGCTTGGCAAGAAGAGAGATGCTCAAATGGAGCATAGAAGAAAAAGATATACTCATATATTAGAATGTAGTCATTTTTTGTATGTTCTTACAGCTGTACTAAATCATTTTAAGCAGAATCCATGCATAGGAGGTTAGCACTAGCCTCAAATGAACTATTTACCCAACACTTTGCAGGTGGCAGAAGTTCCCCATTTCTGGAGAGTGTGTCCTGCTCATTATAAACAAGTTGCTGGTCTTGCTTACCCAATTGTTACAATAAGTGTGATTCTTTCTTTCCTAACCCTTGTCCAATTGAAGGCCAGCGGGAGGGAAGTAAAAGGTTTGAGATAGTCTAAGCCTGGTTAAAACATTTTCCTATCTCTTAAAAGGAGAACTAAACCCCCATAAAGAGAAATAGACTTTATTTTCATTTATTTTAAAACATTTAGGGGCAGATTCACTAAAGCGCGAAGCGTCTAACGCTAGAGTGACGTCATTTCGCAACTTCACAAATTCACTAATACGGACTCTGACGAATTTTCGATAGCGACGTAGATAGACTTGCGCAACTTCGCACCCTTACGCCAGGCGAAGTTGCGCACTGACGAAGGATCGTAACTTCGCAAATTCACTAAGATGAACATTTTTCTTAACATTAGCACTTACGCTAGACGTTACTTCGCCTGGTCAGACCAAGTTCAATATAATAGATAGGAGGTTGAAAAAAAAAAAAGTCAAATCTTTTCTAAGTCCCAAAAAAACGGCGTATTTTAGCATAGGAGGGTGATAGTCTGAAAAAGATCGATAATTTTTTTGGGGGGGGGTTACCCTTCTTCCCCCCCCTACATTTCCTAACATATGGCAACACAACTATACAGGGGGCACATGTAGGGCAATAGGACAACTTTATTTTATTTATTAAGGGTTTCCTGGGCTTGTGTAGTGGAATGTAGTGGCTGTAACATATACTTCAATTATACGTTAAAGTTCCCGCAAATTAGGCTTTGCTAACGTAACAGCGCTCTGCCTAGCGAAGTAAAACTAGTGCAACTACGTTATCATTCGCCAACATGAGCGTAAATTTGCACTTTAGTGGATTTGCATAGCGCTGGCGAAATTTCGCCTGGCGAAGTGCGGCGAACGCTAGCGAAGCCTACGCTGGCGAATTTTCGGATCTTAGTGAATCTGCCCCATAGTTTTTCTCTTTAACAACAAAACAATACATTGTTGTTGATCCTAATTAAGATATAATTGATTCTTATTGGCGGGGAAACAATCCTGTTGTGTTTATTTCATGATTACATTTTTTTAGTAGACAAGGTATAAAAAGCCCGGACATTCTGGATAAAAGGTCCCACACCTGTAAAGAGAGATGCGGTAGTGCACATTTGGGCAAAAACTCACCTATTTCTACAATTTTACCATTGATGGCTCATTTACTCATATGTAGAGATGAATCATTGGTTCTGTACGGTTATTCAAGATGTTGCTCAGTGATAACACATTTACCAACAAAAAGGTACAGAAGGTTACAGTTTCACGACAAGAAGGTTTTAAGACTTAAGTTGCACATAAAGGATTTATTTTAAATGTTTTAGGGATAGAGTAACATCATAATTATAAAAATTACTTACAGAATGAACATATTGAACATTTTACTTCTAAATGCAAAGAACATGGAACGTTTTACATAAAAAAAAGCTCTGAGAATGGTAGATAGCTACTTTATTAGCATACACAAAAACCCCTGTACACATACCGAGACCCAACCAAACTGCAACTAATGAGGCAAATACTTACTGTACAGCATTCAAAAAGGAACCACAAAAATTGTTTTATCACAGTACTATTTAGCCTTCTTTTAGAATGTGCATACCTGCATCCAGCTTCCCTCTTAACACTTTCCCTGCCAGCAAAAAAACACTGTGTAGGTGCTATGTTGCCGGCATACAAAGGGTTAAAGCCTTTGTCCCAATAAAAGAATTACAAACTATGCTAAGGGAGACACAAACGTATGATGTTGTATACACCAGCGCTGACCAACAGCATGTAGTAGGACAGTGTTTCTCTATACTGCATGTTCAGGGGCCACATTCAATAAGAAACAAGAGCAATGTAGGGCCATAGAACTCTGCTTTTGGGCAGCCCTGGTGTATATACCATAAATATTTTGAATAAAAGCATTTGGAGCAAGGTTTTGAGCAACTGTTTAAAGCAAATAGTAGGCAGGTACTTAGTCTTGCCACACATACTGCGCAAAATCATTTTGCATTCAACTTAATGCCATTGAGTTAGCAGCAAACCAGTAAATGGAATACATTTCAGTGTCAGCATGAGGGTTACCTACAGTTACCTACTGTCATCACTTAATGTCGATATTTTCCTAAATCAGTAACTATTTGACTGTGGCAGCTGCTCTGGGATCTAAAACTAGCCATTCAGAATGAAACTGTAGGATTAGTGGATAAAATAACAAATCAGACATTGTTTTGGCACATTAATTGACAGCAATTGTACAAAAAAAGTCATGTCCCGGAAAAAGTAGCGACAGTCACCCATGGATATCGTTAGATAGTCAACACATGAATATATCGTACACACAACAGAAATCTTCTAACCGGTTCGATTGCCATGGTATGAAAATGATTTGGAGCCCACACACTTTCTTCTGGTTTTTCTAATGTGTCGAGTGTAGCCCTAGATCCCCAAAGCCCTACCAGATAGATTTCAGAATCTTTTTCTATAAGAAATGGTGCCATGTTTTAGTGCAGGCTTAGTGAACATTATCAGCAAATGTAAGTAAAAGGAAACCCTTTTGTAATGTTACTGGTCATTCCAATAAAGACTGTGTCAGAGTTGTGCCCTTTTTTCTGGCTCAAACTTTCATCTTGTCCCCCAAAAGTAACCAATTCTATAGTTTCAAAGAAATCCAAAAGTGTCAGTACCACAGTTTTAAAGAAAACTAAATATTTCTCATTACCTCAACAGAAAGCCCAGAGGGAATATAGTTTGTCTAAATTACACATTCTTCATTTTTGTTGAAATATTGCATACAACGGTCTGAAGACAAAGAAATGCTAGAGCCACTAATATAAATGGTGCCCAGATCAACATACTGACAAGTATATTTTGTAATTCTGTTGGATGAAAATGAACAATGAAACAAAAAAGAAAACAGAAGAGAGTTATGTACAGCACATACACTTATGTACGTGGTTCCTTCAAATGCTGTTGAACATATACATGGAACATTACCTCCGGTTGGCACTATTTTTTTGCTTCACCAGTGCATTTCACCCAGCATACACCCAGCAACAAACATTAGGCAAATTTACAGAAAGCAACACAAGATAAAGAAACAACTCTCCCTCCCTCAGGGGGGAAAAAGTAGAAAAAAAAATCCAACATGGAAAGAAGAAAAAAAAAAAAAAAATTGTTTAACATGCAACTTTATTTTGTTACATTAAGCATATTAACTAAGCATGCCAAAAGAATAGACTCTTTATATTTAGGGTAGTACACAGCAGCCTGCCATCACACATACATGGGTTACACGTCTACAGCAGGTAAATGAAAGGCCTATTTTGCCTTGCACAAACATTCTGCATTTACAAAGCCCCGTGGAGTTTTGTTTTCCTTCATTGGGGTCTATAAGCCTCAACCTGCGCCAGTAGAATTCAACAGGAGTTAGCGAGGTCCACGCAAGCTCTAAAATGTGAGCCTCTCATAGAAGCCTAACAGATACGGGTGGGGAAAAGATTTCAGCCATCAAACACCCGAGAAGTGCATTAAGTTTTAATAGGGGGAAAAAAAGAAGCTGGGGCGTGGAAGAAGTTATCAATATAAGAATGAAAAAATATATATATTAAAAAAAAAGATAAGATGTTTGTTAATGTACACCTAATAAAACAGGCTCGTAACAGTGACAAAATATAAAAGCACAAGCACCCCAATCATGCTTACTGCAGCCCAGGTGTGTATGTTCTGCACATGAGGCATGTCTATGACACATTTATTGCATGTCTAACTGCAACGGAGGCTCACGGAGCCAGGCTCGGATTTCAGATTTACATGCAGGACTCTTCAGAGTCAATAAAATGTACTTTACATAGATCCGCAGGATAGAAACATTGTTGCAAATCTGCACACTTTGCTCAGAAACACAAGAAACAATGTGACAATTACAAAAAAAAAAACAAAAAAACCTAATTGACCTATGACCTAAGCCAGCTATGGAACACCATACTGCTAGAGGAGCAATGCACAAACACTGCAATTACATTTATTGTTCTGAAAACTAGCAAAATTCACAAAATGAGGCACAAGCTTTAAGGGTAGTGACACAGACAGATTCGGTGAGATTTAGTCGCCTGTTCTTCTGAGCGACAATCTCCCTGAACTCACTTGGCGTGTCTTCCATTCCGCAATAATGAAAAGTCACCTCTGCTAAGCACGTGGCACTTCTTTATCCGAAGACGCCCAAAGTTTCCTTGTGAGGCAACTTCAAAAAACGCAGCATGCGGTTAGTGCAGGCGACTTTTCATTATTGTGGAAGGGAAGACACGCCAAGGCATTGCAGGGAGATTGGTGCCCAGAACAGGTGATTAGTCGCCAGGCGACTAAATCTCCCCAAATCTGTGTGTCACTACCCCAAGGTTGACTTCCGAAAAGTATTTAAGCCACAAAGGTTGGGTTTAGAGAAAGATATTGAGAATTAGTACAGCTCTACACGAGAAGGATAGATGTCCAGTCCAGCTAAATACCATGATGGAGGGCACACAGAACAGCACATTTTTTACTTGCTCAGAAAGGGTAGGTACCACTTAATTAGATCTAGTGCAAATTCGGTCTATAAATAGCATGCACAGCAGTTTTTCAAAATATCCAACAATCTATAGTAAAGGTACGGGATTCCTTATCTGGATAACGGTTATCCAGAAAGCTCTGAATTACTGGAAGGCCATTTCCAATACACTCCATTTTATGCAACTAATTCAGATTTCGTCTTTCTTTGTAATAATAAAACAGTACCTCGTTTTTGAGCCAAACTAAAGTATAATTAATCCTTAATAGAGGCAAAACAATCCTGTTGGGTTTATTTAGCATTTAAATGTATTTTATATAGGACTTATATCCAGGTCCTGAGCATTCTGCATAACCGGTCCCATACCTGTACCAATATTCTAACAAATCCGCTCTTTTTATAAGTGCAGTTATTTCAGTCTCAACTCTGCTGTTAGTGGAGGTGTCTGGAAGGGAAAAGAAAGCATGTTATGTACAGGCAAAACTCACAGTATGTTAGCATAAGCTGAACCAAAGTCTTGTAATAGATGCCAATGTTACCTACACACTCAAACCTTGAATAAAAAGTAAAACCTCATTTTATGGTATAGTAGGTTCATGAACAAAATTCCATCAATATCATAAAGCTGGTGCATAAACACGTAATAGCATTCACAATACAGCTCATTTACACAGCAAAGAATCCACACCCATAGCACCTTGAGGGGTTTGCTAGAACATTTACACAGGACACAGTCCATAACATGGAGTTAAGCAAGGAGCATGGTGGTACATGAACATGGTGGTTTTGGTGCAACTCTCGGAAGTTCAAAAACCCATGAAGGATGTATCGGTACTTAACAACTACACATAGCAAGGTTCAGCAGCCATAAACAGGATCTTACTCTGCAACTAAGACCCTGCATCCTCCAAAGGATGCCGGAAAAACTCAAGCTCACTGCTCGGTGACCAGACAAAGTCAGTTACTTAGTATCTACCAAATAATTTGTTGAAAGTAAGGGACTACTAGAAAAGACATGACTAAAGTTGGGCAGAGCAAAAGTATTTGCTGATGTTAGACAATAAAGACAACTTTCCTTATGAGGAAGGGATAGACTGAAAAACTCACTCAGCGCTTTCAATGTAATGGGATTATTTTAAAAAAATACTGCAGCTTTGAAGAGCAAATGATAAAGCAAGCTGAAGAATCCCATAGAGAACAACATCCAGCCTCTCTTCAGTTGGACAATTCTGATAGAAGAATCCCAATGCATGACAAAATAAACAGCTGACTGCACCCAACTTACATCTTTATTTGTTTTCATTTAACAGTCATATGTTACGAGTTTGGAAATTGGATTCAAACGTATAACTAGGTGTACACCATTAACAATTTCCAAATCTTTTATCATAGGGAGACAGACGCCCAAAGAAGGAAGACAAAAAAAAAAAAAAAAAAAAAAAAAAAAAAAAAAAAAAAAAAAAAAAAGAGACTGATAGATGCAATATGATGGAAAATGTCAAAGTGAATGAAAAAGAATCCATGTCAAAGGATAGGCGGAGTATAAGCCACTGCACCACAATGTTGGATTTTTTTAACACTGGAAATGAAATAAATACTTTTAAGACCACTCTTAGGCTGAGATAAGACAAGGTGTTAGCGTTACATTCACACATTCTGTAGAAGCTAAACATTGAAATCTGAAAACTACAAACTGAACCGGGACAGCAGACCTTCTGGTTTGGCTTCTGTTGTGCTTGATATTTCTCATATGGTGGAAAAACCTCTCCAGCAATTCACAGTGCAATTTCTTGCTGTCTGCCCGATGTGAAGGCATTGCAGATAAGGGTGCTGAAAGGCTGCGAAGGAAACGGTTAGGTACAACACAGATATGCCCAATTTTACTCGCATGAGTGAAATGAGTGAGAAGGAATGCAGGGGAACAAAAACATTAAATTGCAATTTCTTTTAACAATTTTCATTTTTAGAATTTACAAAAGCTGGTCTCTTGCAGCCACTCTTCATTTACTTTAAATGACCTTCTGCTGTTCACAATCGGACTTCCTGTTGAAAGATGTATCCCCGAATGCAAAAAAAACAACACATTGCAGTCTCCAGAATGTTCCTTTTTTCGCATAGGAGATCTAGAACCTGTGACGGTGGTGGTCAATAAATTGTCTTTATACTTTCCAAGAAGGGATTGTGAGTTCGCAGGAATATCGAAGCTTTCAGATCATCGGAAAGCAGTGAAACTTGTCTACAAATTTTACATTGAATAGATCCATACATTTGGCAACAAGTCCAATAGAACATCTAGGATGTCTTCACCAAGTCATAGACATAAATATGAAAATCGTCATCAAACTTTATGAAATAAACAGATGGCTTGGCTTCAACTTGATGAATAACCATGCCAGTCCTTTTGGAGCCATCTTCTTTGGCATATTCCACTTGCTTCCCTACAAGACTGTCCACAACTTCTCCTGGCTCCCTTTCAGCTGGAGGGGAATCATCTGGTTCATAGATATAAAAAGAAAAGGAAAATACGTAAGGCACATTGCAGAAAGTAGTGCAGCTTTATTTTCGTTATGCAACACATTTTACAATCTTCAGTAGAAATGGTTTGCGGTCTAGAGAGAATGTAGCTATACTTGGAGTGCAGCAATATTCTCAGCACTTATAATGGTGTATCCCAGTATACACTGCAGTAGCATTGAACTACATGACGTACAGGGTCCTGATCAATGATCTTAAAAAAATAATGTTACCTCTAGGAACCACTACTAATAAAGTCAAGAACACAAAACTCTGTTTCCACAATAACAGTGCATATCAAGTAATTCTACACAGACCATGGAAGTTGATTTTCAATAACTTTATATTTTGATGGTTGGAATCGAAGGAGCAAAAGTGTTACTGTTCCAATAGTGGCTTCTCAGTATGAATGCCCACGAATTAGGTTGTATTTTAGAGCAGAATTTGAGCACTCTCCACCAGTGGATGGTAAACGGTTTAAGTATAAATTAAGTACAAATTACATAACAGTGTATTCATTTCAAAGGGGACTTTATGTGAAGAACATTTGGAGTTGTTTATTAAGCTCCAAATGCCAAAAACCCAAAATGTGTTTTTTAACTATAAAAAAATTTTTGGGGGGGATTTATTATATCCCGAGGATAGAAAAGTCAGAATCTTAAAATCTGGCATCTTGGAACTGCCACAGTTGCATATGAGTCAATGGGAGAAGTGAAAGAGATTTTGTGATCTGCACTGGGTTTTGTGCAATAATCCAAAGATTGTGGTTTCGGGCAAAAGTCAGGAAAAAAAAAAAAGCAGACAATTTGGTTCTCACTATTTTTTTTCCAGTGATTTCCAGTAATATTTACATATTAATAAATCAGGGGGAATAAACAATTTGGCTTTTTTTGGAGTATTTTTTAGAAAATAATGTGAGAAATTTGGACGTCAATAAAATGTCACCACACATATTTAAGCTTTAATGTATTAGATCTGTTGTACCCTAATCAGAAAGCAGTAAAGGGAACAGGGCATACCAGTTAAAAAATAGCAATTATTTTATTACATAATGCTTAAATACAAGTGAAAAAAACCCCAATGTGGGACAACCCCATAAATGGGGTCTTTGTCAGGGGCACATGCAAAAAAATAAATACACATCGTTTTACAACATACATGGAAAAAAGGGGACTTCTGGTTAGGAATGCCAGGGTAAAAATAATTTTTTTTTCCAAAATACCGGTTAAAGGGGAATCCAACCCCCCAGGCACTAACCCCCCCCCCCATACGCTCCCCTCTCGCCCCGGGCTATTGCCCCCAAGTTGCTACTTACCCCTCTGTGTAAGCGACGTTCACAGGGGCCATCTTCTCTTCAAACCACTTCTTCCTGGATGCTGCTCCGTCGGTGGTACTACTGCGCATGTGCACAAAGTTCAATCAGAGTCCTACTGCGCATGCACTGCTCAACGCCGATGGATCCAGTAAGAAGCGGTTTGAAACGAAGATGGGCCCTGTGAACATCGTTGGAGGGGACATACACAGAAGGGTAAGTAGCAACTTAGGGGCAATAGTCCGGGTGGAGAGGTAGGCCGGGGGGTGGAGGGGTTAGCACCCGGGGGTTGGATTCCCCTTTAATCAGCAGTAGAGTTTTCACGTGGTATACCAAATGCTTATGTAATAAATAATAATAATAAATAAAAAAACAGTGGCGCAATAGAGGACTGGGGCTTACTTACTAGAGTCGGGCATGATGCGAAGGTCTCCTTCCTTATAATCATCAAGTAGTTGGTACATATATAAGACAGGATCTTTCTCATAAGTTATGTAAAACCAGGTGCTCATAATGGGTGCTCTTGCCAAGACCATCCCTCGCCACTCATCCTTGGAACCATCCTCTGTTTCAAACATATGTTCCACTGCTTTACCAATCATTGTATCTGCCAGATGAGCATCACTAATTCGAGACGACGCTAAAATAAAGAATTTTAAAAATGATACATTCGCACTGGTATCTAACAGTACACACAGAGGCATCAATTTTACATAACAGTCTACATATTTTGATACAACTACCAGACTTTTGTTTAGACCAAGCAGAGATGGTGACTACAATACTGATATTAATTGCATGAAATGTTGACAGGCAGGAGAGAAGCAATTCATGAACTTCCTTTAAAATAAACCCTGTGACCCCACAGGGCACAATTTGTGTTCTCCATCTGTGTTTTACAGCTGGTTAAGACATGGCTGTGCAACTGGTACATAGCAAAGACAGGCAAACTCCAGTTAAGTAAAATGTGGCTAAACAGCCCCATTCTGGCATTTTATTATGTCTCTGCTTGGTCTGCCATGGTCCTCCTGCTTCCTCCGCTGAGCAAATGTGTTTTATCTACTACCCATATTTGAGCAATCAGACAGCATCCATCTGTCAGTTCGCACATGGGCAAAACTCAAAAATATAGATTGTATGTGTTTGGGCCCAAAATCTGCTCTTAGTGGACATTGATAGGAGGATGGCAGTGGATTGGCATTTCCTGAACCACAGAGAATCCAGCACACCTACTAGCCTTAAAATAAGGAAGGTCAGAGGAACTGAAGATTGATCTGGGCCTTTATGTCAACCAGGCTTGTGATAATGGCTGTTATATACTTCAAATACAAATTCTAGTACACAAGTCCAAAGAGTTTTCTTCTTTACAATGAACATTCAAGCTGCTGGAGATTTGTACGTTTTTCGGGCTGTGTGTGGAGTGTCCAGAATTTTTTTGCAAGATGGTCATTCAGTTGATCGGATAGGTTAGAAAATGTCTATCAGCTGCTGATATCTCTGCATGTATTGCCGATCCGATGATATTAGAGGGAGACTGGCACCAGCTTTTGTTGGATAGAACTATCACTATCACGGATGCTCCGATTGGTTCTTTTACTACTTTATTCGATCTGAATGGTTAGTGGCAGGTCAGGAGAGTACCCTAAATGATTGTTCGTCCGATATGAAGGTAAATTTGCACGTCTATGGCCACCTTTAGTCTCATATGCTAGCCAGTCTCTGTACTAATCAAATAGGTAAAAATTATGCAACAGCATCCCAATTGCAAAAAAAAAAAAATCAAGTTAAATGTTATATCCTGTAGCAATAGTTAATTTAAATGACAAACTTACCAACTCTGTCCGGAAGAACCTCAAGTGCGGACACCCTTTCATCCTTGTGAAGTTCAAGTCCATATACACAGTCAAATCCATCGTATTTTATAAGATATAAGGAAGGGTTGACTGGAACTTGATCCAAAACTGTTCCTTTCCACTGAGTTATTGGGCCACTGCCCTCCTTCCATCCATGCTGTATTCTACACCCTACAATATTTCTTCTGGGTTGGGAAATTGGCTTACTCGGTCCCATACTATTTTTGTGTTTTCTGAAACATTCAAAATAAAATTGAAAAGTGGTTACAATCCATGGTCAATTGTAAGTGATGGCACTCACAGGATTTGCACAACAAAGCAATTTAAAAATAAAAAAGTTTATTAATCCTATATATATATATTTATATATATATTTTTTCGACAGATTCCTTAACCACGTTGTAAACGTCAAGTTTTACACACTTACCCAGCACACTTTCAGCTGTTTTTTTGTGCTTTTTCTATTAAGGGCTATTTTCTGGAAGACACACACAGGGGTATTGTGGGTGCACTCCTAAGGTTAAGTTAAAATAAATAAGTATACTACTGACCAATTAATCAATGCACATTCCCTGGTCCTCAGTTGTTGATATATTTTCTATATGCCACATTTATATGAATACATTTGTATGAGAACAGCCTATTCCGATGACGGGCGAATGGTTATGTGTCAGACTGTAAGAATAAGTAAGTTTAATATCAAATACATAAGTCCCCTATCATTCTGATGCCACAATGCCAATGGCCCAAGGCAGGATAGGTGCAGGGAGGGGTGAAGTTTCTCCCCAATAATGATTTCTCAATTGTACTGACAGAGGTCACAAAGTCAGCAAATGCTAAATGGGGCCCCTGTGCAGAAGTGTTGCTTCATGTCTGATTTCATCACAGAGTCTAGTTTTGCAGACTTACAACTAAGGCTGGAGGGATAGCTTGGAAAAGAGGAACCTGTCTAATGTTGCAATACTGAACATCTTGCAGAAATGTATAAATGTATATGTCAGTAAAATCTCAATACCTCCCCATGTCCAGGGAGGATCAAGACCATGTAAGGTATATCTGTGTACACCCATTTTAAATTCCTTCTGATGTCTATATAATCCTTGGACCAAGAGGTGTGTCTTTGGTGAGCCCTCGCGTACCATCTAAGAAGTCATGCTCCGTGGTGCTGTGACAGCTTACCCAGGCAAAACCTATTGTCTATATTTGGACTCAATAAACTACCTCCTGTATTTGTAAGTGCCTTATCTCTTGGTTTTGCTTTGTATACGAGGTCATAGAGGTAGAAATAAACCAACACAGTATAAGTAATTCAGTTCATATGCAAATTATATGTTTACAAAAACAGGAGTTTTTGGTTACAAAAGTTATTTTTTACTTTTTTACCAAGTTACTATTTTCTAAGTTACACAGGTGTTAGTTTTTTTCCTACTCTTAAAGGAAAACTATACCCATCAAACAATGTACGTCTCATATATAAAACCCTGCTTCATGTAAATAAACCATTTTCATAATAATATACTTTTTTAGTAGCATGTGCCATTGGGTCATCCTAAATAGAAAAATAAAGTTTAAAATAATAAGGACAGCCTCCTGGGATCCTATGATTCAATGGTGCACACAAACATACCAAACTAACTATAAAGTTAGGTCACATGAGCCAATTAACAGACAGAGTTCTGTCTTTTGCTTCAACACTTCTTCCTGTTACAGTTAGAGTTGAAATATTTCTGGTCAGGTGATCTCTGAGGCAGCACACAGACCATCATGAAATGGTGGTTCAAGGCAGGAGATGTAAAAGGGCAATATTTACTTAAATATATATACCAGTTTAATAAGATTCTTTAATATTCTATACCAGTTTAATAAGATTCCTTAATATTCCACTTAATTTGATATAAACTTTCTGTTGCTCAAGTATTAATTTTGGGGATATAGTTTTCCTTTAACACAGTTCCACTTATTTGTATACAGCAGTTGCCATGATAACCAGTTTTTTTTTTAGCAGTTTGTGTTGGTCACAGCCTGGTTTGTTATTCCAAGAGAAATAGCACAGTTGGCGTTTGAAACGTCAGATTTTTATATATCTATATATCTATAACTGCAGAATGAGTTCAAAATGTCCTTTTTCTCATCCAGTCACTTCCCATTTGTTGCTTATATTCTTTAAAATTAAAAGCAATAAATGCACCTCTGGCTGATATGTACAGAAGCAAATATTTATTGAAGGAATAGTCTGTGCCCAAAAGAACGAAGCAAAATACAAAAATAGTAAGAGAATTTAAGGCCATTCAAGGCTTGGTAGTCTTTTTTTTTCCATAAGTAGAATACATGAATGCCAGGGGCATTCAAGCACTACATCTAAGTCACTGACAAAGATTATGGAAGAACAGCAGCAAACTAAGAACAGAAGTGAACGTCGGTTTTGTTTGTTAGTACATCAGTGCCAACAAACCCTCTGAGTGAATTCACACAATGTAAAATGCTCAACTTAAAAGAAAGTGAAAACAGGGCAGTGGGACTCTAAGGGCAAGGCCACAAGTGGCGTTGTTACTCTGCGTTTTTAACAATGCTCAGTCTGGCGTAAATATGTCACCAAAACCACACGATGCATTTTACAGCGTTTTTCCGCATGTAGGTTTCTTTTCCCAACATGCACTTCTAATTGTTCTCAATGAGAATTTGGACTCCATATTTAAAATATGCTGTGTATTTACGCAACATGTCATTTGAAACATGCAGATCCCATAGTGTCTATTGATTTTCTAGTTTTTGACATATTGGCGTTTCTGCTAAAAAAAACCCGCCAATACTGGCGTCCTGAGGTGGATTTCAGCTTGCAAACGCCCTGTGTGAATTGCCATAGTGCGTTTTCCATTATTTTCAGTGGTAGTGCAATTGATGCGTATTTACGCCGACATATTTACGCAATGTAAAAACGCTGTAAAAATACCACGTGTGGCCTTGCTCTAAGGGGCAGATTTACTAATGGTTGAATTTCGAAGTGAAAAAACTTCGAAATACAAATTTTTGCTGGGGGGTCATCTTTTATCGAAAACGGCCATATTCGATGGAATAAAATTCATTCGAATGCATCCTTTCATTTGAT
Organism: Xenopus borealis; assembly: GCA_024363595.1. Taxonomy (NCBI): domain Eukaryota; kingdom Metazoa; phylum Chordata; class Amphibia; order Anura; family Pipidae; genus Xenopus; species Xenopus borealis. Next base: position 149,055,579 of record CM044431.1, read on the forward strand.
CGATTTTAACCAAAATCCTTCGAATTCCTAGAACTTCTCAGGACAGGTTCCAGGATGTAGAGTCCTGCACGGGTCCATTTTTTGGGACCCGTACCCACAACCCGCAATCCGAAACCTGGACCCGCATTCTTACCCGCTTGGACCCGCGACCTGACCCGTACCCGCAACCCGGACCCGCTGACCATCAAGAATCAGGAAGTGCTGTCATTGTAAACCGGAAGTGACATCGGAAGTAGCCATGATCATTAAAAAAAGAATTTAAATATATAGTGCTGTCATTGTAAACCGGATGTGACATCATCAGTAGTAGAAATGCTCATAAAAAGGAGTAAAAGTTGCTATAGCGAGGATACGCGACCCGACCCTCAACCCGCAGAACCACCGGCCCGGTTCTATACCCGCACCCAGAAATTCTACGAGCAACCCGCAGGGTAATGCGGGATTTTGCGAGTAACCCACGGGTACCCAACCCGCTGCAGGACTCTATCAGGAGGTCCCCCATAGGCTTCAATGGCAATTCAGCAGCTTTAATGTAGGGAATAGTCGAATTAGAAGGACTTCAAAGAGACAGTACTTCGAAAATTCTAATTTTCGAATTTTTTTCTATTCGAATCGAAGTTTGGGCTATTTGATAGTCGAAGTAGCCCAAAATTACTTTGAAATTCGAGTTGTATTCGAATTTTCACTTCGACCCTTAGTAAATCTGCCCCTAAGACTCTAGCAACTGCATAACATCTTCAGGTTGGAGAGAGGTACAACAGAAAGGTAAATCATTAAAATAAACCATAAAGACCACCATAATTCCTAATTAATGCTGCAAATCCATGATATTGTTCCCATTTCTATCAATCACCGTATTTTTAAATAATCTTTAAAATTAATTTTCAAAATCTTCAACAATTTTAGACCGTTAATTTTTCACCTATAGACATGGGATCCATGATCTGAAAACCCATTATTTTTAAAGTGCTGATTACGAGAATAACATCTTTCACAGACTTTTTTTAAAATCAAATTCAAAACTATCACTGTAAAAATAAAACAGTCTGAAAAACTTCTGATCCCAACTAAGATTTTATTAATCCTTATTGGAGGCAAAACAATCCTACTGGGTTTATTTAATCTTCATATCTTATGTGGAGAACCCCAGGTCCTGAGCATCCTGAATAGCTAGTCCCCTTACCTGTAACGGATTTTAAACTACTTTAATTATCTCTATATCCCTCCATAGATGTTTAGATCATCATCTTATGTGGACTGCTAGAGGACAAGGATGTTATTTGTGTTAAATATTATGTTATCTAGACAGGATATCTGACATCAGGAAATAGGAAGGAAATGAATAAGATCACTTATATAGTAAACATTTAGTTTAATGCCATGTGTGTGTTGTAGGCAGCTAAATTTGAGTTGGTAAGTTGGAGAATCAAAGAAGAATATATTAGGAGTGTGGAGAAACTCGCACTGAATAGAGTAGAGTTCTTTTTAGATGATTTTTAACTAATGATGTTTTTCCCCTTAATTATTTTTAAATCAATGTTCTAATGCTTATTTGGTGCACATTTATACTTTTGGTTCTAATTTATCAGCAAAATAGCATATGCTTGCATATGTACAAGTTTTAAATGCTTGCCTGCTGTAGATACAAATATGTAAACGCTGCTCTTTGATCTATCCAGCAAACTATTTAGTCTGGCAACATGTTCTGTTAAGCAACTTGCTACTGGTTCAGGCTAAACAGCCAGGCAAATACAACTCCACGTGAATTATATTTAATACTTTTAAAACAATTGATGATGTGGACAATTTTACCTGCTACTGAAGAAGGGCCCAGAGAGTAGATGTCTTTTAGTGCTTTATTATGAACCTGCAGGTGGGCTCCCATCATCAGCTAAACTGACTGCTTACAAAGAGCAAAAAACTAAGCAAGCATAATATCTTACAGGCATATTTGTTGTTGACCACTCCCACCATTCACATACTTCACATATCTTCATTCTTGCTGCATCTTGTGCCAAGCTCAGTATCTCCTTTATTCCTATAAACTTCTTCCCAAGGACACTCTTCTGAGACTCCTACATTTTCTCATGTCCTTCTTCCCAGATGGTTTAGAAGAGTCCCATGACTACAGGTTAACCCTATCTTGTGTATACACTTCCTAGTATACATGGCTCTAAAATTTTTTACTTAAGTTCAAATACACCCACAAAACGGAAGAGTAAGTGGTAATTTGCTCAGGTAAATCTCAAAAACGTTTCAAATTACTGTAATTCCGATTTTGATTAATAGTCTATGCACCTGCCAAACAGGCAGATCTGTATCCAATCTTGCCATGTGCAAGCTTTGGAAAATTGGCACATATGGCCACACGGCCAATGATCACATCCTCATACTAAAGACCAGACTGTATGAACAGGTCTTTGTTACTGCTCAATTGGGTTTTCAAAACTGCCCTATTTTAAAGGGATACTGTTGTGGGGAAATTTTTTTTTCTTTTTTTCAAAACGCATCAGTTAATAGTGCCACTCCAGCAGAATTCTGCACTGAAATCCATTTTTCAAAAGAGCAAACAGATTTTTTTTCATATTTAATTTTGAAATCTGACATGGGGCTAGATATATTGTCAGTTTCCCAGGAGAACCCAGTCATGTGACTTGTGTTCTGATAAACTTTAATCACGTTTACTGCTGTACTGCAAGTTGGAGTTATATCACCCCCTCCCTTTCCCACCCAGCAGCCTAACAACAGAACAATGGGAAGGTAACCATAAAGCAGCTCCCTAACACAAGATAACGGCTGCCTGGTAGATCTGAGAACAGCACTCAATAGTAAAAGCCACATCCCACTGCGTACTATTCAGTTGCATTGATTAGGAGAAACAACAGCCTGCCAGAAAGCAGTTCCATCCTAAAGTTCTGGCTCTTTCTGAAAGCACATGACCAGGCAAAGTTACCTAAGATGACACACCAATATTACAATTAAAAAAAAAATACACTTGCTGGTTCAGGAATGAAATTTTATATTGTAGAGTGAATTATTTGCAGTGTAAACAGTGTAATTTGTAAATAGAAAATACATCATAAAAATCTAGACAGGACCCATTAAGGTTAATTATTTAACATTTGGCAGGCCTTCTCTTTGTACAGCAAGTAGTTAAAAATGCTACCGCTGGTTGAAACAATATAAGAATTCCAATATTCAGCTCTAAATTTAAAGGGGAACTGGATTCTACAAAAACAAATATGGCTCAGATGTTCAACAGTCCTACAAACTAATGAGCCCCACTTAAAATATATTCACAGCAGCTCTACATTTTACTAGTCCATCTTCCAACAGTACTGGACATGCTCGGTGCGCTCTGGGATGCAGTTCAGAACAGCTAAGCTCAGGGGCTCATCAGAAATCAAAATATCAGTGAAGTTTAACTTGCAATAGAAGGTGATTTTATAATAACACTTTTTAATCTTCATGCAGAATGCATTGGTTTCTATGTGGTTATGGAATGTAATTCTGAATGATTTATATTAAAAGTCAGTCCCTAAACTCAGTTAACTGAAAGCGGAGTCAAGAATCAGCAGAAAGAATATTTTGGTGGCCATGGGCTGCTAAATGAAACCATAATATTAGAAGTAACAATTCTGAGGTTTAGTTTTACCTCCCAAATGAAAGCAGGGAATTGCAATACACATTCACAACAATATCACCTAGCATTCTAACTTTAGTGTCAGTGATTAGATAACGTGTGGCAAGTAAAGAGTGAACAGGCAGTTCATTTATTACATTTTTTTTCAGTTTGCATAGATTATCTTACTTGTGGGATGTTCTTTTTTTCATCATATTTGCTGATACTCCTGCATGAGCTGTAAAAAAATAAAGCAAAGAAATTAAATGTACATTGTACACTGCATAGAACACAAGAGGCTGAAGGCATGGTGCCAAAATGGACTTACAAATCAAATAAACAAAATGTTCCAAATGAACAAGTTTATGGGCATTCGATGCACAAATGTAAAGTACATGGCTCTCCATCAGCTTGTGGCCTCCATAGTTCCCTTGCCTATGGGTTTGAACGACAGGTCCTTATATTAATGAGGTTCTTGCAGACAAGGCACAGGAGGATTACATAGACCGCAAAGCTTAGACTTAAAATTTATAAATAATATTAACTTGAAATTATAATATTTCCCCCAGATGAAAAAAGTACTATTTGAAGCATACAATGCAACTACTGAAAGAATTCAGTCTGTCCAATTCACAGCAGTTTCCATAAAGGGGTATTTCAATTTTCAACAATTTTTTTCAGTAGTTCTCAGATAGAAAATAGAATAATTGAAAAGGCTTCATTTATGGCTTTCTAATATTTTAGTAAGGGCAGAGACATACAGTCAGAGAATAGGAACCCAGCGACAAATCTCCTCTTCTTCAGGCTCCCCAAACTGCCTTTATGCCGACTAGAATTTAAACCGCCGGTGGGATGGTACTGGGAGCGCTTTGGTTCCCGAAGTCGTCACCTTGGGCTGACTTCGGAAAACAAAGCACTCCGAGTGCCATCCCGCCAGCGATTTAAATTCAAACCAGAAGGAAGGCAGTTCGGGAGGATTACATGCACCAAAAAGAGGAGATTGACTAATCTCCCCAAATCGGACAGTGTGTCTCTTTTTTTCACCATTTTTTTTTTTTTGGAGTGGGGGTCACGGACACTGCAAACTGTTCTAAATAGATACATAAGCAGATGCATTTCTTATCTTTGGCCCTACTGAGCAGAATCCCTGTTAAATTAAAGGGGCTGTTCACATTTGAGTTTTAGTATTATATAGAGGGTAATATTCTAACACAATGTTTTCATCTGTGGTTTTTAGTTATTTAGCTTTTTATTCAGAAGATCTCCAGTTTGCAATTTCAGCAATCTGTTAGCAAGATCCAAATGGCCCTAGCAACCATGTGTTGATTTGAGTAAGAGACGGAGATATTAATAGGAGAGGGCCTGAATAGAAAGAGTAATAAAAATTAGTAACAACAATACATTTGCAAAATTACAGAGCATTTGGATTGGGCCAGTGAACCCTATTTGAAAGCTGAAAAGTTGCTTGGAATTGGGCATTCTAGAACATACAGTGGACCTTCAATTTTACATATCCTGATTTTAAGTTTTACATCATTGTACATTGTGGTTTTACCTATATATTATGCATACTACATTTCCCTGATTTAAATTTTTCCTGGATTTTACATCATTTTTTTCTGGTCCCCTGAAAACATAAAATGAGGGTTCTACTGTACCAAGTTAACTTAAAATGCACCACCCCTTTAAAACTAGTTGTGAATATTCCACACATGCTGTAGCAAAATAAACTAATGTAGCTAATTGTACCAGTTTAGTATATTCAGCTGTATTACTGGGCAGCCAGAGACAGGAACATTAAACTTACATATTAGAAAAACAGCATTATTAATTTATTTATATAGCACAAGCAAATTATGGAGCTCTTTACACTAATTTATAACACAAGGATGTTACACTGTAAAAACCTGTTTTTTTTTTTTTTACATTTTGTAAGAGTAGTATTAGAGGGCACTACCCACAGGAGCTCACAATCTAAACAGTCTATAAATGGATTCTTATTTTAAACCTAGTGTAGTTACAATGCAAATTGCAGTCAGCTGTGTTTTCTGTGCTATAAACATCCACCCCCTACATTTATATATGAATAGCTCTGATGCATGCCAGTTATATGCTGTGCTTATGTACTAGGGCCAACTTGCTGCAAATTACAGACACTATATCATTCTAATACATAAGAGCCACAAATATCCTGTAAATTATATCCTTATAAATGGTGCTTAGTGATGTCACTGGTTATAAACGGAGCTTAGTGATGTTATTTCTGTCACATGACTCACTGAAACTTGTGCATTATAATACATAAATACCCCTGCTGCAAAATTTGAGGATTTTAGAATATCCATGACCTGTATAAAAACACAAGACCTTTAGAAAAGTGATGAACACCTGGTTTGGGGATGGTGGGGCAATGGAAAACCGAGGCCAATAACTTTTTGTGCAACTAAAGGAACTAGGTCACAAAAAATAGCTAAAAATATTCATAGCAATTCTGAGGAAATTGCAACATGAAAAAGCATGTCAATAATCTGCACACAAAGTAAACCTGTAGACAGCTCAAAGGTGCTAAAAGTAAAACAGCTGCCAACTATGCACTATATAAAATTCCTCCTCTGCATAACCTTTAAACTGCCCTCATCCTATTTTGCCTAGTGTGTCTATGAGGAGAGAAGAACTTCCTGATGAATACAAATATTTATCAGTAACAAAATAAATACTTAGGCAATAATGGCAAAGGTTCTGGATTTGCCTATGCTGAAACAAAAATCCATTCATAATGGATGGCAGGTTGTGTGCTCATTAAAAGTCAAACATCAAAATATAGCAAGATTAGCACAAGTCATGTCAGACAAAATAGAAGCAATGCGTTTGTTTTCTCAGAACTTACCTGCATCAGCTCTGGATCTCTGAGCTGCTGCCTTTCCAAATGGGGTCTTCATTCATCTGTGGATAAGTGGGCAGCAAAGCTGCCAGTCTACGGTGAAAATCGTATCCTTTTCAATGTTGCTTGTGCTTACTTCCAACAATACAAATAAACTGTCCTCTGTCCATCCACCAATCAAGCAAGTACATGCAGACCGACACTTTGATGCAGAGTAAGTGTTATCTAAAACACAAAAGCAATAATCTAAGAAACATTTCCTAGAGACTACTAAATCCATGAAGACACCACTTGAGTGCAATCAGGTGCCTAGTTCCTTAGTTACTACAACAAACCCCATCATTATAAAAATACTCTGAAAATATTTCTGTAATAGCCATGAGAAAGAGTTAAAGGAACAGTAACACCAAAAAATGAAAGTGTTTTAAAGTAAAGAAAATATCATGAAGCGTTGCCCTGCGCTGTTAAAACTGATCTGTTTGCTTCAGAAACACTACTATAGTTCATATAACCAAGCTGCTGAGTAGCAATGGTGGAAATTGAAGAACGGCTATATGGCACAGGATAACAGATAACATAATGTTCTACAGAGCTTATCTGCTATCTGCTGAGCAACTTGAGCCTTTTCTGTTTTGAATGGCTGCCCCCCATGGCTACACAATAGCTTATTTATACAAGTTTCTGAAACAGCAGTTTTACCAGTGCAGGACAACACTGCATTATATTTTTATTACTTTAAAACAATTTCATTTTTTGATGTTACTGGTCCTTTAAGTATTTAAATGTCAGAGGTCATTGTGCAAAAAGGAAATTATTTTGTTAGACTTTGTTTGTACTGGAATCAGTTATTTGAATGAGCTCGAATACATCTGCTATAAGATATATTGGATCCAACAGTCAACGACATCCAACTGCTGCATGAAGAAAGAATGAAGAGAAGCCGATTCTGAGAAAGGTATAGCGAGGATAAACTTGACTGAAATGATGCAGAATATTTAATTGATTGTACTTAGAAAATGTATGTATTTCAGTGTAGTGAAGCTTATATATTTAAATTTTTGCGATAGTTCCCCTTTAAATAAAGAAGTAGGCTGGAAATGGGCTTCTGTACCAGCCCAAGGAAACCACAGTATATATACACATAGAATATAAATGTAACAATATAAGGCTGATTAGTTAATAATGCAGATAATTGCTACATGTCAGCACAGAAACCAGTGCAACAATCATCAGAATTTAACAATCAGCCCTGTAGCATCAGCTTATATTACAGACAAACCTCATTTCCTGCTTGATCAGTTGCGACGACCCCTAAGCTTAGCTCAGAGCCCACTGCGCATGTCACAGAAACTTTGCAAGATGATGACCCCCTGTGACAAGTTTGAAGTCCCTGACCATTGCGGCTATGGACAAGTTGAAACTTTAGGCTACTGCAATATGTAAAATATAGTATTTTTGGCCATATTAATTTTTATGGTTTAGTTCTTCAATGGGAAAAAATGTAATTTAAAAGGACAAATTCCAAGTCAATACACAGAATTAGTTCAGCATATTTCTGTCTCATATATACATATAAAGGTAACTCTTAAAGGGGTCCTACCATATCAGAAAACACATTATATAATTTATTGATGCTGCACATGTTTTGGAGTGAATGTGTGCGAAAAGCGTAATGCCTGGACCTGTAATGAGGACAAACAAACAATTGGCTAAGTAGGAAAAAAATGGGAATGTTCGTTAAAGTGGTGGTTTGCCTTTAAGTTAACTTTGAGTATGTTAGAATGACTAGTTCTAAGCGATTTTTCAATTGGCCTTCAATTTCTTTTTTTTTTATTATTACCTGACGATTTCCAGCTCTTAAGGGGGTCACTGATCCCATCTAAAAAAAATCAATTGCTCTATTAAGTTACAAATTTATCATTGCTACTTTCTCTTACATCTTTCTGCTTAGGCCCTAGCCTATTCATATTCCAGTCTCTTATTCTATTCAATGCATTTTTGCTAGAGCAATTTCAACCCTAGCAACCAGATTCCTGGACTTGGCAAATGGAGAGATGCTGATTAAAAGCTGGACTCCAAAACCACAAATACAAAAAGAAATTGCATATTGTCTCAAAATATCACTGATATCATTATAGCAAAAGTTATTTAAAGGTGAAAAACCCCCTTAATCCCTAGGTGGACATGAGGAAGGATACAGTTCAGTGACTGCTGCTTCAGGAGAGAGTAAGTGCTATGGCAGAAGGGGCTAAAAAAAAAACCCAGATTAAGCAAGGTTACCCTATAGCAAAAGTTAAAGTACATTTTCAGATGCTCTAGGAACACAACATAGTGAGCAGCTATATATATATATATTCTTACTGCTTTTCAAATAATCTGGATTTCCTCTGCAGCCCAAAGTATGCTCGTCACTGGATGTGTATTTTACGTTCCAACAGGGTCTTCAGCTGTGCGGAGAGAACGGGATAGCTGGTGGCTAAGTTTCTTGAACACTTTACATAGGGCTGGCTGAGGTTGCCTGTAAGGGCAGAAACCACTGGGCAGATTCGGGGAGATTAGAAAATGAAGGGCTCCGAGTGCCATCTCACTGGTGAAGGCAGTTCAGAGAGAATAGTCGCCCAAAATAAGAGGGGATTTGCCGCCGGGCAACGAATCTCCCCGTGTGTCTATGCCCTTCGAGTAGTGGAAAAGAGATTGCTTATCTTTATATAGTAAGGTAAACAATTTTGCATGTTTACTGGAATTGTTTTTAGCGATTCTTAGAATACCTTAACATGATAGGTTGAGTATGCATCCCCTTTAAGCTCGACTAAAGAGTAGGAGTGGGTTAGAAACCCAAATGAGTAGTGCACTGACTTAGGGACCAAAGAACATACACTGAAGTCAGAGGTTTGTATACGCTGTAAAGGCTATTGCCACAACCTGATTTTGAGCACTGCAATGCAGGAGCTACTGCTTGTAAGGTATTACAGGTATAAGACCTGCTCTTTCCAGATAATAGGTTTACGGATAAAGAATCTCATACCTGCCAAACCCCAAAATTTGCTATGCTCTGGTCTTCAAAAACAGTTATCAACTACTGGCAACTTTGTCCCAGACTTGAGAGTGCACACGGATGCTTAGTGGTCACCGGTATTTGTACCAATTTGTAGCATTCAGAGTAAGCCTCTATTAAAATGGCACTCCTTTGTATCTACAGTCTGTTTGGCAGAAGCTTGCTTAGCTCCTGCAGATTTCCCTTCCTCCACCTATTTTTTTCTTTTCTCTCTTTAGCTATGAAGACCTCAAAGTGCCTACTGGGCATGCTCACGGCCTCTGCTCCATTGGGAATCAACCAGGTATAAGCATTAGGAACCACTGATGTCTAACTCTGCTCCCCAATAATGAAAATTGCAGATGAGTTTACTGCCCGTGATTTGTTCCACAACCTTACTTATGTTTACGGATACGTCTGGCCATAGATGCAAAGATCCGCTCGTTTGGCAACGTTTCCCCCGATATAGCCCTGGCAGTTAGTGGCATATCGGGCCGAACGATCCTCATACTCACGATATGCAATATCTATTAGAAGTCTAAAGCAACTGGTGAGTAATCTTGGAATTGTTACTCCATTCATCCAACCAGCTTCTTCGGTTTAACAAAGCAGTAGGGAATCCCCTGGCATTAAAACCTTTAAGTGTAACACAAGCACCTTAATGAATGGAACTTTTTCAGGCAGGCATTAACTAAAACTCATTCAGGTGTGACTATTAACCAGATCACAATGGTCCGATCGAAATAAATTTCATAGTACAAAAGTCATACGTTAAGGGCTGGTGCAGACAAGGAAATTCAGGGAGATTCTGTCGCCTGGCGATTAATAACCACTTCTGCGAGGCGACAATGTCCCCGAACTGCCTTCTTCCTGTCCACCGCTTCCTCACGAAGTAACTTCGTGCGATTCCGGAAATCACAGCGCCGTGTGTGCATTGGCGCTGGCCTTTTTTTACTTAAACAGGCGGCGGACAGGGAGAAGGCAGTTCGGGGAGATTGTCGCCTTGCAGAATCGCCAGGCGACAGAAACTCCCCGAATCTCCCTGTCTGCACCAGCCCTAATTGCTTGGGTAACATGCCCTGAGGTGCAAATTTATGTTTAAGGGTTCATCCAGACGAGAAGATTCAAGGAGATTCGAGTAACTTTGAAAATCGCGACGCCGCGTGTGAATAGGCGCAGGCGACTTTAGCGCTAGCGGATGCAAGATATGACCAAGCCATTCAAGGAGATTAGTCGCCTCAAAGACGTGGCGTTTTGTTGCCAGGCGACAAATCTCCTTGAATCTTCTCGTCTGGATGAGCCCTAACTGCTAGTGTAAAGATGTAGAAAAGGGCATTGCATATGGCTGACAGGTTGTGGGCAGGTCAACCCTGTGTTTAGAAAGAGTTGTTTAAAGATGTAAACACCCCCCTTGAAGTTAAACAAAAGGTACTAAAGAGAGTGAATCTTGTCCTGTCGTTATAGGTAAACTGAACAATGGGGAGCTTATCATTCTATTTGCTTATTTACTTTCCCTAATGTAAATATCGGTGTACTCTTTCCTTCACCATATCCCATATTGTACAATCCAAGGACACCATGGTCTTAATCATAGACGCAAAGATCCGATCGTACGAATCCTCGATTGGTACGATTTTCGGACCGTGTGTGGAGTGTCCCGACATTTGTTGTGCCATGGCGATCGGTCATCCAGTCAGACAGGTTAGAAGACTTCTGTTGGCTGCCGATGATATCTCTGCATTTACTGCTAATTTTCAGTTGGAGAGTTTTGTACGATTGCTGTCAGGGCAGAACATCGGTTGATCTGTTCTTTTACTACTAGGGACGTCCGCTCATTCGAGGATTCCTACGATCGGATCTTTGTGTCTATGGCCAGCTTTGGTCTCATTTTTACATTAAAAATGTTATTGACAAAATCTACAGTATATGATGCACTGTTAACAACTAATGGGGCAAAGATGTTAGTCAAGTTTGGATACCCCTGTTGTACATGATGGTAAAGCAGACTAAATTAGCGTTGGAGACAAAAGAATCCTATTGTTTTTTTTTTTCTTTTCAAATACATTTTTTTCGTTGATCGTGTAAAAAAAGTCCAAGTTTTGCTGGAGGGGGGTGCAAGAGAGAATTTTCCTAGTTAAAAAGTTTCTCCTCCAGAGCACAAAATGTTACAGAGGGGGGGGGGGGGGGGGGAAATGTTGGTATTTTCCTAGATTGCTTTGTGAAAAAGTCACCTGGCAGCAGCAGGTTAATTAAACACTTCATATAGATTACAAATAGCATCTCCAATTTCAATCAAGCGAGGACTTCAGTAATCTATGATTATAGTCTACCATTTATTCCCATAAGGATTATAAACACAATTATTTCTAAACACCACCTGCGTTTTCTTTTCTGCAGCTGTTAAGCATTTAAAAATCCAGTAATGTCCAACAAATTTCCTGAACCCTTTTATTTTGGATTTCTCTTTTAGGGCTCTTCCAGACGAAGAGATTGCAGGGAGATTTGTCGCAGGCTACAAATCTCCCTGCAATCTCTTCGTCTGGAAGAGCCCTTAAAATGCGAATGGGTGCTTAAGCATAATACCTGCTCTAGGAGGCCAATCGGTCAACAACAAAATAAGGATAGTAACACACTTGCAGATTCGGGGAGATTTAGTCACCTGGCGACTAATCGCCTGTTCTTCTGGGCAACAATCTCCCTGAACTGCCTTTGCGTGTCTTCCCTTCGGCTATAATGAAAAGTCGCCTGTGCTAAAGCACACAGGGTGCTTCATTTTCCGAAGTCGCCCGAAGTTTCCTTAATGAGGCAATTTCGAAAAGGAAGCGCCACTTGTGCTTAGAGCAGGTGACTTTTCATTAAAGCGGAAGGCAGTTTCGGGGAGATTGTCGCCAGAAGAACAGGTGATTAGTCGCCAGGAGACTAAATCTCCCCAAATCTACTAACGAGTCACTACCCTAAAAGTACATATTCTCAATCGGACTTAGGGCAGTGGGCGACTGGGATATTTGTCGCCTGTGTTTATTTATGCATGACTGCGAGCAATAAATCTCCAAAAATGCGTCTCCAATAGAAATAACTGAAATTGTCAGCAGTGAAACCAACATATCGCAGTTGCCTTAATTTGCCTCTGGTGGAAACTTCGGGAGACACGTTTTTGGCGGCCACTGTCCTTGTATTTCTAGGATGCCGGAGTATACGAATGATGCCACAGTTATAGGACAGCACTTCTAATAACAGTAGGAATTGGTGGTTTAGGAGCTCTCCAAGTCTATCTACAAGTAATAAAGCAGTCATGGATTCATTAAATGAAGCAAACAGAGATCACACCACTAAGGACCACATAACTCTTCATAGCATGTCTACATCTGTCTTCATTGACTTAAGATGTCTATAGATTTTTTTTTTTAAATAATCTACAGATTTGGTCAGATCTCCATATTAATTGAATTTAATGCGTACATCCAGCTACCAAATTTGGCCGATTCCAAGATTCATGCATTATACCAATGACCAGTAGAAAAAGGTGGATTAGATCCTGACAAGCGTAAAAAGCAATCAATTCAAACAAACAAAAACTATCTTCAACCTTAGATTTGTCAAAAGTATATAGTTGACACCAATGGAAACTTATAAGGCCACTAAAAATACCGATTAGCAAAATTTATCGATTTGTTTCAGCAAAAGGGCTAATAGGTCCCTAACAGACTACCATATTTAGTAGCTACAATAAAACTGGCCACACAGCATGGCCACTTGTTTTGAGAGGTTGTTACGTGAGCCAATCTCTGCTGATGGGCTGATCAGAATGTTGATGATCAGATCATACAGTGGACCTACAAAGACCAGTGAGATCAAGATTGCATCAATGCACAGATGAAGTCCTACTAATCCAGTTGGATTTTGAAACCCGCCGTTGGATATCTGGCCGAATATTGGTCAGGCAGGTCCTCCGAAGGGTCCTTTACATGGGATGGTAAGTTGCACGGCATATATTGCTTTATAAAGTTTTCTATAGGTTTCTATATTTTTACTGTTCTGTCATTGTTTTGAGAATGTACCTGTTGTGCCGGTGAACTCTTCCTTTCTTCAATTGTTTTGAGATAAGCCATTTGGTAGCCCTTTCAATAGTAACAGTTATAGATTTAAGTAAAACACTGCTATATCAGCCATAGCTACAAGAATACTTAGCACAACAAAGCATTCACCGCCTGATTTTACTAATGTAAACCTCAAAATCTCAAACATGGTTTTGGGTGTATGTGGGATCACAAAAACATATGCTCAACCACCCTCACATTAAATTGCATTTAGATTGGATTCCACAAAGGCAAAAACCACAGAGTATGGACAATTATCTCTGGCTTCTGCCCCTGCATGAATTTCAAATATATCAAATTTCTAAAAAATCTGCTGCAGATTTCTTTAGTAGCCTTAGATCCCATGTGACACAAGACAAAATTAGATAATTGCCAACAGGATGCGAGATCTGTAACCCCATCTGTACACAAATAGGTATGCAGACATCTTTACTATATGTAAAGGTGGCCTAACATGTAGAGATCAAGATGTTCACCGATTTTGCGAAAGAGTGGCTCTCTCCCCGATATGCCCACATTTTGATGAACCGATCATGGACCCTAGGACCCAAAGATTAGATTATAATGCTGCCAATAGGGGCCGTTGGATTGCGGCACTGCATCTACAAACTGAAGAACCATTTTTAACATATGCTTATTCCAGGAGGGATGAAGCCTGCACCTTTGCCAGGTTAATTGCTGACTGTCCGCATGGCCACTGAATCAGGGATTTTTTGCCCAAAACACGAACACTTTGAGGGTATTCCATGGATACCTGACCCGGTGCAGGAAACTAACATAGGGTGCTACAACAGTACATGTAAGGAACAACTCTGATTGCCATGGCAGAACATTGTTCACTTTCAGTTATAAACTATAAGGTCTGATGTCAGAACATGTGGTTTCTAAGAATGTACAGTGTAGTCCCTGGGACAATTACAGTGCTGTGTAGATTATATAAATAAAAGCAGCGGCAATACAGTACATATGATAGAAAGCGCACCAGCTCTGCAGGCAGATAAAACACCTGGAAACCACAGCTCTCTGGTTTTATTAAAAATTGACTGACCGATCCAGACAACTTACACTGAAATCGAGGAGCAATTCTTGCCCAGCTAAGCTTTAAAAGCTTTTGTGGTAAAACACCGAGAATTAAACCATGTGATATTGCCAAAAGAGAAAGAAAGATTCCAGATGCAATCCATTTACCAGCCCGAGTAATTTCTTCAATTCCTGTGCAACGGTGAGTGTACCACTTCTAGAAGCAACAAGTGAATGTGGCTCACCACAGTTCCTTCAAAAGCTAAACATCTAGATCCAGCCATGTGGCATGGTCACCACAATTTAGCCACTCTGCAGGAACATTTCAAATACAAGAGCTGAATCTTTCCTCAAGCAAGTTTTTGCAGGCCAACAATTGAAGGATGATGAGCAGCTAACTACAAAGAAGGACTGTTGACCATAGTTCTGCAAATGGAATGTTTTGAATTAAAACCAACAGGCCACACACAGGCTGACATTAGCTGCCTACCTGGACACAACAATCAGCATATATAAAACACACACCAACATAATCTCCATCTGAATAGTTTACAAAACATTCCTCAACCATATTTACTTTATTATAGGTGTAAGGTTTAAAGGATGACATGCCAGCTGTAAGGCCTTGCTAGGAATGCAAGCACATGACAAACTAGATTCATATATAAAAGTAATGCTGCTGTAATCATTATTATGAATGCCATGTGGATTACATGTGTCTTTATTTCATGATGGATACCCATGACTGTTCACATCTGTCTACAAATGTGGCTGCAGCATTTTGCACTGATATGCACTCATCTGGTGTGTTCGGCATTAAAACCCTGGTCTCATTGAGCTTTATAGCACTGTAGTACTGGAAATGAAGTCAGATGTAGAAAATATTGATCCTGACGTTTCTTTTTCCAGTGCTTATAGAGCCATCAAGCTGCACCTGCAAGTGAAGGCTGCCAATGTGTTTTTTTTTTCTCATTAAAGGGGAACTATCGCGCAAGTGAAAATTTAATATGAGCTTCAGCATACCGAAATAAGAAACTTTCTAAATAAAATCAATTAAATATTCTGCATAATTTCTGAAATAATGAAGTTTATCTTCACTATCCCTCTCTCAGCATCTATTTCTCCTTATTCTATTTTCATTCAGGAGTTGGGTGTCAGGTGAATGATCCAATATATCTTATAGGAGTGTTCCTTTTAACTAGAAGATGTATTTGTGTTCACTCTATTAAAATCAACAGACATAATGTCTCTCTACATGCAGGATTTGTGCAAAAGGCAATTATTTTATTAGATTTAGCTTGTTCTGGAATCAGTTATTTGAGTGAGCTCTAATACATCTGCTAGGAAAGGAAGCCTCCCTAGAAGATATATTGGATCATTCATCTGACACCGAACTGCTGCATAAAGACAGAATGGATGGAAACAGATGCTGAGAGAGGAAAAGTGAATATAAATGGATTATTTCAGAAATAATGCAGATTTTTTAATTGATCGTATTAGAAAGTTCCTTACTTCAGTATGAGGAAGCTTATATTACATTTTAATTTTGTGATAGTTCCCCTTTAAATTCATATTACAGCTTTGCATAATACCATGTCATGCACTCTGCAACTGGTCTTCATTTGAACATTTTTTTTT
>CM044431.1:149074609-149150917 GCA_024363595.1 Xenopus borealis
GAATGGCAAAACAATATTAGCCAAGACGTGTACATGTTAAAAGTGTCTGCAAGAACATTCCTCTACTGTGTGTGTGTGTGAATATATAATATATGCACAACTCAATAAAGCCAGGCTGCGGCCCTCCATCTACTACTGAGCAACAAGCGTGTGTGTAGCCTACTGGAAGTTGTATGTCAGCAGCAGCTGGAGGGCCGCAGGTGGGCCATGCCTAGAAAGGGAAAGTCGTGGGGTTTCTTACCCTTGAGTGCCAGCCTGTAGGGATGAATGAGCCGCTGCGGGGGCCTCGCCCCGTGCTTACCAGAGTGTGGCGGGACGTACAGACACTAGGCGACAGTAAATCCTCCTGAGGCCCAAGAAAAAATGGAGAACCGCTAGCTGCAGGCAGGGCGACCGTCAGCCATATTGTGTGTGGAGCTGAGCCCTGTATTTACAAAGCTGCAGCAGCGAGCGATGCCGTCTCACACAGAAAGAGACTAGAGGGAGGGGGAGGGGAGGCAAAGCAGCAGCAGACAAAGGAAACTACAGCTTGAGACACAGACAAGACACACAAGCTAAACGCTATCGCTGCTCGCCGTCTCCCCCGAGTACAGGGAGAATACACTGCACTGCCAGTTCCCAGCGCCAATTCTCGTTAATTAATCCAACTCTGAAGCTCTGCACCATCGCCGCCGCCAAAACGGCAACAACGCGTGTGAGTGCGTCTGACAGCAGATAAATGGCAGGCAACCCGCTGCGATGACAGAAGCAATGCTGGCCATTGATGCGCTCATTAAAGTGGAACAATAGAAAGGGGTTTTTTTTTAACGTCACACACTGGAAAAACACAGTGACGCCAAGACAGCCAGGAGTCGAGAGGGCGAACGGCAGGTGGCGCCAAAGCTCACCTGGAGGAGGAGGGAGGGGTCACGCTTCCCATAGTTATCTCAGGGCAACAGGAGAGGGCTGGCGTGTCACGCGCGCGCGGGTTATAACAGCAGCACAGCCTGAACAGAAATCTGCATTGACACAAACAGGAGAAGGTGCTGGGCACTGCGCCCGCATGCTATGGCTTCTCGAGATATGTGCCCAGTACAGAGCCATGGCAAATAAGCTGATAATACACTGAATCAAACAGGGGGGTCCTTACCTGAGAGTAATGTATGGGGGGCTCACCCCCTTTTCCCTATTTTCCCCTTTATCGTCAGGCGGATACGGATTGGCTGCAGTGCATAGATTTTCGCATACAGTGTTTTGTCCCTTCTTTCGTTCACAACTGACTTAAATTTGCACAGCCGCTCCCGTCTCAAACGCTTTCTCTTGAACTTCCAAATCCGACCCCTCTCCACTCACTCCCCTAGTCGTTTCCTTACTCTCCTTTCCACCCCTCCCATTCCATTCTCTGCCACATTTGGAGCTCACTTTTAGTTGAAGGCCCCGTCCTGCAATAACAGCCAAGGGGAAGCCTCGCCTTCCTGCCAAATACTGATCCTGCATTAGGCTCAGCCCCTCCTTTCTTCTGCTGTTGCAGAAAGAAAGCACTGCGCGTGCGTACAAGGATCTTTCTAGCCACCGCGGTGTGACTTCACTGCGCAGGCGCGTACTTACTCAATGTCAACATTAATAACGTTTTGTGGAATATGTGCTTTATGGAATGCTTTTTTTTTTTTTACCATGGTTGGTTTTCAGCGTGGCATTCCATTGCTTGAGCCATGAGTCCATTTTTACACAATATGTAATTGGCTAACTATTTATAATTTACAACTGGTCTTTTATTTTCTCTACGTTGGGTTTTGGATTGCTTTACTTTTTTTCTGCAGGTATCCATTGCTTGGATTTTAAGTGGCATCAGGTTGCTACGACACTACCAACACTAGCAACCAAGCAGCAATTTGAATGCACCGTAAAATATGAATAGGACAAAGTTTAAATGATAATAAAAAGCATCATTTATAACAATACATCTCAACACTTTGAGATTTACCCTGTCTGTGTCATGGGCAGTGCCATTTGTTGCCAGCAATATACCACTATCACAAAGTTAGTTTTGTGGCCAGGACTCTATATTCTAGAGCCCGGGTCCCCAACATTTTTTGCTCGTGAGCCACATTTAAATTTAAAAAAGATTTGGAGAGCAACACAAGCATGAAAAAGTCCATGTGGATGTCAAATAAGAGCTCTGATTGGCTTTTTGGTAACCCCTATATGGACTGGCAGCACATCTGTTTTTTATGCAACCAAAACTTGCCTCTAAGCCAGTAACACAAAAATCAGCACCTGCTTTGAGGCCACTGGGAGCTGTCGGATTTTCAGATGAATATTAATCATAAGAATATTTAGGTTTATTAATAATAACATATAATTGTTTTTACTTTATAGAATATGTATTCATGATTTATATATTATGCATGTTTGATCATGTAGTGATGAGGAATAAATGTTTTATTTTGTTTTTATACGAATTAATGTTAGGTGGTAAGGACCCATGAAATTTCTTTTCTGAAAAGGATGTTTATCAGACTGCTAACCCAGGTGTATAACCTTTGTGCTTAAAGCAAATCTCAAATCTCAAAGGTTGTATGATCCTTGGTATTTGTTTGAATATAAGATGAGAACACCTTGAAGGATTTTAAAAGCTATCCATAGTATAGAGCACACCTGTTTAAGAGGATAATAATTAATCAAAGACAGACCAATTTTGAATGACTAGTGTGTTCACAAATATATTGTATATATACTAAATGTATTAAGGAATTAGAAAGCATTGTTCTAGTCTGAAGCAGTGTCAATATTAGTGTGTAATATCAAACTAAGGAGGTCAAAGGCTATTTTGTATTTTCTGAATATTTTTAGGCCACAATATTTGAGGAAATAGTGCCATCTATAGATGGTGGAGGACATCATGGGTCCAGGGTTCACAGTAACAAAATATTTAGATCAGCTGGTGATAGTTTAACTTTGAAGACTACCCTTTAATGCCAGTTGGTTAGTTGATAAATCCCAGGGGTTGAGTTTTAGATAGAGATGAGGGATAAATTAGGAGACACAGAGAAAAAAAAAAAGGAACTAAAGCGAGGGAGGAAGAACTAAAGAAAAGAAGGAAAAAGGAAACCAGACAGAAGAAACTAAAGAAAAGAGAACTGGAAAAGACCAGGAAAGAAACGAAAGAAAAAAGATTCTCAAACTAGGAAGGAACTCTAAAACTACGTGGAAACTCTTAACTACAAGAAGACCCATTCTCCAACTAAAAGAAAAGGACCAGATGTTTTTAAAGATCCAGAAAGGGAGATCAGGGTGACATCACAGGCCAGTGAAAACTTTACAACTGGTAAATATAAATTTTTGTTATATTTAATACAGATTAAGTTATCTGCTTGGATATTTGTTATTCCTATGTGTATTATATAGTCATACCCTAAACATTGACTTTCCCAGCATTGCAAACTGGGAATAATCTGTTTAATTTAGGCTTAATGACTTAGGGGAGGGTGTTGTAAGTAATGTATCAGTGTTTGCGGATGACACAAAACTATCCAGCCCAATTAATTCCATCCAGGATGTGGCATCCTTGCAACAGGATCTTGACAAACTGGCAATCTGGGCAGATAAGTGGCAAATGAGATTCAATATTGATAAATGTAAAGTCATGCACCTGGGATGTAAAAATATTCAAGCCATTTATATCCTTAATGGGACTGCACTAGGCAAATCCATTATGGAAAAGGACCTTGGAGTCCTTGTAGATGATAAACTTGGCTGTAGCAAACAATGCCAGTCAGCAGCATCAATGGCCAATAAGGTCTTGAGCTGTATTAAAAGAGGCATAGAGTCAAGGGAGGAGGGGGTAATTCTTCCTCTTTATAGAGCACTTGTAAGGCCACATCTAGAATATGCCGTACAGTTTTGGTCTCCCTCACTCAAACAGGACATTATTGTATTAGAGAGGGTACAGAGAAGGGCAACTAAGCTGGTAAAAGGAATGGAAAATCTTAGCTATGAGGAAAGACTGGCCAAATTGGGGATGTTCACGCTGGAGAAGAGGCGCTTAAGGGGTGATATGATAACTATGTATAAATATATAAGGGGGTCATATAGTAATCTCTCTAATGCTTTATTCACCAGTAGGTCTTTCCAGATGACACAAGGTCACCCATTCCGTTTAGAAATATTCGGAAGGGGTTTTTTACAGTGAGAGCTGTGAAGATGTGGAATTCTCTCCCTGAAACTGTTGTACTTGCTGATTTATTAGATAGCTTTAAGAAGGGGTTGGATGGCTTTTTAGCAAGTGAGGGAATACAGGGTTATGGAAGATAGCTCATTATACAAGTTGATCCAGGGACTAGTCCGATTGCCTTTTTGGAGTCAGGAAGGAATTTTTTCCCCCTCTGAGGCAAATTGGAGAGGCTTAGGATGGGGTTTTTTGCCTTCCTCTGATCAACTAGCAGATAGGCAGTTAAAATTAAAAAAAAAAAAAGGTTGAACTTGATGGACGCGAGTCTTTTTTCAGCCTAACTTACTATGTTACTATGTACTATGTATTTGGGTCCATTTTTATTTTTTATTAGTATATATATATATATATATATATATATATATATATATATATATATATATATAGATATATATATATAATATCCAAGCTAATGATTTAATTGGGAAGTAAAAGATTGAGGGATAGAATTCCTTAACAGACACAAAATCAGTCACATACCCCTCCTTTTATTCAAAATTAGATAATACCTTATTATTAAGAATTAAAAAGTAAATGTGTATATTATCTTCTGGATGCTTGCCGCTTATTGATTAATATTTGATGGTCAATTTTATTTTGATTAATTATTGAGTGGATATCAGGAAGTATTTGGTGGATTTTTGTAAGAAGTAATAATTTCATTTGTCATTATTGTATTATATTATTATAAATATTATTTAAGACTCCTCCTGTTTATTACTTATAAGGAGCCTTTTCTGTGATTTTATTAAATATACGTATAATTAGCCCGACAGAGCGACATCCAAGGGGTTGGAGAGCAACCTGTTGCTCGCGAGTGTCACGGATGCCGCCCGGAGCATTCCCGGGAGCTCCGGGCGGCGCATCCTCCCTGCGCGGCGGCGCCCATGGCCGCCACGTGGTTTCGGCGCCGGCCGTGACGTCATCACGCCGCGCCAGAGGCGCAATGGCGCCAAATTCAAAGTTAAAAGGACGCCGGAGACCCAGGTTCAATGCCCGAGTATAGCTCTTCTAAGCTATTGTGTTCCTGGGTCTCCTGCTTGCTGGACTTCTTGTTTTTGATTCCTGTTGCTGATCCTTGCCTGTCCTTGACTCTGAAACCTTGCTGCCTGCCTTATTGAACCTTTGCCTGTACTCTGACTTCTCTTTGGATTTCCCCTGAATTGTACTTCGCCAAGACTCGCTGGGTAAAGACTTCCTCCTTGATCCTCACTATACCCCCCGTGGGTGCCGCAGGCCCCCGCTGACAGCGAGCTACTGGTTGGGGATCACTGTTTTAGAGTGAGTGGAAACTGCTCCTCCTTTGCATGCCATTCTGCCAATCCCTGCACTGGCTTCCACTGCCCTTCAGAATTAAATTCAAATGAATGACCCTGACATTCAAAGCACTTCATAACTCTGCCCCTCCTTACATCTCTGAACTCATCTCTATATATTCACCCAACCGCTTACTACGCTCCTCTACTGACCTGCTACTCAACTCTTATCTCATTACTTCCTCACATGCTCGCATTCAAGACTTTGCAGGGGCTGCACCCCTCCTCTGGAATTCTCTCCCACAGTCTGTCCGACTTTCTCCCAATCTTTCAGCTTTCAAGAAATCTCTTAAAACACACTTATTTAGAGAAGCCTACCCTCACTCTTAACTACCCAATGCAATATCACTTACAGTTCCACATCTCTCACCCACTTAACTCTGATTCTGCCTACACCTTGTGTATCATTACCTTTAGATTGGATTGTGATGCATGTAACTCCATATGTTGTATCTATATAATTCATGTGATTTAGTTGTATAATCACATTCACTTTACAGCACTATGAAATAAGTTGGCGCTATAGAAATACATGTTAATAATAATAATCTAATAGGTCTAAGTGCCCCCTGTAAACAAAATATTACATTTTAGAAAGGCGGAACTGATTGGCAAACTGTTAAAAATGAAAATGAATGCTAATTGTAAATCTCCACAGGATATCACTAGGGATACATTTATCATGTGCATTTCAACACATAATTCACAATTAAAAACCTCTGGCATGCCTGCTTTTGGCACATAGTTGCACATAGATTGGCTGCAATTTTTCCCCCCACCCCATTTAATGCATTCAGCAGCTCTGTATTCGCGAGGGGTGGTCAGGTTGAGGCATGCAGTCATCCCCTGTCTGTCCTTTTACTTGTACATAATTGCAACGTGCAAGTTAGGAAGAACCAGATATTTGTTAGGGTAGCCAAATATGTCAAAATTGGTTTAGAAAACATTTAAACCAGTTCCTTCACTACACAAAGGTGAGAATAGTGTGGTTACAGAAAAATACCCTTGTGATATAATGAACAATATAGCTGAATTAGTTCCCCTGGACATCCTTCAGAGATTTGCATTTCCCTTACGGTACTTATGTTGTCATACCTTTGCCAGTACTTATACTTAGGGGCAAATTTATTATTTATCATACCTTGACCCTGGGAACAAGTTTTGTTTTGAAGAAAAAGTTTTCGAGTCAGTAATATTCAATCGAGTTTTAGACGTTCAATTTTTTTTATTAAATAAGATATTATTTGAGTTTCAAGGTTATTTGATGTAACAAAAAAACTCTTTAACATTCAACCTTCGATATGGAGATGTTAATGGGTGCAAGGAGGCAACGACATTAGAAGTAGAATACATAAAACATGTGCATACTGTGGAGCTTCTTTATTGTTGACACAGTGGTAAGGAATAAGCTAGCTACTTTTTCAACTTTGCAACTTGTACCTAACCCTGGGGGAAGGGGGTCTAAAAACACTGGACTAGCCAAATTAATTTTGAAAAAAAAATGTGGCACATGGAAGCTGCTGAGTTTCTATTAATGTCACTTATTTAATTATCAATTTTATTATATACTGTACATTCAAGATTTTTTGCCTCATTAAAAAATGAGTGGAACAATGTGATTCTATCTTGTGTGAAAGTATTTTTCTGTGAAAAACCATGAATGTATTCTTAGATAAGGTAGTGCTGAAAGAAAAAAAAATGTGTAGAAAAAGTTGCATACATTTTTTTTTCAATTTCGTGACCTCAAAAGGCCTCCCTGACTATATCTAACAATGAATGGAAAGCTGCAATCACAAATTATAGGGGCAATACTTGTTATGGATACAACTGCATATATTGCAGTCATTAGATAACTTATAAGAGTAGTTAACTTTCACCCATTCAAAAGCTAAATTATTCAAAAGTCACAAGAAACATTACCAAGTGCAAATTTCCTCAGAACATTACTGTCTGTGTTATACTGAAAGGCAGCTAAAGAAGAGCTACCCTTTTAAACACTGGCCAGTACAAATTGAAATTCATAAAAAATGTTAATTCTTGTGTTTGGAGCTGAAAGTGCGGACATTATTACCTAAAAGGTAAAATGTTTTTGATAATTAGATATCTGGTAGGGTCAGTGATGTACTTGGCCTCTTTTCAGGCCAATAGAAGCCAGCAGAGGTCCAGGTGTAAAACTATTATTGCAATATGTGTAACCACATGCCAATAAGAATTAGTATGTGCATTATATATACTACAGGTATGCTGGACTCCAAAAATCATGGTAAAAATATACATTTACAAGAAAAATATTTGAATGTATGGAACCAAACACAGGAAATTCTGCAAACTATGTTCCAACTCCTCTGTCATTTCAGGTATTGTATGTGCAAGGTGCTTAACAAAACAGCACCCATAGCCCAACCAAATACACCTTTGCATACTCTGCTACTTAAGTCTATTTGAAATGTCAGTGTTCAGAAAAATACCCATTACTCATCAAGTACAGGATGTTCTAATGTACCCTTTAATGTAAAGGCTTGTGTTTATGAGGAGCCCATTCCATATAGGTAATTGTTGTGATATGGGCCTATAAGAGCTAATAAAGCAAGCCAAGTTAAAATGAAAAAACCTTTCTGCCAGTACAAGAGGGGCCTCTGCTCAGTAAGGCCTGGAATCAGCCATGTGTAAAGGGATCACAACCTGCAAGGCTGTGCTCTAAACCATGGCTGATAACTTACTGATAAGATCCGTGCCATGTGGGGTTTACAGTTTACATCAATACTCCTCATAGGTAATGTGGAGGTCACCATATAAAATAACTAACACATTTATCATTACAAAATTCATTCCTGTTGTGCCATGTGTTATTGGATGTTCTGAGTCTCTCAGAAATAATCAAAACACGCCAGCTACTTATGAGCAAAGGTTTATTACAGACAGTAAATGAAGATATACATTACTGAAATAGCAAAGTATGCAAGTCCTCCTTTCTGCAATCTGGATTGGGAGATCCCGCATAACAGTCCTCAGATTGTAGTCCCTCAAACAGTGCTAAAAGGTCCTCTGGCTGCAGGTGTTAACCCCACAGGCAAAATCCCAACTGTTTGAACGGAACCCCCCAGTTTATATATGCTCAAATACAGTAAGCTCATTTAGTGATTTAGTCAATAAAGAAGATATAACAGATCTTGTTTCTCATGCACTCATCAGAATCTGGCCAGACTCCCAACAATCACATCTGAAGCAGAGATCTTATCTTTGCTACCAAGTAGCTGAATAGCATATTTTACCCCTAGCTACAATAAAGAAGAGTCTGGTAAGGGCTTCAAAAATCCTAAACATATTAGGTAATACATATGAAAATATCCACAGTAAGAATAAAGAACAAGTATTAGATCATTGAGTTGATTAGTTCCCATGATTTCTCTTGCACAAAGCTTCATAATACAGGATTATAGATTATAAAGCTGTCTTGTATACTATATTGGGTTCAACATATGACATCGGGCTCAACAGTAGAACAGTTCTTTGTGTTTTATTTTTAAACAGGTATTTATTAAAGTATTGTGATGAGCTATTGGGTTTAATCAGAGTATTACCATGAGTCATTATTGAAACAACTCCAACTATTACATACCAACACTATAAAAAAACCGGTACAGGTAATGGGTTCAATACAATATTAACTCTGTTTATCTGATGAAAATATCTGGGCAGGGGCAGGTCATACTCTACTATGTTCCAGTAAGGAGTTATGGTCATTTTATTCTTGGTCCAATCCATATTCATAGGAGGTCATAAGAAACTCAAGCTGTGCCCTGCTAAGCTACACCCCTGTGCATTCCTGGTGGAGGTGGGCATGTCCACTTACCTGAAATCATTGATAGTCTGCTCTTCTGGTTAAGCTTTGGACCCATTTCGCTGGGAGTTTATCATGATACAGGTTTAGTCATCTTAACAGTAAGTTTGTACTAATGAACAAATTAAGGACCAACATTTAGTTGGAAACATCTGAATCACACAGCTTTTTCAAATTGTCACCCAAAAACCACAAATTTTTCGGGATTTCAAACAAAAACCATCGTCACAATGCCCAAAACCCTAGAAGATCATAAAGGCAAGTCCAGTTGCTGGATGAATGAAAATCTTCATAGTCATAAAAGAAAGAAACATCTACTAAATGTAAAAAGGACACCTACCATTGACTTCTACATGACTTTGACAGGTTTTAGCTGGAGTATTTTTGGATTGAAGCATAATAAATCTCGAAAAATTTGTTTTTTCCCTTGAAAGCTTTTTCCATTAAAAACTCAAAAGGAAAAATTTGAAGCTGAAAGGACCAGGAAAGGCAAAAAAATAAAATCCCATTTTTACTTTCTTTAATGAAAAAGACACCTATCTCCAATATACTTTAATTAAAAATGTGTACCCTTTTTATAAGAAACCTGACGGTATACACTGAAATTCTCCCTTCATTTATTTCTGTTGATAGGAATTGTAGGACGGTCCCTAACTCATGAACAGCAGGGGGAGCCCCCGCCTTATTTTCCAGCCATGAAGAACTCCAGCAGCATTGTTTCCCTGTAGAGCAGTCGGCAACTGTGTAGAGATTTGTATTGGATTTTATTTTTGCCTTTACAGCTTTAATTTTTCCAACTCCAGTTGCAGTGACAAAGATCATGGAGTCAGATATAAACAGATAAACTGGGATTCTATTTGGAGCATTTTTCTGCAGCTACTGGTTCTGCAGAGTTGGAGAAAGTTTGTATTAAACAATACAAAAACTATAAAATCCACATTAGATTACATGACAACACAGGACCCAGTGCAGTCTGCATATTCTGGTTATTGCTGTATCAGCTTCTGGCAGATTTGATTTGTGCACTTTATTACGATCCCTAAGCAGCCCAGACCACACTGAGCATGTGCAGGGTCAGGCAAAAATGTTTAACAAAGTTACAAGATGACAACCCCTTGTGGCCAACATTAAAAGCATAAATCATTTGTGTAATTAGGCTTGTAGTGCAGTAAGTTCATGTTTATGTTTAGTATACAGAATACAGCATTTCTAGCTTTATTCTATTTTAGACTTTCCTTGTCCTTTAAAGGGATACTGTCATGGGAAAACATTTTCCAAAATGCATCAGTTAATAGTGCTGCTCCAGCAGAATTCTGCACTGAAATCTGTTTCTCAAAAGAGCAAACAGATTTTTTTATATTTAATTTTGAAGTCTGACATGGGGCTAGGCTTATTGTCAATTTCCCAGCTGCCCCAAGCCATGTGACTTGTGCTCTGATAAACTTCAATCACTCTTTAATGCTGTACTGCAAGTTAAGAATGATATCACCCCCTCACCCCCCCCCCCAGTAGCATAACGACAGAACAATGGGAAGGTAACCAGATAACAGCTCCCTAATACTAGATAACAGCTGCCCGGTACATCTAAGTACAGCACTCAATAGTAAAAATCTTTATTCCACTGTATTCCATTCAGTTACATTGAGAAGGAAAAACAACAGCCTGCCAGAAAACAGTTCCCTCCTAAAGTCCTGGAACAAGTCACATGACCAGGGGCACCTGGAAAATTGACAAAATGTCTAGCCCCATGTCAGATTTCAAAATTGAATATTAAAAAAATCTATTTTGAGAATTGGATTTCAGTGCAGAAGTCTGCTGGAGTATGGGGTGCCGTTTGCCCAGTCTGCATTTTGTAAGCAAAATCTGTTAATAGGATTTTCAGCATCATTTGGACAGAATAAATAAGAATGTATTTTTTGTCTACAAAATGCAGACTGGGCAAACGGCACCCCATAATGGAGCAGCACAATTAACTTATGCGTTTTGAAAAAAACATGCTTCAAATTTTTCCTTTAATAGATAGGTTAGGTTAGTAAGATTTATGTCTCAGTCATCAAGGCAACATTGCATATCATTTTCAGTGTGGTCCAATAAAATAATTTGTGAGACCTCAGCACATAGTAGTATCACCTAATTCAGAAACTAAAATGCATGAAATAAAGCATATACCGCCAGATTTCAACTGAGGAGAAAACTTTATCTTGTGGTTTATTGCCATTGAAATCTATAGGAACATTGGTAATTGAATCAGGTGAAACGTTTTTATCATCAAATAACTGTTGAAACAGGTTATATTTTAAAGAGGGTGTTAATTTTAAATTCAATTTTAGCATAATGTAGAGTGTGATATTCTCAGACAATTTTCAATTGATTTAAATTTTTTAATTTTTTTAGTTATTTATTTTATTAATCTGCAGTTCTCCAGTATGCAGTTTCAGCAATCTGGTTGCTAGGTTCCAAATTACCCTAGCAATAGTGCATTGAAGTGAGTTATAGACTGAAATATGAATAGGAGAGGGACTATATAGAATAATGAGTAATAAAAATTAGGAATAACAATTCATTTTACAGAGCTTTTGTTTTTAGATAGTGTTAGTTAGACAAGGTCAATTAAGAGAAGAGGGTACATCATTCAAAGACTAGGAAAAAAAGTCCATTTGAAAAGTTGCTGCTGACTTTTTTGTACCTCTGAAAAGTCAGCAGTGTTAATGGTCGGTGGTTAATGTTCAGATATGACCTTCAGCTTTTTAATCTTTAGTTTGTGATTTGAAGGCAACTTAATATTTTGAATTATTATTTTGAATCATCAAGATATTTTTTCACAAGGTCGGTCTTTTAGTTTTGTATTGTTGAATATTTAAAATGTGTACTGTAAAATTATAAATTGATTAATCAACTAGACCGAATGGTATAAGAAGACTTCTTATAGTTTCCTATAGGTCATGTTGATCGTTTCTTTCTGAGAGTTCTTTTTTTGTAAGTAGTTACTTGAAGTCAGGTCTGGACTGAGAATTAAAATAGGCCCTGGCATTTCAGGTACACAGAGGCCCAATCAGCCCACATAGAGGCCCAAACAGCCCCCACCGGCCCACTACATACTGATTTTCAGCTGCACCCTATAGCAGCCCCTCTGGCATTTGCCAGAACCCACAGATTGCCAGTCCGGGCCTGCTTAAAGTTCCTACACCTGACTGTTTTGCTAACCTGACTGTCCCATCTCAGCCTGTCAGTTAAAGTTTCTTATGCTAATGGACTCCTGCTGCACAAGTATGGCAGCCCTCATTGATGAACACGGGGCATCAGATAGTCAATACATCAGGCAAATTATTCATGGCAACATTATTGTAACATCAACTCACCCTGGTGGTCTAGTGGTGCAGTGGGGATGCCCGCCGCGCCGCTCTTCTCTCCACTTCCGGACTTCCCCCTAGTGTGCGCGCCGGGCTCCTTCCTGGTACTTAAAGGCACAGGCGAGCTGGCGTCTTCACGTCAGAGCGCAATGGCGCCAAAGTTTGAATATTTAAAGGGGCATTTTTAAAAAACTCATTGCCCGTGATAGGATTTCTCCTGGTGCCTCTGCCTTGAGCCTTGTGCTATATAAGCTTCTGTCTGTCTGTCTGATTCCTGAGTTTGACCCTGCCTGGCTATTGACTACTCTGATTTCCGTAACCTGACCTGTGCCTGATACTTGAATTCTGATACTGCCTCATCCTCATCTGATTGATTATCCGGTTTTGACCCTTGCGTGCCTGACGATCCTTGTTATCTGCCTGCCTCGACCCAGCCTGTCTGACCACGAAACTGTTTAATCCCGCCTGTACCGTGACCTTCGGCCTTTATAGACTCTAACTACAGTCGTACCCCTTTGCTGGCCAGAACTCCTGCCTTGCTCCTCTCGTTTAAGTCCAGGTGGCATCTGAGTATCTGAGGGCTCCTCCCGAAGCCCGAGCCAAGACCAGGGTATTTGTTCTGGTATTGGGTGCCGACCGTGACAATTATAAGTAGCATGGAAGGCCAATATTAAAAGAGATGTAAAAAAAGGTATTCTTTCTGGTGTCAGTATCTCTTTAAACTAAACTACAGTACTATTTACAAAATAAAACATTGTAGCAGGTCCAATGGCAAATGGCAGAACAGGAGTAAGGCTTCCTATTAGAGTCCACATGGGGTGGATTCCAGTCCAAAAATGCTGGGAGGCTCAAATTTGCCCATTGTTTATAAATGTGCAAATTTGCACCTGGGCAGTTACCCATAGCAGCCAATCAGATTGCTTTCACTGTTCAACCTGCAGCTGATTGAAAAAAAATCTCATCACTGATTGGTTACTACCATGTGCACATTTGCCCAGTGTTTATAAATGATCCCCTGTGTGTATTTTCAACAGTTTCAGTGAGGAATGGAATTTTTCTGCCAGTGCAGAAAAATGTCACATGAGACTTTAGCCTAACTATTATAACATAATTTTATCAATTTGGCAGCTTCACTATACGCCAGATAGTACCTGACACTTTTTAAGTACAACTTTGTTACATCACCCTGCAGCCACCTCCAATTCAGAGGTTGTAGTAGTTCCATGGTTCCCCTGTGTCAGTAGGTACACTTGTGCAAACTTGTAACAGGAGGGATGAAGAACAAGTTCTAAGTGGCCTTTTCAAGTATTAAATAGCTCACTCTTTTATATAGCAAATATGCTCTGTAAAATGCACTAGTTTTAGTATTCAAACAGGTAGCTATGCCATTCATGGGTCTTTACAGAACTATTGAATGAAAAAGTTTCTCTTACAAAATAAAACATTTGTAGCCAAGAAATAGTTCATTTGTTGATGCTTTTTGGACAAACACAAACTTAAAATTTTATTTTTTTTCTGGTCCTTTAAGGCAGTGTAAAGGTCATTGCCTAGCATATTGTCAGATGTTTCCAGTAGGTGGTAGCAGTTAGTCATACTACAATATTTATTTTAGTTGTAGTTTATGGTGAAGGAGAACCCTTGAATACACAGTGTTTACAGCAAACAATAGCAAGTGGAAAGCAATAGACACGGGTGAGAAGAGAGATCTTTCAGGCAGTTTATGTAAGTTTGATCAAATATGCAGGCTTCCTGGCACTTTACAATTGTTTTAATAATTGTATTGACTTCTATACCTCAATCAATTTTTGTTTCAGTATTTGGTTCTTAAAAAGCAGTTACTTATGAGCCCCTCTGGCCCTGACATCTATGCCATTCTGCATGTATGTTTTCTCATTTTTTCATCCCTACTTTTGTAAAAAGAAATTTGCTAGATTGTTATGGGTGGCTGGCGGGATTCATAATTCATAATTATCAACTGCTGAAAAAAAATATACTAATTATTCCTGTTCATCTTTAACTGCAGATGTATCAGATTAATTCAGCTTTGCCTCAATAAATATCCCTAAATGAAGGGATCTCTTCATCATAATGTGCTCTGATATATCAAGTGATTATACAGAAACATCTTGACAGTTCAATTACTGATGCATGTAGATAGGCAATCATTTAAAGAAAAAGACTACTAAATTATAATTAATCAGTCAGGACTGGGAATTATATAACATTAACCATAATTCTGTAGCACTTATTTTGTAGCCAATGAATACATATTTTCCCAGAAAGGTAAATACATTGCATTAGATGGGAGGTAGAACCAGAATAAGTAATTTATACAGGGGTTCCAAATTTAAAGTACAAGGCAATTTAATAGGGTATGAAATATTATAGGATTCACCAATATACTGATGTAAATGTTCTTTACACAGTTAAAAATATTGTTCTATGTAGACAAAAATGTAATGTATAATATAAAATGCATGCCCCCACCCCATGATTCCAGTTTATATTTATTTATTTTAACAAAATATCTATTTATTTATAATGCATATAGCTCAGGGATTCTCAAGGATCTGGCTGAATCCTAGCAGCTTTTTGTATTATTCAGATTTAGCTCAATTTATAAAGCTCAAGATTTGGTTGACCTGAAAGAATTAAGGGCAAGGAAAGGCAAAGAAATAAAATCCAATTTTTACTTTCTTTAATGAAAAAGAAATCTATCGCCAATATACTTTAATTTAAAAATATGTACCGTTTTTATAAGAAACCTGACTGTATGCAGTGAAGACCTCCCTTCATTTATGTCACGGGTTGGCCTTCGTTAGGCGCCCAGGGGAAGTAGTGGACCAAGGAGGAAGCCTTTAGGGGTGCAATAACGTAGCAAGGCAAAGAGCAGGCAGGAATCAGCAGGTTCAAGCAAAAATGTGTATTTACAGGAACAAAAATAGAACAAGTCCAGGCAAGGCAAAATACAGGAACACAGGAACAAAAGTACAGGAAACAGGATCAAAAGCAATGTCAGGATCAATAACAACACCCAGGAACTATAGTAATCAGGTCCTATAATTGGGCACCATAATGGTGTCCAATACCCCTTTAAATATTTGAATTTCGCGCCAAAACGAGCGCGGTGACGTCATCGCGTCAAGCGTGACGCGATGACGTCACTATCCGGCGCCGCATATCCACGTGGCGGCTATGGGCGCCGCCATTGTGGATATGCTGCCGGATGAAGAGGACGCGCCGCCCGGAGCTAAAGGTAAGCCTCCGGGCGGCGCGATCCTGACAATTTAATGCCGTGGATAGGAATTGTCAGATGGTCCCTAACTTCTGGCAGGGAAACAATCATACTTATGAACAGCAGGGGGAGCTCCCGCCTTACTTACCAGCCAAGCAGCTTTGTTTTTTTATCATTTATGACGATCCCTAAGAAGCCCAGATCACACTGAGCATGTGCATGTAGTCTAGTCTTGCAAAGATGTATAACAAAGTTACAAGATGACAGTCTCCTGTGGCCAACTTTGAAAGCATAAATAATTTGTTTGATTAGGCTTGTGGTGCAGTAAGCTCATATTTATGTTTAGTATACAAAATACAGCATTTCTAGCCTTATTCTATTTTAGACTTTCCTTGCCCTTTAAAGTAATGAAACTTTAACAATTTTTCTTTCAGAGATGCAATTTTTTAAATACATCTCAAAGCATATTAGAGTTTCGATTTTTTCAGTATTCTGCCAAATATTTTATGATTTATTTATTTGTCTAAATACAAAAATTATGGATTTGGAGATGCTTAAAGGACAAGTCAACCCCAACATAAAAACGTGCCTAATAAAAGAAAACAAAATTCTAAGCAACTTTCCAATATGAATATATTAAAAATGTTCAGTGCTTTT
The DNA here is from genome assembly GCA_024363595.1 of Xenopus borealis. Taxonomy (NCBI): domain Eukaryota; kingdom Metazoa; phylum Chordata; class Amphibia; order Anura; family Pipidae; genus Xenopus; species Xenopus borealis. The sequence continues at coordinate 149,091,219 of CM044431.1, forward strand.
AAAGTTGTGTGTAAAAACAATTGCTATCGAAAGCAGCATTTGCTTAACGCCTGGTTGCAAAGGCAAGTCTATTAATCATTTTTTGGGTTGACATTCCCATTATATATGTGGCCAATAATTGTGGGTCTACTCTTATTTTGCTTTAATGTTACTCAAAAATAACATTATGTTACTTTATGTTATTTTATGTTTATGTTAAAGTACTGTTACTTATAAATTTACATCAGGGGATTGTATGCCAATAACTCTGTAAAGTTAAATGTACACTACCTGATCCTCTTGTTTGTCAAGGCTACTAAATAAGTGGATCTGGGCCAACATGCTGGGCCAAATTGGGTTAATCCACTCACTGGCACGGGTCTACCAATCAGATTATGCAGAGGGGACTATAGGCCTGTTGGATGAGGACCACATAAATATGCCAAATTGGTCCTCAAACAAGAAAATCAAATCTGCCAGTTTGTTAAGTGGACAATTTTTGGCCAAATATCAGTTGGACGGGCCCATTGGTTGGAAGGTCAGAGTTTCCAGCTTTTATCAGCCCGTGTATGGCAACATCCATCTTCTTTAACATTCATCTTCTTTTCTCTGTGTTTGGTAATGTAAATGTGATAGTTATATCTGTTGTATAGGTTATTTAAAAAGTTAGCTATTGTTAGTTAATGTTTTTTATTTTTTAAATGTACTTTCCAGTTTAGTATTTGTATGCTGCTTTTGAGCAGAATTAGAAGAAATGAGTGTTTAGCAATTGACAGACCATTGTCAGCTTTGGAATGATAAACCAGCAGCTCATATTATCATCCCTGCTTTTTGTAATGCATTTTTGTTTCTTTACACAATGGATATTTTTAGTGGGCACATTCTACTCAAAAAGTATGGAGAGAGAGTTGATCCGGAAGAGGCCTTGCAGAATAAAATCATTGGGTTATATTTCTCAACCAGTTGGTGCTCACTTTGCAGAGATTTTACTTCAATCATTTGTGACTTTTACACAGAGTTGTTGGAGGAATCAGCTCCACATGCTCAGTTTGAAATAGTATTTGTTTCCTCAGATAAACCTTCAGAAGACATGGTGGATTACATGCATGATATGCAAGGAGATTGGCTGGCTTTGCCATTTCATGACTTATCACAAACAGTATGATCCTTAATGTAGGATACATTGTTTTGTTCTGTATGACTCATCCATAACATGTCTTAGGACCACTACTTTACAAAGTCTACATTTTGCAGCATATGTATATTTATATGTACAGCATTTTTCATAAAAAAATTATTGTCTGAAATGCTTTCACGAAGCTGCTGCAAGCAAACATAATCATTATTTTTGTCTGTGGTTACTCAGTTCCATGTACCATGAAATATTTTAAGTTCTGAAATGGAAAAAGGTATACTCATGGTGTATTTAATATTTTATAATAACCTATCCCTCTGCTGTGGGCTGAGAATTTCCAAAAATGTGTAATAACTGTACTATAGTGTAATAGTAGCTTGGATTTGACCTCTGTTTTATTTTGAAATATTCTGTGAATGATAAAATATATTGCTTACAACTGAACTTCCATGTAGGAACACATTTCCTTAGGGCAGTACAGCTTGTAAAAGCATATTAGTGTATTATGTCATAATGTAAGCATAATTAAGCTATACAGATCTGTGTGGGAGGTCACATTGCATAGGGAGGGAACCTCTACTTTATGGTTGGCATTCATCAGTATGTGACTTAACTTGTTAAAGCATACAAACATTCAAGATTTGCTTTCAGAGCACAAAAACCTTTGTGCAGAGATAAGGATTTAGTAAACTGCAGATCTGTTTTATAGGGACATTTAAAGGGAAACTATCATGGGAAAACATGTTTTTTTTTTAAATTTTTTTAACGCATCATTTAATAGTAGACTTCTACACTGTAATCCATTTCTCAAAAGATCAAACTGTTTTTTTATATTTCATTTTTGAAATCTCACATGAGCTAGCCATTTTGTCAATTTCCCAGCTCCCCCGGTCATGTGACTTGTGCCAGCACTTAAGGAGGGAACAGCTTTCTGGCAGGCTGTTGTTTTTCTTTCTCAATGTAACTGAATAGTACGCAGTGGGACTCGGGTTTTACTATTGAGTGGTGTTCTTAGATCTACCAAGCAGTTGTTATCTTGTTTTAGGGAGCTGTTATCTGGTTACTTTCTCATTGTTCTTTTGTTAGAGTGCTGGGTGGGGGAAAGGGAGGGGGTTGATATCACTCCAACTTGCACTAAAGAGTGATTGAAGTTTATCAGAGCACAAGTCACATGACTTGGGGCAGCTGGGAAATTGACAATATGTCTAGCCCCATGTCAGATTTCAAAATGAAATATAAAAAAATCTGTTTGCTCTTTTGAAACATGGATTTCAATGCAGAATTCTTCTGGAACAGCACTATTAACTGATGCATTTTGAAAAAAAAAAAATTTTCCCATGACAGGATCCCTTTATTAATGAACAGGGAGAAGAGCTTTATTAAGAGATGGCTAAGTGGAGTAAAAAAGGAGGTGAGGAAAATAAATGAAAGGAGTAAAGGAATAATGGAAATAAGTAGTGATGGGCGAATCTCCCGCGTTTCGCTGAAAAATTCGCGAATTTCCAGAGAAATTCGCGAATTGGCCAAAAAAATCGCGAAACGTGTCGCGTCGTTTTCGATGCATCGCGTCGTTTTCGGCGCGACTCGTTTTTTTGGGCAAATTTTTTTGCGGCGAATTTTTGCTGCCGTTTCGCAAATTTATTCGCCAGCGGCGATTCACGGGAATTCGCCGCGAATTCGCCCCTGGCGAATAAATTCGCCCATCACTAGAAATAAGCTATTCCCTCTGTGTCAGATGTGACACAGGAAAAAATCCCAGTGGGCCCCGTCGACCCAGGCCTGCTCTGCCAGCTGCACTCTCCCCATCTCCTGATGACCACAAGGATGGAATTATGTGACGGTGGTGTGCATGCATACATGCCCTTCAGTTCATAAGGAGGTCCCTTCCAGTTACAGACCCATTAGGCCTGACATCCCAGTCTGACCCTGTATACCACCCTCCAAGGTGACTTTGAGACCAGTGCACACAACAGATTGTTCTGAACACATTGAACTTTGTACTTATTTTGACCTGCCCATATTTCTGTGCATATAGAATTTTGAAACCACACAAAATTGTGTCATGGGAAAAAAGAAGTCAGAGGGCAGATTGGAAATCAGTCAGCATGAGTTGAGAAGGCATGCAGACTAAGCAGAAACAGTGGAAGGAACGGAGATAACATTAAAGGACAATAAATTGGTGTGTCCCTGACTCTTACTTCTCTGTGGCTGCTTAAATGTTACCTATAGGCCATCTTGATAATTTTTTGGTGAGAGGTTTGTTTTTGTATATAATTGTTAGTTGAAGTTCCTAAGCCTGACTCTCTGACTTTGCCAACCTGACTGTGCCATCTCAGCCTGTTAGTTACAGTTTCTAATGATAACGGACTCCTGCTGCACAAATATGGCAGCTCTCTCATACAGGAACATGGGGGATCAGACAGGTAATGTAAAAACATCATGCAAATACTTTATGGCAAAGAAGTAGCTTTCAAAGCCAATATTATAATAGAAATGATGGGATTGTTGCACTCACGATTGTTACTCTTTTAATATGATCTAATAAACACGGAATTTAACTTCAACTATACCGATGGAGTGCTCCGCTGATCATTTCTATTGCAATTCTCCCAGGAATCAGCCTTGACCGGTGGCCCTTCCAGCGTGTCAGCACCCATCTAGGTATTGATGAGAGTGTCTGCTCCCCTTTCTCTTTCTAAACCCAATATTATAATAGATGAAAAAAAGAGTTTAATTTCAGGTGTCAGTATCTCTTTAATGTACATTCATATATTAAAATAAATTTTTTAGTGTCAGTATCACTTTAAAAAGATACTGACACCAGCAATGAAACCTTTTTTTACATCTATTATAACATTGGCTTTAAAGGGGAATGAAACCCCCCCCGGCTCTAGCTCAAACCCCCCACCCCCCGTAAATGACAGGTTGAGTTAGCAAGTAACATTAACTTACAAAAGAGGAACTATCAGTGAAAAATGTTCACCGTGATCTTTAGGTAACTTTTAGGGGATTATTTACTAAATTCCGAATTTATCTCATATTTTGTATAAAAAAAAATCCATGACCAAACTCCCAATATTTATTAATAAAAAACTAAAATTAATCAGTTTGGGACAAAAAACAGATAAAATTGAGTGATTTTTTTCTGACTTTTCTCTCTGATCCGCTCTATTTTTCAGGTTTTTGCCCGAAAGCTCCAAATTTTTCAGATTTGTGGGCTAAACTCAATGCAATATTTTCAAATTAAGATTGGTGCCTCTGCCATTGACTTATACAGGACCTTGACAGGTTTGAGATGGTGGATTTCGGATTCTGGATATTTGCAGTATTGGGGTATAATAAATCTTCAGAGTTTATTCTCCAAAAAGCCTGACCAGATACATTCAAGGTTTAGTAAATAACCCCCTTAAGGTACAGTAATATTTTTGTAGTTTTTTTTGTACCACTTTAATGTATACACAGTGCCAGGTGAGCACCTCACTGATCACCTCAAATTAGACTGACAATTGCAAAATCTTTATTCAATGTGAAAAACACAGCCTTCAACATAGCATTACTCAAGTTCTAACATGTTTTGTTTCCACTGGTGTTAAAAGAATGTTGTTAAAAACTGTTCTCAGTACTTATATAGCAACTAAATGAGGGTACCACAGTTTTGTACAGAATGCAGCTTTAAACATCAAAGGGGAGGCCTTTATCAGACAGAAACTCTCATCCTACAAGCAAAGCATCTTTCTGTAGCCTTTGTTTGGCACACTAATGTATACTCTACCATCATATGCATTAGCAATTAATAGAATGTAAGCCCCTTGCACCAAATTAACAGAATCTTTCTCTGAAGGACTGTGTACAATTGCATCAAGTGCATTACTAACATGGCCATTACAGCCTGCGGTATGCAAATAATTGGATTTATATGCGATGTTACATCATTTGGAATTATTGTGCCGTGCCTCCTTAACAGCAGGCAGTTAGGCACCCCCAAGTGATTGTATCTACCTACCTGAAATCCTGGGCCGGTGCCTATTAGCAGGAATCTGCACCTGCCCCGGGTTCTACGAGTGAGCACCAGTGGCGTAACTAGCAGGGGGTGCAATTGTACCAGGGCCTGCTCCCTCTCGGAGCCTGCTGGAGAGGCTAGGAGAACTCCAATGTGCAATTCATAGGGGGGGGAGCCCGAAAGGGGGGCCCGGGTGCCAAACCTGCACCAGGGCCCACCAGTGAGTAGTTACGCCACTGGTGAGCACCACAAAGAGATCTACTTCTGTCTTCTTCTGCATCATTATGTAAATAAGTATTATCACATGTATATGCAATAGGAAAAAGTCTTCATTTTTATGTTTATTTATGGCTTGGATGTCCAGCTCAGAATTCTGGGGTTCGTTTTACATTTGTTATTTATAGCCTTTTCTTCTATCTTTATCATGGTCAGCTGCATTCATAATTCTCTTTGTTTCTCTTTTTTAGTAAACTAAAGAACACGTACAAGATAACTGCCATACCTAAACTGGTCATACTGAAGCAAAATGGAGATGTCATTACCAACAAAGGTCTAAAACAGATCAGAGAACGAGGTCTAAGCTGCTTCCGTACATGGCTTGAAGTGGGCAATGTTTTTCAGAACTTCACTGGCAAATAGATTTAAGAGCAAAAGCTTATGCAGGACATGTAGCATAATTTGCAGTGTGTTGTGTTGAACTACAGTGAAAGCAGTATTTTTTATTTGTATTTGCTGCACGGTTTTGCAGTGAATCGCTTTCCTTAGCACTGTATTTTGTCTATGACTGTGCATTATTAGGCCTCAGTACTGAATTCACAATCTGTACATTTTCAGCAGTTCCCTGACTGAGAGTTTTAGCCTCTGCCACTGCTGTTTAAATTTGGCTAGCAACTGTAATAGCCTTTGCAAGGGTTAAGTCCTGCTCTAGGAGCAGTCTCTAATGCAATGTGAGTTTATTTTTTACACTATTAGCATTTCATCTGTTAGATTCCCAAACTCACTCATAACAACCAGCTCTCATAAATGGATTCACCATTATGTTGTCCACTTTGGCGGAATTTATATCTATCAGCAACCACATGTACTCTTGGCACAAAAAAGTTCTTTAAAGCAGTAAGAGCAGTTTCATAAGTCTCATCAGGTGATCAGGTAAGTTCCAGCATAATAATTGTGGTCACAAAGGGGCTGTGACTACCTCTGATTTGACAAAATGAACTCAACTGTGTGTGAGCTTCCTTGCAAATTGGGCACAGTTGCACTGAATATGTGAGAATACCTGGTGGTCCAGTGGGCTGGCAGAGACGCCTACCACACTCTCTGGGGGAAATTCACTAAAGCGCGAAGCATCTAATGCTAGTGCTAATTCACCACTTCACAAATTCACCAGGCTCTGGCGAATTTTCCTAACAAAGTAGATAGACTTGCGCAACTTCGCACCCTTACATCAGGCAAAGTTGAGCACTGACGAAGGATCGTAATTACACAAATTCCCTAAGATTAACATTTTCAATACAAAAGATAGGAGTTTGAAAAAAAAATTGTCCCAAAAAAACGCTGGCGTGTTTTACTATTCTAGGGTGATAGTCTGAAAAAGATCATTTTGGGGGTGGGGGTTACCCTCCTTCACCCCCTACATTTCCTAACATATGGCAACTCAACTATACAGGGGGCACATGTTTAGGGCAATAAGACAACTTTATTTTATTGATTAAAGGTTTCCTGGGCTTGTGTAGTGGACTGTAGTGGCTGTAACATATACTTCTATTATACGCTTAAGTTCCCGCCGTATGCAAATTAGGCATCGCTAGCGTAACTGTGCTTTGCCTGGCGTACTAACAGTAGCGCTAATTCGCTAACGTTCGCCTCCCTGAGCGCAAATTCGCATCTTAGTGCATTTGCATATTCCTGGCGAAAATTTGCCTGGCGAAGTGCGGCGAACGTTAGCGAAGCCAACGCTAGCGAATTTTTGCATCTTAGTAAATTTCCCCCTCTGTGTGCCCAATATAGTTCCTGGGTGCACTTATTCTGTTCTGTTCTAGATCTTTGATCCTTGACCCTTGCCTTTTATTGGTTACTTTGCTGCACCCTTTCCTGTTTACTGGTCAATCTTGCGGATTCTGATTTTGTACTGTTTATTGTGGCCTGTGACCCTGACTATGTCTCTGCCTACTGATCTTTTACTGTATCACCCAATTGGTTCCTACCCAGCCTGACCATTGACTACGTTGCTGGTTCCCTGATCTTCTACTACAGATTTGGTCCTCTCACAGTAAGAGGTGGCAAGACTTGGTGGCATTTGAATAGCCAAAACCAAAGGGTGCTGTTATAGGCAGAAAAGTGAGCTGAGACTGGGTCCTTGGGGTTAGTTCTGGGTTTCAGATACCCTACATTACAGAATATTTTCTAAATCTGCCTGGCATCACTTCTGATATTTGCTGTTGTCGTTTCCAGTGTTCACCATGTGCCCTGTTTTTCGGCACAACTGAACTGCTGCAATTGATGGAGGTGGGCACTGAGGGAAACCTGGAGCAACCACACATCCTGAGCTAGGCACAGTAGCAGTCAATCTGGACCAGAAGGCAGAAAGGCCTGAGCTGCTCCGAGAGCTATTATACAGAAGTGAAACGAGTGAATGCAAGTACCATTAATGAAAATCATGTTACTCACAACTGACTGCGGAGAAAGTGTTGGGGCTGCAATTGCATTTGTTTAAGTACATGATCCATATTGTCTGTTTTTGTGCACATCACCCCAAGCAATCAATCATTAGTTAGCTTTGAGTAGTCTAGTATAGCTAGCTTATTAAAATGAATCTTTTGAGTTGGTTGTTATGGATTACTGTACTTTATTCCACTGTTAATAAATATATAATAGAAGGGGTTCCATTCTTGTCTCATCTATTTAATTCCAGCCACCTGTATTATGTTAAATTCCATTGTTCAGGGTCTGTTCTGAAATGTTTTTGAAGAAGATCACATTATCTTGGTATAAAGGTTTTTTAAACAGGCCTTTCCCTTGTCCCAATAATACCCTGTGGAAATAAAGCTGTCATACAGTTATCCTTTATCGTAAAATACTAAAGCTTGTGTTGCCCTCACAGATAGAACAATTATTCTGTCACTGCATGATTTGTAAATGTTGTTTACTGTTGTGTAAATAATTAGCTTCAGACTTCCAACTTTGCACCTATATTTATGGGAGCAATATATACCCATGCAACCTTATGATGTGTGGCTACAGGAGCTAATAACCTTGACAGTGCAGTAATTGTCTCCCCTGAGATGTGCCAGCTGATGGCAATTAAACTATTTTCATTTATATTTACAAAAGCAAAATAAGTGTGTGAGCAGCAGGTTTCCAAACGTGCAGGATAATGAGTTAGATAAACTGTTGATTTTGCTTCAAGTCTTTGCTAAACAAAATTATAGTACATATAACACTTCTCTGGGTGAAGCTTTGGCTAAAACAGCGAGAGTAATATGAATTTGTTTACAACATCAGTTAAACCTGAGGAAAAAAAACTTATGATATAAAACTGAAATAACCTTCAACATAAGAATTCCTACACCTATACAAAAATCCAACAACAAACAAGCACAAAAATAGCAAGGGGCATAAGTATATATGTCTATTGATATAAATTGCTAGACTTTTCCATTGAATGTATATTGTATGCATCACTAGCTAATATTATTGTTGTAGAACATGATAAACCCATTAAATCCCTTGGGCAGTTATAAAATATCACCTGCTTCACAATCTCCGCATGTTTCTAGGCAACAACATTGCCAGGCTTATCAAGGGTATGGAGATCTGCAACCATTCCCATAGATCCCATGGGTATAACATATGTTTAAAGAGTATGGGAGGAAAGAATTATTCCCATTAAAAAAATAGCAAAATTAACAGGAAACATAAAAGCAGTCCCCTGGAGATTAAAGAACAAAAGGCACAGGTACTGACACTGAAGTTTGGTGATCTACACCAGCTACAGAAAAAACATTAGTTGTTGACAATAGCAGAGATTGGGACAAAATAGGAGTCTATATAGGGCAATGCAATAGTAATCTGGTTTGAACTACTACCTTGCATCACTGGAATTCAATACAAAAACATAATGTATATGTAGGTTCATTATTCTCTTATGAAATTGATCTCACTGTGCATTTCACTGGCCTTGAAAGTAAAATTAGCTTGGAAGCTCCACTGGGGCCAGCACTGTTGTAAATAATCAAACACTCTGCTAAATGTTGTAAAGAAGGATAATAGCCCTTCTATGGGTTGAAAGGAGAACCTATAATTTAATATGTATATACAGCAGTGAAAATAAGAATAGAACACATCAAAGTTTTTCTCAGTAAAAATATTTCTATTGGAGCTATTGAGATGAAATTTACGCCAGATATTGGTAACAACAAGTAACTGACACATACAAAGACATCAAAACAAATAAGTCCATAAAATAAGGTATGTGTAATAAAGTAGAATGAGTATAGAGCACATGAAGAAAAGAGGGTGCAACAAAGGCATGGAAAGCCAAGAAACCTGAAGAAATCTGTCAGTATTTAGAAAGTAATGCTACCCCTTATCAGTGCAAATAAATATCTGTTGGTTTAATCCTAACTGATTTCCTGTAAAAAGGTTTCTCATTACCAAGGTATCACACAAGAAGCATCTCATGATGGGTAAATGCAAAGAGCACTTTCAAGACCATTTCAGCCTTATTGTTGCAAAACATACTGATAGCATTAGTTACAGATGCATTTCTAAGCTTCTGAATGTTCCACTGAGCACCATTGGGGCCATAATCTGGAAGTGGAAAGAACATGATTTCACCCTAAAGTATGACCAGGTCCTCCTCACAAGACTTCTGACAAAGGAATCAAAAGAATAATAAGAAGAGTTAGCCAATATTCAAGGATCACTCTCAGAGAACTTTAGATAGACCTTGAATTAGCAGGTACATTTGTTCTTCACTCAACCTACATGGCCTTGATGCACGATCACCATTACTGAAGAAAAAGCATGTTGAAGCTTGTTTAAAGTTTGCTGTACAAGATTTGGACAAGCCAGTGAAATTCTGGGAGAATATAGTCTGGTCAGAGGAGCCCAAAATTTAACTCATTGGATGTCATTGCACACAGTATGTTTGGAGGAGAGGTGGCACAGCACATCACCCCAAAAACACCATGCTAACAGTGAAGTTTGGAGGTGAGAACATCATGTGTGAGGCTGTTTTCAGCATATGGAGACATGTTCAATACTTATTTTCCCTGCTGAATATGCACAGATGGCAGAGTAAATTTAATCCCCTGATATACATAACCTGAGCAAATGGTGTGCATCACATTGTGGGTAGTAGATGCATCAGTAAAGGCTGCTCCCTTTGTACATAGAGCAGGTTTACTTACACCTGTTTCAGAAAACACAGAGTAGGCTTCTGATGTCCACTTGTTCAAGGGGACAGTTATTGTTTAATAGGAATGGAGAGCAGATCCAGACTGAGAATTAAAATAGACATTTCAGGTAAGAAAGGCCAAATCAGCCCACACAGAGGCCCAAACAACCCCCACCAGCCCACTAAATACTGACTTTCTATGGCACCTTATAGCAGCCCCTCTGGCATTTGCCAGAACCCACAGATTGCCAGTCCGGGCCTGATGGAGAGGGACCATGAAATAGGATTCAATAGCATGTATATCCTATAAACCATCCCACATGTGGACAAGAAACAGGGGTTGCTATTCTATATAAGGGATATCAATGGAACTAGTACTTACTATAGGCATAGTACTTTTACATGGGTCATTTCTGTTATAGTGCTGGTGAACCCTTCTGCTAGTTAGTAAGCTTTGTATAAAAATACTGCATTTCTAGGCATGTTCATATTTATGCTTTAGTTCTGTATTTATGCCAGGGATACTTGTTAAACTATTAGTAGCTGAATCTGGTTCAGTTTCCTGATTATCTGAATGTTACCTTTATATACACAAATCTGGTAATACTGTACATATGGATTATCTCTGAGGAATAAAGGAGGGGTATTTATAAGTAAATAAGCTGCAGGATGCCCTATTGATTCTAGTCTTTGGTTTATGGCACATGGAGCACTTCCATTGCTACTATAAAGCAGCATTGATGAAAACATTTTTTAGTGTTGTCACAGTATATTTTCACCAATTGCTCCAAGTAGTCCTGCACTGTCCCATTTTCATTTAGCATTTATTAGACAAAGGATGCTTCCCATTGCCATTAACAGGACACAACACACAAAATCCCCACTATTTATGCAATAGCCCTTACTGACTCTTAAGAATAATGTGAAGGATACAGATTTTACATGAAGGTAAATTTAATACAATACTGAATGACCAAATGAAACCGCAAATGAAAGGCACACAGTGTGGTATAAAACAAGTTTTATAAAAGCTGCTTATTAGCCCAAGTGATGTCATGAAATCAGCACCCAGGATTCTGTCAGAGTGAATTGTTCACCAGTTGCTGTTTAAAATGAGTAAGGATTGCGTTCTTATGTAATTAAGAACTCCAAATCGATCACCAAGTTTTTCTATACTTTTATCAACGACACAAAAATGAATCAATGGAATAAGAGATCTGAATTTTACATCAATGTCATTATTAAAAATTGTATTTTGGAAAATAAATGTAGCTTAAATTACTAGAAAACATCCACAGCCAGTGTCGGACTGGGACACCAGGGGCCCACCCAAAAACCTTAGACCAGGGGGACACTCTCAGTACTAATATTCTTCATCTCCTCAATAAACCTCTATTCTCCTAGTTTGTTTTCTTTACATACTATAATCAATTATTCCACCGATTTATCCTCTTTGTTCTCATAGACATAGGGAATGGCCATGAAATAAGCCAAAAGTTTAGCAGCATGAGGGCCCACACCTTGACCTTGGCCCAACGGGAGTTTTCCTGGTGTTCTGGTGGGCTAGTCCAACACTGTCCACAGCTGGCCACTAGTGGTGATAATGTTCTAGATATAGATATTTTACACTGTTTTTCTGTGTTCCCATAATATTTTTCCCTGATTTTACATTCTCCTGGATATTACACCCAGAGGGGGGCCAAGTCAGGCCGGAGCCCTAGGCAACCTGGCGACTGCAGTGGGGGCAGATTGCTTACATTCACAAAATTGACGCTCGCATGCATGAGATTGAGGCGCATGCACATAAGTAGTTGCACAGAAATAGAGCAGCGCCAGCTGGAGAGAAAGGGGACTGGATATGGGGTAGGCAACAGAGGAGGTATGTGCCTGGCACCAACCAGCTTTGCGCCCTAGGCACGTAACTACTCTGCCTACCCCTTGGCCCGGCCCTGATGGGGTTCTACTGTTATACAAAATCAAGTGTAATTAAGTAAACAAAATGATTTCAATAAAAATAATTTCTGTTTCGTCAGTACCTGGAGCAGAGCTCTAGTACCGAGGAAGTCAGAGAACAACAGACCTCTTGTAATTATATTATCATAATTGATCATAAAGTAAGTCGGCCGAGCAGATTGCTATACTAGAGGTCTATAAACAAATACAGTGCTGAAACACATTGGCAGAGAACTGCACTTCATGTAAAGGTTGTGCTTTGCTAATAGTCGTATTTTTTTGCAGTGCTGCATTGCTGACCCCAGTCACAAGTCTGTCCCTTCCAAGGATTCCAAGCTGCTGCCAAATCTGCAGTTTTATTAAATCTGTGCATCGCCGTAAACAGCAGCCGGCTGCCGGGTCCTTTCAACAGCTTCAGATAGCGCTGGTGCAAAATATTTTTTTTAACTGTTTGATCATTTTTTTCCAAATTAGGAATCACTAGGGGCAATTTAAAATTAGTACATTTGCACCTGGACAGTAACCCATGGAAACCAGCCATTGTTTTATCTGCAGGTGGCTGAACAAAGACTAATCACTGATTGGCTGCTATAGGTCACTGCTCAAGTGCAAATTTGCCCAGTGTTTATAAATGTACCCCACTGGGTTCAGTCACAGGGTTATCAAAGAGAGAGCAATCATAAAGTAAAGTCTTATGGGGGAAAGTAATAAAAGTTTTAATTGTGCATTGCGATTTTTAATTGCACATTGCCCACTTTTAAGAAGTCTTGAAGGTGTCATCATCTTTTGGAGCAAATGTAATAACTTTTTCAGTAAGAAGTATTATTACATTCACTGCGCACTGGCACAAACTATAAAATTTCAAACCTTCTTCCCCTGTCGGAAGTGGTCCCTAAACAGTTTCTGTGTTTGTAAAAGCTATATTAAATTAAGATAAAGGTAATTTTTAGCATTGCAAATATTTTTTCTATTATTGACGTTTATTACATTCTCCCCATTAGTGCCTATGAAACTCAGCGTAATTCAGCACTGGGTCAGTTACCTTATTTGCTACTAAAAATGTAATCTTTCTGCCTAGGAATCTCAGGAAGATGGTCTATCAATGGCAAAATCCACTCTGTTCCAGGGATATAATTACGGGAACAATACGTTTTTTTTAACTCACAGAAATCTTATAGGCATTAAAGGCCAGCTTTAATTCCATAAGAAAAAACTATCACATGGTTTATCCTTCGAATGCTCAACAGAAATCTATGGAGAAATTTGAATTTGAAATACTCCTTCATGACGCTTAGGGGCAGATTTACTAAGGGTCGAATTTTAAATAAAAAAAAAAAAATTTTGGGTGGTCGCCCATTTTCGATTGAACGATTCGAACAATTAAAAAAAAAAATCCTTAGAATTCTCAGGACTTCTCAGGCCTTCAAGATAGGCTCTAGGAGGTCCCCCATAGGCTAAAATGGCAACTTGGCAGCTTTGAGGTGGCGAAATGTCGAATTTGAAGGTTGCTAAAGAGACAATACTTCGAAATTCAAATTTATTTAATTTAAATCGAATTTTGGGCTATTGGATAGTCAAAGTAGCCCAAAATAACTTCGAAATTCTAATTTTTTAAATTCTAATTTTGTTCGAATTTTCACTTTGACCCTTAGTAAATGTGCCCCTTAGGGGGGTTATTTATTAAACCTCATTTTTTTCTGGTCAAGGTTTTTTGGGCCCCTTTTACAATTTGAGGATATCATGATATATGCTGGGTTTCGTCTGATAACCTGAAAAATTGAGCGATTAGGGCATGAAATCTGGAAAATTCATGGGGTCTTTTCCCAACCCGACTTTTTTTCAATTATTTCATTGATAAATAAGATAAAATGGTGGATGGGAGTTTGGTCAAATTTGGTTTCATTAAAAACATGAGATATATTAGATTTTTAGTAAATAACCTCCTTAATGTGTAAGTACAATGATACTAGTGCTACATTATATGAATAAAGGTTATTACACAGAAACACACAGAAATTAGCAGGTTCATCTGTTTCTCCCCAACACTGAACTAGAGCCATATTCCGCCTCTCTTCTCTCTCATACACACCTCATCATGTGACCAGGTTATGGGCAGTCACAAAAGAGAAGACACAACATATTTCAGGGCTGAAACAACTACCATTGAGACTTCCAAACTATCAGCAGTTTCTATAATCTTAAAACATCATTATAGGGAAAATTATTATTGCTCTGATTGATGGTAAACCACCAAGGGGAAGCAAGCCACCCATTCTCCCTTAATTTTTAAGCTGTTGCCAGAACTGATGTTCCCTCTACCAGGGATTTTATGCCAGCAAGAAAATCCTAAGCACTCAAACTCATTTATAAACACTGGGCAAATGTGCCCATGGGCAGTAAGCCATAGCAACCGATCAGTGATTGGCTTCTTTTAGCCAGCTGCTGGTTAAACAATGAATGCAATAATTTGATTGGTTGCCAGGGGTTACTATTCACCTGGTGTGTATTTGGCCCCAACCCTTCAACTACATATTTTTGCTGCAAAATCTGCTAGTGCGTGTATACACAGACGCAAGAGTGCAGGCGTACAAGCGCCAGAGCACTGTGGGGCAACGTGTCCCCAGTGCTCCCCATATACAGGCTGGGCGGCATTCCGCCCCGATAAATGTGCTGCCCTAGGCCTGAGCCTATGTGGACTCACCGCAAATCCAGGCCTGAGCATGAAGCACAATAATATGAGCACATATTTGCAATTTTTTGCAAGGTAAAATAATTTTCACTTGTGTCTAAATTTGCCATCTATCTTGTTTTTTACCAGTCTGATCGGTAATAATCAAACTTGAGGGGGCGTGAACAAGGTGGCGACTTGAGCAGATGTGCACCTTAGCATAATATTTTGACAATATAGCAGGCAATGCCAGTAAGCATTAACCAATGCCGCTTGACATCAACAGGCAAATAGGGAAACATGGGAACAGAGCCAGGTCAGCACTTGCGACCTTCCCAAGGCACAGAATCAGCATTGTCAAAATAATGTGAGAATACTGGGCCTCCCTGAAAGGGCCAAAGGAACCTCCCCAGAAAGTTTAGCTGGCTAAAGGAAATACTAGGGGCAGACGCATTCACCACATTTTCTGGTAATAAAACATGCGCATCACATACCAACATGGCCCTTACTGCCAGGCTCCATCCCACGGCCTTTCATCATGCGGTTCCTAAATTACCACAATAGAGATACTGCCCTAGCCATGGCACAGAAAAAAAGCCGGTTTAACTGGAAGGGGATGCTACATTTCTCGGTATCTGGATTATTCGCCAGCAGTCCAAAAAGCGGCTCCAGGAAGCGGGTATGATATACTCCATGCTCTACCCTGCGAAAGTTAGGGATGTGCCAACTCATTTTTTCCTGTCAATAAAGGATGCAGACCACCGGATAAATATGCGCAGTCGACAGGCAAGCCCGCGCAACAGCCCAAACCGACAAGAATAAATTAATTGATGCAACAGTCAGTATGGTGTCCACTTTATTGTTTTAACTATAACTATTATGCCTGGAAATATTAGACTGAACCCGCGTCCTGTCTCGGCCCGAATTTACATGCATGTGGGGTTATTGGCATGCCACCAGATTCTCTTTACTCAGATGTCTGGAACAAACATGATTAATATTTATTTATCTACTTACAAGTTTGGACATGTGAGCTCATATACTGCCCAGCACAGACATACCACTATTCCTCACACACAGCAGTACAGGATTACAAACATAAGGCCCAGGCCAACAAGCGAAGGAGTATTGAATTCAAGCTGCAACCACAATGCCTGGGACCAGTAACTTGAACTCAAACTCTGTCTAAACCCTTATTAACATATGTGGCAGGGACACCCAAATACTGTTGGGCTCTCTCCACTTGAATGTTTGCGGCATGCAACCAATATTGAACGGCTCAACCACACACTCTATAACTGTGCTTCTTCCGGGCCAGAGACAGGCGTATTAATACCCACAGCACTCAGTACTATTTGACTGTGATATGGGCCCATGGGTGTGCTAGGAAGGACTAAATATACCCAAGTGGAGGCCATGGACATAATTGCCACCTAGTGAACACTGTACAAGTAAAATAAGAACACAAGCTGCAGCACCGGTCTGGGATTAAATCCTTGCTCCTCCAATTCCCTCACAGACAACAAGCCCACTGGCTTATACCTAAACTAAATTTATGTATAAACCACTGTCATAAGCAGCAGACTGATTTGAACGGTGCCCTGCCTAATAAAGTGCGGACACAAGGGCACTCGCGAGGACTGTGAGTATATTCACTGCATAACCTTTGTCACTCCTCCTGTTATATATTGTCCTGGTAATAAGCCATCTATGTTGGGCAGATGTGCAGGGAGCATACAAAGGATTTGCAGCACTCCCAAATATAGTAAAACCGCATTTTTATTTTCTTACATATGGCTCAGCAGCAACGTTTCAGACCTGCAATGGTCAAAGTCTTTGTCAGCTTGAGAAAGGACCATTGCAGGTCCGAAACGTTGCTGCTGAGCCATATTAAGAAATAAAGAGTGTATAAGAATGTAAATAAATAAAGTCGGTATGCAGTTTGTAATATGTGTGAAGGTGAACACATTCTGTGATGTGCACCCCATCTGTGGACAAACAATCACTGAGGAGCTGGGCCAACGAGAAATGTTTGTGCCAGATGTGCATGGAGGAAAGGGAAAACAACCAAGTTGGGAATTTGTTGGTTATGTAATGTGTTACTGTTTTTTTATGTCAAGTAGGCAGACATCTGAGCACCGTTTCAACGCAGCATGGAATATGTGGCATGTAGCTCAGAATATAACCTTTATTGGGAGGTGAACGATGGTACTAGCAACTTTAATGTGGTCTGGGAAGCATCCAAGGCAGCTGCTAGGGGCACACATCTCATGTATTTCCAGGGTACGCACTACAGCTAAGCAGGCCATTATTGAAGCAGAAGAGGTGGTTCAGGCAGCTGAAAAGGCTTACTGTGACCTAGATGATGATCATCAGACACAATAGCACAGAGGAATTTGGAATTAGCACAAATAACTGCGACCTGGAAAAAGTTATTATATGCAGCGCAAATATCCTTTGACCAAGGGGACAGAAATGGTATTTAGCAAAAACGGCCAACAGGTACATATGTAACAGACCCAGCTGAAAAAGCAGATATTTTTCCTAATTATTTTGAGGACCTGTACTCCTCGCAGGCAAAGTACTCAGACACTGAACTTAAACGATTTTTACAAACAATCCCATTACCCCAACTTACCAGGGAAGTATAATTTTATCTATATAGTAGAAACAAAAACAGCACCACCAGGAAAACTTCTTGGATGGATGAGACCCCAGTCCCCAACATTTAAGAAATGGGAAAAACTGGTTAATGATCAGCTTCCAGTAATAAAGCTAACATACTTAGCCAGACATTGTCCCCAAAAATTTGACAATATTTGGGGACCATAGCTATAGGCACATGTTAAAGTTAACCCCATGGTATAAAATAAGTTGTTGGAGTATAATATAGGGTTCTCTATTCCTGGTGTTGAGCTCAAACCTAAACCTGTGTGACCAAACTGTGCATGCAATAGCCTACCTAGTATATGGTGTGATTTTTGCTAACAACTAAGTGCCTGTCACTCAACTAATATGCTGCGAGACCTATCCATGCCGATGTGCCTATTTTATTTTTGTGTTATTTTATGTTATGTGTTTTAAAATGCAAAATAAATACCTTTAAAAAATAAAAAATCAAACTTGATGTCAACCAAGTAGCTTAAAGGAGACATATAGGTTAAACGAAACCCACTAACTATGTAGGCAATAATGTATAATATATGGTGTTGGTTTTACTTTTGGCTGTAAATTAATTTTGTCTTCAAAAATTGTCCTTTTATTGGAGCTTCCCATAGATGTTCTCTGGTCTTTGTCTGAGTTTCAATTGAGGGGTGGGAGTGACCTAACAATCCCTGCCAGAAGCACAGTAGGAGGGGCATAGCAAATCACAGACCTGCAGTTACACAAGCAAAGACAGGCTTCAGTTCCCTCTCAGGTCCTGCTAGCTGCTGATTGGTTCCTATCCTACAGTGCAGTGAGCTGAGTGCTGCTGGCTCCTCTGCATAGTAAGAGACAAAGAGAAGGGGAGTTATTATTAGGGTTTATGCAGAATTATTCAATAAATTAGCCTGAAACACTACTTTTTAAAGAACATTCCTTTGATGTTTAAAAGAGTATAATGCACTAGTGCATTTTTGTTTTTTTCCACACAATGAAAATTCTGTGAGGCTGGTATTTTTTTCATGGAAAGATGACATTAATAGTGCACAAAAAGAAGCAAACTTTTGATTAAAGTGATGATAGGCCCATTTTACCCCTCTGCTAAAATGCCACCTGTCTCAATGATCTCATCATAACAGAAGTACCCCTGATCACAGCATTGATAGAAAAGAATGTACATTACAATAGAAAGGTACACTTTACAGCTGTGAGCGAGAGAGGGACAATGATGGATGCATGGGTTTTTCAGAAAGTCAAAAGTAATTTGATCATGATAAAGTGCAGCAGCATGAGAGAAAAAATCTGTCTTCCATTAGCAGAAAGGGCCTTATGGGCTATGAGATCTGTGAGTGAAGGAAAGGCAAATGGTGCTTTATGAGAGATACTCATTAAGGGGTTAATGGATTGAATTTTTATACATTTAATTAGTATCCCTATTTACACCCTGCTAATGAATGTTATCCAGTTTTTCACTTATCATTGATAAATGATAAAATTAGACAAGCACTGTGGCTAATAAAATACAGACACTCTTGCAGTGATAGCAGCGCTGTTACTCAGATGTCTCTTTAATGTGCTGCAGGAATTCAGTGCTTTCTTGCATGTGGGAGCAGATCTGATCACTCAGATATTGTTCTCTGTTCTGCTGAATAAAAGAAATAGAGACAGTGGAGCGCCACCTTCTGACTAAACATGATATATTTTTTCCCCGCAGTTCAGGCAGAGGGTTATTACAAATTACTCAAGTGCATCACATTGTCACTTTGTGAGTTATCATGTTGCTTGGCAACAAAGGCTCAATTTAAAATAAAGGAGCTTGCTGAGTAAAAAGCAAAGCATGTCACAAAGCAACTATTGTTGAAATATTCTGTGCTCTATTTGTAAACAGCTAGAGGATAGGTAGTAAATTGTCAAAGTAATGTAATATCCTATAACTACAGATCGGCTTAGTAGTTGTAATTATGGCTAATATGGATTACTGGACCATGGAAAACTGTTGCACAAAGCTGCAGTTGACTATTTTTTTTGTTAACACCCATATTTATCAATAATGACTTTGATTTGATGGGTTGACTGCTGGATGAGTAATGACAACTAATCTCTGATTGGCTGTGGTTACTGGATAAATGTTTCAGTGACATATAACTATAGTACAGCATTCTGTTTGTGCGATTGTTTCTATTCTGTACAGTCTTCTTCTCCTATTTAGTCAGCTCTTCTTGTGTTGACCACAACAAAATAGTATTTTGCAAATCACAGTATGTTAATTTTTAATGGTTTTGGAGATGTTAGGAATTAACCTTTGCTGCTGCAGAAACCCTCCCCAGTGAATGTAAATTGATTCCAGTGGGTTTATGTTTTCCTACTGGTTCAATGGTGAAAAGTTTAATCACTAGACTTTAAAGGGGTAGATGAGCAAGGATAATGTTGGAGAGCCACAAGCAGGCCCAACATTGTCACCTGTGTATCCTAAAGCCAAATCGCTTGGCTTACTCGCTTCTGCTCTTTTTTGTGCATATGCATTCCTCCAGTTTCAGGACCAAAATCTCCTATATGCCCCATTCTACAATATTGTCATTGGGTGGCATGCCTCCCGGAGGCCGGCATCCTCCGTCGCCCCTCCCTCCCAGAGTATAGTTGCATATATACATCCTTTCTTCTAACTGCAGAATTAGTGCCTAGTGGCTAGTGCTCCAGAATGAAACTAATTATTATTATTATTATTAACATGTATTTCTATAGCGCCAACTTGTTGCGTAGCGCTGTAAAGTGAATGTGATTATACAACCAAATCACATGAATTACATATATAGAACATAAAGAGTTACATACATCACAATAAATATGGAGTTACTGTACATACATCACAATAAAGGAGGTGAGGAAGGCCCTGTACAGAAAAAGCTAACGGGAAGGGAATGATACACAAGGTGTGGGAGAGGGCAAGATTAGAGTAAAGTGGGTGAGAGATGTAGTAATGTAAGCGGTATTGCATTGAGTGGTTAACAGTGAGGGTAGGCTTCTCTAAAAAAGTGGGTTTTTAGAGATTTCTTGAAAGCTGAAAGATTGGGAGAAAGTCGGACAGACCGTGGGAGAGAATTCCAGAGGAGGGGTGCAGCTCTTGCAAAGTCTTTAATGCGAGCATGTGAGGAGGTAATGAGAGAAGAGTTGAGTAGCAGGTCAGTAGAGGAGCGTAGTAGGCGGTTGGGTGAGTAAATGGAGATTAGTTCAGAGATGTAGGGAGGGGCAGAGTTATGAAGTGCTTTGAATGTCAGGGTCAGTAATTTGAATTTAATTCT
Organism: Xenopus borealis; assembly: GCA_024363595.1. NCBI lineage: Eukaryota > Metazoa > Chordata > Amphibia > Anura > Pipidae > Xenopus > Xenopus borealis. Next base: position 149,112,294 of record CM044431.1, read on the forward strand.
GAAGGGGAGTGGAAGCCAGTCAATCATGCTGCTGGGCAGCATGCCGCCCCTTAATTTATGCAGCTCTAGGCAGGGCCGGATTTACCTGGCAGGCGCCCCTAGACCTGCTGTTGTTTGTTGCCCCTGTCCCCGCTAGGGTTACCACCTGGCCAGCATTTTACCGGCATGGCCGGTATTTTTGATCCCAATGTTATTAATAGGAAAAAAAGATAAATATATAGGAAGGCCGGTATTTTTTTCAGGAAAAGGTGGCAACCCTAGTCCCCGCCCTTTTATTTGCTAAAATTTTCATCATCAGGATGGAGCAATGGGAATTGGCATACAGGAAATTAAAATTTCTGAAACAATGTGGGTGTTGTTGGGCAGCATGCCGCCCCCTAAAATCCTGCCGCCCTAGGCGGCCTCTCCACAAAGACGGGCCTGGCTGTAGGCCCGGGACTTTGTGGCCTTTCCACAAATCAAGACCTGGGTATAAAAAAAAATACAAGCCTGGATCTTAATGTAGGCTGAATATCTTAATTTTGTAATAGAAATTTTGTAAAGAATCCTTTGAATAGGGGGCTTGAAGTACAACAACAACAACAACAAACAACATTTGTAAAGCGCTTTTCTCCCGTAGGACCCAAAGCGCATAAGCTTGTCTCATCTCTGTACATATCTATGTGTGCAGAGGAAAAGTTATGTGGGTATAAATGCCAGGCTAAACAGGTGGCTTTTCAGTTTTGATTTAAACATGTCCAGGGTTGGAGCTGTCTTGATCCCGTTTGGCAGGGCATTCCACAGGGTAGGGGCAGCATGACAGAAAGCTCTGGATCCAAAGGTTTTCAGTTGGACTTTGGGTTGGTCAGATTATTGGATCCATTTGATCTAAGATTGTAGGAGGTGTGACGTCGTTGCAACAAGTCCTTCAGGTACCCGGGTCCTAGGCCATGTAGGGATTTGAATGTCAGCATGCCAATTTTGAAAAGGATTCTCCATTTTATGGGTAGCCAGTGTAGTGAGCGAAGGATTGGTGTTATGTGGCAATGGCGGGGTTGGCTTGTTAGCAATCTTGCGGCAGCATTCTGTACTAGCTGCAAGCGGTTTAGGTCTTTATTTGGAAGGCCTGCATAGAGGGCATTGCAATAGTCCAGTCGTGATGTGATGAAGGCATGAACTAGTGTTGGAAGAACCTCAGAAGGAATGAGGTGTTTAATTTTTGCAATATTCCTTAGGTGATAGAAGGAATGTTTCACCACAGCTGAAATTTGGCTCCTGAAGTTTAATTCCCCATCAATTAGTAAACCCAAGCTGCGCACAGTGTTGGAGCTAGCAAGATCTGAGGTCCCTAACCTCAGTGGCATTGACTGTGTCTGGAGCTGCTTTGCTGTTAGGCGCTGGCCACCGATGACAAGAACTTCAGTCTTGTCAGCATTTAGTTTGAGCCAGTTTTCGTTCATCCACTCCTGAAGTTCAGCTAGGCATGAGTTTATTTTTGGGATGGGATCTGTCGTGTCGGGTTTAAATGACATATATAGCTGGGTGTCATCAGCATAGCAGTGGTATGTCAGATCATGTTTTTGAATGATTTTCCCAAGTGGCAGCATGTATATGGTAAACAGCAAAGGGGATAGTATTGAGCCCTGGGGCACGCCATATTTTAGTGGTACAGGGTTGGACTGGAAAGGCCCCAAGGCTACCCGTTGTGTTCTGCCTGCCAGGAAGGAAGAGAACCATTGGAGGACTAAGCCGTCAATGCCACAGTACTCTTGCAGTCTGTTAAGCAAGATTTCATGGTCGACTGTGTCAAAAGCCGCTGAGAGATCAAGCAATATCAGGATGGAGCACTCGCCCCTGTCTCTGGCCATGAGTAGGTCATTGCAAAAAAAAGTAAATGATAGGATAATGCGCTACATGGATATGCAGTGCTGTACATTGTACAATATAGAACAGTACATACAGGGATGACAAACATTATAATAAATAACAATAAATGCCATCAAGGGTCAAATTTAATTTGAAAAGAAAATCCTAACATTTAGTTGATTCCCCCATGGACTGCTTTTGAGTTTTCATAAGAAAAACCTCAAGATATTTTCCTCATTTAAATAAATCGTATCTGATCCTATGCCATGTGGTAAGAGACACCGTAGAAAAGAGGTCCATGCCCTATAGAGCTTACAATGTAACTGGGTAACATAGAAGCACACATGCAGTGCAAAGTGCAAAAATACACAAAGTTTTGAGCATTAGCTCTTAAATGCTAGGACTGGACCAAACTAGATAATGGGTCAGATGGGAAAATCAATGAGAAAACTTTATTTTATGTTTTATCACATGAAAATGTATGGGCGAGATTTCATTTGCATCTGGCTTAAAGTCCCTCAATCTTAAAGTGGTGTTTTTTCTGCCATTGTTTTTGCACCTAGGAGAAAGCACCAGGTCTGACATGTTAGGCAGGTAAATAGATTTGCCATATTCAAACTATAGTGGCTTCGTGCTGTGTGAAACGATTCGCGTCCCCCTCTGTTTTGCAATAGTTGACTCAACTTGACATAAATGTCCTCCTTAAAGCCTCTTTCAAGCGTTTTTGTTTTTGGTTCAAAATATGTACCTTACTATCCTCTAAGGAGTGTCCCAGCTTTGCTTATGTTTAGGTATTTGGGATTGGGTTCTTTGCGTGGATCGGTTTCTGTCTCTATGTGTTGTTTGGTTTAAAAAACATAGGACCTTTTTTGAACATACACGAGTTGCTGATTTGTTTCACGCCATGTTTAAAGCAATGGGTAGTTTTATTTACTACCACAAGAGGGCAACAAATTTCTATTTGACTAATGATCAGGAACAAGTCTCAGAAAGGGCTAGAAAATGTATTCTAAATAGTCTAATTGTATACCTGGTCTATACTTATGAATACCTTATGTTAATTCCATAGATAAAAAAAGAAATATTGTGTCATGTGCATGAAATCAGACACTAAAAAGGATATCCATGAACTCAAGGTAAGCTATTTAAACACTGGTATGGACAAACAGAATCTACCATGAGCGAGATGCTGGGAGATAAACTTCTGCAACAGCTGGGCAGCCAAAAGTTAGTGACCCTTGAACCGAATACTTCCCTTAACCAAAAGTATACAGCAGTGTAATTTAAGGTCTTCCTGTACAAATTTACATAAATGTTACATTTGTTCCCACTTCACAGCAATAAATTTCAAAAAATTCCTCTGGGGGACAACATCAAAATATAATGTCTTTTCCATAACAGGAAATGTGTATACTAGGTACAAACTCATAAAACCTCATGTAACCATGTACAACATGAGAGGAGACTGACTTCCAGCATTGGCTGCTTCTTTTCAAATGTAAAATTAGGATTTTTCTTTCTCGTTTTTCTGATTACAAACAGCATTAGATTTTTAGTAAGAGCCATTACAATGTAATGCAAACTGTTTGGATGATGGAATCGCATCATTTTAGCATTTTTTAATACCAGCTAGGAGGCCTTGGATTATCATGTCTGCAAACTAATCCCCAAATAAAGCCACTATGAGTCTGCTCCTGGAATGTGTGGCTTATTTTGTGCATTCTTCTGTGAGTGCGGTGGGCGCTCTACTAAAGGCATTGTGAATTGCTCAGCTAGAACAAAACTGTACTGTGACGTGTGAATGAAAGCCACCTGTGACATCAGATTTAGGTGTAAAGATGTATTTTCCTAACTATTCCACATATAATAATTTCACTCTCAAAAAAACAAACAAAAAGTATTGTAGAAATGATACCTGTATTGGCTAATATTAAAAATGCATTGCAAGCTTTCAGAGAACCAAGGCCCCTTCGTCAAGCAAAAGTATCATTTAAAATTTAAAGGCACAGCATATATACTGTTAGATCAGTGAAAGGTATTCATGGGCAATGAATTAGGAAGGTACAGATAGATAGAGATCAATTGTAGAGACAATAAAAGGAATTAAGGTGGGCTGTTAATAGTCCAGGGGTGAATTTTCACCAGCGTCCCCTTCGCACACCTTGCACCACTTCGCCAGGTGCAAATTCGCTACCACTACGCTAATTCACTAATATGCAAAGTTGTCCTAGGCACCGAATGCTGGCAGCTTTTTGCTAGCATTACTTCGGCAGTGCGAGCATTTCAAAGCGAAGATGCTCTAGCATTCGTTTGTGAAAATTCACTACCTTGCACTTAGGTCAGTTTACATAGAGTGGGTAATTTAAAGTTGTATGGAGGTCATTATTGTAAATGGTGCAAATGCTTAAAGTTTTTAATACAAATGTCCAGGGAACCTAAAGAGAGTTAAGATAATGACCTACACAAGAGCCCACTGTAAAATGAATGTTCCGTATGTTATAAAATGTCTGGAGAAAACCAGTTACCCAAAAAAAAATTTGTTAGGATTTTTGCAGGCAATCCAGCTTCAAAAAAGGAAAAGTCGTCATCGTAGTTGGAACTTTAATGCATTTTTGGCAGACAGGATGATGTGACAGAAGATTGAAGAAGATGTAGCTTCTTTTTAGCACTTCGCACTTCAGAGTAAAATTAGAAGTAGTAACAACCTTTCCCCAGAGTGAAAAGTGGCCAGGTGATAGATTGCAAATGAACACTAGTGACGGTCACGTTCACTAGCTAATTGCCCTCTGCGCCTGTTAGTGAATTGGAGATGTCCTTGCATTTGCTAATGCTGGTCGCTAGCGTTAGCCACTTCGCCCTTTAGTGAATCTGCCCCATAGTGCGACATGAAACCTTACCCTATCTTAGAATTCATTTGAATTCCTAGATCTTCCTTTCCCGTTCAGTTTTATAATTAAGACCTTCATGTCCTCAAGACATAAATGGCATAATATAGCTTGATTACTGTTGGCAAAACAATTCTCATATATGCAGAACTAGGTTTAACAGTGTTATCCAAAACGTCTTGCAAAGTGTTTTGAAATGCCAAATCAAAATGTGAGAGAGAGATCACCACTGCATTTCCCTGGGACATGTGAATGGGCTTCATAGGCCAAACTGATTTATGGGGTTAGGATGAAACAGAGAAAGTGTGAAAAAGAAGCTGTGCCTGACAAGGGCAGGGGAGTAGGATTAAAGTTGGGAGAATGTGGAGTAATGGACATAGGGAAATTGGTAAATGCTGGAAAGTATAATGTTTCTATTCTGCTGTCCTTTGACACAAACATTAGTCAATCATTGCAAATACTGTATATCACATAGTAAATGCCCAATATTTGGATGCTCTCATGTTATATTCCTAATGTCTGTGGCCTAGCAAGAACTAAAAAAATAAAATTGTTTACAGTACAGTCATTTGAAAACTATGAGATTCATTTTTAAGAAACCAGTTATTCAGAAAGCTCTGAATTCAAGAAAGACTCCCATAGACTCAGTTTTTTTTCCAAATAATCCACATTTTTTAGAAACCATACCTTGTACTTGATCCAAACTAAGATATCATTCATCCTTATTGGAAGCAAAACCAGCCTATTTGGGTTATCTAATGTTTATATGATTTTCTAGAAGAAGGTATGAAGATCCAAATTACCAGAAGACCTTTTATCTGGAAAACCCAGGGGTCATGAGCATGCTGGATAACAGGTCCCATACCTGTACAAAATTGTAGTAATTTTATTCAACTGGCATTCACCCAAACTCCTCAAAAATTCTAAAGTTCACACAAATAAATAAAACCAAGGGGATCGACCAAATAAAGAAGTAAAATAGAAAACAATGATTGATCTCACTTTTGAGGAACAGGTGTTGTGGTTAACAATAAACATACAATAGACCTTGGATTCACAAAAATAATTATAATTGCAAAGTTCTGACTGATTGCAATGTTATTTTAAACCTACCCTTTTTTTATTTAACTATTACTATGAAAAGCTGGCGAACTGTTGGCTTCTAAAAAGCTTTAAGTCCATAGACAATGCATGCCATGAGTCTGCCAATGATAAGGCACATAGAAGTTCTAATTCTCAAGTATTAATCCACTGACTGTGAATATTCTGTGCATGCAAATCTTTTCCTGGTGTACTCCCACTGGGGGAAATATTTTGTGTTTTTTTTTTGTACATAGATTTATAGCGCAAGGTGAAATTACAGCTAAAAATGGTTACTTTTATCATTTTTATAATTACAATTTTGGGAGTGGCCTTTTCTATACTTTCTTCTATTTGTCTCTGTTTCTGTTAAAGTGATAATACCTGTAAATTTTGTATTCCATCCTGATCTTTCTGGCAGGACATGGTGCAATAGGTTGGTGGCTCAGTGGTTAGAATTATTGCCCCATAAATCTGTGTTTCCTGGTCGTGCAACAGTCCCAAGCTATTCCTACAGTTTAATTGGATTGAGATAAAAAACAGACCCTGCATTTTTGTAGATGGTATATTATGCTGTAAGCACCACTTGTTTAGGGACATATATGAGTGACTATGAATTCTCCTTAAAGGGATAATGTCACGGGAAAAAAAATGTCAGTTATTAGGGCTGCTCCTGCAGAATTCTGCACTGAAAAAGAGCAAACATTTGTTTTTAAATTTCATTTTGAAATCTGACATGGGGCTAGTCATATTGTCAATTTCCCAGCTGCCCCAAGTCATGTGACTTGTGCTCTGATAAACTTCAGTCACTCTTTACTGCTGTGCTGCAAGTTGGAGTGATATCAACCCCCTGCAATGTAAAAATGGGAAGGCAACCAGATAACAGCTCCCTAACACAAGATAACAGCTGCCTGGTAGATCTAAGAACTGCACTCAATAGTAAAAACCTTTGTCCCATTGTGACTCCTTCAGTTACATTGAAAAGGAAAAACAACAGCCTCCATGTCAGAGTTCAAAATTGAATATAAAAAAAATCTGTTTGCTCTTTTGAGAAATGGATTTCAGTGCAGAACTATCATCCCATTACAGTATCCCTTTAAAGTTCTGCAGCATTAATACAGGTATAGGATTTGTTGTTTTGGGAAGGCCATCTCCATATCCATTTTAATCAAATGATGATATTACGAAAAACAATAAAACAGTACTTTGTACTTGAACCCTACTGAGATAAAATGAAACCTTATTGGAGGCCAAACAATCTTATTGGGTTTGTTTAATAGGAACCGTAACATCAAAAAATTAAAGCATTTTAAAGTAATAAAAATATAATGCAATGTTGTTCTGCACTGGTAAAACAATTGTCTTTGCTTCAGAAACACTACTATAGTTTATATAGATAAGCTGTTATGTAGCAATGAGCAGCCAGTCAAAGGAGAAAAGGCTCATGTTACACAGCAGATAGCAGACGAGCTCTGTAGAACATAATGCTATCTGTTATCCACTATTTAACCTGTGCCATATAGCCTTTTTTTTAAATTTCTGCTATTACTACACAGCAGCTTATTTATATTATATGTTTCTAAAGCAAATACACCAGTTTTACCAGTGCAGGGCATAGTATTTTAATTATTTTAAAACACTTTCATTTTTAGGTGTTACTAAGTGATTTTTTTAGCACACTTAAGGTTTAGAGATCCAAATGATGGAAAGATCCTTTAATCTGGAAAACTCCAGGTGCTGAGCATTCTGATGAACAGGTCCAATACCTGTACAAATTAATGTTAATCTGTGCACAAAAAATGAGACGCGACTCGTTTTGCAAATGTTTCGCCAATTCGTGAATTTCGCTGGAAATTCACGAATTTTTCTGCGAAATGGGATAGATTCGCCCATCACTAGTCATATATGTTACTATATGTTAAATCCTATGTGTCACATGCTTACAAGGACTTATTTACTAACTCTAGCTTTAGCACGAGCTGAAAGCACAGCTTGCTATATGTGGTCCCTATTCAAGTGGCGTAACTATAGAGGAAGCAGACTTCGCTGTCGCAGGAGGGCCTGAACCGTGGTAAAACCGATCACTGCAGATTTGCAAACCGACTGAGCTTGATCAGTGGGGAGAACCAGGGAAGCTGGTCCCAGCACAACTGTGCGCTCAGGAAGATTGGGAGAGCAGGGCATAGCCAGGTAAGTTCAATTGGCAACAGGCCCCTTTTAAGATTTTCGTGGTGGGGCCCAGCCTGGAATTGTTACAGAAATCTGTAGAGATGAGGATGCAAATTCACTAAAGAAAGAATTCACCATTCTTAGTGAAAATTCTCCAGAAGTCACAGAGGACTAGTCGCTACCGAAAAAGAAAATTGCTAACAAAGGTCATGCCCTTTCGCCAGGTGAATTTTCACTCAGGCAAACAATCATTACTCCACAAATTCACAAAAGTGAGAACTTTTTGCCAGAGTTTCCTTTACCAGGTTATACCTGGCGAACCGAAGCTACATCCTCCTACATCTTATTTCAGTAACATCATATCCTGTATGCCGAAAGTCATGAAAAATTTTTTAAAAAGCTGGCGTTTTTTCATATTTTAAAGTGGGATTGCCTTTAAAAGTTGTAACTGTTAAATATTTTTATTTTAATATTTTTATAACCATTTGAGGGACATGTCACATTTGTTTTAGGGTGGACTCATGTCTAATGCATTAGATGTCTTTATTTTGCTTCCTTGGACACTTTTAATAAGTGGCCACTTCAAGCATTTGCAACTGACCTAAGTGAAAGTGTGTTAACGAAGTTTCGTTTGGCAGAAACGAAAGTTTGCTATGAAATGTTCACACTGATTAATTTACGCTGGCGAAACTTCCACAGGGTTATGCTGCCAAGACTTAACTTTGCATTTTAATTAATTAGCATATGCCCTGAAAATTAACACCTGAGAAAGTGCAAAGTGAAAACTAACTCTTTAGTGAATTTGCCCCAAGGATAGAACACACACACAAAAAAAAAACCCAAAGACAAACAGATTGATGGTTTTTATCTGTGAAGGGACCAGTATGTCTTTGCTTTGTTGTTTACTGATTACTATACAAAGGATTGTGTTGACTTGATTTTGTTCTTATTAAAATCTGATTTAGTACTGTAGGCGACTTATCTTCATCCAGTAATTTTATTAAAGTACTGCGTAGTACCATGGAAAAAAAAGCTTGCTTGTATAGGGGAAAAAACATGAAATAGTGACCTCTTGACTGATATGTAGTGATGGGCGAATCTATCCCGTTTCGCTTCGCCGAAAAATTCGCGAATTTCCAGCGAATTCACAAAACAAGTCGCGTCACGCTTTTGACGCGCATCGCGTCGTCATTTCGCCCATCACTACTGATATGTAGTTCAGTTTGCTATTAACATGAACCAAGTTTTTCAAATATTTCCAAATGTCGGTAGTTATAATCTTTTGCATGGGTCAGATTTATTCATTTTTGTGGGATCTTAGGGGAAAAAACCCAAAGATACCCTTTCCACTCCTGTTTTTTCATTGTTGTTTGTGCTCATGATTTGATAAATACTACCAAAAAATTCAATTTCAAAATGTCTTGATAGACTTGACACTCACTTTCCACAGGACACAAGTACTAGAGAGCTTAAGGGGCACAAGAGCACACCACTTAGTACTCACTTAACAAGCACTTGTACCCCAGGGAATGCTGCACTCTCAGTACCATCTGATGAGTTAAACGATCAAGTAATGGTGCTTAGAAATGCTGCTGAGCAAAGCTGATCACTATCCATACACATAACTAATGTCTTTCATAAGGTTTAAATGATTTTTTTGTAGCCTTAAAGTGATACTGACACTAAAAAATGAAATTTAACATATGAATGTACATTAATTGTTACCTATAGGTCATGTTGATCATTTTTTGCTGAGAGGTTTGTTTTCGTATATAACTGTTAGCTGAAATTTCTAAGCCTGACTCTCTGACACCCTGACACTCTTATTTTGCCAACCTAACAGTCCCATCTCAGTCTGTTAGTTACAGTTTCTAATGATAACAGATGCCGGGTGCACAAATATGGCAGCCCCCTCATACAGGAACATGGGGGATCAGACAGGTAATGTAAAAGCATCATGCAAATACCTTATGGCAAAGTTAGAACTTTCAAAGCCAGTTATTATAATAGAGGTAAAAAAGAGTTTGACTTCAGGTGTCAGAATCTCTTTAAGGCACAATGCTCCAAATTACAGAAGGATTGCTTATCAGGAAAACCTCAGATTCCAAGCATTCAGGATAATACATCCCATACCTGCAATAAAAAACAAAATAAATTAGTGAGCCTTTAACATTTGTGTATTAACATACTTCAGTCAAAAGAATTTACAGACTGTATGGCTGATAATAATGGACTGCAATTTACTGGTGTCTAAAGTGTAAAATGCTTGGCTAGTGTAACCAACATAACATTTTGTGCTTAAAAACACTTCAAAATAATATCTATAATATGTCTAATAGTTATTTTGTTAAACAGAAAACATGTACTGTTATATGCAATGTAGAGGTATGTCATTCCAAAAATACCTAGGTAGTTAAGTGTTGTTTGGATAACACAGACAGTTCACCAGGCACTGGAAAACTATGCAGAGCTTGTAGCTATTTTATAGTCATTAAACGTGTCTTTTTATGTTATTATTATATTTCACACTAAATAATACTTATTGTTGGAAAGTAGTTGTTTTTATTAGGTGCCCAACATTCATCTCACTCTGGTAAAAACATTTTCAATACTATATCATATGTTATCAACTCAATATCTATGGGGAGTCTTGTTTTATTTATTTTTTTTCCAATAAACTAAAAAAATGTACCAAATGCGAATGTGTTCTTATTTATGAAAAATCTTGAATATAAATAACTTGATAGGACGAAATTGTGAAAAGAACCTTGAATGCAGTAAAATCATATTGTAGTCATCATTTTCAATGGGTCTAACCATGTCTCAAAAAATAGAAGAAAATTGCTTTAATTTTTCCTAGGACAACTCACATTGAAGTCTACATAAATTTGCCATTTTTGAGATTGCGCTTAGCCTGACATTCTTTGAACCATTATTATTTAATTGGCATGCTGCTGTTAATCAGATGTGTGGGGCTATGGAGGGTACAATATATTTGCCCTTATCACCTCGTGTGTTGCCCTCATTCGTAATTAATGAGGAAAAACAATACTGAAGGCAAATTAATATATCTGAAGCCCTGGAATCTAGGTTGTGACAAATACAGTTTTAATCTGGCATTTTATCTAAAACTAAAGAAAAAATCAGGCAAAATGTAATTTAAAATGTCCCCTTTAAATAGACTTATTATTATATTATTTTTACTAACTGGGCAATGAGCAGAGTCCCCCTTCCTCCTATATCCTTTGTGACATGAAGTTTCCTCGGGAACTGAGCATTTCAAGCTGGGCGACATTCATATCCATCCTGGGCCGCATGCAGCCCTCGGGCCACGGTTTGGACACCCCTGACCTATACTTAATGATATTATAAAACTATGCCATCTAGGATTTTCACTTGAATTAAGAAGAGTTAATGAAAGAAAAATATATCAAACTGACCATATAAGTCTGGTATTTAATTACTGGAGTATTTAAAAAACTATCCAGGGTTAGTGCTTACATTGTTTATGTGGATATCAGTTGGTAATTTAAGTGTAGAGTAAATAGTACCAGCTAAAAAGCTAATTTATCCTGTGTAGACAAGAAGAGTAAAAGGTTAGGTCAGGATTGACTTAAGTGAATGGGTTCAGGCTAATATCAGACCATGGGGCCTATTTATTAAGCTTCAAATTTTTCTGGTCGAGTTCTTATAGACAAAAACTCTCATGTTTTAAAGGAAAACAAAAACTTTTAATTTGTAGAGATTTATTATACACCAAAGCTGCTAAAAATCCAAATCTGAATATACTCCATCCTAAACCTGTTGAGGGCATGTAGAAGACAATGGTAGATGTCCCTAAAGATGCTTCTTGACATTGTAATCTGCACTGGTTTTCATCTGATTAATTCAAGTTGTCGCAGCAACAATAAAATAAAGTCATGTTTTCGGAGCATCGATCGGACAATTTGAATTGACGCACAAATTTGTGGCAACATTTTTTCACACAACTATTTCAAAAAGAATTATTCATAAATTAGTTAAATTTGTAGATGGGTGTTAGGTTGACTTTGTTTTAATATAACAAAATTAGATAAATTTGAGTTTTAGTAAATAACCCTGAATTGTTTTTTTTTGCTGGCTGAAAATACTATCCAGTGCTTATGATAGAATCGCCCTGGAATTGCTATCACATTCACAATAGTGGTTGCTCCAGACTTTAATTCAGCAGAACAAACACACTGGTACCAAGTGCACATTCTGTATGTGACAGGAATGTCATCAGCCTGGATGGACAATGGAAGTAAAGGAGTGGTAGAGAAGAACTATCAGGACTAGTAGTAGACCTAGTTGGAGTAGAATATATATAATATAATAATTATATGTAATATATATAATATATTATATATATAATATATGAATGTAGTTGAGAGGAAACAGCAGGAAAAAAGGGATGACACAGAGAATATACTGGATTGGTGGGGGGTTAGTTGAAGTATGGAAGGAGATAAAGGATGGAAAATGGAAGGAAAGTACTAGTAGGGCTGAACTATTAGAACTATGAATGTAGTTTACAGTAAACAGCAGGAAAAAGGGGATAACAAAAAGAATGGATATAGAGGTATTTACACATTTGAGGAAATGTGGAGTTGGGGATAGCAATATGGATGCAGTGATGGGGAGAATTTATGAAAGTGTCAGAGAACTGGGAAGTTGACTAAAATTTAAAAAAAAATATATATATATAATTACATAATAGAAGCAAATGGAGCACAGTGTAAATAGTTTGAGAAGATCGCTAGGAAAAAAGCTGAGATAAGCTGGAAAGGAGAACAACACTGTGGAGAACAACACTGTGGGAAGAGTTTGGTAGTTGCTCAATGGAAACAGGGTGAATGTGAATGGGGGATACAAAACAAAATTGTGCAGAATGTAGAATGTAAAAAGTGCAAGCATTTGAGTGGGCATAGTGTATATACACATACTGCTATTTATACTACAGCATGCACATTTTCATTCATTTGCATCTGGTTGTATGGTAATGAATTCATATGAAATGACAAAAAAACATTGTACATGTATTAGTTACCTTTTAAACAAAAAAAAGTACTCTGTGTTCTTCCAAATGCTGTATAAGCAAAAATGTGCCTAAAACTGAGGGTAAAATTCCAAGGATATCTGAGCAACAAAACTGTTTGGATAACACGACCAGGTCACCAGATTTGGAAACCAAGAGAGAGCTGCCACTTCATCAGTTATCATAAGAATCCTTTGTAAGCTGTCTTACGAACAGTTTGTTTAGATATTTATGTAGTCATTCAAGTAGTGTAGCTTTATTTCTATTCTGACAGCTGTTGTATTGTTCCAAATGCTACATCTCACATTAGTAGTATAAATTGTATCATTTATTTATTCACTCATTACGTATCATATTTAGCAGTCTTCTTTTGCTTTAAACCATAAAACCAATTAAAAACAAAAATTGAATGTAAAGTACATGTTGTTTGTATGTAAAATAGTATCTTGCAAGATTTATTAACATTTGATTGAAATATTTTCTTTCTAGTCTAGCTTTGCTTATGCAGAGACCTAGGTTACATTAGGACTTTAGAAATGCTAATCTGGGTGATCGCAGATATGTTGGGAGAGGTTAGAGGACAAATAAACACAGCCTGTAATGGTATGAACTAATGATGAATAACTGATGAAGGCCAGTTTGCCTTTGCTGAAGAGCTATATACATTCTGAAGCAACAGAATTCTCTAATTTTATACAAAATGACTAAACATGTGCAAAGCGTACATAATCTGCACAGTTTCCATGTTTTTACCCACAATTCAACAACACTGCCAAAAGTACACCAGCTACTTCTTTTACCTGAGGTAAGTACACAACTTCTCCAACAGCACTTGCAAGAGATTCAACTAGCACAATTAGTTCTGCAAATAAGCAAAATGTGCAAAGGGAGATCTGTAAGTCAAACCTGTAAAGAACAGGGCTCCCTTGCACCAGACTTTGGGGCACCTTGCACTTTATGCAACAAATCAGAACATTCCTGTACTATAGGTAGCAGTCTGTGTAATAACAACATTAAAAGGGATCTAAACCCTGAAAAATTACACGTTTTGCAATTTCCAGTTATTTATGTTTTTTTTAACAGTTTATAAGATATTCTCCTTTTTAGACAGTTTGACTGCTAATATCAGTCCTTTTACCATGTACTTGATCCAAACTCAGATATGGTGTAGCCTTATGATTTTCTAGTAGATTTAAGGTATGAAGTGGGGTTGCCACCTTTCAGCTCACTTAACTCCAGGCGGGGTGGTGTTAATTCAGGGGTGGGGCGGTGCTGTATCGGGGGCAGGTCAGTGACATCAGGGGCATAGTTATGATCAATACCAGGGAATCCTGCCCAGTTTTCCTAATTTGGAAAACTGGACAGGAAGTTTTGACCCAGACAGTCCTTCTAAAAACTGGGGTATACATCTCAAAACCAAATTATGGAAAGATCTGCTATCCAAAACGACCCAGTTCTTGAGCATTCTGGATAACAGGTCCCATACCTATCCTGTTGCAAAGTATGTAGGTATCCCACAAGCTGTTTTTTCTCATTATTTTAAACTTTTTGTGTTTTTCTATTGGCTTTTGATATTTACCAACTCATGTTCTTTTATGGTGCTTCTATCTCAATTATCCTTCAGAGTTAACTACTGACTTTTATATCTCCCCCAAGCCTCTAATATATACGTATACAATGTTAAAAATCAGTGTGTATCTCTTTTAGGCTTACACCTTTATAGATTTACTTACTAGGGAAAACCAAAATGGCCACTATTTTAAAGAGGCTTGTTTTACCCTCATAAAGAGGCTTGGTTTATATGTATATTGTTATTTGTATAGCTCTCCTTGAGGGCAAAGCACTGTACAGCAACAATAGCTTAATAGTAACAAACAAGGGTTCACTGCATTAATAAGTAACAATAAAAAGTACATTATTAGAAATACAATTCACATAAATATAAAATATAATTACGCAGTGTCAAGGAGAAAAAAGGATGGAGGATCCTACCCCATGGGGCTTACAGTCTAAATGGGAGGGTAATGTACGGACACAATTCAGAGGGGTATTAAAGTGCTGTAGTTTACAGTGGGTGAAACTGTCAGATAAGTGCCAGTTCCCAGTTCAGGTGTTATCCAGGTGCTCCCAGAGGTAGTCTCTAAGTTTAAATAATCATCTAAATAGTTGCACCTAAGCTAATTGAACATGAATGTTGGTTGTATGTGGGTTATTTTAAGACTGGCCCATGCTATATTGTTGGAGTGTTGTAATTGGTGCACATTAATTTAAATACCAATGTTTGAGGTTCACTTACTCAGCATATGATTATGTGTTTGTAACACGGAACACTTAAGTCGGAGGACATAAATAAATCTTTTCTACTTGAACTTTACTATTTTTTTGGAAGATTGCCTTCATTCGAGTGCCTGCCATCAGGTTTTTTCACAGTTGTCTGCTCCCCAAGCTGAGGGATCAGGGCGATGCACCTAGGCCACTTCCTACATGTGGTGAGTTTGTATTATACCCACATTTACCCCCTTGCTTCTATTTTATAGATTTTTTTCTCTTGGCCTAATCCCCGGAAAGCTGACTCCATAATAACAGGCAAAATAAAATTCTTCTCCGATGATACAGAATATCCGTATTTGGTGTAGTGATTCCTGTGTAACAGGTGTCTGATTCACAGGTGAATGCACCACACTGTTGAGGAATTTTGTAATTATAACAGTGTTACACATTGTGAATCCAACTGTGGCAGATTGATTCATCTCCTATTCAGGAAAGCTCTGGATTTTACAGCATAAAACTCATAGGGGGGAATTCACAAAAGTGTCGGGAAGGAAAAAATTTTAAATGTCGACACTTTCCGACATATACGACACTTTTGAAAAAGTGTAGTGAAAAGTGGGCGTGTTGTTTTCTGCACCACTTTCCCCGACATTTTTATGAATTACTCGTAAACTCATTTTTTTTGCAGACAATTTTTCCGACACATTAGGCTCTCCAAAATGAAAATGTCGGTCAAATTGTCTTTTAAAATGTCTTTAAAATGTCTTGTAAAATGTCTTTAAAATGTCTTTAAAAAGTCGTGTAAAATGTCGTCTGTACGATGAAAAGATATACGACATTTTAGAAAATTGTCGGACTTACGAGACATTCAGAGATGGTAACATCTGCCTTTGTGAATTTGCCGTTTGTAAGACATTTTACAAATTTGTCGACCGCCACTTTTGGGTTATTTATTTTACCGACACTTTTGTGAATTCCCCCCATAGTCTTTTGGGAACAAACCTCAGGGAAAATGTATATTGTAGTTAAATTGCTTACACAGTTGTTTGAATTTGATTTGTACTTGTCAAGTGAGGGAACATTGCTGTTATGTAGCCAGATCAATTACATTTTAAAGCTGTTCTGCTTTGGAAAATCAAACCATTTGAATTTGCATTGTTCAGATTCCTTTAATATATACATACATAACATTCCTCAAATCATTTGCTTTGCCTAATGTTGACTTCCAGACCCATTTATGCCTAATGAGACCATGGTACTGAAATGAATCTTTTTAACATCTACTGAGTAGTGCATCATTAAAACTGTTCACATTGATTTTTTTTCTTCCCAGCCCATGGGACTCAAACAAAAACACATTTTAAAGTACTTTAACTTATGCAAAGTTGAAACCATTTACTGTGATGTATGTACACTTCCTGAAGGAAAACAGTTTGTAAAAGCATGATGTAAATGTTTTATATAATAACTCGATGTACTGATTTGAGAGACGCGTATACTGTACCTTGAAAGAATGTTTCTAGTGATGGGCATATTTATTCGTCAGGAGCGAGTTTGCGGCGAATTCCCGCAATTCGCCGCCGGTGAATAAATTCACAAAACGGCAACAAAAATTTGCTTGCTGAAATTTCACTGGTGTCAAAAAAACGAGACGCGACGCGCGCCAAAACTAGTCTCGTGGTTTTTCACCAAATCGCGAATGTTGCTGGGAATTCGCAAATTTTTCGGCGAAGCTAAATGGGATAGATTCGCCCATCACTAAATGTTACTGTGATATAGAACTAGAGGTTATTTGCATTGAATGCAGGTATAATTTATTTATTTATTACTAGTGTCTTAATAAACCTTTGTATTTTGAGCTTATGTAATCTGTTTTCCACAGGTAGAGAATTTGCTTATTTGGTCCCTACGGCCCCATATATTGTATATGTGCAGTGAAGAGATTTGACTGAGGCTGAGCAAAATTGAGCGGCACTAAGGACCACTACTTTTATTACTCAGCTACGCTGAGACATCAAACCTGACACATTTTGAGCAAACCTCGAAGGCATGCATATTTGAAATTCTGTAGAGGGTTACTGCTGGAAGACATGTACCAGGACCACATGGACTAAAGTGGAAAGTAGAGGAGGAAAGTTTGGGTTGGTAACACTGACAAAGCCATCATTTTTCTCTCCGCTAGAAATTTTGTGGCCTTCGATACAAACAAGGTTTTATGCGCTATTGTCAGAGTCAGAAAGGATTTTTTCCCCTCTGAGGCAAATTTGAGAGTCTTCAAATGGGTTTTTCTTACCTTCTCTGGATAGTGTAACAATTAGGCAGGTCATACAGCGCTGCTAAATATGTTGGTGCTATATAAATACATGGTAATAATATATAGACTTAAAAGGTTGAAATTGATGGATGTGTGTCCTTTTTTCAACCATACTTACTATGTTTTATCAGCTCATATCCATTGTTAGGGGATTTCTCTGTTTGTATTAATGTTCAGTACAAATCATTTTCAGTCATTGGTATATAATGGCACTACAAGTATAAGACTTGTTGTTATCCAGAATGTTTGGGACCTGGGTATTTTCATATTACATAGCTTAACCCCCCATAGCAACCAATAGGATGCTTTCTTTACAACAGATGGCCAGAAAATGCTACCTGCTAATTGGTTGCTATGGGTTACTGCTCCTGGGCAAACTTAGAGGCAGATTTACTAAGGGTCGAAGTGAAAATTCAAATTTTGGGCTACTTCACCTATGGAATAGACCAAAATTCGATTCGAATTAAAAAAATTAGAATTTTGAAGTACTGTCTCTTTAACAAACTTCAAATTCGCCACTTCGCCACCTTAAAGCTGCCAAATTGCATTTTTAGTCTATGGGGGATCTCCTAAAACTTATCCTGAAAAATTTTCTGAGAAATCGAGGGATTTTGGAGGAAATGGATGTGATCGTTCAATTCGAACTATTTTAATTCAATTGTATTCAATTGAAAATGACCCCCCCCCCAAAAAAAATCAAATGGTCAAATTTCGAAGTTTTTTCACTTCGATATTCGACTATTAGTAAATCTGCCCCTTAGTGTCTTTTTTACATAACCCCCAAAGTGTAATACAAATTAGTTATACATTACTTAAGCCCAATCGCTGATTATGCTTCCAATAAGTATTTATTATATCATAGATGAGATCAAATACAAGGTACTGTTTCATAACTACAGAGAAAAAGGAGATCCGTTTTGAACATCAGAATTACTTGAGTAAAGTGGAGTCTATGGGGCAAATTCACTAATGCGCAAAGTGTCTAACATTTCTCATTTTACTTGTTCAGTATCATCTCAATATAAAATGTATTGGCTGAAATCAAAACACATGGAATGACTAAAGGAATGGTTATATATTTTCCAACATTTCTTATATAACTATATTGTTGCCAAGTAACAGAAATTCTTTTTTTCTTCCTTTGCAAAGTGTGTTGTACATTTCAGCTGCATTTCAAAGATGGTTTAACATAGCTTAACAGAATGTAAATTGCTTCTTGTAGATTACGATATTTTATTGTTCCTGCCAGATCACTTATTAAACAAAACATTCCCACAGTTTTATTGAAAGAATGCTTTAATTAAAAACTATATAATGGATCTGCAGAATGAAACAAATCTTGCCACATAACTTGGAAACAGGAGACCCTAGAGAAAAATGTTAACAGCCTCCATATGACTTGTTGCTTGAATGCTCAGGCTCCTTGTATGGGGTCTTGTGATTATTTTTCTTTTAGATATTGCAATACAATGCCATCTGTGCTAGATTTGGGATGTTAAAAATATTTTCAGAAAAATAATACAATAAATTAGTGGAGACAAATTAATTTGTAACATAAGGTAGGAGGGAAGCATACAATGCACTATACCAGACTTATAGCTATAATGTTGGTTAACAAATATCCAAACTGAAGAATATGGTAAAACCCTACAATATTTACATAGAATAAATGGTATATATGCTGAATATCCTTTTATATATTTTAGAAAAAATGTAATTGTATAATTTTAGCTATAATAATTTCAGTTCTTAGCAAACACACGCAGAGTAAAGATTTTTGATTGAATTCATATTTTGGTCTGACAAATTAGAGTTTTGCAAGCAGTAAAACTCTGCTTTCAGGTAGCATTTCAGAAACATATCTGAAGCCATTTAAATACATACAGAGTGATAAGATAATAACAGACATAATGTTTGCTTCATTTCCAGTAACCCATAGCACTAATCTAAATGCATGTTTTTAAACAACAGACCTGCAGATGGCTTACTGAACCTGGAGCAAGCTGCTTTCTGTTATTACATTACCTGTTAGGTTACATGTCATTGCCCTTATACTATTTGTGGGGAAGTTTTAAATGCAAATACATGTATAAAGGATGTGATGTTAGAACTGAGAGGTCTTAAGTCTTATGGGTCAAGCTTTTCGCTGATTGTAAAGAGTCTAGAAAATGAATTGTAAGAGTGTGCTATAGACCCCCCTAATGTAAGTGAAGAGGAGGAGGCTAAGTTCCTGATGCAAATATAAAAGACTGCTGGTTTTGGGAAAGTAATGATAATGGGGGAATGTAATTAATTTAATTTAATTACCCAGATATTGACAGTTAATGGGACAAGTTTATAAACTTGCTGCATGACAATGTTATAGTACAGGCTATTGAGGAGCCAGCTAAAAAAATGTTACAGCTAGTGACCTCAAATGACCCACAACGTATAGCAAATGTGTATGTAATTGAACCCCTGAGCAATAGTGACTATAATGTGATCTCATTTAATGTGTGGTGCAAAAAACAATATATACTGGGGAAACCAAAATCATAAATTTCAGAAAATGTAATTTTGGCACCTTAAGGGCTGCCCTTCAGAGACTAGAATGGGGCATTATGTTTTCTGCTAAAAACACAGAACAGCAATGGTTGTCATTTCACATGATACTAAAACATTGCTGTTCTCAATTTATTCCCTTAAGAATTAAATGTACAAGCACCAAGAACCACCCTATGAGGCTTAATATAGTCTATGGGGACAGAAGCTGCATTTAACTAATATAAACACTGTAATAAATGTTGTAAAACAGCAATCTGAAAGGCAAAGATTGTAAATGAGGAATGCATTGCAGCAGAGGCTAAGTCTAACCCCAAAACGTTTTGTAAGTTTATTAATTGTAAAAAAAATGTAGGTTGAAAGTGTGGCTCCTTTAAATAATGGTACCATCATGTCTGTAACAGATACAGAAATGGCAAATGTGCTAAATCAGTTCTTTTCTTCAATGTATATCTCTTAAGAAAGCTTAGTTCAGTTTTAGACCAGCCTCAAACTCACTTTCTTCTGGTATAGTACTTATGGATTGGAGAAAAGATGATGTAATTCCTATATTTAAAAAAGGGATTACTATATCAGCCTGGCAATTATAGGCCATTAAATTTGACATCCTAGATAGGCAAATTATTTGAAGGCTTGCTAAGGGATCACATACAAACTTTTGTCCTAGTGAATGGCATTATAAGCAGCAATCAGCATGGCTTTATTAAGGTTAGGTCATATCCGACAAATTAGATTTTTCAGAACGAGGTAAGTAAAATGCTGGGGAGCTGTAGATGGCATCAATTTGGATTTTGGCAAAGTGTTTGATACAGTGTCCCACAAACTACTGCTTTCTAAACTAAGGGCTCACAATCATTTGGTCTCTCTTTTGCCTTATATAAATACAAATAGGGGCTTGGATTTTGGGCTGTTGAAATACACAACACTCTTCACTACTAACTAGTTTATGTATTTTTGTATAGATACTTCATTTGCATACATATTTATACATTTATGGAACAATCACAAGCGTTAAATAAAAAGCAATGCTAATATATTCTGAACTGGAGTTATCTACTATCATTTGACATTTGTATCTGGTAAAATTACTTATTCTTTATATTGTCAGCCTAAACACAGATCATTACATACAAAATTAGACATCTTGCTTCCTTTTTTGTAGACTCACTATGTGGAAAACTACAATCTATTTTATAAAACACTGCACTTCTTACTGCTGATAAATTCCTGTCTTGTTAGCATATTGTGTTAACACATCATGCTGTGATGATTCTCCCAGCAGGATTTCTATATTTTTTTGTACACAACCCTATCTTTAAATCATCTAATCAAGGCAGGCATGAGTAGGAACTCCATTGTGCCCTGCAAAGATAAAGTGTGACAAAAAAGGAAGGGTGATAAGAAGAAAGAAAAAGAAAGTGATTGTGATTACTGATTAGCCGTGCTGACTGTTAAAGGAACAGTTCAGTGTAAAAATAAAAACTGGATAAATAGGTTGTTCAAAATAAAAAATGTATCTAATATAGTTAGTTAGCCAAAAATGTATTTTCAGCTCTCTAACTCTGAGTTAGTCAGTGACTTTAAGGGTGGCCACATGGACATAACTGTTCAGTGAGTTTGCAATTGATCCTCAGTATTCAGCTCAGATTCAAAAGCAATAGTTATGGCCCATTTGCCCCCCATCAAGTCACTGATTGGTTACTACCTGGTCACCAGGGTAAGCAGTCCGTGGAAACCAAGAGAGCTGAAAAACAGGAAGTAGTGTTCTGTTCTGTCAGACATCCAGTCACTCCAGCCTTTATACATTACATTTTTGGTTAACTAACTAAATTAGAAACATATTTTATTTTGCACTGCCTATCTATTTACCCAGTTATACTGAACAATTCCTTTAAAACTGATCTACATAAATTGCACTCCTAGCCTTCTTAAAACAAAATGTCCAGACCAGTCTCTGAATGTCTTAATATATATAGTCACTGCATGGCCCTAAACCAAAAACAGAGCTTTTAAGAATAAAATATTAGATTTTAAATTTAGACTTCACTAAGGGATGTGTTTACTAACACTGGAGAAAAATACCACTGCTGATGTTTTTCCATAGCAACTAATTTGAGCAGTAACCTACAAGTTGGAAAATAAAAACAAAGATCCATACTAAACTAACTGTAGCTGTTGCCTTGGATATGATACGTGCTCAAGAAGTCACTCAAGCCTTTCTTAAAGGCATTAATAAAATCCTCCATTTCAAATTCGCCCACCAGGGCATGCCCCAGCCTCAATGCTCTCACTGTAAAGAACTATTTTGCTGCTTTCAGTTAAAGTTATGTTACTCAAATCTGAAATGACAGTCTCTTCTTTTCAGTGTGAAAAACATCTGTCTATAATGTCCTCTAATGTACTAGTAAGGAGTAATCATGTCCCCTCACAAGCACCTTTACTCCAGACAAAACAACACCAATCTTGATAGTCTTTATTCATAATTTAAAGGAAAACTATACCCCAAAAATGAATACTTGAGCAACAGATTTATATCAAATCAAATTATTAAATAAAAATATTAAATAATCTTACCAATCTGGTACATATATTTAAGTAAATATTGCTCTTTTACATCTCTTGCCTTGAACCACCATTTGGTGATGGTCTGTGTGCTGCCTCAGAGATCACCTGACCAGAAATATTTCAACTCTAACTGTAACAGGAAGAAGTGTGGAAGCAAAAGACACAACTCTGTCTGTTAATTGGCTCGTGTGATCTAACTTTGTAGTTATTAATGTTTGTGTGCACCATTGAATCATACGATCCCAGGAGGCTGTCCTTACTTTTAAAATGGCTATTTTTAGTTATGATTACTCCTTTTATCATTGTTGATGTAAGAATATGTCTAGTCTATAAGACTAGAGCCCAAAATTGCACTGACTACTCAATGTGAGGCCTATAAAGAGATAACCTTGTATATATCAACATTTATTTATTTATTTATTTATTTATTTGGTGAGCCTCTTTAATCCTGACTTTACATAAAGACAAATGTCTCTGGCTCTTTTAATGCCCCTGTCCCTCCTAAAAAGGATGTAACCATCTAAATTCATAGCCAGTCACATGTTTCATCCAACCTTGTTGCAGTAGTAGTTATTATATGATTCTTTACTGTACATTAAACTAGCTCTCCCCTCATTTTGCCTGACACGCTTTGTGAATTTGCAAGAAGACAGTGCAGTTACAACTTTTAAATCTGATATTTACATTTTTATTTCAGTCAGTTGTATAGTTAATATTTGCTAGATCGCTTTGTAAAGGAATCTCCTTACCTGGTACACCAGAGGTTTCCAACTTTTTCTGGTTTGGGGACCGGGGAGGTGGGGACTCCGGGGGTTAGGTTCGGTGGGAGTTGGGTCGATGTCCGATATGGGCACATCGTCATCCAATTTGGCATGCCAGAGTCCAATTTGGTGCACCAGGCATCCATTTTGGCGTGCCAGCGTCAATTTTGACGCACCTTTTTAAAGGCAGTCTAGGCTCCATGGCCCACTGGTTGGGGACCCCTGAGGTAGACTATGTGGCCCCTTTCATCTCACAATCAGCCAATTCTAATCCCTATGTGATGCTTTAAATCACCCACCCACCTTGTTTAGTTTAAACACCATTTAGCCTGTTAGCCATTCTTCCTTTAGCTTCCCCCCCAAGCTGCAATCCATCATAGTTATGAATTTTGTACTATAAGAAAAAATCTGCCCACAACCCAAACCCTTTTTTCCTAGACCTAGGGGCAGATTTACAAAATTTGTGTGAAGAGATCGAAGTTCGATCGAATTCAATCGAATACCGATCATATGATTTTTTCAGAGGATCAAATAATGCAAATTTGGCATCTTCGTTAATCGAATATTGAATTATCGAATAGATCGAATGATCGAATATTCGATCATTCGATGATCGAAGGATATAAAATTTTAAAATCCTTCGAATGCCTACTTTGCCAGATAGAACCTACCGAATACCAATAGAAGCCTATGGAAACCCCCCATAGGCTTCTCTTGCTAAGAATTGCTCGAATACCATTCGTACGATCGAACGCCTCGATCGTTCCAATCATACAAATTTTTCGGAGGCTCGAAGGAAAAAGTAAGATTTTTTTCGTGAAATCGAACAATCGGTATCCGATCGTCCGATTTCATCGAGAAATCTAATATCAAGGAAATTTAAATATTAGTTGAATGCTTATCGAATTTCGAATGGATTCATACGATTTTAAGGGAGTTTTAGTAAATTTGCCCCCAAGAGTTTTGAATAAAATGAAGCTCCTTTGGCTCCTGCCGTCTTCATAAAGTTGCACAACTTTATCAGTGCAGTATATTTTGATGATGCTGTAAATGACTACATTAAAGATAGGGTAAATGGAGTCAATATATTTCTTTGATCAGTCAGAAATCGTATAATTGAGCTCAGTCTGAAGATGAAAACCGAGATACAAATAGCAAAAATGATTGACCAATATTAAAAGAGTTGCTTTTACTTTTCCTAACCTGTACTTACTAAAATACACAGGCCGGCAATTTTCATCAGTGTAACCGCATCTACTCAGTAACAAGTGTCAAGAATGTGGTCAGCTTTGTTTAGTGGAAAGTGTCTGTGGTATGAACTGCTTTTGTGGCTGCAGGATGGCTGACCTGT
Organism: Xenopus borealis; assembly: GCA_024363595.1. NCBI lineage: Eukaryota > Metazoa > Chordata > Amphibia > Anura > Pipidae > Xenopus > Xenopus borealis. Next base: position 149,137,132 of record CM044431.1, read on the forward strand.
CATTTATGTAAGAAAAATATGCAGTGGTTCAAGATGTCCACCTAACCTGAGTCTAACTGGTTATTTAAAATAAATATTCAGGACAATACAAAAATAAATTAATGTTCCTTGATTGTTTGACTTTCATCTTTGTTTATTACATGTAAGTATTCTGCTGCAAAACAACTGTATTTATAGAAAACAGGCAAACCTAAATGGATATAAACTATTTTGATCTGTAGTATGTATAATATTTTTTTTTTAATTACTGTCAAACCAACAACCAAATAGAACAGGAATACAACATAGTTTAGCATAGTCTTTTTTGTTTAGCAGAACTGCCAAAAAAGTAATATCCTACACAAATTTACTTCAGCTGAGATAATATAATCTCGGTTTTGGTTTCACAAACATTGGCATATGGCAATGATATATTCTGGTCTGAGATCTGTAAACTATATGATTGGTTTTCAGTCACCATCAAACCACTTACTCTCCGGAAAATGCCTACATTTGGTTTATACATATGCCCCTGATAAATTAAATACCTGTCTACAGACTGTAAACCATATGTGCATCATAGCTGATTAAGGTAAAGGTATGAGAGACGTTATCCAGAAACCCGATATCCAGAAAACGTCGAATTACAGGAAGGCCATTTTCCATACACTCCATTGTAATCAAATCAACTTTTTTAAAAATGATTTTCTTTAGCTCTGTAATAATAAAACAGTACTTCATCCAAACTAAGATGTAATTAATCATTATCAGAATTAAAAACATTCCTAAAAGGTTTATTTAGCGGGTTATTTATCAAAGGTCCAGTTGTGTTTTTCCCCCAAAAAATTTTTAAGGGTAGTTTCTTAAAAACTCAGATTTTTCAGGATAAAACAAAAAATGATGCCCCAAAACTTCAAAAAGCTTGAAATATACCATCTAAAACCTGTCGAGGTCATGTAGAAGTCAATGTCAGAGTTCCCTTGAACCATTTAAAGATGTTTTCAGCATTCATGATTTTGGGGTGTTTATTTGGTGGTTTGTCCTCAAATTTTGAGGCCACAGCATAAAAAGGTACTTTAAGTAAAGCCATAAAATGAATTCATTCTGGGCTCACAGGTTTAAAATGTGCCACATTTGAAACCTTACATTCATTCTTCACCTCCTCTCTCAGGGCCATAGGGGGAACCACCTTAACACTTGTACTGCCATTCTGTTTGCTTGGAAATTCCTAACCACCTAAATACTCCACTCCTGCGCACCAGTGGGATGAAGCTGTTCCTTCATACATTGGTTTGCAGGTCAGTGCTTATTAGGCCTAACTGTCATTCTAACCCTAACTCTTCAGGATCATACCATATTGAATGAAACCTTCATATTACCTCCAGTTAAACCCTTCAGCCCACAATTCTTGAATTCTCTTCTAACATACTAAAGTACTAATAGACCTAGATCTTGCTACCTGCTTGAATGTCCCTAATCAATCCCCTGTACAGTGATGCATGTGCATACAGGGCTGAATTTCCATATGCCACGCTAGCCCACTTGTACCACCACAAAATCAAGAAAGAGCCCCACCGTTCTCTTGTACTTTGTTTAAATATTATGAGCAATATAAATTGTTGCAGTTGTGGCAGTGACCCTAACATATATGTTGGCACTTAGTATATTACAAATAAGTAGAGGTAATGGCCACCAAGCACATATATTGACTCAAGAGAACAAGCAACTCCCATCACCTACAGTATATGCTAATGGCATTAATAATAATGGGCCCACTGACTGCAAATGCCTAGATTTTATGAACAACTCATAACTGTTAATGTTTCAAGAGCTTAGGTTCAGTTTAAACCAGGGAAAGGGTTTTATTTTCTCCCTGTGTCCACATGGGTTTCCTCTGGGTTTTCCATCTCCTCCCATGCTCCAAAAACATACTGACAGGTTAAATGGTGCCTGATAAAATGTATTTATATTTAGTGTGTGTTAGAGACCTGCACTAGTTTGGGTACCCGCAGAAGGTACCCAATTCCCTGACCATGCAGGCAGTCCAACGGTAACCCACCTGGGTACCTAGCTAACATGCGGGAATGATACCTCTCACTCTTCCCTATCATTTTGGAAAGTTCTTCTTCCTTGCCCTGCTGATCTAGCACCAGAGTTACAGTATGTCACTTCCGGTCCACAATGCCATCATTTTACAAGGTAAGATAATCTGGGTCTGGGGTTTTCTGTGATCTCTGCAATTTGAATTTTACAAATCTCAAAAATCCTAATTTGAATGGAGTCTGTAGTAGATGGTCTTTCTGTAATGTGGGGCTTTCTGTATATTGTGGGGCAGATTTATCAAGGGTCGAAGTGAAAATTCAAACTAAAAAAATCTGGATTGCTAAGTAATTTTTTTAGTATTTTGGCCAAAATTTGATATGAATTGTAAGAATTTGAAAAATTCGACCTTCACCACCTTAAACCTGCCGAATTGCTGTTTTGGGGGGACTTCCTATAACCTTTCAGGAGTCTTTTTGAAATTTTTGAAAAATCTAATTTTTTTTGGAATAAATAGTTTTTAATAGATTTCAATTCGACTGAAAAAAACACAAAAAAATTTTGTGATGGTCGAATTTCACAGTTTTTTAACTTCGAAATTTGACCCTTGATAAATTTGCCCTTATGTGAAGGTACTGTGAATTGATTTTACCACATTGTAAGATCAGACATAATATTACATAAAACAATGTTTCAAGGACAAATAAACACTTTATTTGGAAAATAGTATGTGTTTACAGAGTCACATCCAGTTGAATGGTTTACACAAATTCTTTGATACCAGCCCACCCACATAAAAAGTAACCTTATTACATACATATGTGCAATTACTTGTGTCTTAAGTGAATGTTAAGAATAGATAAACAAACACTTTGTCTCATGGAGTGCCCATGTGGCTAACAAACCAGTTAAGTAATCCTTCTGTCTCCTCCAGTCCTTCATACCAGTTAAAAAATATAGTTGGTAAAAAACACACCTGCCTTTTATTCAGATGTTTTGGTCTTATTTTTCATACAGCATTGACTATAATTTTCTTCCTTTCACATGTTATTGTAAACATTTATTTACTGTAGAAGAATTTGAGGTAAGGATTGGTAAGGACTGGAACAACACAGAGATGCAAAAGATACATTTACTTATAGCTTTAATGAATTAGAGGTATATAATTTACTGACTGGTTTATTGATTTTCAAGATCATGGTTTGTTGCAATTCCTGTAAAGCAGAGAAAATAATATTTTTTTTTCTTGAACTTGAAAGACCGTCTTTTTAGGGACTGTGCTTTTCAAAACATCCTGCCTGGTTTTTAAAGATTAAAATACCAGGCAAAATTTTGCAACCAGTGTGAGTGTGATGTCATAACTATACCCCTAAGTCACTAGACATGCACCTAATATAACGGGCATAATAGGGGACACCCCCTAACATCACTAGGCATGCCCCTAATTTCATCATTCCACCTTCTGTCACAGGCCACCCCTCTAAAGTCACCAGCCCACCCCCCTTTGTCTGTATTTCCATACAGGTAAAGATGGCAACCTTAGTGCAATCACTATTTTGTTTTGTTTTTTAATTTGCAGGGAAATTCTTGTCAATCACTAGAAAATTGTAAAAAACTAAAATGTTGCAGCCTAAACTGGGATGTACAACAACAACAAAATTTACTAACATGAAGAAATTGCAATCCCAATTTTTTTATGCAATCTCAAAAATGAATAAATCAGCCCCTATGTGCATATGTAATTCTTACAATTGCACTACTGTATGGTTATGCAGAAAATGTGTTCATTGCAAAGAGTAAGGACAGACTAGGGTCCCTGCTGTATAATACTGGCACAGACAGATACTAATAATCTTTTCATAATCTATCTATGGCAATACCTTAATTTGGGACACATTTGAATAAACCTGGAAAATCAAAAGAAAAAATGAGCTGCTGTAATGTAGGGCTGGTTCAAAGATTTCAGATTAGCTATTTTGTTGTTCGATGCACATCATAAACTGTAAGTAATGTCCAATACATGAAGCATCAAGTCATTAACTTGCACAGTGATTATTGTGTTTATTGCCTCCTAACTCCAGTTTTCCACATTTGGATGGCCCATTTGGTAAATATGCATTTCACCCCACTTAAATATTTACATAAGCTTTATGGTAAAATATATAAATAGAATTATAGGTATTAAGTTTTTTTTTTGTTTTTTTAAATCTACAAAAAAAAATTATATTCCAAGAACAATAAACTGTGACTTTTTAATTAACAATATTTATTCATTTTAAAAAGAATACAGCCAAAAGCTAACATTCCATATTGATGTGAAATTACAAACAATACCATACTGTCTAATGAAGGATAAGCAAAATTCTAGTAGCTAAATACAGAACTAATACAGAGCTAAACATTCAAGATATATTAAGTCAACATACAGGCCACAGAGTAAATGGCAGGACTTCTCCAGATTATGACAAATTAAATTAACCATTCCTGATTGGAAAAAAATAAGGAATGTGGGAGAAAAAAAGAGAATAGGAAAGAACATGTCCTGGTAAGTAATAGTAAGCCTGAAAAAGAAGATAAATAGTGATTTGAAAAATGACCAGTTGGGGATTTTACAAGATGACAAATTTAAGCAGGGAATCAAGGAGAAGAAATGAACAGTAAAGGGAAGTGGGGATAGATCAGTCCTGGTGGACGATATCCCTGGATCCCAGCATTTGCATGATGTTAATCTAATAATATGCCAGATGTATTATTTGGCATTATCCTATCTATATTCATTCACAGACACCCAAAATTTAGCTATGCATTGCGGACCAGCAACAACTACATATGTGTCAAGTCAATGTTGTGCACATTTGACCCTTTAACAACCCTTATCACAGTCAACACAAGAGCCCCATTTTTATGTAAAACTACTTCTAAAATGTGAGTATCTGTAAATATTACTGTTATATACATTGTTACAAAAGCATATTTTGTTTTTTCAGGCATTGAAAAAAATACCTAAGATAATCAAATTGTCCCAATATGTATTTTATTCCAGAGTAGAAAAGACAAGGAGCATCCTAATTTCTATTCTATAGACAGATTTCACACTGTAGAATGAAAAGAATACACTTACAACTATTCTAGATATCACTTTGGTAATGCATAAATCGTCTTACATTTGAATGGATTATTCAGCCAATGACTGACATCTCATGTGTTATTTACCACAAATCATAAATTTGGACAGAAAATGTAATAAAACGTTTTAGAGTCCTTCTTCCCATCTGGGAGATGTTCAACATCTAGTTTTTATCCACATACCGTAATTTTGTTTGTTCTATCTGCAATGATCCACTGTTCTAGAGTCCTGCGTGGGTCCATTTTTTGGAACCCATACCAGACCAGACCAGTACCCTCAACCTGCAATCCACAACCCGGACTCGCAACACACATTCTTACCCACTTGGACCCGCTACCCAACCCACAAGTAACTTCTCCGAAACCCAATCCGCACGCAACCCGCTGACCATCAAGAATCAGAAAGTGCTGTCATTGTAAACTGGAAGTGACATCATCAGAAGTAGGCATGATTAGAAAATAGGAGTAAGAAGTGCTATCATTGTAAACAGTGACATAATCAGAAGTAGCTGTGATCAGAACAAAGGAGTAAAAGTCGCTATTGAGAAGACCCGTGGCCTGACCCATGACCTGCACCTGCAGAACCACCGACCTGCCTCTATATCTGCACCCGGAATGTCTACCCGCAACCTGCAGCGTACCGCAGGTTTTTGTGGGTAACCCGAGGGGTACCCGACCCATTGCAGGACTCTACACTGTTCTATCTGGTCATTTAGATTCCATTGGGCAAGATTAGTTCAATGAAAAATATACCTAGGGGTTTTCAAACGTGGGTAATTTCAATATGCTATCCATTTACCAAAAAAATACATGCTGCAGAGTTGAATAGTCAACTCATCATTAATATATTAGAACTACTCAGCAGTGCATTATGTAAAAGGACAAATTGGAACTCAAATGCATTTTGCATGAAAAAACCACCCATTAACTTCAATGTGTTTTTGCATTTTCTTTTTTTTTCTTTTTTTTTTTTAATTTTCTGTGTTTCGCAAACAGATTCACTCATTATCATTTGGGACTTCTATGCTAGAGTGAAACTGCCATTAACAAAAAGGTTTCTCTGATACCATATATGCAGAGGAAAACATAGCAACCTGAATGGTTGAATGCATAGGTATTTTAGCAATTTAGCCATGTATCTTACAAACAGCTCTGGTTTAATTAATAATGATTTGTAAAAAGTACCTCATACATCAGAAACTGAAATATAAATCTGACATGTGTTGCTTACAGTACTGAGATAAGCAACAATGCAGCAACATAGTGTTCTGCCTTGTTTAATTTTTAGCTTGAAATAAACTTTAGTAATTGTAAATGTTATGATGAACAAGCCATACAATAAAATATACATATAGATAAATTAAAATTATTCTTTTTTAGATTTCTGCAATCAAAACAAATAAGACATTGATAAAGCTTTGATAATGGCATATTAGAAGCCAATAGGATTTCAACAGCATGGGATAAATTGAAACACAGATTAACATCTGTATTCCATTAAATGTTATTCACATAAATAACAAATAAGCACTTCCTGTGACTGGATCCAAAAAGCAATTTGGATTTCCTGTTCTTCAATTTTAATTCTATCTCAAGTTCCCTGCAGCGTCACATGAACCCAAACAAACCCCATTACAGGACTATCATCATCTTAAAGTGATACTGTCATGGGATAACATGTTTTTTCAAAATGCATCAGTTAATAGTGCTGCTCCAGCAGAATTCCGCACTGAAATCCGTTTCTCAAAAGAGCAAACAGATTTTTTTATATTTCATCTTGAAATCTGACATGGGGCTAGACATACTGTCAGTTTCCCAGCTGCCCCCAGTCATTTCACTTGCGCTCTGATAAACTTCAATCACTCTTTACTGCTGTACTGCTGGTTGGAGTGATATCACCCCTCCCCCCAGTAGCCTAACGACAGAACATTGGGAAGATAACCAGAACAGCACTCAATAGTAAAAACCCATGTCCCACTGTGACTCCTTCAGTTACACTGAGAAGGAAAAACAACAGCCTGCCAGAAAGCAGTTCCCTCCTAAAGTGACAAGTCACATAACCAGGGGCAGCTGGGAAATTGACAAAATGTCTAGCCCCATGTCTGATTTCAAAATTGAATATAAATAATATATCCCTTTAAGTTTATAAATAAAATAATTAAATACATATAATGTCAATTTTAAGAATTATACACATCATAAGTGGACCAGACATGATACAGTAAAGGGCAGCTATCGCTAAAAGAAGTTACCCCCAACCAAAGGTGCGGGCTGCTAAAGCCCCCATTCCGGTTGGGGGTACCACTACTTTTTTTTTTTAAAATGCCCCCTTTAAAACAAATTTGAGATGCCCTCATGTTATAGTGTATTTAAATGGTAAAGCACTAACATATGAGTTCTAATACAAAATATAGCATTTCTAGTCTATTCGACTAAACCAGGTGTACATAAACTTTACTAATGTGAGGTCTACTTTTAGTGATGTTGTCCTATTATGATCTACATCCATTAAAACATAATTGGCATTCTGTTCCATGGAAAATATTACTTAAATATTGACTTGTTGTAGATAAGCCTATTACAAGCACCTGGTTTTCATTATTCATTTTTTTTTAATTATCAGGGTTTATATTTTGCCTATTAGCAGCCCACAACTGAAAATGATACCTGGATTCAATCAATATCCTAGCAAGCAGATAGCAAGTCAGATAACTGCAGAACAAATATTGTAAATATTTTAAAATTTAAATTGCAATAAAAAATTGTCATAGAATACTGCAATATACATCATATATCAAGTCAGAAAATCTGTAAGGAAAAGGGGCTTTCAATAATTCCGTTATCCGGAAACCAGTTATCCTGAAAGCTATGACGGCCAATTCCTATAGACTCCATTTTAAGCAAAAAAATCTAATTTTTAAAAGTGATTTCCTTTTTCTCTGTAAAAATTCAATCGTAGCTTGTACTTGTTCCAAACTAAGCTGCATGAATCCATATTGGTGGCAAAATAATCCCGTTGGGTGTATTTAATTTTTAAATGATATTAAGGTATGGAGATCCAAATTATGGAAAGATCTCTTATACAGAAAACACCAAGTCCTAAACCTTCTGGATAACAGATTTCATAGGTGTATATTAAAGAGCAGTGCTAGGGGCAGATTTACAAAATTCACGTGAATAATTCGAAGTTCGATCGAATTTGTATTAAATTCGAATTTGAATCTTCGAATATGCAAATTAGGCAAATTCGACCATCGAATATTCAAATTCGAATGATTCGAATATTCAAATAAAATTTTATTCGAGTATTCGATGGTCGAATAACTTCCCCTTTAAATTTTAATTCGATCACCTACTTTGCCAGATCAAAGCTACCAAATTGGGTATCAGTATCTTTGATCGAATATAAAAATTCGATCGATTATATAAAATCGTTCGAATATTCGATTTGAATTCGATTTGAATATTCGATCAATCGAATTTTTTATATTCTATCGTTCATTCAATCGATTAAATTGCTGTAAAATCCTTCGAATTTGATAGTTGAATTCGAAGGGTTTTACGTCCCCACTATTCCCATGGCCGAATTTCGAATTTTTTTTTTAATCCGAGATTCGACCATTATTAAATCTGCCCCTTAGTATTGAATGGCAGTTTAGAGGATATACACACACACACTATTCTTCAGGTAAAACTTTGCTTATGCATTTATCCGCATATATGTTCTTCACTATACAAAAGAGATGGTACAACCCTACTCCTCACTGGAGTCCATTCCATTTTAAATCCATAGTTACAGACATTTGTAAATGACCTCTTGTTACACGTATACTATTTGCATAAATGTTGCACACACTATTGTTGTACAATAATAATACTATGAGATAAAACTTTCTCTATAGGCTTCTTAAAGGGAAACTGTCATGGGAAAACATGTTTTTTTTAAATGCATCAGTTAATAGTGCTGCTCCAATAGACTTCTGCACTGCAATCCATTTCTCAAAAGAGCAAACAGATTTTTTTATATTCAGTTTTGAAATCTGACATGGGGCTAGCCATTTTGTCAATTTCCCAGCTGCCCCAGTCATGTGACTTTTGCCAGCACTTCAGGAGGGAACTGCTTTCTGGCAGGCTGTTGTTTTTCTTTTTCAGTGTAACTGAATAGTACGCAGTGGGACATGGGTTTTACTATTGAGTGCTGTTTTAGATCTACCAGCAGCTGTTATCTTGAATTAGGGAGCTGTTATCTGGTTACCTTCCCATTGTTCTTTTGTTAGGCTGCTGGGTGGGGGAAAGGGAGGGGGTGATTTCACTCCAACTTGCAGTACAGCAGTAAAGAGTGATTGAAGTTTATCAGATCACAATTCACATGACTTGGGGCAGTTGGGAAATTGACAATATGTCTAGCCCCATGTCAAATTTCTAAATTAAATATAAAAAAATCTGTTTGCTCTTTTGCGAAATGGATTTCAATGCAGAATTCTTCTGGAACAGCACTATTAACTGATACATTTTGAAAAAAATGTTTTTCCCATAACAGGATCCCTTTAAAGGAACTCTCTTCCTACACTGTATTCAAAATGCAGGGCAATGTGTCCAATCTGATAAGTCTTTTTTGTATGGATACACAGATAAAAAAAGTACTTGAAGCCTCTCACTCATATACGTTGGTTAAAGAGAGTAACCTACTGGTGTCATATAAATAAATAATGATGATGAGTGCCGTGCTACATTTTTTTGCGTATACAGGACAGTAAGCAGATGCAAACACACTGCATTTAAAAAAAGCAATGTGCAGCATCATTTACACCTTTTAAGAGTCATTTACTAGTAAGTACAGCAGCAACTTGTGCAGAAATTAGTTTAAGTATAAAGAACTACATTTTTCAAGGATTCCATATATATGTTTCGGTTTGCTGATGTACTCTCAGATGTACAGTATGTTATGAACACCAACAATGTTCCAGACAGCCAGGAACCTGGTAATGGAACAGTAGACAGCAGTAAATAAAGCTTGAATTGTCTGAAAGATCCAGTAAATTTCATCAGACAATCTGTTTGTGCTCCTCCAAGCACAAACATATTATGATCCTTATACAGTATAATAATACAGTATTATAGCAGTTGGCACTACTGTCATGCATTGTTGGCTTCTTGGGTTCAGGTTTGACCTGGTAAATTGTTATTGTGTCTGTGTGTGTGCGATCCACTGGGTACTCTGGCTTTCTTCCACTGTGATAATAAACAAAAAAACAATGTGCTCCAGAATCAAAGTGAAAAATTCACCAAATCGTAAATGTGGTCCGGGTGCACCAGCCCCAGACCCCCAGCTTCAGGGAGCGGCATGGCAAGAAAAAAAAGAGCATGGCCGACAGGCACTCAACGGATCCACAGGACCAAAGGGATACCAATAAAAGTATACTTTATTATTACAAAGTTAAAAATTTAAATGCATATGCATTTAACTTTGTAATAATAAAGTATAATTTTATTGGTATCCCTTTGGTCCTGTGGATCCGTTGAGTGCCTGTCGGCCATGCTCTTTTTTTTCTCTTTCTTCCACTGTGCTAATATATACAAACAGTTTAATTAGTACCTAATGAAACTGACCTTGATCTATGCATCCATGTGTAGGAAATTAAACTGTGAACTCCTCTGTGACTTGTTGCAAATTCCATGTAAATTGCTATGTAATATGCCAGTTATGTATATATAGAAGGCTTACACTGGTATGGGACCTGTTATTAAAAATGTTTGGGACCTGGGGGTTTACAGATAACAGGTCTTTCCATAATTTTTATCTCCCTTCTTTAATTCTGCTATAAAACCTAATCAAGTTGTTTTGCCTCCAAAAAAATGAATTATACCTTAGTCTGAATCAAGTACAAGGTAATGTTTTATAATAACAGAGAAAAAGGAAATCATTTTTAAATGTTTGAATTATTTGATTAGAAGGGACTCTATGGTAGATGGACTTCCTTTAATTCAGAACTTTCTGATAACGGATCCCATACCTATATAAGAATCCTTAGGACAAGGTAATGGGTTTATAGAGAAAACTAAAATATTAATCATAGTAGTTTTATTCAATTACAATATTACAGCTAGTGTTGGCTAATTCGTGTAAATATTGGCTAAATTAAATGTCTGCAAGCTTTATGCATGAGCACTGGGATTTTTTCATATTACAATGTCACTATGATAATTCCACATGAGATTATGCAATGTATTCATGTCTTTCTGCATCAGTTAATCTATTTCCTGTTTGTTCATCTGTTTTCCCAAGCTTCTTGGGTTCTACACCTCCAGCCTTGGATGGAATGCTAAACATTCTGGTGGGTTGGCTCATGTTAGCATTATGACATATATGGGAAACTTATCAGGATGTCCAATAAAAACTAATGATTGAAAATGCATAAGATCTAAAAGGAAGTGTAGGCAGTGTTCTCCTTCATGCATTTAGACTAAGTAGGAATGACTAGGCTGTTACTTTCCAGTTACATTACCCAGCCTAAAAGGGATGAAGACATACAACCTTTAATAACTTTTAACTGGGAAACTGTCAAATTTCTGGTAAGAGTATCCATTTGTACATAGTATCCATGAATAAATCAGTTCTACAAAACTGGTCAAGGTCAATGTTTGCAGTGATTGTATTAAATGAATTCCAGACCTCAGAGAATGTTCAGGAGGGTAAACTGTGTTATTGCATGAAAAGGTTAGATAAGTTCACCCATGAATCAGTGATACTGTGAGGCCCCTTTCCTGTGAAACAGTCCCCAGCCTATTTACAAATACAAACTGCGAACTTGCAAAGTAGATAGAAAGTTTTGCACCGAATAACTGTACTTAGAAAAAAACACCTTGTAAACAATGGTTTCGGCTTTCTTTCATAAGATTTCACAAACAGCAAGTTTACTGCTTCCAGCAAGCAGGACGCTGATCAACACCACATTTTACAGTTTTACAGTGCAATGTGTAGAACACTACAGAAAGGAATTTCCCATGAATATTTTTACAAAGGAAAATGTTTCCCACATCTGTAAATTCTTGCTTTCATTGGGGAGATGCTCCCTCAGAATCTCAGTATTGCTTCCTGTGCGGAAGATGATCTGTATTCTATTTATTACTTTTCTGATCCCTCACACTAAACATATTGTTTTATATTAGACTATATATAAAACCACAATTCCCTTTGTCCTATAAAACTGCATAAAGAAACACAGCGTTCACATTATGGTTTTCTTTATAGAAAACTTTGCAAATATGTTTCTCTTGGATGTTCCTCATCTGAAGAGCTATATATAGTTTTTACATTTCTATAATAATATATTAAGATTTTTTTTCTTTTTTTTACCTAAAATCTTACAATATGGGATCTCTTTTGGGGACTATATAGTTAGTTAGTTAGTTAGTTAGTTAGTTACATAGTTAAATTGGGTTGAAAAAAGACAAAGTCCATCAAGTTCGACCCCTTGGTATTCTGCTTCCACCTCAGTGGGTAAAACCAATTTATTTTTTTTACTTTCAACTTTTATAATCCCCAGTTTCATAAAACTGTATAATCACATGCTAATACTTTATAATCACATGCTAATTATTAATAAAATGCAGTCTGCATAGATGTCCTACAGAGTTTCCTTAGCTACTAATGCAAAGAGCAGTTTCTCAAACTGCTGCATGAAATATGGTCGAAAAATTACTTTATTCTATTATTTCATTGGCATCTAATACTCACCCAAAAAAACATTTTAACCCAGAATATAAAGAAAAGAGCTGTAGAGGATGTGGGCTCAAAAATTATGGGAAAAATGTTCTCACTCCTACATGATGGACTCAAAATATAGATTCAGCTAAAAACAAATAGTCCTTCTGCACATAGCCCCACCAAATCCCACACAGGTCCTAATAGCTACAGCTACGATAATAACAAAGAAATGGAAACCAAACATGGCCCATTCATTACCAGAACTTTTTTACATTTATCTCCAACAATGAGCAGATGGAAAACACAGTGCATTATGTGGTATAACTTTATTAGAGAAGACAACTCCAGACAACAGCTAAAGGATTAAACAAGCATGTAACCATTAAACTTCATGATCCTTTCCCATAACCCTGTTCCTTAGACCCTCTAAGATTAAAAACAACAAATAGGAAGGAAATTCCAGTAAATAAAAATATACCCATGACAATCAGTTGGACAGGTACACTGTTTATTTAGGTTTCATTATATAGTCTAGACTCCTATAACTACTGCAATGTAATATATGAAATGTGTTATATTCTGCAATGTAATATTGTATTATAGTTATAATTGTCTTCAATATCTAATGTATCATCTAATTCATACTAAAGTTGCCTATTTAAATGTATATTTTTGACTAATGAACAGTATTTCATTCAGTATTTCATTTCATTATCATGATATATTTGTAAACATTCTTAAAGGCATGTTAAACTAAAGTGCAGTACATAATTGTTAACTATTTGGACATATTGGCATTATTATAGTGCAACTCCTTTCAACTCCAATACATAAAAAAAAATGTCATATATTCTAAAGGATTTGGGGATTTTGAGAATATCTTGTTCATGTGGCAGAATGAGAGACTTGATGAGCATACCCATGCACTGGCTA